>CM046855.1:46649224-47379677 GCA_025617745.1 Heliocidaris erythrogramma | reverse complement strand
TAGATTTATATAGTAAATAAGAAAATCAGTGCTGATTTTACAAATTTACTGCAATAAATCATATATACCTACCTATTATGCCAGACCAGCGCCAAACTCAAAGACCGGGAGCATGTTTCGAGCAGAAGTGGAATAGATTACACCAAAGACTACAAAGAAGACACAGCGGCCTTCAAGGTGGCTGACGCAAACAAAGCTTCACCTGCGGGAACATCCCTAAGTAGCAAGAAATGAAGGAATTGGGCGAACGCCATAAGCAGCCTTCAAAATATCAACAAGCGCCACACCTGAAACAGAGCCCAAGAAGTGCTGACACTACGAGTATCATGAGCACGAGGCTTACTGTCGGATAAAAGAGCCTCTGTGCCAGCGGCCCTAATAGCTTCAACGATCCATCTAGAGATGGAATCAAGAGAGGCAGGAGAAAAAGGCTCTCTAGTGATCAGGAACAACTGATCATCCTTACGATAAGACTTAGTCTTATCAATATACCATTTGAGAGCCCTTACAGGACACCAAACTTTGTCCTCACGCACCGAAGAAAAGTTAGAAAGCGGACAAAGAAAAATCTCAACAGGGCCAGAGGCAGCTATCTGATTCTTGGCAACAAAAGAAGCCCTAGGAATCAATCTAACGCCTTTTCTCTCCCAGCGAACCTGACCAGGAGTAAGACAGAGAGCATGAAGAGTACTGCGCCTCTGCCCAGAGGCAATAGCTACCAAAAAGAGAGCGTCTAAACCGTAAGATGATGAAGCGAAGCTTCACCTAACGGTTCGAAAGGAGGTTTCGCCAGGCCTCCAGGACCTTAGGCAGACTCCAAGACGGCACTAACTTAGAAAAAGAAGGTCGTTTCAGAAAGAACGAACGAATCAAACCACTTAGTAGCGGGAATTGGAAATCCCCGAACCATCCGATAAACCCGAATGAATGCCCCGATCGCCGAACGGTAGCCTCAGATAGTAGAGAATAGATCTCCCTTTGTCAAATAACGAGATTAAGAATCCGCAATTGAACCAATAGGAGCCTAAGAAGGGGTTTGATTTCTCTCTTTGCACCAAAGGAAAAAGACCGAGAGACGGGAATTGTAAATTTCCCTAGTAGAAAACCTACGACTGGACATTAAAAAGTCCGCGGCTCTATCAGAGAGACCCGACTGTCTTGCAGATTCCCTGACAGGGGCCAAGCAGTCAAATGAAGAGCCTCCGGACTGTGGTGAAGAATCCCCGATAGGGGCTGAAACACCAGATCCGCTCTTAACGGGAGAACGAACGGTTGAGCCCTTAGGAGGCTCACAAGTTCTGGAAACCAATTCCTCCTGGGCCAAAAGGGAGCTATTACGAGCACCCGCGCCCGATCTTCCCTGATTTTCCGCAAGACACGCGGAATCAGTTGGAAGGGAGGAAAGGCGAATCCCTGAAGGTTCTCCCAGCTGAGGAGAAAGCATCGAGAGCCCATGCTCCCTGATCGCGAACACGGGAGCAATACTTCGGCAGCTGGTGATTTAGCACCGACGCAAATAGATCCACTTCCAGTGGACCTAGGCAACTGCGAATGCGGCAAAATACCTCCGATGGAGCGTCCATTCCGATGGAAGATACCTGCCCCGAGACAGAAAATCCGCAATGAGGTTTTCCCGACCGGGGATGAAAGAGGCCACGGGTGTGATTGCCATGCGACGACACCACCTCCACAGCTGAGCTGCTAGGGCATTCAGGGCAACCGAACGAGTGCCTCCCTGCCGATTGATATATGCCGCCACAGTAACATTGTCCGTGAGAATCAGAACCGAACGACCGAGAAGTCGACTTCTGAAATGGAGCAAGGTCAACAGAACTGCCATAAACTCCAGGACATTGATATGAGGAAGAGTCCCAAGATGAGACCAATCCCCCGCAACCGTGCTGCCGTTGCAGTGTCCTCCCCACCCCAACCGAGGCATCCGTCGAAACCGATATCGACGGAAGAGGGGCAGAGAAGGACCTGCCTCGCGCGAGAAACACCTCGCTCGTCCAACAAGAGAGAAGAGACTTGATCCTTACTGGTACTGGAATCCAGACCAAAAGAGAGTCTTTTCCCGCTTGAAGAACCTGAGGAGATGTCTCTGAAAGGGTCTCATGAGGAGCCGGCAGTCCTCTAAAACATCGACTAGACTGGCTAGATAACCTAGAAACTGAAGCCACTGTCTGGCCGAGACTCTTCTGGCCAGCAAGAACTTGCGAGCCGCAGAGACAATGGTGAGAATCCTGTCTCGACTGGGCCGAGCCAACTGATTCCTTATGTCTAACACCGCCCCCAGAAAAACTGGGCTGCGAGTGGGAACTAACTCTGACTTTTCCCAATTTATTAGGAAACCTAAGTCTTGAGTAAGAGAGACGAGCAAACGAGTCTCGTCCAACAAACGATCGCGCGACTCCGCAAGGAGAAGCCAATTGTCCAGGTAACAAAACAACCGCAGGCCGCGACGCCTCAGAGAGGCCGCTAGCACCGCTACAACTTGAGTAAAAACCCGAGGGGCCAGGCGCAGCCCGAAGGGAAGAGCACGAAAACGATAAGTCTCCGAGAGGAAGGAGAACCCCAGAAGATCGCGAGATGCGCGATGAATGGGAAAGAGGAAATACGCATCTTCGAAAACTATCAAGACCGCGTAGTCCTTCCTCTTGATCAACAGGAGAATGGAGGCGAGAGTCTCCATCCGAAATGTACTGAAGTTTTCCCGAGCGCTTGGGAATAACAAAAGTCGGAGAAAGGGAAAAAGACAGCCTGTGAGGTGACCGAGTTCCTATAGCACCTCCGGGGAGCGGGGCGGACAGATCTATGAAGAATCCGTCTCGTCCGTCAAAGAGAACAAAAGCGTCCCCGGAGATGGCCTCCCAAGCGGGGAGAAAGGAACGAAGACAGCCACCAACCAAACATGACGCTCAAAAGAAGCACCGCTTCAATGCGTCCAAAATCCAGCTAGAAATCCTCCGCAAGAGAAAAACGCTCGGAGGAATCCCGCTGCCTGAACCCAAGCAAAGTCGAACCCTGTGCGCGGGTTGACTAAAAGTCAGGGAAAGTTTAGAACAAAGCAATCGCTTCTACCCCACAAAGGGAGAGCAACTAAGGCTCTGCCTGCCCCAGCGATTCGGAAACCGAAGCTTGAGAGGCCACTTCCAAAACTGGATCCGCCTGAAATGATCGTGACAAAGAATCACGAACAAAGGCCGAAACGGTCGGATTCACGCATGAACCGCCATAAGCCTCCTCACCCGACGGAGCCCCGAGGCTGCGAGACTAGGAGGCGCATGTGATCCCATCACAGACAAAGAAGAATAAACCATAAAAGGCTAATTAGTCTCGATGTCCGACCCAAAAAAGGGACAAGAGCAGGGGAAGTGAATCCTGGTACAAGGGACCAACCCTGAGTCTGGGCAAAGCCCATCTCACACTGAACATCTCAGCTTGAGAGACCGGAGGGTTAGCTAAACCCGATGGGCAAGAGGCAGGCAAAGCCTTGCCTCTTTTAGCCCCTTCCCTAGGCTTCTGATTGGCCCAAAAAGAGCCTAAGTCGAAACCCGCTTTTCAGAGCGTTTATTCGGTTTCGTTCGGATCCCCGAAGCCCTTCGGGAACACGAACCGAACCCTCCGCTGAGGGACGCTCACCTCCCTTTATGGGAGAAGTGCGCTGAGGGTATTGAACCCAAAGACGCGCACCAATTACCCATATCGGCCGAGCAAGGAGATGCAACAGCCATGGGCCGGACGCCAAGGCGTCAACGCGAAGTCGAACCCTGCGCGCGGGTTGACTAAAATTCAGAGAGATATCTGGATAACAAAACAATCGCTTCCACCCCACAGAGGGCGAGCGATTGAGACTCCGCCTGCCCAAGCGATTCAAAAACGAAGCTTGAGAGGCCACCTCCAAATCTGGTTCCACCCGAGTGGAAAGAGACAAAGGAACGCTAACAAAGGCCTCAGCAGGCAGAGCCCCACATGGTTCAACGAAAGTCTCCTCTCCCAGCGGCGCCCCAAGGGCCGCGGGAATAGGAGGCACATGCGAAACCGACTCAGACAAAGACGAATCCAACACAAAAGGCTGATTAGTCTCAAAGTCAGACCCCTGAATAGGGACAGAAGTCAGGGTTGAAGTAGCCGGTACAAAGGACCAACCCTGATTCTGAGCAAAAGCCCGCATCATGCTGAACATGTCAGCTTGAGAGGAGCTAGCTGGGTTAGCCAGGCCAGACGGGCAAGAGGCCGACAAAGCCTTGCCACTTTTTGCCTTCTTCTTGGCCTTTTTCTTGGCTGGCTCGACAAGAGTCGTAGCCGAAACCCTTTTGTTAGAACGCTTAATCGGATTCGTTCGGATCTCCGAAGCCACTTCGGAAACACGAACCGATCCCTCCGCGGAGGGACGTTCACTTCCCAAAAAGGGATTGGAGCGCTCATGGCGTAAGCCTAGAGAATCGCCCAAATCACCCATATTGGCTAAGCAAGAAGATGCAGTAGCCATGGGTTGGGAGCTAAAAGCTCCCAGTGCGTGGGCAGACCGAGATGACTCGGTATGTGCCCGATGACTACTAAAGGCGTGTGAACCCGCTATTGGACTGCTCAAAAGCAGCAATAGGGGAGCACAAGTAGTCACGCACTCAGGTGAAAACACCTGTTGCTCCGAAGAGCGTCCATAATTGTTAGCTCGAGCATTCCCATCAGCTGGCACCTGAGACAGCCCAGAAGTACTCGTTCCCCCATATGGCGTTTGCCGGGGCTAGGGTTTGAGAACCCAGACCAACATGGACTAAGCCCGTGGGCTGCCCTGCAGTAGTGGGGCGCGTCTCCCCTAACGGATCAGAGCGAGTGAACGCTACCGTACGGAAACAACAGCCCCCCCCCTCTGGTCTCAGCGACCGGGGGATTGGATTCGAGATATCCAAACCACTAGAATCTGACGCCACCCACCCCGAAACCACGGGCTTCGGAGTTGACAATCCCGATTCAGTTAACGCCACCCGTCCCGAAGCCGCAAGCTCCGAGACTGGCAAACTCTGCAAGGGAACACCACTAGGCAACTTACCTTTAGCCCTCCTCCCTCCCCCGCGTACCGCAGTACTCGGGGGAGTTCTGGAAGGCCGAGTCGTCTTGCTAGACAACTCTTCGGAAGAAGCAGGTCTCCTTGACCCAGCTGCTTCTTCTTCCGAATTCATACCACTGCAATAAAACAGACAATAAAGTATACTTTTCAAAATAAGAAATACTTCAACTGAATGCAGTAAATAAAACTAAAGTTTATTTGGGAGATACGCACTAAAGAAATTTTCACAGCCTAAAAACCGTAAGAACGAACACCGAACCCAAAGGCTCGGTGACAAACGGAAACACCCGCAAACACAGAAATATCTACGTGGGGCTGACCGTGAAAGAGAAAAATAAGTGCCAAGAAAGGGAATCAAAAAAAAAAAATCCTCGCAATCGGCAAGAGTGACTACTAAAACACAAAGTACTATAATCTAAACGAATATAAATACCTAAAAGTGCTTTAACTATGTGAAAAAGCGCACCTAAAAGATACTATACGACCTGATTTCAGGAGCGCTGTGACTATACGTCCTATCTCGTCGGGGGCGAGCAAGAAAGAGGAAGATGGCCGTAGCGTGTTGACGCGCGTGAGTGGCGAAGGGGACAATAGGATTACGGGGGGTGCGCACAATATTGTGACTCATGTGTGTTAAATTCTCGAAGGGGTCCCGTAGTCAAGACTACAGGCATAATAGGTAGGTATATATGATTTATTGCAGTAGATTTGTTTGCAATTTATCTTCTTCTTTTGAAAGGTTTGAAACCTTTGTGAACATTGAACCTTCAAAATTGTATGTCCTAGATTCTGTTTCATGAAGAAACATAAGTATTTCTCTACCAAAATTATAGAAAAGGATCAATATTTTCAGGTTAAGGTATCTAGGAATTTTAATGTTGATGTTTCTTACCTTCATCCCATGTCTTAAATCTCCATTTCATGACAAGCTTAGAATGTGGTTCCTGTCAAGAAATATAACAAATGTTATTAAAAAAACAAGTTTATCCATCAAACATACCTCAAAATAATGCAAAATTATATGACGGCCAAATATAAATGCTAAAATTGGTGATCCAAATCACATCTTTGACATGATACCCATCAAAAGTTATCATAAATCTATAAGTAAATGACTACAAGAAAATACTGTCTTCATGAAAAGTGATTTTCCTTTTCCTTTCATGGCTAAAATCATTGATTTCTACTCCTTTTTGTTACAGACTTACAGTTCTATGTACAGAAAGGAAAGGTTGATAGTTGGAGCCCCAATCAGTGATAAAAAGTTACACTATGTTTATTAAAGTGCTAGTCATCCCTGAACAATAACAATGACAACAAACTTTATGCATAATGTAATGATAACGATAATAAAAAATTTAGTCCCCTGAACAATTTAGCAACATAGATCCTTAGGGTTCCGTCAATCTAACGCAAAGGATACTGCCAGCATAGCTCAGCAGGGGGGTGTTTCATCAAGTGTCTTGTTGGTGATTTTTACTGACAAATTTGATCTCAGCCAATCAGATGCAAAGATTTCAGTAGCTTATAACTGTTATTGCAACTTGTCATTGATAACAAGTTTTATGAAACAGGCCCCTGATCACATGAGTGAAAAAATTAGCTGACAAATATTTTTTTTTGAGGTGTATCCTACAAATATTGCTCACCACGTGAATCCAACAAGACAATAACATCATTGATCACTGAGGGATACTCATCAGTATGAATTGTTAAGGTGGGCCCTACAATGATTTCCAATGCATTTTCCACATAAACAGGGGAACGATATGGGAAAGATCTATTGCTATCGTTATCATCATCAATTTGGGAACAATTTATTGTTATTCTTATTGTTATCACCATCGTTCAGGTCTGACCAGTCCTTTAGTCCGCTTTTAAATATATAGTGCAATGTGCTTACCAATGACACAAATTCTCCTGAGATGTTGCCATCTAACATGGTGAAGCTCCCTCCAGCTTCCGCTTTGATTGCGGCTTTAGCATTGGTGAAAGCTTGTAACCTCTAAAAGCAACATTCAAAGAATTTGTGATAGCATTATTTATCTCAAGATTTTGGAACTCATTACTTATTTCTATGGGCTGGAGGTGGGGGGGGGGGGGGTCACTGTACATTTGCTATATGTTTGGGGACATTTTTTTCTTCATGCCACAAGCTTTCATGATTTCAGAGCCTTGAGTCTTGTGCATTTTTTACACCAAATCTACATGTCAAAAATCACAGCTAAAACAATTCCCCATATGTATTGTAGACAATGCAGGATTGTCATACATGGATATACATGCAATTATCAATAATTCCCAAAAAAGTTAGAGATATTGATATGAAACTTCTTGGGCTTATTCATTATTTTAAGACCCTCTATCAACAAGCCAAGTTTCAGAATTCAGTGTACCTCCACGGCCAGCAGAAATCAAGGGGGCAGGGGAAGAGTCTGTTGAATAGAGGCATGTGCTTCTGATTATGTGGAGGTGTCGTGGTATAGTGGTTCATTCACTTGACTCTTAATCAAAAGGTTGAGGGTTCGAATCCCAGCCCGGCACTAACGTCCTTTGGCAAGACATTAATCCACATTTGCCACTCTCCACCCAGGTGTAAATGGGTACCCGATATGCTTGAGCGCTACATATTTGCTGCTAATATAAGCTATGACCGGGGTAATAATGAAGCGCCAGGAGCGTCACAACGTGACGGACATGAGCGCTATACAAGAAGCCACCATTATTATTATTATTATATACATACCCGTACTGGGTACTTAAAATTCTGAAACCATTTTCTTGTTATTCCTTTGTATAAAGGGACAAGGGAAAATGAATAAAATAGTTCACATGTTATTATAAAGCCTTGTATATATATACGTACATCAACATCAGTAAATGCCATATAGAGCATAGGCGATTCACATTTGAATTCATGTGTCATTTCCAGTTTGCAGGTATCTATTTTGACTCCAAGGTTCAGTTCTTTCATCTGTGATGTGCCCACTCCGTTCTCTGGTTTCTTGGCAGGAGCAGGATCCTGTAAAAAGTGGAAGAAAATTTTACAAGATAACGAGACTGTACAAGGCTTTAGATTTTAAGCTGAAATATATCAGAAGTTCATCTAAACTACTACAAAAAAAAAAAATCAAGTTTTGTTATGTTAAAGGGAAATCCAACCTTAATCGCAAGTTGCTCTTAGAGGAGCAGATTGGTGAAAGTTTGAACAAAATCGGACAAGCAATAAGAAAGTTCTGATTTTTTGAAAGTTGGAATCACTATACATATGGGAATTTCAAATTGGCTGAATAGGTAATGTCCCTGTCATGAGTTGCGGACAACTCCCCCATTTGTTCCAACACACAAAATGACTCAAATGTAATCAGTAGGCTCTCTTTCTTTCATGAGGACCTACAATATGCTATCTCCAATATATTTTGAGTACTGCCCCAAGAGTAAAGGCGCTTCAAAGAAAACTGCAAATTAATGATAAATTTGTGTACGACAAACGGGAGAGTTGTCCACAAATATGTCGTATCGACTCATTTGAGATTCGCATAGATGTAGTGATCTCATTTTCCAAACATCCATAACTTTCTTATTCCTTGTCCGATTTCTTTCAAACTTTCACCATCCCGTTTTTCTTATTTTTCTGCTTTCACACAAATCAACTTATTACCAAGGTTGGATTGCCCTTCAAAGAAAGAAAACAAGCCATATCAAACATGTTAAAGAAAGAGGAAACACTCACAGGTAATGATGCTTTCTTGGCATCACTGGAATTCAATGGACAGCCATCCTGTGCTTTAGAAGGTAGAATCATCCCTTGGCTGAATTCTATGGTATAAAGAAGAATATAAATTGCTGGATTTGAGTGCTCAGATATTTAATTCATTATTCACTGTGGACTGAAATCCTAGATTGCCATATTGTTTGGAGCATTAAGGTACATTGTACACTGTGGAGGGCTAGTATATGTTCCATTAGCCCTTTAGCAATGAAACCGCCCGGGACTGCCCTTCTTATTACTCACTGAACCGCCCGGGACCACCCGTGGACTTTGACCTGTGGAACACTACAGCAAATGTATTGTAGGGGATATTGGACGCTGAAACTATGTGTGCTATCTTTACACATAAGCCATTTAGGATCTGCACTGAAGCGATGCTTTACTGTTGAAAGATTTTGCGTACAGCAAAGAGTCTATGCCGTAAGATGGTTTACTGAGACTGAGTTCAGTGAGTAAATGACTACAATGCGCGTAATCCTCAGTGACTAAAAGGTTAATAGACTAAAGTCAGTTAAAGAATGGAAAATATTTTGAGAATAGCTTCACATATTCATCTCACAAAAACCATAGACTGCATACTAGTGTACAGTACAAGTGTGTTATTCATTTTGAGGATGAACATTGTGTTATTTTGAATTTTAAAGTACATGTACATTTATAACAAGGCACAATTGGCTACATCAGTGAGAAAAAGACTTAAACTCTTAAAAATATACCGGTATTCAATTGTGAAAATACATAGAACTGCACAATACCTTGTGTTAGTGCCTGAGTGTACTCTCCAATCTTCTGTCTAATGGCTGGAATTCCTTTGCTCTTCATAACCTCTCTGAGAGTGTTGGATTCGGGTGTTGCTTTGTTTGTTGATATCTCAATCTGTGTGGAACAGAATAATGCATTAACCCTTTGGAGACAACTGACCACATTTCGTGGTTTAGCTCAACAACTTTTGATTCAGGGATGCATGAGTAGAAAGACCAAAAATTTCTGCATCCACGATGTCCGTTATTGTTGAATGACCATATTGCGTTTGGTGCCAAGAATTTTAAAAAGGAGAATTAGCTTTAAAATCCTTAAATTAGGAACACATTGAGAGGTTAAAAATCATTGTTTTTTTTTAATCAAAATTGGCAATTTTTTCCACTTTTTGAAGAACAAAATGTCATCAACTTAGCCCTTAAATAATTCCTGTCCTGAAAGGGTTAAACACACAATGACATAACCAATGATGTAAACATTATCTCTACCCGTATCTTATAAAGAGATGTTCGAGTTCTGCAAGGGCGAGAAATAATTTTTGAGTTTTTCTCCTTCTTCCTATTTACATTTGAAGAATAGTAAAGGCAGTAATATCAGATGAAAAGGATTGCTCGTGAAAAGTCCTCACATTCCAAATATGACTAGAAATATCACTCTCTGTGTACCCATGACACAGCTCAAGGAATATGGGGACTGTGCCTTTTCCTCTTTTCCCTTTCGTTTTGTGAAACTGACAGTCTAGAATACTTCAAATCATATTCAAAACTCACCTCTTTCAGCAGATGTGTAAATACATGTACACATTAATATTTTTAACAGAAATATATGCGACATATAGATGCTGTGAATTATCATCATTGACATCATGATCATACTCACATCAACATCATGCACTCCATTTTCATCGCTTAGGTTGGGCATAGTAACAGTTCCTTCTAATTCTGTGGTGCAGTCCTTCAGAGTACCTAGCAACATAAAACAGTTTCACATCAGTATCGATTAACAATTTATATTTTCTCTATTTTCACTTCTTATGCTAAATTGAATATGGTATTCCTTGAGCATTTTTAATTTTTCTCTCTCGATTTTTCAACATCATTTCCTTCTACCAGCCTAGATTTTCACTTGCATGTAAATAAAAGAAAAGGTAGTTACACAAAATCATCACCGGGCTATAATGTTTATAGTCAGAATGCAGTAATGAAAATTGCATTTTATTTAAGATATTTCAAATTTACTGCATAGTGAGTTGATATTGAAGTTTGAATTTAAGTCATATTCGTTAGATTTGCCTCTTATTTTGTTTAATATTGAAATTCAGGAGGCAAAATCTTCAGTGTCTTATGGGGTGTTGCAAGAAAGTTGAGATTGACTGCAAGTTGCAACTGATCGGTACTGACCAATCAAAATCATTGTTGCAAGCGCATCTTCTTGAATGGGCAGACCCTGAACCATTCAGAATGGTTGTTCTAATTTGCTTTACAATTTGCAATTGATTGCAACTTTCTTGCAACACCCCATAAGTATTGCTAGTATCTTGCTACATTGTATTTATAAACATAAATTGGAGAAATCTGCCGAAAATTTTTTGAGGGCTTACCAAGACTCTACATGACCTTTAATAATGTCAGAGTGCCATGAGTGTCACAGCATGAAGGTTGTGAGGGTTATACAATTTATTATTATAATTGTACGATAAACTAAAATCAAGAGAATACACGAGGATGACACCATAATTGATGCATAGTAGGGGTATTTCTGGCCCAGAATACATAATGTAGGAAACCAGTAAGCAATGTAGGGCTCAGTCAGTGAAGGCTGTCTCCTTAAAACTCACCTTTCCATTTTAATTTGACATTCCATTCATAGAAGAAGATAAGTTTTGCCTTGCGGTTGCTGGCAGAGGCCTCACCCGTGATTTCCTTGACTTCATACAGCTCACACTGGCCTGTAAACACACAAATGAAACTTTAAAGAAACATCTCATTGACAAAGATGATCTTCCTAAATTGAAATCTACTAGTCTGTTCGCAATGTTTAAAGATGAAGGTGAGTTCTGGGGGGCGTTTCGTCAAGTGTCTTGTCAATGAATTTTACCGACAAATTTGCTCTCAGCCAGTCAGATGCAAGGACTTCAGTAGCCATGCCCGTCAGAAGGGTGGGTGCGGTGGGTATGGTCGCACCCCCCTTTTGCGGCGCTTTTTTTTTTGGAATTTCCTTCCAATACTCCCCATTCCTATCAATTCTTCTAGTATTGTAATATCTTTGTGGAGAATGAAGCTCAACATACATTAGCTGATAATCATGTGGAAAATTGTCAGCCTGTTCAAAATATCTTGAAAATACTCTGATTTGATTACTCAGTAAGGAGAACAGTCTCTCTAAAGTTTGCAGATTTCTTGCTACATTGTAGATATTATACCATGAGGGCTGCCATTTTGAAACAAGATGAATGCGACTGCGTCTCCTATATGCCTCCGCCTAAATTCAGTTGATGGCTCAAACTCTTCTAGAAATATTTGATAACGAGGCTAAAAACCAGTAATTTCATGTAATTTTATGTAAATTGACCTCTGTGACCTCTGACCTTTGACCTACTTACCCCAAAATCTAATCAGTTCATCTCTCTATGGGTATGCATACTGGTACCAAGTTTGAAGTTCTCACCTCAGATAGTTCGAGATATCGCGGTAACGGTGCTAAAAACCACTAATTCCATGTAATTTCATGTAAATTGACCTCTGTGACCTCTGAACTTTGACCTACCTACTCCAAAATCTAATCAGTTCCTCTTTCTATGGGGATACATACTGGTAAAAAGTTTGAAGTTCTCACCTCAAACAGTTCTTGAGATATCGCGGTAACGGTGCTAAAAACCAAGAATTTCATGTAATTTCATGTAAATTGACCTCTGTGACCTCTGACCTTTGACCTACTTACCCCAAAATCTAATCAATTCATCTTTCTATGGGGATACATACTGGTACCAAGTTTGAAGTTCTCACCTCAAGACTGTTCTTGAGATATCGCGGTAACGGTGCTAAAAACCAAGAATTTCATGTAATTTCATGTAAATTGACCTCTGTGACCGCTGACCTTTGACCTCCTTACCCCAAAATCTAATCAGTTCATCTTCATATAGGGAAACATACTAGTACCAAGTTTGAAGTTCTTACCTCAAACAGTTCTTGAGATAGCGTGGTAACGTGCTAAAAACCAAGAATTTTTATGTAATTTCATGTAAATTGACTTCTGTGACCTCTGACCTTTGACCTACTTACCCCAAAATCAGAATCTAATCAGTTCATCTTCGTATGGGGATACATACTAGTACCAAGTTTGAGGTTCCTACCTGAAATGATTCTTCAGATATCGCGGTAACGAGAAGTGGGACGGACGGACGGACGGACAACCCGAAAACATAATGCCTCCGGCACCCACCTTCGGTGGGCGGAGGCATAAAAACTGTGACGTCATTGCGGTACATGTCCATGTCCATTTACCTGTACACAATGGATAAGATGTTGAATAGCTATTGTACAACTAAAGCCACCCATGCAAAATTGTCTCGCACAGGAGATATCTAAGAGCAGTTGTAGGTTTTTGTCACTTCTTTGAAGAATTGACTAAACTTTGTCAGACCAAGCAACTTACAAGTGCACGCCAAATCCCGCTTAACAAAAGAAACAGCTGAACCAAATATCTTGACACAAATAGGCTATATGACAGGATAAAAGTATCTTCATTTGAATGTACATGACTACAAAAATGGTTTTATTATGAGACAAGAGCCCCAGGGGGCACGACGCTCACCTGAGGTGGATCAATTCACATCTGGTGCATGTTCTCTCTAGCACCACCAGGAGATACATGTATGTTAGAAATTGAAACAACTAGGAGGATGTACATGAGATGATGTTAGAAATTAACATAATTCCCCCCCCCCCCCCACCCCATGGTCTACAATGTCATGTATTATTTGAATCTCCTACATCTAATGATGATTCCCACCAAGTGTGGTTGAATCATACAACAAATCATGCAAAGAATGTACATTTCCCCTCCTGCATATTAACCTCGCACTCGCAGGACCCCTATGGGGCCACCCTGAGAATGTCATGAACAACTATTTAGGTGGTCTGTCGTAGTCGACAGACCACCTCTTAATTTTGTCAGAATTTTCTTTCTTTATTTATTTATTTATTATTTATTATTTATTTTTATTTTTCCACCACTTTCTTGTTACCATGATTCCTCAATATCGGCTGAGTCAATTTTTATCAAAATCTCTACAGTCATGAGGACATATCAGATCAAGCTCGGGTATCTATTTCAAGGTCATCAGGTCATCAAAAACGCTGTTTTTTCGCATGTTACGTCTTCCTGACACTATTCTTGACAATTTCCAACTATTTACAGTCAATATCGACCTTCCATAATGCCACACGCGCGCGTCTATGGCAAAAATAACGTAAAAGCGTGAAAAAACATGCCTCTACAAAATTAACTCTATCTCTTTAAATAGTCCAGAAACCTCCCAATTTTTTTTCATCATCAGGTAGGGTATAAATCATAGATTTCATTTCATGTATCATTTGACCCTTATATACATTATGACGTCATCAAAATGGTGCCAGAATTCAAAATTTCCATTTTTCATGTTTTGACGTCATCACATTCATGCAAATTTGGCTCTAGATTCTTAATTATTGGTAGTTTTTCGCCCAGATTTTGATATGTTATAGCTGAGACAATTCTCTACAACATGAGGCTCCACTATGTTTCATTTGGATGATGTCATCACACTGAAATTTTCAATTAAAGACAACATGTCAGAATTTTCCCTATTTGCGTGTTATGTCTATGGAAGATGATTTTTTTTCGAATCATGAATCTACATGACATCGTTCTCTGAGCAGTATCTCAGTTATTTTTGGTCGTTTTCCTTCCAGATTTTAATATGTTGTAGCTGAGACTATAAGCTTTTACAAGTGTGGTCTCCAATTTTTGATCAGATGTCGGGATCATGCCCAATTTTTCAGTACAAAATGTGATTTGAGAATCCCGTTTTTCATTTACGTGTTATCTCTATGGGAAATATTTTGATCTATTGGTCAAAGCACTTGCCTCCCATTCCGGTGACCCAGGTTCGATCCCCTGTGGGTCCATAATGATTTTTTTTTTTTGCTTCTTTTTGCATGTCATTTTACCATCCTCTTCGACTATTGTAACATAAAAAATCACAAATCATGTAATAAACTGCCTTATTTTCCGTATTATGTCTATTAGAAAGTAGTGTGCAGTAGTTTGTGTACAACCCTATGGAAATTGTGATTTCCTGTCCTGTATTAGAGCTATGGGGTTAATCTCCCAAGTATCCTGTATCATCATCACCGTCATGATCATCATCGCTATTATTATATCCATCGCCATCATCATTATATCATTATAATCATCATAATCACCATTATCATCATCACCATAATCGTTTTACAATGACCGTTACACATTTTGCTACATTCCTGTCCTCAAGAAGCATCTCCATTCATGGCATTTCTTGACATCCTATCTTCAGTTTAGCATTTCCCCATTATTATGATCATCCTGATTACAATCATGATCGTACAAATTGAAAGACAGACCACCTAATTCGTCCTCATGACGAATTAAAATCTAGTTTTTAATTCATCTTCAAGATGTATATAACACACAAAATATCTAGATAAACTTCTGGTTCTGGAGAAGAAGATTTTTGAAATTTACATAGCTTTTACAATTGGGGGCCCTCCTCCTGGGCCCTCCTCCTGGGCCCCCCTGGGGGCAACATGTACCATTTTAGAAACTTTGGGTCCCCTACCCCTAAGGATGATTCCTACCAAGTTTGGTTGAATTCCGATCATGTGTTTTGGAAAAGAAGATCAGAATGTACATTTTGCCTGGCAGCGCCCCCCCTCCAGTATGTTACCCCCACAGGGCCCCTATAGGGCCACTCAGAGAAATTTCATGAACAACATTCATTCTTCATCTATAGAGGTATCTCCATACACAATACCAAGTCTGAGCTATGCCTGGTTCTGGAGAAGAAGATGTTTGAAATTTACATCGCTTTTACAATTGGGGGCCCTCCCCATGGGCCCCCTGGGGGCCACATGCACCATTTTAGCAACTTTGGGTCCCCTACCCCTAAGGATGATTCCTACCAAGTTTGGTTGAATTCCGATCATGGGTTTTGGAGAAGAAGATGAAAATGTAAAAAGTTAACGGACGACGCACGACGCACGACGCACGACGGACAAATTTCCATCGCAATAGCTCACTCAAGCCTTAGGCTCAGGTGAGCTAAAAATCCAGTTTCATGCATTCCACAGCTGATCAGGAGTATCACGGGAGCTAGTGTATAGGTCAGTGGGTATCTCACAGATAGAACTGCTCTGACATGACTTTGTAAAGAAAATGGCAGCAAATGTTTCTGTAATAATCGAGTTACGCTAGAATATCTGCACAATGCCCATTTTCCCCTTAAAGGGATACGCCACCGGGCGGCCGTGGGGAAAGTCAGGATTGCGTAAGCCCAATTCACTCGTACACAAAGTTTGTGCGTCGAACACGTCCGTTGGACTAAGTGGGATTACATTTCGACTGCACGAAGCCGACCGAATCTCGCACGAGAGCTCGAGCTCAGGTGGAGCGTACATGTACATGTTTGTGCGGCGACCAGTCTATCCGAGGTTTGCGCCCCGAGGGGCAACGGCATGATCAGGTAACGATCACCGTGCCCTCTCGCGGCATGAAAACGTCCACAATCTGCGGTTGAGTATCCCTTTAAGATAAGAAGAAACATAAAATTTAAAAAATACATAGGAAGCATATAAACAGCAGACACTGTCCATATTCACCCCAACGTTGGGGTGAATAGGGACAGTCACACTGTCATTTAAAAGCTTCTTACGGGCCTGTTTGACTGTAGGGATAATGATCATTAGACATATGGCATAGACCCCCTGTTTTTAAAGTGTACAAAAAATGACTATGAAGTCCAAAGGACATCTATCTTTTTTTTTCCCTTTACGACTAACTACAGAAAATTCATAAGGGGGCATCGAATGTTATCTTTCAGCTCAAGCTAGTTAATATTTGGTATATTTTTCGCAGGTACAGAATTATTGATTTCATCTATTTTTACCGGGTTCTTCTTACTGCATACACTTGCGCACCCATTATCCAGCATTGTGTTAAATGAGCGTATGGTAAACATTGTCTTAACTGCGCGCAATTCTCTCCCGGTGTTGTGATGATGTAAGAAGACCAGCCAGGATGCGCAGATGAGGTGCGCACAAACATAACTGATGAACGTCCTTAAAACAATGATACAAAGTATTTTTAATATTCCATGTAAACTACGATGATTCGTTGAATGAATGAAAAATCGCTGTTGGAAGACATGTAGGTGTACAAATGTATTCGCTAGTTCCTCTCGCTCTCTTTTTCTCTCCTTTTTCTCTTTAGATTTCATTGAATGCACTCTGAAATCATAACGAATTATGAGGCATACATGCTTACAGTCTAAGTTGAGCTTTATTGTGTATCTGACATCTATTCTATATTAAATTATGAGTAACACTATTTTGTGATAGACTGAAACTAGACGACATCCCACTGGTCAGATTCAATTTGTATACATTAATGTTTCATGTCAACGCTTGCAATGTGAAAAGATTCAATTCATAGAATGTACATGTAGTATTGTATTCTAAATAAGCTGAACATGCTGAATAATACGCATAATCCTAAGCTTTGATCTACATAGGATATTTGAAATGAAAGCAAATAATGAAAGCAAATAATGAAAAAAAAATAATGAAAAAAAAAAATTATTCAAAACACACTACTAATAAATGTTGAATGTACTCAGATAATTATGTTGCCAGCCAGAGTAGATATTATAAATTACAGTAAAAGCTTTTGATAAATGGAATTTTCAACTTGTACATGCATTTTTGTTGTACCACGTTTGCATTCTAAATTTAAACTACAGCCATGGACGAAAAATATTAGACTGAGAAAGGTTACTGTAACAGATATTTCTGTATTAAGAAGGAAATACATTTAAAATACTTAGTAGGAAGGCATAACTGCTGTAATATCATACATTCAAGGAAGTCCAAGGTAAATATCATCTTTATTTTTTCTTTCTTTTTATACTCTACTAATTTTCATCCCTGGGTATTTTGGCCATTCTTTATAAAGTGAAACAAACGGTCACACTTGACCACCTAATTTGACCTCAGTCAGATTACAGGTAATTGATTTTTTCACCAGTTCTTTGATAATGATAATACAGACAGTCGTAATGCGCCAACAAATCGAACTAAAAAGGGTGCTCAAGGCTAGGCAAGTCCCCACTGGGGAAGCACTAGCCGTATGAGGCGGAGACTTCGACATAGCTGAAATAAAAGACAAGCAAACAAATATAGAACTATATAAGGCAACAACCAACTCACAATACGGAGTGGGAATAACCTCCTATTACAGAGAAACACAACATTCTGAATAAACCGCATGTCTAAGCGCGTTAAATCAACCACCTACAGACACGGGGAGAGAGCCCGACACAGTGTACTAGTACACCGTCAGTGATTTATGCCCAGAAGGGGAAGAAAAACGGCAAATTAATTTGATTAAAATACCGCGAAGGAGGTTGACTTAGGAAAAGACCGATACACCAAAATGTGTGTAAAAGCTTGGTGAACAGAATTTTTATTGCAAAAAGCAACCAAAAACGCTCTTGGGGGTAAAAAACTCGCAATTTAGGCTAAGACTTAGCTCGTAGATGTGACTTCTCTGACGGGCGAGAAAAGAAGAGGAAGAACATGGCGGCTGCGCGATCTTATATTGGTGCACGGGGAGCGAGCGAGCGAGCGAGCGCGCGGGCAGGGGAATGCGCGTTTCAGACTTGGTTTTTTTCTCGAATGACGGCATAGTTTGGGAAACTAGCAAATAGGTATGTAGATACATTGATTTATTGCTGTAAATTTTAGTGGATATATATTTTTTGTAAAGCTCAGCTAGAAGAACAGTGATAATATACCTGCGTGACATTTTAAAAGAAGAAAATTTAACTTATTGATTTGATATATTATATATATAGTTCAATAAGTTCGGCGAAGGAGATTAAAAATATATTCTGTCTGTCCCTATGTCTCTCTCTATGTGTGTGTGCGCGCACTCGCGTGCGAAATCTAGACACAGTATTTACATGTATACACAGTGTCATCATGGCAAATACATTCCTATAAAATTGATACGAGAATGATAGTTGAATATCAATATGAATATCGCAAAGGAGAAGAATTCTTATACATGTGAAGACTGTGACTCCATTCATATGAGATTAACCATACAAATAAAACTAAGATTGAAACAAAAAATGATATCAATAAATGTGTGCTTACAGATGTACTTATCGATTAGTACACATAGAACCATATAAAAATGAAAACATAGTGGTTGTTTGTAACAATATTCATAACCTAAAAAGTAACACTTTTTATCAATTTTCATTAAATGCACTAAAAATCAGATATGTCCTCGAAAAGGTAGAATAATACACAATGAATTTAATACACTTTCATGGCAGCCATAAAAGCTTCCAGTATATCAGTTTGAGTTATTTTAATCACATATCACTTACATATGCATGTGTTGATCTACATTGGTTTATAAATGTTTATTTGACCTCTTTATAAACAAAATAAAAAACATTGTATATACATGTATATATATCAGTCTACAAAGTTTGTAAAAGTGTGCAATGTGTGCTTTCATATGTTCTTTTTAATGTCTCGATATGTTTCATAAGCTACCATAGCTGCGTGTAGACCATAAAGTGATATGATAGGTTCTACAGACCTACCAATCACTTTGCCTACGTTACCATAGAATAGTTTTAGCTCGATCCATGAGCTAACGTAAACTAGGCCTATTAGCCAATTACATGCGTTTGCAAGGACAGTATATATAAGACAAATTAAGACCCATTTCATTTCTGCTGCGCTTGTAATTTTTCTACGTTGGATTATGAGTAGAAAATACGTCATTGTCCAAACAATATAACATTGGAAAAGAGCATAAACTATAGAAAAAGAAGCAAGAGCAATTTCGTCTTGAGTCATACTAGCAGAGCGCATTAGCATCCCACAACCTGCCACAAAACGAAATATATTGAGCATGAATATTCCACCAGCACTCAACAGAAGCACAATATCATGACTTTGTAAGAGACGAAATGTATTTGAAATAGTAATTGTTGTATTTAGGGGAATTATTCTGGAACGACCCGAAATAAAGTAATGAAAGTGATAGAGGCCAATGAATGGGATGTAAAAGGCCATCCTAAGGGCCCAATCTATGTACACCTTGGTGTTTTCAGAGTCTAGCCAGTCACGTGACGATATATACGTATGTAATGAAAAGTATATTACACTCAAAATAATGGCAAGGATAAGAATAGTACGTAAAGAAGGAAGGCGTTGGCGACTTGTAACACTTTGTAACAAGTACCGATCAGTGTCCGGCCTTGTTCTCCAAGCCAGTTTTATTTTCAAGTAAACGTTTTTCAGAGCATGTGAGAGTCTTTCGTGGAGTGGTCTTCTGTGGATTGTGTCGAAGTAATCGAACGCTGAGGGAATACTTGTATCCAAGCAACATTGCGGAACAATAGACAACCAAATATTCCATAAAATTCCTACTGCAATTATGGCTACCTCAGCATGTACTGCTACCACCCTTTCATCTTGCTTAATGAGAAATTGTTTTAAAGATATTTTAATGTCACATGCATCTTTCAACGGATCGTAGACTTGTTCTATGTCAGTGATGATGGGATACCCTATTTTCAGGGCAGCGATAGTAATGGAGAGTGCGAGGTATATGCCAATACCTATCGAAAACTTTGACTTGACAATCATCACAGCATCGTAGTAGATATTAAAGAATAACAAACAAACGAGAAAAGCGATTATATATGATAAGTCAAATATGGCTTGAGCGACCACGGTAATGTTTGTTGAGACTGATTCCCCAGAGTTACCAAGACACAATAGGAGACCAAAGATTTGCAGGGGTGTTTCAACAAGTGTCACACTTCCAAAAATAGTGAAAAGTAATAACAGTGATTTATGAGGTGGCTTATAGAAAAATAGCCTTCGGGCCCCTGAAGTCGTTGTAGTGCCCTGTTCATGAGAATTTGCTGCAGTCATGGGTGCATTACCATCCGGTTCAGGCGACACTGATGAGGAGTTATTAACGCGCAAAACTGGTAACTGCTTTGCCGTAATGGACCCTTTGAAAATTTCAACATTGGTGGGTAATGACCATCGACGGGATAGAGATCGCTGATTCGAATTGACATTGACATTATGAGCACTCTCCAGCCCCACGACTTGAGCGCAATGTCGACATTGCATCGGCCAAAATGCTTCCTGGAGTCGATGAAAGTTGGCCTTGTTTTTTATCAACCATCCGACAAATACAGCTAGTATGATGAGAACACTGCTAAGAACCAACTTGATGACTGCGTACATTAAGTCCCCGTGCTTCCTGCAGTCATCATCGTGACATGAAGATGGTAAAGATTGTAGTACAGCGCAACTCAATCCAGCACAAGTGAGGAAACAAAGTACGAGTATACTGTTGTAATATATATTCGGGATTGTAACTGGTTCTCTATAAATGCTTGTTTCCATTGCTATCGGCTGTAAAAAGTTCTTAGAGATAAGACTTTTTATAGAAGAGGAGTTACACGTTCCTTCAACTCCAGGTAGCAGAGCGATGCACACTTCCTTGTTGAAAATGTCTTGACATATTAATTATCGGTTTAAATTACTCGTGGTTTCATTGTTGCACTTTCGGGTTGTATTGAAAAATGTCAATAACAAGGCAATGAATTAGCTAAAAAAATTATTCAAAACACACTACTAATAAATGTTGAATGTACTCAGATAATTACATGTATGTTGCCAGCCAGAGTAGATCTTATAAATTACAGTAAAAGCTTTTGATAAATGGAATTTTCAACTTGTACGTGCATTTTTGTTGTATCACGTTTGCATTCTAAATTTAAACTACAGCCATGGACAAAAAACATTAGACTGAGAAAGGTTACTGTAACAGATATTTCTGTAGTAAGAAGGAAATACATTTAAAATACTGTAGTAGGAAGGCATAACTGCTGTAATATAATACATTCCAGGAAGTCCAAGGTAAATAATAAATATCATCTTTATTTTTTCTTTCTTTTTATACTCTACTAATTTTCATCCCTGGGTATTTTGGCCATTCAAGTGAAACAAACGGTCACACTTGACCATCTAATTTGACCTCAGTCAGTCAATGCGCAAACAAATCGAACTAAAAAGGGTGTTCAAGGTGCTTACAATCATAATACACTGACAGTGCTCACATATATACGACATTTTGAAGAGAAATTATTTGTCATAAGGTGTGTTTTTAGTTTTCTCTTCAAGTCAGTTACAGTCTCACAATACTTCACTGCCTCGGGGATTCCGTTCCACAACCGCGGAGCTGCTGACCAAATCGTTTCGTGTTTTGGACGTGCAGGGAAGATGCATCATTTGGAAAAGGAAGGCTAGGGCGAGGTGGCTTTTGGAGGGTGATTAGAGAGGAAATTATGCACTGTGGTTTAAGTGTATAAAGTGATCCAGTGTATCTAAGAATTTCAAATGACCTTGTTTCAATCCATATATGATTTTAGTTTATTAATTAACAGCCTTCTAATTTCTTGTCTCGTGATAACTAAACACTCTCTGCTTATTTTCCACTGCACTATTTCACATTGTTTTTTGCGAATTGCATATGAACTCAAAGGTTTACTGACCATAAATACCAAAAGAAGAAAACGAAGGATACGTGTGTTGAGAATTACCAAGGTAATTGTTAGTAGACTTTCAAAAAAAAGATTGCTTCCCAAATAAATGTCCATTTTGAATGACTCAGTAAAAAGGCTTACTTTAAAAAGGGATGAGGATGAAGCCAAGATTGTGTTATCATAGCAAATAAAATATCATCAATTTAGCTTGCAATACCGGTAAGCCCTTTCTTGAGTTTGAGTTGACTTTAACACCTTTTCGATTCAAATGAACAAAATCAGTTAAAACTAACTCATCAAGTGTTTTCCAACTGAAGTAACTAATGCATAACTGGTTTGACCCACATTCGCTGCTTCAGCCCAAACTTTACAGAGGAACAAGAAATTTTAAGAAGAAAATATCTAAATGTTAGGGTTCTCCTACCGTTATTGAATTCAATCTTTCCAACACTCTTCAGGCAAAAATGGGTATTGATGCAGATTTGTGCTGGAAAAACACCATCTTCAATGGTGATGGCAGGTGTGGGGTGAGAGGGGGAGGGGGGGGGGGGCAGTGGCGTATCCAGCCATTGGGTGAAGCTGGTGTAGCTACTTCTTGAAAATCAGTGCAACTTGCTATGCTCTGATGCTTGTACAATAAAGGTGCTCTCCTCCTGGGAGCGTGTGTGTGTGTGTGTGTAATTGGGTTTTTACAGACGTGTATCAATCAGATATGATTATTTACGTCTGGGACCGACCTTTAACGTCACCATCCGAAAGACGTGACTCAGTCTCGAACCTGGGTCCGCTGAATCAGTTTGTAACTTCCACTGGTAGCTGGATTACAGGCGCACGCCACAACGCCACAACGCCCAGGCGTCCCGCCACTCCCCTTTATCAATTTCTGGATACACCATTGTATGTGTGCACTACTAGACACTTAAGAGAGAACATGCAGTTACTGCTAGCTTGATACTCACTTTGATCAAATTCAAGACCTTGTAGGCGTTTTTGCGCAAACCAATTTTGCGAGTTTCACAACAGTAGCCAACACTACTCACATAAGCGTAAAATATTGTCAGTACAAATAGTGTACTGACCCCCCCCCCCCCCCCCCCCCCCCCTGTTCATCCGTTTACAGGGTACCAATCACCAACAAATATTTTTCATGTTATAAGCTACTGAAATCCTTGCATCTGATTGGCTGAGAGCAAATTTGTCGGATAAAATATCTGACAAGTCCTTTCATGAAACGCCCGCCAGGAGTTCCATGTCACTATACTATATTCCAAATAATAAGCTTCAATGTTTGAATCTATAAAGAAATATTTCAAGTTGAAATGCACTCCGAATATAAACAAAACAAAAAAATTAAAAATCATAAATGACTCTTTCAGTCGTTATAGGGCATTTATTTCAAAGGAGAATGTAACCAAATTGCTCTTAAACTCTCATAACTTAAGGAGAATCTTTCAAATTTGTCTTGTTCTGTTGCAATTCGACCTCCAACACAATATTATAAGGTAGAACCTTAACCTGAACAGAACTAATGTTGGAGCACGTGTAAAGCCGAACAGAACGAATTCGAACCCTCTATTATATTATGCATGGAAATTAAATCTTAGGTATTATCTAACATACACATTAATAGTTTATGAATGAACTTATAAAGAATAAACCTGTCCAAAACTTTCAATCAATCAATGAGGCAAAAAATTTTGCTTGCTCGCTTTGCTCGCTCGTAAATACCCATGAGTCATTGTGCTGTTGCTAATGACACGACAAAAGATAAAACAAAATTAAATCAAAACCATACATGTCGTATATGGCATGGGATTCGGGCTGAAGCCCCCCAAAAATATCCACGGGTAACCACCATCTCATAATTATTTGGTATGTTTGGGCACCGGATGATTTCTGTCCATTTTCACTAGCAAAAAATTTAGAATGTGGAAAGTTGATATTCGGGCCAAAGGTGTCAGCCAACTTGCAAAATTATGCCTGCAATTATGAATAAATGGGTGGAAGGAGCATCAGAGTCCTACCCACCCCCAACCCTTCCAAAGCGAATTCGGACCTACATGTACAAAAGGATTTTTGTCTCGCCTGCTTTAATAGCGGAGCAAGACTATAGGCGTCACTATTTCGACGTCGGCGTCGTCAACAATCATGCTGTAATCACAATAACTTTCTATAGATTTGAGGTAGAATCACCAAATTCATACCACAAGTACTTCATATAAAGGCGCAGGTTGAGATCGAAAATGATTCAAACCTTACAAACTTCATAGGTCAAAAGGCCAATGTACTTCCTTTAAAAAACACTGTTATCATAATAATCTCCAAAATTTGTATAGAGTGGTTAATGACAATCCTGATAATGTCTTAAAGTGGTTTGCACCGAAATGACCGAATAGACTTTCTGTCAACCCAAAGAATTGCAACTATACTATTTCGCAACTCCACCAGAATGACTAACTTATCCCACAAAGAGATAAAACTTAAAGATATGGTCCTACCTAGAGTTGAAGAAACTAAGTTTCTCGGAGTCTATATTGATAGTCGTTTATTGTGGAAGTCGCATATTCGTACAGTTGCATATAAAGTGTCAAAGGGTGTTGGTATATTCTACAGACTAGCTTCTTATCTCTCGAGTAATGTTCTTCGTATGCTTTATTGCTCACTTGTTCTTCCTTTACATACTGTAACACTGTCTGGGGTAACACTTTCCCTCTATACAAGTCTTAAAGGGATACGCCACCAGGTGGCCGTGGGAAAAGTCAGGATTGCGGAAGCCCCATTCACTCGTACACAAAGTTTGTGCATTGAACGCATCCATCGGACTGCTGTAATTACATTTCGGACTGCACGAAACCGACCGAATCTCGCACAAGAGCTCGAGCTCAGGCTCAGCGGCGACCACTCTGAAGTTTGCGCCCCGCGGGTCAACGGCATGATCAGGTAACGATCACGGTGCCCCCTCGCGGCATAAAAACGTCCACAATATGTGATTGAGTATCCCTTTAATAAGTTGTGAATCCTTCAGAAAAAAAATAATTCGAATAATATCAGGCGCTCCTCCATGTATGAATCCAAAACCACTGTTTCACTCATTGAGCAGACATTAAAGCTTTAAATGCTGTTTCGTGTACAAATGTGTAAATTTTCAGCTTCTATCTCATATTTGCAGTATGTTTGATCACAACCGTGATTTTCATGACCATAATACAAGATTTTTCAATCAGATCCACATACATGGGCATAAACAACTCTCATTTCAATATTTTATTATTGTGGAATGAGTTACCAGATGAAAGCGTGTGCTCCTTATCTAAACAAAGTTTTGCCCATAAACTTGAGCAGTTTCATTGCGAATTACGCACTCGAATATTAATACAGAACTTATACTTTTTAATCTCTTACAAGTTGTATATTCATTAGCGATTACACTTTAGTTCCTTATACAGCACGAAAATGACTTATCTTGGACTTTTTTAGCATTTTAATCGATCCTACATGATTTCTAGAATATTTTCTCAAACGCACGCGCATATACGCGCACACGCGCGCAAAAGGGAAAAATGCCTTAGATTGACTGGAATAGACTTTGCATGTGTTATAGTTCATCGTTGAATATTTACAATTGGTGCGTGCATTATTATACTATTAATACATGGTTGGGAGTGCATTGGTGCAATCTGGCAACACAAAGGTTTTTATCGTGGTGTACTATACGAGTCGCAAGCCGAGTGTGTTGGACACCACGATAAAAACCTGCGTGTTGCCGGATCACACTAACGCACGAACTCACAACCATGGATTACCGGTAATAATTTTATAAAACGGGTCGGCAATATGATTATGAAGTCTATAAAAATGGTTACGAACCCCATAAAACGCCAAGAATCGCACAGTCATGGAGGCTGCCATTTGCTTTCCTGGATGTCTTTTAGTAAAAGTAAAAAGGCTATCAGAATCTGCCTGTTTGCCAGAGAGTTAGTGGTGAGCGTGGCCACCAGGGCCGTTACCATGGCAACGCATCAAGGAAATATAGGAATTTACTAAAATACCTAATATTTCTAATTCAGAAATTTGAAAAATGACTGGTAAGCATCTAAATATATGTATTTTGAGTTTCCTCATTGATTGAAACCAAAATCTAGGTCATTTGAAGTCACGGTCATGTCAAAAAAAGGCCATTACTATGGAAACGGTACCATAAAAAGTTTATATTTTCGAAAAATATCTAAAATTATCAGTATAAAATAGACAGAGAGGTGTCTACACAATCTTAGATTGTATTTTTCTATTAGCTAGGACCCTCAGCTACATGTATCATAATCTGCCTATTTTCCATAGAGTTCATGGTGGACGTATATGACAAGGCCTCTAATACATGTATATGTATTTCAACCTGCCCCACTGATTCCAACAACAATCAGAGTCATTTGAAGTCATGGGTGTGTAAAAAAGGGCCGTTGCTATGGAAACAGTCCCACAAAATGCTGATATTTGTGGAAAACATCTATGATTTATCAATACAAAAAAAAGAAGCAACTGTCTGCACAATCTTAAATCATGTTTTTCTGTTAGCTAGGACCCTCAGCTCTCATCTTCTTCCTATTTTACATAAAGTTGGTATTGGGCATGACCACTAGGGTTGTTACCATGGTAACACACCAAGGAATGGAATTTTAGAAAATAACATATATCTGTAATTCAATATCACAAAAACAAATTGTAACCATCTAACTATATGTATACGTCATGTCAAAACATGGCTGTTGCTATAGAAACAGTATGATAAAAATTGAATATTTCTGTAACAAATCAACACAAAACAAAGAACAAGTGCATGTACAGCCTAAAATGGAGTTTATCTGTCAGCTAAATCTGAGTCATTGGAAGTCACCGTCATGTCAAAACATGGTTGTTGCTATAGAAACGTTATGGTGAATTAATAAATATTAGTGAAAAAAGCTGTAACTGTCCAATGCACTTTATAAAGTAAGGGTCTCCACAACCTGAAATGATGTTTTTTCCCTGTACGTTAGCTAGGACCCTGGATATCATATCCTCCCTGACTGCCACAAAGGTGGATGTGGGGCGACCACTCGGGCTGTTACCATGGTAATAACATAGG
Organism: Heliocidaris erythrogramma; assembly: GCA_025617745.1. Classification (NCBI taxonomy): domain Eukaryota; kingdom Metazoa; phylum Echinodermata; class Echinoidea; order Camarodonta; family Echinometridae; genus Heliocidaris; species Heliocidaris erythrogramma. The sequence continues at coordinate 47,352,067 of CM046855.1, read as the reverse complement.
AAATAACATATATGTGTAATTCAGCAACGTGAAAATATTTATTAGGCATTACATCTATTTCAAGCAGCTCTTTTGAGGGCAATTTTTTGGTGTGCTTTCAAGGTCACAGTCAGGTAAAACGATAATTCTTATTATCCGTTTGGTCTCAAACTGACGCCGATATGATGGGTGTGAGCGCCAGCCCCATTACTATGGCAATGCACCACCAAAATTTTGGAGATTGTTTGAAAATGACATATATATTCTGTTTTAACAATAGAAAACACAAAATATTGGTCTTGATATACATATCATAAACTGCCTGAGTTATTACAGTCATCCGAATCACTTAAGGCCATAGTAATGTCAAAACAGGGTTGTTGCCATGGTAATATTATGAAAACTGAGCAATTTTTAAACAAAGGTGACAGATTTTTGTTATTACACAGCAGCAATTATGTTGCAAAGACATTTTTTAACTGTTCGCCGTGTTCGGATAGCTCCGGGCAAGATGTGGGTGTCCATGTGGGGGACAGTTGCAGTAACAACAGCTGATCCTAACTGGTTAGCTGTACTTGAGTAGTTATGCTTCCACCTCTATGCCTTGGCATTGAGAGGGAGGCAATGGAAGCTTAATAGATGGATTCACCTCAGTCACAGAACCTAATGTATTCATAAGATGATAAACTTGTCGGTCTGTAGCTAAACCTGTCTACTTGAAATAAATCTGAGGAGATTGGAATAGAATTTAGCATTTTTCCCCTAATCCTACCCATAAGAAATCTGCATGTTCATTCAGGATTAACAGCGTGACCAAGGTGGTCTAGGATTTGGACTTCATCAGAAACAGGGCCAAAGAATTGAACTTTTGGGTGCCTCATCATAGATCAAGTCCAGGACTTAAGTGATGATACTTGCCTGGACTTTTTTTATATTTGCTAGAAGGTATTCAAAAAGAGTCACTGAGAAGGCCTGTGGTGCAACTGCAGCTCAGTATTCTCATGACTTGCATGATTGGGGTACATGTATATTAGCCATGGACTTGGCCGTTAGCCATGGATGTGTTGGGGACCATAAGACCTATAAGTTTACATATCGGTTGCCCTTACAGGTAAGCTGCAGTTCTCTTGGCTTTAGAGGAGATATGGCCAATAGATTGTGAGATGGTTCCTCCAATACTACATGTATCTTGCCTTAAACATGGTTGGATAAAGGATGGGGGTATATTTTTAGCAGAGTTTAGTGGCTAAGTCCATAATGTTGTGAAATTAGTGAACACCAGCGGGTTTGTCTATCTATCTTTTACTGCAGCCTTACTTGAACTGAGTATTCTCTTATTAAAACTTGGTTGACTTTCTTACAAATCTGATATGGTGAGGCACTCTTATCTGGCTTGAATCACAGGCTGAGGAGGTTATGGTGAGGAGATTATCCACCCTCCCCCGGTTTGGTTTGGCAGAATAAAGTCAGAACTCGGGATGGAGATATAGGTGTCATCTATACCTCCACCACTATGTTAGAAGAGAATACATTTTTTGCAATGCTTGAGTAATGTCTCTATGGTTAGGATTAAGATGATGAGTGAATCCTCACTTCACCCTAGAGGGAATTCAAGTTTACTTAGTATAGTTTGGTATGTAGTTCTGAAGTCTGTCAATGGCTTATTGTATCTGTTCTTCATGATAACTCTGATTGACGGGTAATGCACTTATCAATTGTAAGACGCACCCCTCGACCCCCGGGAATGGTGCGTCACTTGTCAGATGTGAGTCGGATTTTCCTATACCATGACGCACCTGTGTGTCTCGACTATGACGGACCTTTTCTTACAATGACTGTGCCTGGACGAAAAAATATGACGCACCAGTTCTAGACTTTGACTTACCATTGTGACGCACCCCGTCATGGTAAAGCTCCGCGCGCACGTGGCACGCTATGCATCGGCGCGGCGCTAGTATAGTATTGCATGCATTGTTGATATCGACATGCATGCATGAACGCTAGCTGAAGACACAAACACACGTTATCATCCTGCACGCTATTGAGGCCGAGCTCGAGATAAGATTATCGGCGATGACATATGAAAATGTGCAGAAGTCACACAGTGCAATCGCTGACATTCTTGTGACGTCAACACATGAATATTCATGTCTCAATCCAGCCTAGCACAAATGCTACCGATCGCGATCATCGCGGCAAGAACCGAACCAGCCAACGCAGTGCTGGAACGAACGGGGTAAAAATAAACAAAGTAACGAAAAATACCTTATTTCTTCCCTTTTTTGAGAACCCAGACAGAAGACAGCATGAGAGAGGATTTGAGATCAATTATTATTATTTGGGGGTTTCCATTTTATTTGATGTCATCAAACTCGATTTTGGGCGCCCGGTGCGAAAGTATAGATTCCAATATATTTTTTTTTATATTCAAGGAGTTTGCATGTTTAAAAGCCCGGTACGCGGTGAGTATTGCGCGGACAGACCCGTTTGTAAACATAGCGAGGCATTATGACGCACCCATGTAAAATGACCGACTATGACGCACCCCATTCTCCATGCTGTGACTGACCAAATGCTTCCATGACCATACCCTGCGTCATTCATTTGTTGGTAAATTACCCAACCATGACGCACCTTTCCCGGGGGTCGAGGGGTGCGTCTTACAATTGATAGGTGCATAATTCTCAACCTCTTCCAAAGTAGCAGGTGTTGCTGCAAGAGGAACTCTGCTGAAAATGTTCCGTACTTCTATCCAAAGGATGCTCTCTAACTTCTGATTCCTAATGGCATCCATTTACAGAACTCCTTGCAGGGGGAAAGTGGAATACATGTAGCTCTCACTCATGTCAACTGGGTGTGGACACTTATGTAGCTCATAGTGGGGTGGCTTAGCGTCAATTTTATGGATTACCGTTACAAGGTGGATAAAAACACCTTTTTTAGTACAGAGCTTCCTTATGGACTAACTTTTGATTTTAGAAGGGGAGCCACCTTTGCAAAATGTACAGACAGAAATGTGTTGCATATATTTCTTTTCAAAAAACTTTAAAATGCATTTTTCTATAAATGTACACCAGTTTACTGTGTATCTTTTCATGCCCTTCTGCCTGGAATACAAATACACAACAATATTATTTTATTCTCAAACTTTACAAGAGCCTAGAGAACATTACATAACAGTCTCCCTGAATATGTTATCTCAGCAACTTCTGTAAACTGCGTCAACTTAGAATACACTAGATAAATACTGGTCTAAAAAGCATGATCTTGTTTGCGAGCCAGTATAGGGTGTATGAGTCATTATATCTACACACATTTTTATCATTTCCCACACATATTCGACTTAATAAGACATGGAAAATGTATAATCACATGATGCGTCAAGCTACCATCGATGAACAGGCATTGTCCTATATCATTGTGGGATTAAAGTAAAGTAAAGCATTACTGGTATATCATATCACCTCTTTCATCCTCAATCTTGACATTTGTAAACAACTCAGTCAGTTTCTCTTTTGACCATTTGGATGCATTCCTCTCCGTCCTGTAAATAAATAAGACATGATGAAACATTAATTTATTAGCTTTTCCATTTTTCTCTCTTATTTAAATATCAAACTGCAAAAAAAACAAAAAAACAAACAGAACAATGCTGAGACACTGTACTGTTATATTACAGGAACACAAAAGTGTTTTTACAAAAATATCAAAATAACAAAAAAAAAGGAGACGGGCCCCCCTAAAGGATGCAGATGGGGACGAGAACCTAGGAATAATTTTTATTTGGCCATATCTCCAAAACTCAAAATCTCCAAAATCTGATACATTGGATATAGGATGCTAAATTACCTAAGGACAATATTTTCTTTGAAATTAGATGAGAAATTATGAAGATATTGACATATTGGCACCTTTTGCTATTTTTAACATCATTTTCCAAAAATTTTGAAGTTACCGACATTTCTTCATGAATTTGAGACTGAGAGAAGATGTCATCAAACTTGTATTGTAATTTATAGAACATGATACCAAATGGTTTTCGTGATTGTATGATATTTCGTCTTGCAAATAACACAATTATTTTACTTGATGGATTGCGCCATAGGATAACTTAGATGTAAACTCACCAGCGTGAAATTTCTTGTGGTTTTTATGCCCTATTTTTCAGTTCCAGGGACAGGGTCCAGTTTCTCAGTGTTTCTCGAAAACGTCATAGGTCTAAGTTCGTGGACATCTCATTAAAACATGTGTTAATTCTTCAACACGCATTTCTATAGGATGTCCATGAACTTAGACTTATGATGGTTTCAAGAAACTGGCCCCACGGCGTTGCGATGCGACATCAGAAAAATTTGAGATCGCAATATTTTTGTCCAAAATTTGTCATGTAATTTTGTTGGAATCACTTTAAGCACAGAATTTCGCTTTCCGTTTGGTATAATTTCTATAAATCTATTTAGAATCTTAAATTAAATAAATTATTGTAGAATATGAGAAATCATGGATCGAATATTACATATCATAAAGAGATTGCGCTGAGAACTAACTTCCCCAGCGGCTGCCTCTGAGAACCCAGCCCGACCGGCCTGGCTGTTTCAATACCCAATACCTGAACACAACGAAGCAACTGAAATCAAGCTGCACAGCATGTCTTACCAGTGCCAGTTATTCACATTTGTAGCATCTGCTCGCTCTTCCACAATCCAACGAGGATCTCCTTGTCCCCACTTGGCCATTTTCTACGGAAAGATTAGGATTTTCCTCGAAAATATCTTCAAACTGTGAACAAACCGTGTAGTTTTCCGTCGTCTCTGACTCACAAATCTAAGAAATTGCTAGAAACGGAAACACAATAGCCTCGTTCATTCAATTATATTACCGGTACATAGTCTACATGCATGGTAATTAATAAGGAAAACAATGAAAAGGAAATAAATTTGCATACAAAATTCTATCCTTTTAATTTTATTAATTTACTTTTTTTTTAAATATACATTTTTTGTAGATCTAACTTTATTTTTGTACTTTATATTATCAACGTTCATTTAGCTCGACCAGCATTGGAATCGCACGATGGGGATCGGTCTAGCATCACAAGAAGGAAAAACTCGGTACTGTACGGTACTATATGATGCGATGCCGCTTGCCACAGGGGCGGCGGAGCGTCTTTCAAAGAGGGGGGAGGGGGCACCATAAAAAGGGAACTTACGGGGGAAAGAGGCACCTACAAGGTGTGAACATAAAGCGAAAAAGACAATTTTGTGACATTGGTATTACCTTACATTACCACGCATCTTCTTTCTTATTGTGGTTCGATCTGGACACTGTTTCTTCCCTACTTAGCAGTTGTGTATGAGATGGTCTAATGATCCATGTGTGAGCGAGCGAAGTGAGCAAGCAAACATTTCCATTCTCTTTTCTAACGCTGAAGTCTTTTGTTTTTTACGGAAGCGTTAAAGTGCCATTCGACTTGACGACTTGTCGAGATATTTTATCTCGACAAGTCGACTTAATATCCATATTTTGTCGACTTGTAAAGATATTTATCGAACCATGTCGACTTAATAACTTTCATAAGTCGACATGGCGATATAAATTATCTTGCCAAGTCAACTTCCCAAAAATTATAAGTCGACATGGCGACATAAATTATCTTACCAAGTCGACTTAACAAAAATACATGTCGTCATGGCGAGATATATTATCTTGCCAAGTCGACTTCCCAAATATAATAAGTCAACATGGCGACATAAATTATCTTACCAAGTCGACTTAACAAATATACATGTCGTCATGGCGAGATATATTATCTTGCCAAGTCGACTTCCCAAAAATTATAAGTCGACATGGCGACATAAATTATCTTACCAAGTCGACTTAACAAAAATACATGTCGTCATGGCGAGATATATTATCTTGCCAAGTCGACTTCCCAAAAATTATAAGTCAACATGGCAACATAAATTATCTTAGCAAGTCGACTTAACAAAAAAATTATGTCGTCATGGCGAGATATATTATCTTGCCAAGTCGACTTCCCAAAAATTGTAAGTCAACATGGCGACATAAATTATCTTACCAAGTCGACTTAACAAAAATACATGTCGTCATGGCGAGATATATTATCTTGCCAAGTCGACTTCCCAAAAATTATAAGTCAACATGGCAACATAAATTATCTTAGCAAGTCGACTTAACAAAAAAATTATGTCGTCATGGCGAGATATATTATCTTGCCAAGTCGACTTCCCAAAAATTGTAAGTCAACATGGCGACATAAATTATCTTAATTTGTAAACAAATCTTTCGGCATATTACTCCCAGTTTTAAAGATCGTATGCTCGATCTGTAATGAAAAACACAAGTCAGAAAAAATTGGAACCAGCGGGATTCGAACCTGTCATCTACTGCTTGCCGGGCAGCGACTTAACCACCAGGCTATTCTGGTTCACGGCCAAGTCACGGCCAAGTCACGACGAACTAGAATCAAATACCCAAGATCCTCTTCTTTTTGACTCATTAATATTCAAACGGTCCGCCGTAGACAATGGTTAGTAAACGAAGGAGCTTGACTGGGGAGGAATTTTTAATTTGTAAACAAATCTTTCGGCATATTACTCCCAGTTTTAAAGATCGTATGCTCGATCTGTAATGAAAAACACAAGTCAGAAAAAATTGGAACCAGCGGGATTCGAACCTGTCATCTACTGCTTGCCGGGCAGCGACTTAACCACCAGGCTATTCTGGTTCACGGCCAAGTCACGACGAACTAGAATCAAATACCCAAGATCCTCTTCTTTCTGACTCATTAATATTCAAACGGTCCGCCGTAGACAATGGTTAGTAAACGAAGGAGCTTGACTGGGGAGGAATTTTTAATTTGTAAACAAATCTTTCGGCATATTTACTAACCATTGTCTACGGCGGACCGTTTGAATATTAATGAGTCAGAAAGAAGAGGATCTTGGGTATTTGATTCTAGTTCGTCGTGACTTGGCCGTGAACCAGAATAGCCTGGTGGTTAAGTCGCTGCCCGGCAAGCAGTAGATGACAGGTTCGAATCCCGCTGGTTCCAATTTTTTCTGACTTGTGTTTTTCATTACAGATCGAGCATACGATCTTTAAAACTGGGAGTAATATGCCGAAAGATTTGTTTACACATTAAGATAATTTATGTCGCCATGTTGACTTACAATTTTTGGGAAGTCGACTTGGCAAGATAATATATCTCGCCATGACGATATATTTTTTTTGTTAAAGGAGAATTACGCTCAAAAATACAGACGATATTGTTCAAAGGTGTTATTTATTCCTACTTGTTGGACTATATGGCTTCGCGTCAAAATATACGAGATCGATACGAATCAAGATTTTCTGAGCAAAATTTATCATCTGCTCCCAATATGTATCGTCTGCTAGCAGTACATGGAGGCTGCCATTTTTTTTATGTGTACATGAAGATTTTCTTAATCCAAATGCCCAATTGCCTTTTTCAAAATTAAAAACCAGTTTTAGATTAAACATATTGAATAGATATGTCAATTTATTTTTAAACTGAAGATTTCTTTATATATTTCTGTTGAAAATCGATATTCGCTTAATAGAAATCTATTTTCTCGATACTGTGACGTATGGGACGGAGCAAATTAATTCAAATTTATGGATGTTTCATCCCTGAGCATCTATAGCGGCAAGCTATGCATTCACCTGCTTTCGGATAATGGATTTGAAAAGTCAGAATGCATGTTGCATATATTATGTTCTGCTCTGTTTGGCAAACCCAAGAAAATAGATTTTTGTTAAGCAAAACCAGACAATTTAAAAATATCATGATAAAGATTTAATTTTTATAATACATGTAAACACCCACTTTATATTTTTCGTCACATATGGGATTTTAGTTAATGAAGAAAAGCAATTTAGGTATTGGATTCAATATATCTTCTTGACTGGAACATTTCTCAATGGTTCATGTACAACTCCAAATCAGCAAGAAAATGGCAGCCCCCATGGAAATGAGTAGGAGACGATACCGGCTGTTGGAATATCTTTATTTTTCCCTTTTTCTGATATCTTATTAGAAAATGATTTAGGCCAATAAGTAGGAATATATTACACCTTCCAAAATAAGTAAATTTGTAATTAAGGGTTGATTCTCCTTTAAGTCGACTTGCTAAGATAATTTATGTTGCCATGTTGACTTATAATTTTTGGGAAGTCGACTTGGCAAGATAATATATCTCGCCATGACGACATGTATTTTTGTTAAGTCGACTTGGTAAGATAATTTATGTCGCCATGTTGACTTACAATTTTTGGGAAGTCGACTTGGCAAGATAATATATCTCGCCATGACGACATAATTTTTTTGTTAAGTCGACTTGCTAAGATAATTTATGTTGCCATGTTGACTTATAATTTTTGGGAAGTCGACTTGGCAAGATAATATATCTCGCCATTACGACATGTATATTTGTTAAGTCGACTTGGTAAGATAATTTATGTCGCCATGTCGACTTATAATTTTTGGGAAGTCGACTTGGCAAGATAACATATCTCGCCATGACGACATAATTTTTTTGTTAAGTCGACTTGGTAAGATAATTCATGTCGCCATGTTGACTTATTATATTTGGGAAGTCGACTTGGCAAGATAATATATCTCGCCATGACGACAGGTATTTTTGTTAAGTCGACTTGGTAAGATAATTTATGTCGCCATGTCGACTTATAATTTTTGGGAAGTTGACTTGGCAAGATAATTTATATCGCCATGTCGACTTATGAAAGTTATTAAGTCGACATGGTTAGATAAATATCTTTACAAGTCGACAAAATATGGATATTAAGTCGACTTGTCGAGATAAAATATCTCGACAAGTCGTCAAGTCGAATGGCACTTTAACGCTTCCGTAGTTTTTGCATTATTTACAGCCATATAATGAAAATGACTACAGCAAATTAATTTGGGGGAATGTCGAATGATCTTTTACTTCACTCCTTTTTTTTAGGATTACATCGATATCAACATACTCTATGAGATATGCTTGATTTCATAACCTGTTATTGGGAGCTATAGCGAGGGTAGCAAGCGAATTTTCGGGAAATTTTCAGAAATATCGCTCTTACTTGGTGTAAATTATGGGCACAATAATGGCAAGCGAGCAGAATGAGAAATCCTTCAGGGGGGGGGGGTAGTCATTATGCCCCTCTTGCCTCCAGCTCCGAAAAATGTCACCTATATCATTGAAAAGCATGAAATTCAAAATTTCCACATACTGGAACAGCGTGTATAAAATAATACACTTTTGATCAAATAATCCACTATTGAACACGGTTAAGGCTCAAGGCATCTTGACCATTTGGGGATCGCTGATAGCATGGGAGGACGGGGGGGGGGGGGGGGCGTTGTTGTCACGCCGAGGATTTTGAACAACAACAACCAACAAAAATATAATACATTCAATTCAATACATGAATTTCACTGTTCAAAAAGGGAAAATCTGATGCATTTTTGTGATTATCTTTCTCTTTTGAGGCTACTTCTCTGTTTTTCCTTCGTTTAATGAGTAAACCATAAGACATGAACATTACATCTTGCTCATTTAATTTGCTACGTTTTTTTTAATTTGTCGTTATCGAACCAATTGAGAATTTAATTTGCTTTCAAGCGCAGGAAGTGCCAAATCCTTAAAGATTATTGGTATGAGGGAGTATGAGACTCAACATTATAACGACACGGAGTATACTGTAAAGCTAAAGGCCATGTTAAATATTTAATTTTGATTTTGATTTGATGTTCATTGATTTCCATATACATCATCATACATTTACAAACTTTCAACATAATGGTCACATAAAAGGGCCCGTCATTAGCACAGCTTGAGGTGACGTCCTCATCACAAATACTGATCATACAATGAATATTATATGCAAACAATAAATGGAAAGCGGTAGGCCGACAAAGAAAATAATGAAAGAGAGAGAGAGAGAGAGAGAGAGAGAGAGAGATTTCATGGGTTATATCAAACTTGTTCACAATGTCTTTCAATAAATATACCCATTAAAAAAAGATCGAAACAAAAGTCACTATGAGGATCGCATTATATTCTAAATATATTTCCCCCATATACCCAAGAGTATATAGTGCGCATCACCAATGCGCATAATATATCATAACAATGAGGGCATTATTGTAGATAATTAATTTTATGTTGCAAATATAGTAAACAATAATTAAAATACATAAAGGCCTATTACAAGAAAAACTTATATAAACACGTAATGATTAATTGTCAAAATAAAAATTATGAGTGATCCTGACTTTTCCTCGAGAAAGAAAATTAAAAAAAACTTTTGTATTCGAAGTATAAAAGGTGCCACATTTTGCAATAGCTAGAAAGAACATTAAATCCGATTTGGAGCTCATTCGCACTTTCAGCAAGTAAAATAGTATCATCATCATACAGAAGAGTAAATAAGCTAAGATAAATTCAATTTCATTCTCATACAAACAATTATGTATTGATAAAGAAAGAGAGTTCAATCCATTATGCTCGTAAAAACAAGACTCCAAGTCATTTAGGTACACTGCAAAGAAAATGGGAGACAATGTTTCAATTCAATTCAATTCAAATTTATTCAGAACCAAACGAATCAAGTATATGAGAATACAATATGGAACAATGGTATAAATGACATCGTTATTTGATTGAAAGGTTTTTAGGACCCCATGAGAAGCAAAGCTTGTAGGTGGGGCCCCTTTATGGCAAGATAATAATACAGAATACTTAATGACAACACCAAATACAACATACATGGTATGAAGACTAATCTACAGAGCATAACATAATACAGTGACTACTCACCCACAAACACAAACACCCCACACACACACACCCACGCAGGTTTACATGGCTTTACTTCCGAGGACAAGTATTGTTCCTCTATTGTTCCTCGTCCTCGGACAGTCGACGGAATAAAGCACAAATTCATTGTTCGACGTTCGAGGACTATTGTCCGGCTTCCGAGGACCATTGTTCTCATGATTTTTTTTTTGTTCTCTGTCCGAAAATGTCCTCGGTCATACTGCTAAACAGACCCACCCTCACACACCCAGACACACAGTAGGTCACATGGGTAAAATTTGTTTATGCATTGATTATACAAAATTAGGGAAATTCACCCTAATCTATCAAATAAATACAATTTAGATAACCTTTTAAACATGGAGAGAGTTGTAGAGTTCCTAATATTAATAGGTAAGTTGTTCCACCCCTTAATACATGCAGGATATATGGAAAGAAGTCAGAGTGACATTTGTTCTTTCAAAGGCCTGATGGATATGGTTTCTTCGACGTGTATTATAATCATGAAATTGTGAGTTCTGCTGGAATAAATCTTTTAATGTACATTCACAAGGCATTGATTGGAGCTTAAACATGAACAATAAGCAATTAAAAGTTACAAGTTCATCCAATATAGCATTTTCAATTTAAGAAACAATGGAAAACTTGGTTGCCTAAAATGAGAATTGGTGATAAACCGTATAACCCTTTTCTGCAATGCTCTTAGCTTGTCAAGATAAGATTTAAAAGTATGCCCCCAGGCAACATTACAGTATGTCACATAAGGTAAAAATAAGGTATTATATAGTGTTATTAATACTCTTTCTGGTAGAATGAATTTTAATCTAAAAATCACCCCAGCACTTCTGGATAATTTTGTGTAAACACTATACTTAAATGGCATTTCCATGATAAATTCTCATCAATAATTAAACCTAAGAATTGAACATTTTCACTAAGAGCAACTTCATGGCCTCCAACATTAATTATGGGTAATCCATCTGGAAGCTTTTTACCTCTTGACCGGAACATAACACACTTGGTCTTTTGGACATTTAAGAATAATTTATTACAACAAAACCAAATATAAAGCTTTTTAATTTTTGCAATTTGCAATAAAAATACATCCTCAGCCTCTTGACCTTCCATAATTAGACTTGCATCATCTGCAAATAATGAATAAGAGAATAATTTTGACGAGCATACTATATCATTGATATAAATTAGGAATAGCATGGGGCCAAGTACAGAGCCCTGAGGTACGCCATATTTAATAGAAGCAGGATTAGAATTGATACCACACCACGACAAACTGAGTCCTATTATTTAAATAACTACAAAACCAGGATAGTGCTACACCACGTATTCCATAATATTCAAGTTTTTTAATTAGGATGTTGTGGTCAATGGTATCAAAAGCCTCAGATAAATCTAAGAAAATTCCAACACAATACTTATTAGCATTAATAGATTGAATAATATTACTTAATAAATTAAAAACACCTATTTGTGTTGAAAAATACTTACGGAATCCACATTGTTGTGGTATTAAAATATTCTTTTTGTCTAAAAAAGCACTCAGTCGTTTATAAACTATTTTTTCAAGAATTTTTGAAAAGATTGGGAGCAGTGCTATCGGCCTATAATTAATTATACTTTTCCGGTCGGACTTCTTATATACTGGCACGACTTTTGCAACTTTAAGCTTTTCTGGAACAACACCTTGAGATAAGGACATATTAAAAACTTTACATAAAGGATCAATACACAATTGAATAATTCTTTAACAATATTCTTGGAGAAATATCGTCGGAACCACTAGACTTTGACGGTTTTAGCGCTAATACAATATCTATAATCTCAGTATTAGTAGTCGGTTTTAAAAACATAGGAGAGCTATCATCACGAGGTTTCAAAAAATCACAAAAAGACTGATCTACTTGAGGAATATCCATGTTAATTTTATCAGGTAACTCAATAAAATATTTATTAAAACATTCAGCCCTGTCTGATCCATTAAATTCATCAGTTGTGGAAGAGGTTGTCTACTATAGATCGGCCAAGCAGAATATTAATATGAGACCAAGTTTTTCGAATATCACCTTTAATAACACTGTCGAACAGCTCATTATAGTAGTTTTGCTTAGCTTTGCGCAGAACATTAACCAATACAGTTATAACCAGTATATTTTTTCTTTTTACTTGCAGCTGTTGGTCTCTTAATATAATTTTTATAGAGAGTATTTTTATGATTTATTGATTTTAATAAACCATTTGTTACCCACTGCTTTTTAGATTTACTCTTTATTGACACTTCAACAATCGGGAAACACAAATTATAAAGTTCCAAAAATGTGGATATAAAACAATCATATGAGTCATTGACATCTGTCAGTGAAGAGATAGACTGCCAGTCAGTGTCCATCAAGCATTGCTTAAACATTAAAATTTTATCATCACTCATTAGCCGCCTACAGAATTTCCTCTTTCCATTTACAAAGCTGACTGGAGACCTTTTTTTTACACAAAAAATGGGCATATGATCAGAAATATCTGAACATATTTATTTATTTATTTTTATTTTATTTATTTGATTTCAGGCAAAAGAAACAAATATACAAAATACAAAGAAAATTGAAAATACCATCGACAAGTGGCCAGGGATAGCCAAAAGGAAGCTAGTTCCTGTTCGGAAAGGTTCTCCCACACTAGTCGGTAGTTTACAAACATAGAAACACGTACATAAAAACACACAATCTTCTTATAGATCACTCTAACAATAAACATAAAAATGAAACAGAGTGATACATGAGGAAAAGAAAAGAAAGAAGAAAGCTAGAAAGAAGAAGAGGCAAGCAAGGGAGAGCAATGGAGTCAGGAAAAAAACCCTGAGTACTTATAATAAAAGAGAATATATGAAATTAAATTAATCAGATTAAGACATTTGAGAAGAACATGTAAAGTGATAAAAGTTACTTGTTGGAAAGACAAGTGGAGAGAGAGAGGGAGGGAAAAGAGAGAGAGAGCGAGAGCAAGTAAGAGAGGGAGGGAGAGAGAGAGGAGAGAAAGAAAAAGGGAAAGAGAGCGCGCAAGAGTGATAGAATGAAGTGTAGGGTGAAGGAAGAAAATAGAGAGAAGAGGAATAAGTCATAGAACAGATTAGAGGAGTAGACGAGAAGAATGGAAGACAAGTAACATTTTGTTACACTTTATAGATGTATAGATTATATTGCATTATCAATAGGAGGAAGACTGAATAAATGGTTCCTTAGAGCATTGAGGATTGGCTTTACTGATGTGTCCAGACATAGATCTCTGTCTTCCGAGGGGATAGATTCCCACAATCTTGGAAACGTATGGAAACATGAAAACTTCAGGGCGTTACATCTAGCAAACTCATGAACGAAAAGGAGATGTTCAGTTTTTCGAATTCTTGGTCTTGGCAAGAAGTGGGCAGGTACATCATACAGCCGGAAAAGACATTATTTTTATGACGAAGCTCGTAGATAGAAAAACAAGTCTGTTGTAAAGTGGAGCAAGATCAAGTTTTTGTAATCTTTCAAGGTAAGTAAGAGCATTCGCTTGGTCGTATGGAAAACAAAAACGTGTGAAACGTTTTTGAATGGATTCCAGGGACTGAATGTGATTTTTCTGGTGAGGAAGCCAAACGGGTATTCCATATTCTAAAACTGGTCTGCAGAGTGAGCAGAATAATCGTTTTAGAACTACTGGGTTTCTTGAATTAACTATTCTACGGATAAATCCGGAAAGTTTTGAGCATTTCGATACAATATGATGAACATGTTTAGACCATGACAGATCATTTGAGAAAACAAGGCCGAGATACCTGTACGAGTCCACTTCTTCAAGTATATTATCATTTACATAATATGAAACTAAGATTGGTTTTCGAGATCTTGTAATGTGCATTATTTTATATTTTATAGAGTTAAGTTCCATACAATTAGTTTACAAACATAGAAACACGTACATAAAAACACACAATCTTCTTATAGATCACTCTAACAATAAACATAAAAATGAAACAGAGTGATACATGAGGAAAAGAAAAGAAAGAAGAAAGCTAGAAAGAAGAAGAGGCAAGCAAGGGAGAGCAATGGAGTCAGGAAAAAACCCCTGAGTACTTATAATAAAAGAGAATATATGAAATTAAATTAATCAGATTAAGACATTTGAGAAGAACATGTAAAGTGATAAAAGTTACTTGTTGGAGAGACAAGTGGAGAGAGAGAGGGAGGGAAAAGAGAGAGAGAGCGAGAGCAAGTAAGAGAGGGAGGGAGAGAGAGAGAGAGAGAGAGAGAGAGAGGAGAGAAAGAAAAAGGGAAAGAGAGCGCGCAAGAGTAATAGAATGAAGTGTAGGGTGAAGGAAGAAAATAGAGAGAAGAGGAATAAGTCATAGAACAGATTAGAGGAGTAGACGAGAAGAATGGAAGACAAGTAACATTTTGTTACACTTTATAGATGTATAGATTATATTGCATTATCAATAGGAGGAAGACTGAATAAATGGTTCCTTAGAGCATTGAGGATTGGCTTTACTGATGTGTACAGACATAAATCTCTGTCTTCCGAGGGGATAGATTCCCACAATCTTGGAAACGTATGGAAACATGAAAACTTCAGGGCGTTACATCTAGCAAACTCATGAACGAAAAGGAGATGTTCAGTTTTTCGAATTCTTGGTCTTGGCAAGAAGTGGGCAGGTACATCATACAGCCGGAAAAGACATTATTTTTATGACGAAGCTCGTAGATAGAAAAACAAGTCTGTTGTAAAGTGGAGCAAGATCAAGTTTTTGTAATCTTTCAAGGTAAGTAAGAGCATTCGCTTGGTCGTATGGAAAACAAAAACGTGTGAAACGTTTTTGAATGGATTCCAGGGACTGAATGTGATTTTTCTGGTGAGGAAGCCAAACGGGTATTCCATATTCTAAAACTGGTCTGCAGAGTGAGCAGAATAATCGTTTTAGAACTACTGGGTTTCTTGAATTAACTATTCTACGGATAAATCCGGAAAGTTTTGAGCATTTCGATACAATATGATGAACATGTTTAGACCATGACAGATCATTTGAGAAAACAAGGCCGAGATACCTGTACGAGTCCACTTCTTCAAGTATATTATCATTTACATAATATGAAACTAAGATTGGTTTTCGAGATCTTGTAATGTGCATTATTTTACATTTCATAGAGTTAAGTTCCATACAATTATCATTGCACCAGCAAATGATAGAGTCGAGATCTGACTGGAGCACAAGGGTGTCGCTGTGATTGGATATTGTCCGATAGAGTACAGTATCGTCTGCATATTGGGGCAAACCTGTACCAGCAGAAATCAAATTTGGTAAATCAGCGGTAAACAGATCAAAAAGTATAGGCCCTATTACGCTCCCTTGAGGAACACCTGAGGTTACGGGCCTCCAGTCAGACTCGCTCCCTTCAAACAAAACACGCTGGGCACGGCCACTTACGAAAGAATTAATCCATTTAAGAATATTACCACAAATTCCGAAACTATGCAACTTTCGAAGTAGTACAGAATGGTTAACCTTATCGAAAGCTTTAGACCAATCGAGAAAGATGGCATCAATTCTAGGAGGAGATGGGCGGTCTAAGATCTGAGCCCATTTATGGAACAGAACGGAAGCTTGAGTGACACAAGAACGTTTGGGAAGAAAACCATGCTGGTTGTCTAGAATAATCTTATGATCTAAGGAGAAATCAATGAGTTTGCCAACTACAATCTTTTCCAGCATTTTGCAGGGGACAGAAGTAAGCGAAATTGGACGGTAATTTTCAATTAATGACCGTTTACCGTTTTTATGCAACGGAATAACGTTCGCAACTTTCCAATCTCGAGGGACTATACCAGACTGCAAACTTAGATTAAAGATTCGAGACAAAATAGGGGATATTGACTTATTAGCAAGTTTCAAGAATGCTGGAGATATACCATCTGGACCTGGAGGTTTAGAAAACTTGAGCATATCAATTGCTTTAACAACATCCGAAGTATCAACACTTATTTGTGACAATGGAAGTATACCAACATGTCTACATTTGTCTAGCAAACTATGAATATTAATAGCAGAAATTCCATTGTCAGAAAAGTTATTACAAAAGAATTCATTGAAAGCAAACGCTATGTCAGAAGGAGCTTCATATATACCGTTATGTTCAAAGTTCTTAATACACGAATTATTCCGTTTTGCTTTAACAAAGGACCAGAAACGTTTAGGGTCATTATTAGCATTCATTGCCAGGCTATGAATATAATCATTGTAAGACTGTTTAGTCATACGTTTCACTTCCCGAGATATTGCTTGATATTTAGACCAAAGATACTTGTTCCTGTTATTTGTTAAATCAGATTCATTAGAAGATTTACTCTTAATAACCTTTCTGAAAGCACGTTTCTTTTTTCTTGACATGATGATAATATCCCGTGTTATCCACTGGGAACGGCGCCTTCCTTTCGACACTGCAATCGGAACTATATCCTTAATTATACCAGAACTAAATTCATTTTGAATACAGTGGGTAAAAATAGTATCAATTAATGTTGCACTGTTTTCAGTGACACGTGTTGGTTTTGTTATAAGAGAAAATAATCCAAATGAGTACATAAAATCAACAAAATCTTTTACATTGGCGTCATTATCATAATTCAATAAATTTATATTATAATCACCCATTAAATATATCTCTTTATTTTCTCTGCTTGCCTCACTCCTACACATTTATACGACGAAAGAAAACAGATTTCTGACGATATGCAAGGTTTAGCATTCTCATACATTTGAAATATTGCACACAACAATTTACCATTAATCCCATATAATTTAATCCAAAGCGTACTTCGATCAACTATAAAGTCAAAATAATGCTTTTTGTAATGCATAAACAAATAATGCACAATATATTTTTTATCTTAGCTTCGTGCTACATTTCTAATTATGACGTCATACATGCGTACCGAATTGCGCGATCGATAATAATGCAATGCCGGATTTCTTGATTTTCTATCGCCTTAATTTCAGGTAAAACAGAATGTGTTTTTAAACTTTGTCTTTGGTTTAAAATATTTCCACAGATTTAGTGGGTCTAAATTAGTATACGAAACTTGATTAAAGTTTCACCTAAGTTAGATCTCTCGATACAGCGTCAAATCTACAGTTATTTAGGCTTAACACTTGACTCGATAGTTTTAATTTAATGTCATGTGGAAAAGGCAGACGGCAAGAGCCAGTGAGAGCCAGGGGCGCGGGTGCCGGATCAGGCTGGGGCCCGGCGCCCAGGCCAAGCCCACGCACGGGGGACGCGACGTGGTGTTATCTAACGTAGATCTCAATTTGGTAAATGGGGACCTCTAACACTAGTATTATAACAGTGAGGCACTTTTCACAGATTTAACTTTAGATCTATGTCTGCGAATCTAACATTTGACTACCAATAATTATCTTTTAAAGTCAAAGAGGTACATGTATGGTACCAAGTGTGTCAAAAAGTGAGAACGCTGTCATTTTCGAAAGAAAAGTGGCCTTGCCCTCGTCCTTGACTTTTTTTTTACATTGCAAAAAAGTTATCATAAAACAAACGTGGCCTTATGTGCTCCCATTATCTTATTCATCTAACCTACATTTCTCTTGACCGAAAATTTCTGTCTCTCGTTCGTTAGCTCTTCTAAGTGTAGACCAAATGCTTCAGTCTCTGTAAAAAGACTGTATCGTTGGTTGTTCCACTGAGACTACGTCTGGCTCCACTGGCACTAACTGTTAGACCTCCGTACAAAAAGGTTGATAAATGTCAGAAATATTAAAGACTTCCCCATAACAGACGGTTATTTCTGGCTACTCTAAGTGAAGAGCTAACGAACGAGACACAGAATTTTCGGTGTAACATTTCTCATGCTTGAGTTGAAATATAGACTGAAGACAAGTGAAGTTAGATAGGCCTAGCCCTAGGCCTAGGCCTAACTTATATAAATATGGCCGTTTTGAACTATCAAATGCAATCCAAACGTTTGCAAGTCGATGTGTTGTAGCTAATGTTAGGAGTAGGATATAGAGTTGGACTTTAGATACAAGACAGAATTGATGGCAGCACAATACTGATGGTTGACAATTTGTGCCTGACCAAAGCAAGTTTGTGGATGGCCATTATCTATTCTATAATATTAATAATTAATTTTCTGCATACAACAATCATCGGTCTCAAATTTTAGACCTAGGCCTCGGCCTACTGTACTTTGATATTGCTGTAATTTTGTTAGATCTCAGTTCAGTTAAAAGATTTTGTAGAATGTGAGAAATCATGGGAAAAATATAAGATTCCCTTGCAATTTAAATGTACCGTACATAAGCTTTGGTCATTCCAAATTTGAAAATCTCAATATATACTTGTACAGTTCGGTCACATCAACTCACATTTTTTTCACAACTTTCTAAAAAAAAATTGTAAACAATTTACCACAATATTGTAGGAAATCCTTATTCTATTCCAAAGAAATTATATTTCTACTTCACATGATAAGTTTAACAGTTAGACCTCATTTTCTGTTGGTTGTGAAGACATCTAGTCAAATTCTACATTAAAGATTATGAACATCCACAAAAATATTTCTACACTTGATAAATGTAGTGTTAACATTCTTTGGTCATGGGCACTCACAGCAACAATTTCTTTTCCTAGTCTTATTTAATTTACATGTCTTGAGATCCAGATCTAAGTAAGATGTAAAGTACTAATTATTAGAACTACTAGTCCCTAATTTTTTTTGCTGATGGAGAAAAGAATAGAAACTGGGCCTGGCTTAGTCCTACTGGAGTGAACCCTTCCTCATTTATTGACAGAGATCTAATCTCAGTAAGATGTAGAAATAATAACGTTTTTCAGTGATATGTATTGTTACATAGCATAGACTTTTAGTGCCCATTCATAAATATCCTGATTTAGCCCTCAGTAGCTAAAAGTTATCAGCCTCTGCAAATAGCCATGCATGACAAATTAACATGAATTGATCTGATTTGGATCACTCTTACTTTTCTTATCTTCTTTCTCTTTTTTCTGCACAGGAATTAGCTTGAAACGGCAACCTCTGATATTCAGCATGTTATCTTTACACCATTGGACCGCCATTCTGACGGTCGTTGCTGCCTTCATAACCTATGTGTATGGATCATGTAGCTGGCACATAGATGTTGTACAATCAGAGTTCCCATATCTCTTTGAACCAATAGTTCAAAACAAATTAGGTCATATTGAGGTCAATTTTGAGAACGTGACTATAAGAAACTTTCCGGATGAGGTATGTGTTTTTAAAAGACAAGCTTACTTTTTATTTATTTTTGTTACAAATCATACTGACCCTAATAAGAAAAATATGTGGAGCTTTTATCCATAGTGATGCGGAACCAGTGAATTAATAATCTCACATATAGCCCCTCTCTTTCCATCGAGCGTAGGGGGTACATCCATACCAATTCCATGCGTACGCTATATAATGGCCTACCAATGAGACAGTTGACCTTATCAATTATGATATTTAATTATGAATTTAAATTGTCCTCTATAGAAGTTCGTTGGCATGGATTTGCCTGACTTTAGAGGGAAGACCTGTCTCATTGGTAGGCCATTATATAGCGTACGCATGGAATTGGTATGGATGTACCCCCTACGCTCGATGGAAAGAGAGGGGCTATATGTGAGATTGTTACTTTGCTTCGACGGGAGCCCGGATAGCTCAGTTGGTAGAGCACTGGTCATGTAATCCAGGGTTCCGGGTTCAAATCCCGGTCGGGGCATTGTAATTTTCTCACATTTCTTTATGATATATTCAATTTACTTCAATCCTATCAATTATGATATTTAATTACGAATTAATAATCTAGTTCGTGATGAGTTAAAACAAAGAAGAAATAAGGTATATTGAACTGAAGAAAACTTCAGCATCACTGGCCAGTATTCCTTCCAAATCTGAAATAAACATGGGCCCATATTTGGACATTCTATTACTTTATACAGACTCTTTGGACAGTATTCAGATGAGGGGATTTAAAAAAACTTTTTTTTACAGTTTAGACTGATCTGTGAATTTTTGCATGCATCTTACCTGCAATTTAATAAATGAACATTCAATCGCGGGTGCAAAATTCTTTTCCTGCATTTCACGTTAAACACCAGAAGTTACTGAATAATTGAAATCTAAGATGATGTTTAACATATAACACTATGGAAAAAGAAATTCATTATTTTAATACTTTATGCAGGTGCAACCATATATGTACCCATATTTTGTACGAGTACAAGTTGATTGCAATGGAATACCCAGCTCAAGTATGATAGAAGCTTTACTCTCAGTTGGATCCTACCCAAGAATCACTGTAGCTTATGGTGCCTATCAGGATCAGAGTCTCTCCTATCACACATGGACTGATTATGTTTTCGAGGGTGCACTCATAGACATGGATCCAAACTGTCATGTGGGATTGTGCAGAGCTGTGTGGCTGGTTCCTCTTCCTACAAATGAAAAGTACCTAATTATTCATGTTGGTGTGGAAACTGTAGGGATCGTCAAGGCTGTTTCCGTGTCTAGGCAAGTATGACAAAGCCTCATTTAAACATGATAGAGTAAACCACTTTTAATTAAAAAAAACCTGCAACAACAATTAAAAAAAGGCCATTTTCAGAATAAATGAATGGTAATGTAGGATAATGGAGAAAAAAGGAGAAACAAGCTTTGAGTGACAAAGACCCCCATGCATAGAGATGTTGTATTTGAGTGGTTTAGACTCTAAATGAGAGATCAGGGGTTCAAAGGTCAGAGTTCAGTCTCTGGCAGAGCATTTGCATCTTTAAGCAAGGCATTGCTTCTCTCCAACCATGTTTGGAATGGGTACCTAGCATAATGCAAAAATAATTGTGGTGATGCCATTCGACCTACGTCCCCCCACGCTCTGGACGTAAAGAAATTGCATTTTTCTGCTTCCAACATTTATAAGTAAAAGTACTTTCATTCAGTTAAAACTTACTTTGCGCATAAAATATTATTTTATTGAGGAGCAATTTTATGTCAAAAGATCATTTTGATACTAAATTTTCTGTGAGGTATTATTCTACATGAGGTATGTAAAGATGAAAGCAGAAGCCCAGAAGAAGAAAAAGCACTTAATGGTTTTTATGAATTCCTTCCATGATCTCAAAAGTTTTGCATGACAGCTTAAGTGTATCAATCACCAACAAATATTTTGCTCTGTATATAGGGGTTCCATGTCGCTATGCTAAATTTGAAATATGAGCTTCCAATATTAATTCAATGTAGAGATATTGCAAGTTGAAATACACCAAGAAACAAAACAACGACTTGTGAGGAGATTAGTTGACGCACCCTTTAACGCTCGCATAGAATAATGGTCCGCGCAGAACCCAATCCCGAGTTGGGTTCCGCGTGAGGGGGTTTTATTAGGTGGTCTGTCATTTATGACAGACTTCCTTTTAATTTTGTCAGAATTTTCTTCTTTATTTATTTATTTTTATTACAAAATTTTGTGGCCACCAAATCTCAAAATCGGCCAGGTCAATATCATCGAGTTTCATGTCATGTATGAGGTCAATCATGAACATGATCCATTAAGCTTTTGGAGGTCATCAGGTCATCGTGACGTCATCAAGACGCCATTTTGTAAATTTTCAAGATCTATTATATCTTCATAATCGATCATCAAAAATCAACTATATTCACATCACATAAACTTCACTTGACGGGTCATCAAGTCGTGTCCTCACAGGTCATCTAGAGGTCAGAACGTGCGCGTACGCGCGCTTCAAAATTTTAAAATGCCTAAAATCACGTAGGATCAAGTCTGCACACGTTTCAGGTCATTTTGAGCATTTTCAAACGTGCGTAAGCGTCCGTGCGCACGTTTAACGCGCGCGCAAGTCGTAAATAACGTTAAAACGCTGTTTTTTCGATTGATTTGCAATCCTAACACTTTTCTTCATCATTTCCATCAATTTGGAATCATTTTCAATCAATAATAAGGTCGTACGGGCGCGTCAAACTCAAAATCCGTGCGCGCGTCTATGGCGAA
Organism: Heliocidaris erythrogramma; assembly: GCA_025617745.1. NCBI lineage: Eukaryota > Metazoa > Echinodermata > Echinoidea > Camarodonta > Echinometridae > Heliocidaris > Heliocidaris erythrogramma. The sequence continues at coordinate 47,329,129 of CM046855.1, read as the reverse complement.
AATAACGTAAAAACATGCAAAAACATGCCTATAAAAAATTCACTATAGCTCGTTAGATAGTCCATTGACCCTAAAAAATTTTGTCATCATCAGGTAGGGTATGAATCATAGATTTCATTTCATGTATCATTTGACCCTTATAAACATTATGACGTCATCAAAATGGCGCCAGAAGTCTAAATTTCCATTTTTCATGTTTTGACGTCATCACATTTATGCACATTTGACTATAGATTCGTAATTATTCGTTGTTTTTCGCCCAGATTTTAATATGTTGTAGCTGAGGCAGTTTCCTACAAAATCAGTTTCCACCATTTTTCATTTTGATGACGTCATCACAGTGAAATTTTCAATTAAAGATGCCATGTCAGAATTTTCCCTATTTGCGTGTTATGTCTATGGAAGATGATTTTTTTTTCGAATCATGAATCTACATGACATTGTTCTCTGAGCTGTATCTCAGTTGTTTTTGGTCCATTTTCTTCCAGATTTCAGTATGTTATAGCTGAGACTATAAGCTTTCATAAGTGTGGTCTCCAATTTTTGATCAGATGTCGGGATTATGCCCAATTTTTCCCTAGAAAATGGGATTTGAGAATCCCGTTTTTCGTTTACGTGTTATCTCTATGGGAAATATTTTGGTATATAATTGGTCAAAGCACTTGCCTCTCACTCCGGTGACCCAGGTTCGATCCCCGGGGGGTCCAATAAAAAAAATAAAATTTTTTGCCTCCTTTTGCCTGTCATTTTACCATCTGGTTCGACTATTTTAACATAAGCAATCACAAACCAAGTAATAAAATGCCTTATTTTGCGTGTTATGTCTATTAGAAAGTAGTGTGCAGTAGTTTATGTATAACCCTATGGAAAATCTGATTCCCTGAAGTGTATTAAAGCTATCCTGCAATATCATGAGTCCTATTTCATATCACAATTTCTCAAAATTGGCCCACTCAATTATCTTCAAATTTTCTTCAGTCATCGGTCCTAATAAGGTCAAGATCCCACATCTTTTTCAAGGTCATCAGGTTATCGTGACGTCATCTAGGCGCCATTTTGTACAAATCAACTTATGGTCGTATCTTCATAAGAAAATGTGATTTTCTCTGTCATTCACTGTCATTGCAGTCATGGTCATCACCATCATCATCATCATCATCACCATCATCATCATTATATCATTATCATGATAATCATCAACATCATTATCATCATCACTGTCATGATATTCATGATGATGATGATGATAATGATGATTATCATCAACATCATTATCATCATTACTATCATGATTATCAACATCATTATCATCATCACTGTCATAATAATATTCATGATGATGATTATCATCATCATCATTATCATCATCACTGTCATGATATTCATGATGATGATGATGATATAATATCATCACCGTCATGATCATCATAGCTATTATAATTGTCATCACCATCATCATTATATCACCTTCATCATGATAATCATCACCATTATCATGATTGTTATCTTGCACAAATATTATCACATCTTCCAATGACCGTTTCACACATTTTCTACATTCCTGTCCTCAAGAAGCATCTCCATGCGTGGCATTCTTGACTTCCTATCTTCAGTTTAGTATTTCCCCATTATCATGATCATCCTGATTACAATCATGATCATACAAATTGAAAGACAGACCACCTAATTCGTCCTCATGACGAATTAAATTCTAGTGTTTTCCTTCATTTTCTTCATACTCCTTAGTGATTGGTACACTGTAAGCATTTCTGAAGGTTATACCATAGAGCCTGTAATTTCAATGAAATACTTTCATTCCCCTATCAAGAGTTGAGTTAAACGTATATACTGTATATTGCTGTTCTTTTGTTTGGACAGGCGGATGATAACATTAGATGGATACAGCCAGCATACATCTGCCAACTCTTCATATGTTACTAGCAGAATAGGAGTTGATGCCGATCTGTCCATGTTGGGACTCTTTGAGAGCCATCAGGTCCTCCCAGTTCACACAGTTCGGGGAATTACACCTATACAAGCCATGGCAGGATTTGTTAGAAGACCGATAGCTTTGATCAGCTCAGATTTTTATGAACACTTCAGGGTAGTAGAAGTGAGTACAAGGCCAACATGAATATTTATCTGTAATTTTAAAAAAAATGGTTACATCTGTTTTGCTGTAGGTGTTTAAAAGGCACATAATTGGTTGTTACATTATAAAGCGCCATTATTTGGGACTACATGTATATACTTATATAATATTGACTGGCCTTGAGGGGGACATCGAAAATGTTGCCCGCAACAGAATCATATTGCCCCGAGTTGAAGACGAGGGCAATATGGTTCTTTTAAGGGCAACATTTTCGATATTCCCCGAAAGTAGAGCCAGTCAAAATACCTAAATCATGTATATCATGTATATGCCTATCTTGTATCAATGACGGACACGTCTGTTTGGCTGTCAGTCTCTCTGATTTCAGATAATTCATGCAGGTATGTAATCTGGGCCAAGCAATTGTAAATTGTTACCGCGCGTATCCATTGTTTAAGCCTACAATTTAACGCATACACTATACTGCGCGTATGCGCTTTAATAAAAGAGCACTGACAAGAAAAGGTGAATGTTACTCGGGCTCAATGTTGACCGCACTTTTTGTACACAAAGTGAATGGTGAAACCCGGAAGAGGGAAAATATCAGGGAATGATGACCGCTCAGAATTGGGGCATTTGCGGACCGCGCAAAATATGAATATTAATTGCCCTGTAAAAATGCCCCATATAGGTAATAATCAAGAATGACTGTCACATAGTCAAACAACTTGACAGTTAATTTCTCTTTTACTTGGCTTCGATCCATGAGTGCGGCTCAAGAGGCCAATTTACAACAATGAGAGCAAAGGGCAATATCACTTTACATCACATCGTACCATGCAAAAGTGAAGTTTCTTTCCATAATAGAGCCTTCATCAATTTTATTAGATACTGTGTAATACTTTTCAATTGACTGTATACAAGATAGCCACCACTGAACTACCAGCAACAGAAAGAAAAGATAAATGTATGCAGGGATATATGTTTTTAAAATCAGTTGTCATTTTTATTTGTGTAGAATGTTATAATTAACTTTTATTTAAATAAGTATTTTGACGAGAGCATAACATTTTGATACGAAATGAATAATTTTGTCCATACTGTACCACAATCACATGCTTTTGGAACCTGTTTTAAAGTTGGAAATGTAAAGTTATGAAAGTTGAGTATGGACTGTACACACTTTAGTATGTGCATAATTTTCAATAAACTTTTTCTCATTTTATGTACAGTACCATAAAATATTATGTACATGTAATTTATCCATTAGATTGGCCTTGGAGATTCAGCCCCACATTGTCTGTCAGGACCACCCATTAAAGAAGCAGCTACCTTCCCTGACAGAATCATCCTCAGCACAGCTTGGGGAATATTTGAGATGTTTGCAGACAACTATGACACTATGAAAGAGGCAGATATTGGTATATATCGTCGCATAGAACTTGAGCAGTGTATTCACCATCTTGTAGTGCCTTCGCATGGTAGACAAGGACCACGCTTCTTATCTGTTGGGCAAGATGGCAAGAAGCTTTACACATCAAATTTGGAATTTGGTGAGTTTTCTGTAGAGGGAGATGCAAATGAGAAAAAGAGAGTAAAAGAGACAGAGCGGGAGATCGAGAGAGAGGGTGGGGGGTGAAACAGGTTTGGTTAAAGTAGTCACTCGAAGAAAAATCACAACAACTGAAAATTAGTGACAAATTATATATGGATGGAAAAATTACAACTTGAAAAACACAAATGATGAGCTGAAAAGTCATATAAGTATCCTGGAAAGGCTTAAAATGTAATTTCAAGAGACCCTTCTCAGACCCCCAAACCAAGCCAAACACCGGCCGTAGCGAGGTCTAAATTGTGACGTCACACCCTTGGCAGCTATGATCTATGGGTTGCGCGCGAAAGCTGTACTCTGGTTTGTTTACTACAGTCTTCAGTCTACACTACAGTACGTTTGTTTTCTTGTGCTATTTATTGTCGCTCTTTCAGTTAATTATTCGATATCATTCGACATATCATTCAGGAGTGTGTCATCTTGAAATGTTATAGAATATATCTGCATGATTATTGCAACTTTTATGAAGCAATAATCGGCTATAAACCAATTTCGCGAGTTTGACAACTTCAGCTTTATCGGCTTTGGCAGCTTGTGCAGTTGAGTTCAGGGCCTGTATGCCCGGGGAGCGCCCGGAGCTGATGTTGCGTTTCGTTGCCTAATACTAGACCTACTACTGTGAGTGTGACTGATTTCTTCGCTTTCATATTTTTGGAGAGAATAATCAGACCACTCAGACTGTTAGACAGCCGCAGGGATTGTTAAAAAAGTTGTCATATTTTCAATTTCATGTACAGGTTTAACGTTTACAGCAATATCTTATAACACTTACGCTACCGTAATAAATATTGCCTGCCATGAATGAGCATATTCTGAAACCCTTTGGGAATATTGCACTTGATGTAAAATTTCAAATGCTGAAAGATGTAAACTCTAGTTACTAATATTTACTTCATGAGAGTAGCAAGTTAACTGACATATGAACGTTTGTACAAAAATATCCATCAGAAATACAGGAGGAATCAGGTGCAACTTTGTAGTACAGATTGATAAAGCTTTATTATAGTGTAGCGGTGGTAGTGTCAATCAGACATATACATACAGTCAACGCAGATGGCGCTGTGGTTATTAATAGCAATCAACAACTCAACTGGCGTAATCCCTTCTTTCTTCCTACAAACATTATAACGATATACACGGTGCATGTAAGCTAACACAGCAGCTTTAAAATTTTGATATGGCATTTAAATATGCAAATAAACAAAAGCACTTGACTATCAAATAACATTAGAATCTAAACAAAGAACGTCTTACCAAAAAAAACAATGTATAATGCAGGAACCTTAGGACACTCAACCGTTGTTGAGTATATATCAACACATGAACTCTAAATACTCAAATAGCCCTTTTTAACTAAGGCTTAAACTGAATCAAGTATGTAACATGATCAGATTACTATTTCAACCTGTTCAAAGGCTGTTAACAAACCTTACATCCCATCTTTATGTAGTATAAAAGTTCACCTGAAAAACTCAAACCACTAAAAAAAATATGGGGAACACATGTGAAAAAAATTAACGGCCACTGAAAACGACCGACTATCGGAGCAGGAGGGGAAAACATGGGTGGGAGCACAAAAACACTGCAGATTTAATCACGTACATAGTCCTTAAAATATGATGGGGGACAGCGACGGCGTGAGGGATACCGGCTGCTACGTGGGAGCATAGGAGAAGTAGGAGTCACTGGTGTAGCAGACGGGTCAAGTCCAATAGGGGAAGATCCATCCTGAGGGGTAGACAGTTCGTGCGGGATATCAGGGGGGTCAGGAGGAGGTATGGGGGCCTCGGGCACACTGGCGTCATCAGAGGCATCTTGTGAATACCGGGTGTCATCTGCTGGCATGGGGATGGGCAGATGGTCAGCATGGTCATCGTCGCTCTCAGGGACCCTGGGCTGCCAAGAGCTTGAGGAGGGAACCTCAGGGGGTACTTTCAGGCAGTCAGAACGGCGGACACGGTATGATGCGGAGCGGAGTTGACTGCCCACGAACTTGCGAATGTTACACCACTCACCCTCCACACTACAGACAAGGTAGCGAGGGCGGGCCTGGATCTTGGATCGATCAGAACGCAGGTAGACAAGATCACCAACATGAACGTGAGACTCAACCTCGGAAGATGGGCGTGTGGGCGATTTGGAATGTAAGCTTGGCCCATGATTAGAAAGACGTCTGTCATGTTGAGTTGCAATGATGTCCATGTCGCGCAAAGGAATCTGTTCACTGGTGAATTGATCACGTTGGGTCCACAGTTCACGAGCAGAAAGTCCAACACCACGGAGGCGACTGTTAAGGCGCGAAGTGGCCAGAGCGAGTGCAAGGGGGGTAACAGGGCCACCATGGGGGTCATCACGTAGAAGCTCATCTTCCAGCTCGCGCACAGCTTTCTCAGCCACAGGGTTCTTGTTGATGTTTTTGACATGACCAAGCTCGACTGCAATACCCTGCCTGCGGAGCGATTCATCGCGCTGGAGGGCCACAAATCCTGGAGCAGGGTCGGTACGCACAACAGCAAGGGGACCGTCAAGGGGCCGTAAGGGTGTGCATAACTGAAGGAGAGCACTGCAGAGGGTCTCTTTGCGTTCATCTGATATCAAGGTGCTCACGGTATACGAAGTGACAGTTTCTCTGAGGACGAAAATGAGCTGGCGCGAACGCTTGATGACATCTGCGGCAAAGGATACCCCTACAACACTAGGGGGGTCACTCGTAGACTGAGGAGTTGCAGTGTGAGGAACATTCCGGAGGGAGAGACAACTGTGGCAACCAACAGTCACCTGGTGAATGGCTGCATCGAGGTCCAAGGCATAGAAGTACCGAGACACTACCTGTTTGAGTTGATGTGGCGTAGGGTGGCTCAGCTGGAGATGAAGGGCAGTAAGAACTCCCTGTAGCACATCACGGGGAACAATGATACATTCCCGCTGCGGCAAGAATGTACGGTCTCGGCGTACGACTAGTAAGCCATCATTAGCAATGGTGGCAACCTGGAGATATCGCTTCACGTCACGAATATCCGTTAGCTTTTTAGATGGGCGGGTACCCTGCACGAGATGAGCATGTGTGCGGCGAAGGGCTGGGCATTCAGTCTGGATCTTTCCCCATGCATGGCGGGACGTGAATGGAAGCCGAGTCTGCCCTGAGAGAATGTCATCAATGGAAGCGAGATGGACAACGGAGTCCTCCATTTGAGAGATGAAAGCACATACCTGGCATTTTGAATCATGACATGGGGGAGCATTTCTGCTTGCAAAGTCGGCAGGTACGTTAGCTGAGCCTGCCAGATGACGTAGGGAAACCTGGTACCGGCTCACCGTCGCGAGAAATGTGGAGACCCTCGGACTGGCAGAAAATTCCCCACGACATAGCTTTTCATAGGCCTGGACACACGGTTTACTGTCAGTAAGGATGCAGACAGGGTGACATGACTGTATGATGTATGGACTGAAATGGATAGTGCCTCTACTTCACAAGGGAGCCAGGTAATCTGTCGGCCACGAAGCTTTGCGCTGAAGAATCCCGCAACTAAGGGTTTCTGGTCTCTTGTGACATACAGGGTCGCACCAAGACCATAGTTCTTAACGGACCCGTCAGTAACGATCCACAATTGGTCAGATGGACGTGGCAGAGTGACAGTCTGAGAAGACTGAATGACAGACTGAGCCTTGTTGAAAGCATTGTGTAGCTCATCTGTCCAGTAAATGCGATCCTGGGATTTCATCCCAGCAATGGAGTCATCAAGGGGGCCCAAGTAGGAAGCACAATTAGGGAGCACACGGGCAAGCATTTTGTAGGCACCAATGAAAGACCTCATGCCTTTCACAGTAGAGGGAGGTGAGCAAGTTGACAGGGTTGTCACTCTGTGTGGACTTGCTTTGAGAGTTCCCTCAGACCAGATCCATCCTAAGATAGTGGTGGTCTTTGGACAGACGGTAGTCTTGGGTGAAGAAAGGTGAAGTCCATTGGAGGCTAGAGCCTGTAACACCCGGGACCAATTCCGCAAAAGGGCCTGTGGGGTGTCGGCACCACAGTACAAGTCATCTGCGAGCTTGACAACGACCCCCTCACACAACAAATCACCAAGTACTCGACACATCAATTCCTCTAATGCAGTTTCAGAACCCGGCATACCCATGGCACAACGGGTATACACTCTGATACCTCGGAAAGGCGTAGCAACACCACAGTACTTCATTGACTCACGTGAGAGAGGTATTTGGTAAAAAGCACTTGCAAGATCAGAAGCAATAATGTACCTCCACTGTCCTATTTTTCTCAAGGTGGAATCAACATCTGGGAGAACTGAGGGCTGTGGTTTGGAGTAGCGTCCAACATCAGCAAAGGCTGTTACCAACCGGGAACCACCATTGGGCTTCTTCACAAGGAATGACGGATTAACATATTCAACCGTTATGCCAACATCCTCAGGGCGTGCGAAAACACCAAGCTTTTCCAGATCATCGAATTTGCCCTGCAACTCAACAAGCTTATCACGGGAATATAAGGGGAGACGGCCCTTGCGCTGTGGTGGTTGAACCGGGCCCATGTTCACAACAGCCTGGAACGGACCAGAAGCACCATTATAGCCCTCGAATGAAGGACTAAACACACCATCATACTCAGCATGAAGGGACTGAAAATCACTCCTAGCCTTAGGGGGAAGGATACTATCAGGATCCACAACCACAGACTCAGAAGACCGGGGAAGTCCTTTGCCTCCAAGTGGCGTAGAGTGTACAGCATTCCGATCCGAGATGACGGGGGTGACCTGATTGTCATCCCGCATAAGTACGGGGCAAACCTGACACAAATGCTCATTGCGACGAATAATGCAGGGAGCCTCAGAAAGATTGGGAATGCGGATCCTACCCGCTACGCACGAGACTATGCTGGGGGCTGGAAAAAATGCTGTCAGTGTGGGGGTAGGTGGGGAATCCGTACGAGGCTCCAAGACCAGGGTCTCATCCTCCGCGAACTCTGGAGGGAGGGCAAGCTCAAGAAACTCACCTGGCCAGAGGGTGGTCGTTTGAGGAGGGGCACGAAGAACATGTGCACGGCGTACTGCATGACCAGCCGTATGCTTACCATTGGAACCATATGCATACACAGTGCCATCTGCTAGGGTAATCTGCCGCTTGGCTGGGCGAATAGCCACATCATTACGCTCCATAAATGGAGTGCCAGCAAGAACGTCAACATCGAGATTCTCAACGACTAATCCTTCGAAATGAAACACATGGCTATCACGGCAGAAAGAGAGACGGGTTTCACCAGTGACCTGCAAGGGGGATGATCCATCAGCCTGGTGGGCTGACTGGGAGGTGGGGGAGACATTACAACCTAGGGCATGCGCCGTAGAGGCACGCAGCATATTACCTGTAGCACCACTGTCAAGTGTAATACGAACGGCATGATGGTCATAAAATGCATCAAAATATGGAGACTGACGCACCTGGACACGCAATGAGGAAGTTTCCTCCTGGTCTGGAGCAGCCAAAGAATCAGACTCAACATGAAATTCCTGAGGTTCAAAGTCAACTGCTGGGACTCCCTCACCGTCAAATATCTTGGCAACCTGCCGGGCTTTGGCCATGTATCGCCTATCAGTTTCAGGGAGGTAGGGACATACACTCAAGAAATGGTCACTTGGGCGACCAGCCTGAACACAGAGGGGGCAAGACTTGGCAGGCTTGGCACGAAATCTAGTTGGAGTCTGCAATTGCGCACGCCGGGGAGCGGACTGGTTGCGACTGTGGGGTGGAAAGGCAGCAGTACGCATGGCCCTAGAACACTCAACCGACTCTAAAAGGCTAGTAAGGGCTTGGGAAATCTCGGGCTTGAGAGATGCAAGGGTTCGTGACCGGAGCTCCGTGCCATACCTCTGCTTAACTACCTTGGGGAGGTCTGGGTGCAACAAGTGAAGCCACTGCAAAACAATGAAATTCTGGATTGTCGGTGTAAGCTCTTCATCTTCAAGGATAGGATCACCGTGATGGGTGATACCCCCACCAGATGTCAACAAGTTATCCTCGACAAAGGCAAGTATTTTCTGATACAAATCCTCTGGTCTCTCGTCCGATTCCAATTTTATGTCACAAAAATCAAGGAAATGGGCACCTGTAGATTGGAACCCATAGTGAAGCCTTATTGTCGCCCAGATGTCATGCAATGACGTGGAATTGCGAACAATGCAGTTCCTAGCGATTACAGGGCAGAAATTGGCTATCTGGCCGAGCATTAGATCTAACAGGTTAGCCTTTTGTTGGGCAGTTTTGCGCGACTCTGAAGGTGTCGAGGTAGAGTCATCTACAAAACCCCTTGTAGGCTTTGCTTTTGTCTTCTTGCCCCATGTAACCGATTCATTCAAGAAGGGGGCAAAGTGAGGGTCTAAGTTCAGGGTATACAGGAGATTCTGTCTCCAACTCTCAAATGAGGTAATGGTTTCCACCTTGCCCAAGCACCATTGCTTGGGTACTTTGGGCATAGCACACGCCATTGTAAGGCTGTGGGACTGGACACTAAATTAAAGTTCACTGATACTACTAGTCCACGGTAAAACTTACATTTACGGTGCACCCGGATGTGGCTTTGCCAAGAAAGTTCCTCCCAGCATGGAGCAAGTATTACTTAGGCTGTGGGTCGAAATCCAGCGCTGCCACCACGAAATAGAGGAAGAATCAGGTGCAACTTTGTAGTACAGATTGATAAAGCTTTATTATAGTGTAGCGGTGGTAGTGTCAATCAGACATATACATTCAGTCAACGCAGATGGCGCTGTGGTTATTAATAGCAATCAACAACTCAACTGGCGATCAGTGATCACGGATTATATACATGAGTACAGTACATGTCAATTCTGAAATCATGTACACAAATGAGCAATGAAAAACATTTCTAAGATACCTACATTTAATAATAACAACTATAATAAATACATAAATAGCTAACTAAATAAAAAAATAAAATTTCAAAAATAAAATAGCAAAAATATTTTTTTTAAAGGACACAGACGATAACACTTCACAAAAGCATAACTGAAAATGTAAGATTACAGTAACAAGTCACTTTAACCTGACTAGGAAATCAATGTGTCATTTACATTACATTCATTGTAATAATTATGTCTTCATGTAAATGAAAGGATTTAGAGTAGAACATGCATAATATACCAAAACATACATGTAAATACAGTCTTGAAATAATATAGGATTTGAAGGTTTGCATGGTGAAGTTTGTAATTCAGAAAAAGGTTTGCGGTACAACCATGTGAGTTGGAATAACTCCATGATTTCATGTTTCTCTCCTCAATTTGTTCATTATCATTGTTTTTTCTCTCCACAGCCTTTCACAACATTTATTATTAGTATACTCATTCTGTAGTCAATATTTCACCTTTTCCATATGTATGTTTTAACCTTAATTTCTTTCCTCAACAGGATGTCATGTTTCTCTCCACAGATTACCTACGGTCCCAATCCCCCTTTTGTTTCCAGCTTATCCAGACGGTTAATTGATTTCTTAGTCCTATTGTTCACTTGTTTTCATTGTTTCTTTTCAACGCAGGATTCGTTTGATGTCACTTATCCTTTCAATGCAGGTACCTTGATGTTACTGTTACTATTTCTTTCTATGTTATTTGTTTGCATCCATTTTTATTAAGTGAATTGCTGCTTCATATATAAATTCTGCTGATTTATTCGCTCTTCTCATTCTCCTGACGACGGCCAGAGCATTCTGACCGGAACGTGGAGTTATTCCAACTCACATGGTTGTACCGCAAACCTTTTTCTGAGTCTTGAAATAGTTTTCATGAACAAAATTATGCTATGTATAGTATTGACAGAAGAAAAATAAAGTATCAAGATAAGGTGTACATTGTATAAAATTAATCACTTTCTTCACCAATTTCTATGTCAATTTCCTCGTCTACAACCGACATTTTGATCTCCAAGTCTCGAAAATCAATGAGTAAATTGCGTAAGTTGCGTGTGTTTTCAATGCATGCGGCGCATCTAGTCAGCAAAGCTCTCATTATTGTCCAGCTTGTGACGTCACTCATCGCGACACTCGACGGAGGACTGCTGAAGGCAGAAAATCTGGATCTCACAAATACCATTTTTGAAAGATGATTACTGCCGTCCCAAAACATATCTTGACCTGGGAAGTTGTTATACCTAATCAGTAAGGCTTCCCCTTCGATATGGTATGAATTTTGCAGCAATTCAAAACACTTTAGACTCTTTGAGTGACTATTTTAAGTAAAGTACCGGTATTGCAGGAAGGAAATTCCTTCTTGACATAGATCAATTCATGTAATGTTTATCATTTTTTAAATATTTGAACAAGTTAGTAAACGAAGAAGCTTGACTGGGGAGGAATTTTTAATTTGTAAACAAATCTTTAGGCATTTTACTCCCAGTGTTAAAGATCGTATGCTCGATCTGTAATGAAAAACACAAGTCAGAAAAATTGGAACCAGCGGGATTCGAACCTGTCATCTACTGCTTGCCGGGCAGCGACTTAACCACCAGGCTATTCTGGTTCACGGCCAAGTCACGATGAACTAGAATCAAATACCCAAGATCCTCTTCTTTCTGACTCATTAATATTCATTTTTAACGGTCCGCCGTAGACAATGGTTAGTAAACAAAGAAGCTTGACTGGGGAGGAATTTTTAATTTGTAAACAAATCTTTAGGCATTTTACTCCCAGTGTTAAAGATCGTATGCTCGATCTGTAATGAAAAACACAAGTCAGAAAAAATTGGAACCAGCGGGATTCGAACCTGTCATCTACTGCTTGCCGGGCAGCGACTTAACCACCAGGCTATTCTGGTTCACGAACAAGTTGTTCATAAACGAACCAAGAATTGTGATGGATCTAAAACAGGAAAAAAAATTAAAGCTTATAACATTTAGTATTCTTCATTTCTCTTTGATACTTACATGTTTAGTAAATCAAGAAGGGACTATATTAGAATAGGCAGTAGTATCTTTATTTTTCTTTATTACCACAGGTGTTCCTACACAATTGAACGAGTTAGTAGATTTCAGTGGAAAGAGTGCATGTGATCACATTGGTAAGATAAAAGCACAATTTGTATTTAAAATTTTTTTTTAGCAGGTATGAATGTGATAAAGTAGGACCTGGGCCCTGTTTCATAAAACTTGTCATCAATGACAAGTTGCAATAACTGTTATAAGCTACTGAAATCCTTGCATCTGTTTGGCTGAGAGCAAATTTGTTGGTAAAAATCAACGACAAGACACTTGATGAAACAGTATCTACAGTAGATGTTAAATTAGTATCTAGACATGAAGTTACATTCAGAATTTTTCCCATAAGTTAACTTATTGGTATGATTTTTCATGACAGTATTAGGAATACAAGCTTTTATGTATAAAATAAATTAATAAATTATCATGATTATCTGGCAGGTTTTAAGTATGTACTTTATGAAGAGAGTATTGTGTGTTGATTTCAATTTCTGATGAATACTGTTACTACCCCTTAAAATGCAGAACAAAGGGTCTTTGCAATAGAAAAAATAATACATAGATATTTATTTCCGCAAAATTATTTAGAAAGTCAAAATTTGAACTAACTTTGTTTTGTGAAATGTTTATGTTGCGATCTACAGTAGATGTAGATCAAACGTTTTATCTTAAAGAGTTATGGTCAATATGACAGGCAGCAGTCGTATATATGTTCACTTGCCAATGCACATTCTATTTTTATTATTCCTAACAACTTCCTCTCCACAGGGTTTTGAGCTAAGTGCACTGCATTTATGCTGTGATCTACAGTAGATGTAGAACAATCATTTTGAAGTTCAGTTAAATTTGACAGCTATCCATAGTTTGATGAAATGAAGGCTAATGACTGACTTTTAGTCTGTCTCCCCATTATTCAATTTAACAACAAACAACTGTAAACTGAATGTTGCAGTGTTTGCATCGTATTATGTGTTAGATTTAGAACAAGATTCATATTATATGTATTGTAGTTGCATACAGTTTGCATCGATTTTAATTAATACAGGCATCTGTAGTTTATCTGAGCATTATAAGTGTAGAATAAAAAACAACAGTGTTAAAACTAATTTTCAGTAACAGCAACAGTAGCAACGACAACAAAACAGTTTTGTGCAGTGCAATGTATGCCGTATGATCTGTATGTGGTAAAGTGAATTCAACAATTGCACATGACTGCATTTTGATACTATATTAATCACGGTGAAAATGTCGGAGACTTAATTTCATATCTCGCTTGAGTCTTGCCTTTTGGTGACGTTTTTGCATTATCTATTGATCCAGAATTCTAGGAATTACACTTTATACATGAGCAGAATGAGCAAAATCAAATCAAATATTTTGTTTGATTACAAAGCTGTCTGTTGTGCCATTCACGAATGAGAGCAAATCACTTGTAACTAATCATTAAAGTCTCTAATTTGGCAACACAGTGTAAAATATATAATCACTATTTTCCTGTACAAATTGGTAATTTTCTGTTAAATTTTGGCAGCTTTCATTCACATTGGTTCATGTAATGAATATTTTTTTCAAAGTATATAGGAGTGGAAAATAAAAATAATTGTCAATTTGAGGAGGGAAAACTGATTAATTTTGACCATAAGAAAACTTAAAAGTATTGTGCAGTATAGTGGTAGCAAAAAGAAAATTGGCATAAAGCTGATTAAACATATTAGTCTCATATTTTCCGGCTTACATAAAAAAGATACATGCGTGAGATCATCTAGTATTCCACTCATGATTTCCGGTGACTTTCAGTAAAATAATTGAAATGATCACATATCAACCGTTACCTTCTGCGCTATGCCAGGGCCACTCGCGTTGACCGTTCCCCACACAGCGGTGCACAGTGTTTCGTACACATGTCGCGTAAACGGAAATCTCATTGGTTTTACTAGTGTGTGAATAAAGTATGACGCCCACGTACAAAAATTGATATTTATTTCTTTAATATTTTAGCTATTTCTGAACCAATTTTTCTCAAACAAACGTCACCTATGATTGAAATTAATCATTTTACATCAGTACTTGTAGTAATTTTTTCATTCCAGCTGCCAAAGTAGTTAAATCTTCAAAGCGCCCACTTTCCCACTTCTGAACACTACCTTTAAAACTCTGAACTCCTATGGGTTGATTTCTTTGTTGCCTTCTTTAGATCAGCCTTCCTGCACCGTTATTGATGCTACATTTGGCAGTGTTTATATGGAAACTACGTATGTCTTGCTAAAGACTATTAGTCATGAAAGCATAACACGTTATCATCTATTTAAAGTTGATGGTGAGTGTCACTCTGAAATGGAGATACAATGTAAATCATAATCTGTAAAACCAGAAACCTTTGCTGCATGAAACTTTTTAATGACAACTGTTGGCACTACAATAAAATTTCTCATATTGCAAATATTTCATGCTGTGATGTAATTTAATTGTAAGGTTTTGTTGCATGAAATTTCGCAAATCATGATCATGGTCCACGCTATAGTTTCTGGTTTCATTATTCGTACTAACTGTAGGTTTGTCCATGGGGCTGTCTAAAACGAAATCTGACATAGATGGGGAAAATGTCTTCATGTATCACCATTACAAATATTGTTTTTCTGTATATAGTCTTATTCATTTCCATTAAAAATCTATCAAATTTCACACTTTGTTCTCCTTAAATTTGACCTAAACACATTATTCCTGTGAAACATGTAGGAACCTTGAATTATTAGAGGCAATTCAAAACTGAAAATTCTCTCTAAGACATGTATCGTTACTACATTAAATTGTTGCCATGTACCCAGCCATGTATGATCCATCTTACCATATAGGCAATGGAAATTGTTATGACTTCTTCACCCAAATGTATATCTTTGCAGTGCTGTTGTATATTTTGTTAATATCTTTTTTAAATCCAAATGTCTTTTCCCCAAATGTGTTTGTTAGGGCATGGCAGCTGGGATATGATTATGTCACTGGAAGCAAATCTCACTATTCCACATGGTAAGCTTGAGGTTGTTGTCTGTTTTTATTTAGAATGGTAAATTGGGCAATTCACTCATTTCCCATGGACATCTAAATCATTAATTTGATTACAATATATTGTCTGATTTTATAGAGGAGCGAATTGTTGAATTGTCAAGAGAGTATCCAAAATCACGTTATTGATATTCCCTGTGAAAGAGAGAGATTTTGACAGTTTGAAATTCATGAATTTAACCAACAAGACACCAACGGTTTTACAAACTATTTTGACAAATAGTATTTTGTTAGATTTATTTCAAACATTGTACTTTTTAGTGGTTAAATCATGATTCAAACATTGTTTTTTGGTTCCAATGTAGATCAAATATGTATATGAATCATTTTGAATTTCAAGAACAGAATACAATGATTTCTTTGTACTAAAAGTCATGAGATATCATACAAGGTGTAGGTGGTTTAAGCCATCAATGGCACTAAAAAAGTTAAGTTTTTTACTATGTATAGATGAATGCTTATATTTAAGTCCATTTAAAAAAAAAAATTACCACTATTAATGAAGTATTATACTGTTTACAACTTCCTATGATCACTATTTAAGCAAGGGACTACTGAATTCTCTTAATCTCATAAGCTTGATTCAGGTGCCACCCGATTGCTGTAGGTAACAAGTTAAAGGTTACAATGAACATTTTCATGTTTGTCTCTTTGGTTTTTCTTGACTGTACTTTGTAGGTGTCGCAGGAATAGAAAGGGACTGGATAAATGTCAATGGACTAGGCGGATGTGCCTCGGAAGGAAATCATTCTGAAGCAGATGGTACATGCATGACTCTTAGGCTAACTGGATTATCCTTCAGTGGCTATGTCTCCAAGCACCTCTTCTTTTGGGGAAACAACATTTTGCACAGGTATGCTTTATATATGTCTGGCCCACTGAAGGTGGACTCCAGACCAAGGGATTCAAAGGGCGTCCGTCCGGCGTCCGTCGTCTGTCATCTGTTACAGTTTACGGGCAAGGCTCACTCTTGACAAATAGCGTGGCAACTGTTAATAATTTGTTGTGAACAAACTTGGGTTTGGGTCAGAGATTTACTTGGGGGACCTTCATGTTATGGAGTTGTGGAGAGTCACATGCCGAGGTCAGACGTCATTTGAGGTCACATATCATTGTAGGGTAAATGTAAGTTTTTACCTGCAAGACTCTTATGACTATAAATTTATACATTGTTTCAAGTACAACCAAACTTGGGTCAGGAATGCTCTCTGGCGACATTCATGTTATTTGGTCCCAGGTGACCGAGACACAACGTGGCTTTGCCTTTTCCTATCAGGTAGTCCCATAATGACTGGATGTGATTATTCTGCTACCTTAAGATGCATAAATGTTTAATTTCCATCATGAAAATTTAAGAAAAAAAACCAATACATTACACGTTGTTGTAATACATCATTCTTTTCAAATGAAAAGAAAGTACAAAGAAACAGCTATTTCATAAATTAAGAGGAGATCCCTTCATAATGCATTTATGAACATCGATGGGAATTGATCCAAAATTCAAATATAGCGACTTCCTGACCTGAAAATGATCAGAGCATATTGATTAAAACTTTGAGAACCAAAATAAGCTTTTAACAGAGCTTTATAATAGAGTTCTTAGCGGAGCTCACCACCCCTTTCCAGGTGTCTTATTCCTTTCAAAGAATACATGGTGTAATCCTTAGAACTTTACCTACAAATTCATATTAGCTGTATTTATCCTGAATTTAATTTCATTTGTTTGTTGTTTAAATATCAATAGTGCATTTACTTTCATTTGGTTTGTTGTTTAAATATCAGTTTATAGCAGGGATGCCACATTTCAGACAAAAGTAGGAATTCCTACTTTTTCAACATATTTTAGCCATAGAAAACCACTTTTTATGTACACAAAGCCCATTCTAGATGATTTTTCCTACTTTTTTATCAATTCTAAGTGGCATCCCTGATATAGAGAAAACTTTGAGTACATTTAACTGTTTTGAATATACAGTAATATTCATGCAATAAATAATGATAGTGGGTTCTACTTTAGTGGTCATGTCCATCACACATATCATTACTATGATGGTCAAGAGCAAATATAAATTAATGTCTTGCCTAAGGATACTACTGTTAGGCAGAGATTTCTTGCTTTAAAGTCAAGTAAATGAACCAGCACGGGCGTAGATATGCAAGAAAATCTTTTCAATTGGGGGGGGGGGGGGGGGGGGGGGATGACCATTCATGGAGAACAAAGCCCCCCCCCCCCCCCCCCCCCGATGAAAACAAAGAATGCATGGATTTATGCCAATGTGGACCAGTATATTTATTTTGATTAAGAAAAGTTCATTGTATATCCAATTATTCCAATATGTTCACAGGTATTATGGAATTGAGAACATCAATTGACTTGAAAATATTTTGTTTGATACTTTGTCTGATTCAAGCACTAGTACAGGTATCAGCTTGATACAATGATAAGTTATGATAGTTGTTATAAGCTATTGAAATCATTGAATTTGATCGGCTAAGAACAAATTTGTCATAAATCTGCAGCAGTTGATAGAAGTTTATTATGAACAGTGCCCAGGGGAGCATTTCATCAAGTGTTTTGTCAGTGATTTTTACCAACAAATTTGCTCGCAGCCAATCAGATGCAAGGATTTCAGAAGCTTATAACAGTTGTCGGTAAAAATCACTGACAAAACACTTGATGAAATGCTCCCTTGATGTGCTAAAATCTTAGTTGGGGTTGGTAACATATGTGACCAAATAGCTTGGACTTGCCCTAAATTTCTATGAGTACTCACATTGAACTATGTTTATTTCTTTACCATTGACTGCTTTAGTCACGACAATGGACTCACTGTATTCATCCTGGTGGCATACACGTCTCAAGCGACAATCTCGCCCTTTGTGGTTGGAAAAGATACTTCTTTTGCTTTTCTCAATGCAGACCAAGAGGTGATGAGAGTAGGGTAGTTGCAGTCATGTTAGCAATTGTTTTCAGTTCGGGCCAGAATTAAATTAACTGCATGGCCTGTTTTTTTATTCCTACATCAAAAGTTGGCACTGTAGAGCTTTGGTCACATCAGTTTCTTGAAAAGTATGTTGGAAGGAGATGTAGAAGGTACTACACCAAGAAGAAAGCCACAAAGAAGAGACCACTAGGACCTGGAGTGGAATATTTCTGCATGATGATTGCAAAAAACAGAGATGTGTGGAAAGAAAGTTGTAAACAACCTCCAAAATGGGAGAAGATACCATGACAGATAGAGTCATACCTAAAACTTGGATATACTTGGCAAAGAAACTCCATGGAATTATTAGCATTTTTGAGATGATGATGGTTTGGATCATTACATATGACAGGTTTCTTCCTAAATTTCAATTCTATTAGATCTGATTTAAATATTTATGATAATTATTCAGTATTGTGAAAAATATCACTGTAAGAATTGATCTAACACAGTTAGATGAAGCCATATTGCTTAATATGTCATCTACAATCTTAATTTGTTGTTATGCTGAGTTTAGAACAAATTATTCATATTTCTCTGTCAGTTTGTTTATTTACCAATCTTGTGAAATTTTGAAAATCAGATCTGGTATGGTGAGATTGGTGACAATGTTTACGTGAAGAAGCTAAGGCCGTCTCCTGGCTGGGGTCGCATGCTTCGACTTACAGGCCAAGAACTAGAGGACCCCTCCTTTGATTCTGTCACAATCTCCATCTTCTTTGATTCCTTGGGTACACTCTATGAGGTAGATATTTGATTAGATTGGATTGAATGTAGACATACATTATACAAGCTTGTTTTCTTCGTACACCTCTGCACTTCACCTTGTTAACAGCACATTGACATGATGAGAAAAGAACTCTCCCTTGTAATGTGTCTTGTGTTCATAAAGTGCAACTTGAAACTGACATGTGAATGTGTGAAGGAAAAATGGGAACACACCCTCATAAATTTCATTTGCATTGTGCCATTACTTCATAGTTCATTGGATTTGGAAGCTCAAACCAGACCAACCTGAGGAGGAGGAGAATTGATCAGGGTGAAATTCTTGCAAACAGCATGTATGCTTTTGCCATGGTGGAGCTACAACATGGTCATGAGGAAAGTGGTCATGGTGGAGGAGGAGGTCATGGTGAAGAGGAAGGAGGTCATGGTGAAGAGGAAGGAGGTCATGGTGAAGAGGAAGAAGAGCATCATGATGAAGATGAGGAAGAGGAAGAAGGGCACCATGATGAGGAAGAGGAAGAAGAAGAGGAAGAAGAGCATCATGATGAGGAAGAGGAAGAAGAAGAGGAAGAAGAGCATCATGATGAGGAAGAGGAAGAAGAAGAGGAAGAAGAGCATCATGACGAGGAAGAGGAAGAAGAAGAGGAAGAGGAAGAAGAAGAGGAAGAAGAGCATCATGATGAGGAAGAGGAAGAAGAAGAGGAAGAAGAGCATCATGATGAGGAAGAGGAAGAAGAAGAGGAAGAAGGGCATCATGATGAAGATGAGGAAGAAGAAGAAGAAGGGCATCATGGGGAGGAAGAAGAGCATGATGAAGAAGAAGAAGAAAAAGGGCATGATGAGGGGTAAGAAGTCTTTAAAAAAAATGTGCTAGCCTTTCATTAACAAGCAATACCAATTCATACAAACAGTATTTTTTTAGACTTGTTTCAAGGAAATTCTTGATACATATGATAGCTATGTAGGAATCCTACGATATTGCAATAGGTTAGAAACATGTATATATCAATTGATGTATTGATGGTTTTGATCCATTTTGATATCTTTCCTATTTTTCTTGACTTTAAAGTCTTTTTTTCAACTTCATGTCTAATTGGGCCTCTATGTACGTGTTCATCTATAATACTTAACCCCCTGCCGGGCACACAACAATGCCTCTGTATTTTGTGGTTATCCTACAGGCGTGTATCACCTCTACTAGACTATGAATGCCCATACAGTCAAGTGAACTTTGAAATCCTTGGAAGCTCTTCAATTGAACGAAGAGAAAGGTATTTTATGGGTGCACCCAAATCAGCAGAGAGTTACAAGCATACAGACAAATCACTGATGATCTACCAAGCTCTTGTCCATCATCTCTTGAGCGAAAGACAATATCTTCAGACTCCCAGAGACAATGTAAGAATTCTCTCACAATCATTGCAATATTTGGTGACAAACTGATCACTATCACATCAAAGAAAAGCGTCTTCATATCTGCCTATAAAAGTAGGCCTTTGCTTAAATTAATTTTTAAAAAGTCCTCCAAAAACATTCCTTTTGCTGGCAAATGCATGAAAAGATATAATTTACAAAAAATCAATTTATGATATTGGATGAAATGCTTCAGATTTATCATGAAATATTGTCTAAAGAGTATTATTAACATTTCAGTGTTTTTAGAATTGCTCCTACTTTATGTGACACAAAATGTAGAAGAAAGGCACTGGGGGGGGGGGGATAATCTTAACTTTTGATATAAATCAATTTCCAAGTTACATTGTTATCACCATGCAATACCAAAGACATTGTACTGTTTGCAGAAACTCTCTGCATTTGATATTGAATATAAAAGAACCTAAATGATGGAGAGCATGGAGGTATAATTCTTTTTCCTCTGTTCAAATGTGCAGGAAATTGCGGAAGACACTCACAATCCATTCCGCCATTGGTACAGAGAAATAGACACCTTACAAGACTTCTATCAGTATCTTTTCCGAAACAAGAATCTGCAAGCTGGGATACACATTGATCCCGATGTGTTCTATTTGCAGGTCAGTTGTTATAATGATGATAATAATAATGGTAATAATCATCATCATACTCGTAATCATAATAATCATCAGTAATCATAACAATAATTATGTGCAAAGCAAACCATTACATGTCATAAACGTGGGTAATAATTTAAAATGGGGAAAATAAGTCAGCTCATGTTCCATAACACATGGAGAGAAATGTTGGAACACAAGCCAATGTATTCTTGAAGTGTCGTGAAATATCATGGAAAATGGATCACACATTACTGTCCCACACTTGTATATCAAGATTTTTACAGTATCTGAATCCTCCTTGAATAGAATAAACTTGATTTGATCTGATTTGACATGGTTTATTGAAGACCAAAAAAAAATTGCAGTTAATAGCTGAATTGACATTCTTTTACATATTTTGGAGATAAAAAAATACATACATGACAAATGTAAAAGTACAATAATAATGGGAGATAATCAACATAGTTTTGTATTTATATTATAAAGTAAGTTAGAAGTAAGGGATGTTGCTAGTTAAATTTTTGTAGTAATAAGCAATAATAATTAATAATGGGTGTTAAAACTGTCGCTATAAAATAAGGGGGAATCTAAGATGAGGTAGTAACATGCACAATTCATTATAAGTTTGATAACTTTATATTTAGGGGGAAAAGGAAAAAAAAACACAAAAAAATTTCTATGAATTTGAAAATTAGGACTAAAGGATTGTTGGGAAAAGTCATTTATCATCAAGGAATGAAATCATGATCAAATGTGAGCTGTTTGATTATCCATTCTGGAAAATAACCGAAATGTATGGATAACATGAAAAGTAAGACTCCCAAAGTTAACTATTATTCCCAGATGTAATTATATATTGGACCGGTGATAACAAAATTGTAGCTAAAACTATTCATTAATGTTAAGTGACTGTAAACGTGTGATATTTCGCACTGTGGAAATATTTGTGCATTTCACTTTACTTGGCCGAGCTTGAAGGACTGATCACCTAAAAGTTCCACTTTTACAGTAATCTATAGGATTACTGGTCCCTCACATCCCTGCATAAACTACCGTCATTTTAATTTTGTATAGTTAATAACTTTTTTCACTTATGTTCTGTATATCTTTTCAAGAGGTGTCTGATAAACTATCAACTTTTACATTTTTGCATGGCCATACTGCATATCTTACTTGTACACTTTTATATTCTTTACCACTGCAGCCATTTGGAAACATACCAGAGGACACCAAAACACTCCCATCTACTATCTATCTTGACAGAAATGAAGTCTTTGAGTTTGCCATCTCTTTGGAACTTGGTCTAACCCACAGCAATGTGAATATTGAAGATCTCCATGGTTTGGTGGAGGTGTCTAATGACTATGTGCTCGGGGTCAACACACAGTACTTTGAGTATCAGTTGAACAACTCAATCAGATTCGAGGTATGAGGAAATAATAATTGTTTTTGCACCTGTTTGTAGAATAACGTACTTTTTGGTCAAGGTCATACATATTGACAAGTTTACAAGTCTTTTGAAGTTGATTGGTGTTTCTGCAAAGAAACACCAATGTATTTCATTCATTCACATGTAATATATAGTATCTTTTTATATAAGTACATGTATCTAACTATCTATATAGATGATATCCACCTTGTATCAGTTAGTATTTGGGTCTGTCGAGGCAACTTGGTCAGAAGCGATATCTTTATTCCCGTACATTTCTATTCATTTTGAAGGTTGTGTTATCTGACAAAGGAGCTTTAGAGCTACAGGCAGGCCCAGGTGTGGACCTCTACCCAGCCTCTATGCTGATCCATGCCTGGCATTCTACCTTCTCATGTTTCATCAAGGAAGAAGACATCTTCAGACCCGAGGTAATTAATCTTTCTCTCTTCTCTTTGTTTCCCTAGCTTGCCCCCCCCTCCCTCCTTTCCTCCCTTACCCTCCCCCCTTCCCCCTGCCTCTTTAACTCCCCTTCGTTTCCTCCCTCCCTCTCTCCTTCCTCTCATCCGTCCCGCCCCTCCCCTCCTTTCTCCCTCCCTCCTTTCCCCTCCCTCCTTTCCCCCTCCCTCCCCTCCCTCCTCTCCCCCTCCTTCCCCCTCCTCCCCCTCCCTCTTTCCCTCTTTTTCTCTCTCTTTCAAATGCTTAATTAAGTTATGTGCTACTGTTACTGGAGTCATGCAGCCGGTACTTCCACATCTTCATGAGATTTGAAATATGTGTTGTACATTTCAGCTTTTGAGATGAGTCATTTTTTATTTTCTTTCCCTTTACTTTTGGCTTCCCCTGTCTCTGTTTCAAACATTTCATTAAATGTGAACTTCAGTATTATTGTTACTGTAGTCATGTAGCCAGTACTTCTACATCTTCATGAGATAAATAAAATATATTTCATATATGAGTTACTTTATAAAAGTAGAAGACAGTAATTGTAGAAGTGGAATGAAACATGTTACATTTAGCCTCATATTGTTCTACTCTGGTATCCCCAGTATCTTGCTATCTATCAACTAAAATCAAAGAAATCTGATTTTTTTTTTTTTTTAAAGGGGGGTGCTGATCAAAATTGTACATGGGCTTTAGTACTTTTGTTCTACTTTTGATGGAGAAGCCAAATTAATTATTTTTGTGTGTGAAAATTCATGCTTTCTCAGCCAGTGATGAGTATTATGTATTAAGAATAGGGATGTCATTAAATTGGATTTTATCAGGAAAATTTCATGATTTTTCTGTATGATCTTGGCTGACATTGAAGGGTATCTACACAATGGATGTAATGCTTGGCTGCCCTCCAGGAAGGAAGATAGTGTTCGATCTCCAGCGCAGCATTGACATACTTGAAAAGAGGTTCTATTACGACTGTCCCGTCAAGACTGAAAACAGACCCTGTCTGCATTATCATGACGGTAAGAATATCATATTTTGCAAAATATGATGAAACCCCCTTCACGACTATCTGTCTACGAAGACAATTGGTTTCTTCCCTTGAGAAATGTTTTTCATTGAAACCGGTACACAAGTGATCTATAATAAAAGGTCCCCTGCTCATAAAGGCAATATTTCTTGTCTTGAAGGGATATTGAAAAGGATGTGTTTGTTAGTATTTGGTGAATTTCTGTTTTCATTAATCGAAAATTCAGTTTTGCCATAGGTTACACGTACATTTTACAATACGCCAGCTTGTAATTACATTTTGCGCATGTGCAGATGAAGGTCATTTGTACCGAGTACAATTGACGCTGTATATACGCTGTCATTTTGTACGCTCCACGAAGTGCGAACCAGTATGATATTAGTTGTCAAACAAGTAGCGCGTCCATCAGAAAAGATGTGCGCACGTGTACAAATTGGGGTCATCTGTACCATGTACAAATTACGAACTGGTTTATTAGTGTAGTTTGTAGGAAATGACAATTTCATGAACGAATTGATAGGATACATCATGGGTTCCTACAGTTAGAAAAACAAATACATGTATGCCATGTTTGAAAGTAAAGTAGGACTTAATCAAACTGTATGTATTCAGTAAAAAAACAACAATATGAATGATTTTGGAAGCTACATAACTTGCCCTCATTTTATGCACAAGATTCCTGTTCCTATTTTTAAGGCATTAACAACAATAGTCACCAGATTGTGTGGTCAGTCACAACCGAATCTGTTGTTCTTTTATCAGCCTTTCGTCCCATGTTCAAGGTTGTGGATTTCACAACAGGAGAAGCTAGTCTATTTACAGGACGCTTCACCCTGACTGTGTTGGGTGGGAGCCATTCCAGTGAAGAGGATATCATTCTTTTTACACCAGAAGAGCAACAAATATACAACAACTTGGATATGTGAGTATCATTCAGTGTTCATTTCTTAGATTTAATAGCTGGGATGCACTGGTCCAACTTGTCCAACTCATATGTTTGAATTCATTCGTTTGATCATTTAGCA
This sequence comes from Heliocidaris erythrogramma, assembly GCA_025617745.1. Taxonomy (NCBI): domain Eukaryota; kingdom Metazoa; phylum Echinodermata; class Echinoidea; order Camarodonta; family Echinometridae; genus Heliocidaris; species Heliocidaris erythrogramma. The sequence continues at coordinate 47,303,700 of CM046855.1, read as the reverse complement.
TAATTTTTTTTTACATTTCTTGGGTAACTTTTGTTGGCATGATATATTTCCGCAAGAGTGGCTTGTTCAAATATCATAAAATTTGACAAAATAGTAGGTGTGGTTATTGCATTGATAATAATAAATTCATTTCAAACTGTCTGAATATAATGAAAGTTCATGCTAGTAGTTGCAGATTGTAGGTATAACATTTTTGCATGATGTGATCAGGAACATGGATTTGTTGACTTGGTATAATGATATTCCGCTTTGAATTAGTTTCAATTTCATTCTTGGTAGACCTGGCTCACACATATGGCATCCTGTAACGAAAGAGAGCATCATAAACGACTCCATTCCTGTATACTCTCATCTCAACAACACTATCCAATGGATCTGCCAAGGAGGATCCCCGTGCTCTGACGTTCCCGCCAGCGAATATCTACGCAGCCCCGAGTACTATTTCCTCATCCAGATGTCTAACTTTGGAGTCGATACAGACTCGACCTACTGCCGCTATGATCTGCAGTTTGTTGTGCATGTACATGGCGTGGATATCGGTACGAAGACTGCAATAATCACTATTATGGTGAGTGCTCGATGTATTTTAGCTGTTTCATGATACATGTAGATATATGATATATGATATATATAATATATAATATGATATGTTTGAGTGTGTTCATAGCAATTGAAAATGAAGACATTTCCATAACGACCGATTTTCTTAAAGGATTTAATTATGGGGGGGGGATGAGCACACAAAGGGGGTGGATGCAGGGAGGGGGATTTTCCGCCCTCTTGTGCAAAGAAGCAAAAGCTCTGGCATTTGAGCAAATTTGAGAGAAAGATAACGGCTTGTAGCACCTTTTTTTAGGCGAAAAAATTTGGTTTGATGCACTGACTGCTTTTAACAGTGATGGGCACAGGGAGGGGGGAGTTTTTCCCTTCCCGTGAAAAGCGTGAAAGCTTTGACACTTTAGCAAATTTGAGAGAAAGATAATGGCTCTTATAGGACCTTTTTTTGCTCTTTTTTCTTTCACTTCCCGGCTCCGCTTTTTGGCTCTCACTTTTTCTTTTCCTTTTTTTTTAGTTGCCGTTTTTTTATACCCCCGTCAAAGGAAGTTGGAAGGGGGTATGTAGGAATCAGCATTGTATCCTAATATTCAGACGGCATCTTTCTTTCTTTCTTTTTTATTTATGCTCCTGTAGATATTCTCACCTTTTGACACACGTCTCACACTTATACTTAGTTTTTCTACACTGTATTCTCTCAATCTCTATTTCTCATGAACGAAATAAAAGCTAATGAATATTCTGAGCAATTTGCATATAGTTCACATACAATTCACATATAGTTCACATATACTGGACTTGGTGAAAATACTATAATGAATTTATATACACAAATCTTGCATGCTGCGTAACTTGTGTCCCAAGCGGAGCAAAGCAAGCACCTACGAAAGAAGAACTCTCTTTCAGTATTATTTCTGTAGCTTTTAGTGTCACATGACAAAGGGTAGCGGTACACACCGTTTCTGTGCAGGGTATGGGAGTATTTTTCTTACAGTGGGGCCACATAACGTGGAGAGAGTTGTGACACGCGCATAATATAAGCCTACGCGTACATACGCGGTCTCTGTTTAAAACACATGGCGTATCACAGAGCTGCCAATACCCCTTTCATGTACATTCTCTATGAGAGGGAACTGTTTGAAGCTCCTTGAAATAACTGACCAATAAGAAGCGACCTCCTGTGTTGCGACTCTCTGTATGTATATCTCTAAGTGGGGCTATATGGCGCCCTCTTTTACAAGGGCTCAAACATTTGGGCATCCAATTCAAACATTACCCACAGTGTCCCATTTTCTTTTCTGCACTCATTGGTTTGGCACAGGTAAAGAAACAATGTTTCTTGCCTGTTGCCTGTATTTTGTTCACATGCAGGACCTCCATGAAGAATGCTCTATTGCTAAAAGGAACTATCTTAGAATTGACTAGAGATATATATGTATCCACTCTCATGCCTGATTTCTTTCTTTCTTTTTTTTTTCTTTTTTTTTTATTTGCCATTCACAATCCTTTCCCCTCTCTGCCTATCCATGCAGTGGTCCTTTGTGGCGATCATTTTGGCGGTCTGCCTGTTCATCATATGCAACTACAAGGAAAGGCGGTTGTGGAAGTGCTTGAAGGCATCTTGCAGGAGACCTGACCATACTAGGAGGGTGGTGCCAGTCAGCAGCGATTCCTCAGAGGAGTTAGAGCTTGAAGTGCACTACAGGGAAGGTATCAATCACAGGCCAGTTGGTAAGTTAATCATTCTCTGTAATGATAATCATATAACTTGAATGGAATATGTTAATAATTAATGTGAATAATTAGCTGAAACTGAGCCTAACACATTTTTGGGGAAATATTTTTGGTTATAATCTCTTCTTTATTTCTGTAATTATGGAGTATTTTAATGCTATTATTGTATTGCTTGGACAGTTGGCAGATGTGTATAATATTAATGTATTCAGAAATTTCAAAATTCATATTCATATTATCATGCTTATTGTTAAACTAATATCCTGCAAATTTTCCCTCTCATTTCTGCTATTCAGGACTATCCACAACAAGCACCGTCATTGAAAGCTTAGTGAAAAATGATGAAGATTATTTTGGATTCCCTACCAATGGTAAGTTTACATGATGTTATTCTTTGAGAAAAAAAACACACTTAATGATTATACAGTGGAATGAATTAAATACAAAGAAACTATTTACCTGAAAATTATAGACATTTAACATCTGTTTTTGGCATGCATGGATTTTCTATTGTTTTTTTTTTTCTTCAGGTTTTGTTGTCTTTATTATATATAGTGCAATAATCCAGCTATGAATTTTGAGACCAAGGGCGGACCGAATTGTTCAGAGGCCAAGAAAGTCAAAACAATTATGATTAGCTTAACACAATCTTATTTTTATGCCTCGATCTGCCCACCGAATGAGGTGCCAGAGGCATTATGTTTTCGGGTTGTCTGTCTGTCCGTCCCGCTTTGAGCCATTAACTTCAAATGTGATACTAAGATGAACTGATTAGAATTTTGTTTACGAAGTCAAAGGGCGTATAGGTCAATATGATTGAAATTGATTTGTTAGTTTTGTTATCGCTACATCTCAACTCTTTTGTGTACATGTCTGGGAGGAGATATAGTGATCAGACTTTTGGTTTGCAATGTCAAATGTCAAAGGTCAAAAATGTAAATAAATATGTATTTGTAGGTTAATTCTTGTGGTTATCACACTATTTAAGAACAGATTGAGTCATGAACTCAACAGAATTTAGGGGGAGGCAGATAGGAGACTCAGTCGCAATCATCTTGTGGAAATATGTCTTCAACAATACAATCGCATGTCTTCATACGATTTGAACCATGTTGAAAGCTTCTTTAATAGTGAAAATTTGTTTCTGGCTCATTTAATGATACAAGAACCGTTCATCTTTGCCATTGCTCATTTCAGAATCTGCTGAACGAGAATATGCAGGAAACATGGACTCAAGACATAGAATTAGCAGTCTTCACCATCGTTCTGTCTCATCAAGCATTGTAGATCGATCAAAAACGTGATGTTTTGTTTTGTAAATGATATACGTCTTTTTGTATGCCACTGGTGCCGAGAGATATTAAAACTAATGGCTACAATGCAGTTCTCTCAAATTTGCTGTCTCTTTATTAGACACAGCAGATTAATCATTATCTGACCGTGAGATATTAAATGCTAAGAACATTTTGGAAATATGAAGATATATCTTCTTTTCTGTGCTTGTATTTGAAAGATAATTGTCCATATATAGATTTCCTTCAACCTCCCCCCCCCAAAAAAAAAAGAATTTGTGGTTAAAAAAATAAATAGAGGTACCAGTTGGTACACCAGATTACCCAGAAAAAACAAATCTTCAATTACCATTCCAAAAGGTGAAGAGAGGACATAAGCTGTGTTGAATAAATGGCCGTGGTGAAATACATACTTCAGAAGGATAAAGAAAAAACACTTCTCACCTTTTTCCTATTATTCATCTACAGAATGAAATGTAAACTGTTGCAGTGGATTAATAGTGAGAACACGGCCAAGAACAAAATTTTACAGACATACAGCAATCAGGTCAGAATTCTTGCTATTCTAAAATGTGCTTAGATGCAAGACTGGAATCTCAGACCTCCCACTTTTTATCTGGTTCTGAGGTTGAGCAAAATATGAAGTGCATCATCCATTTATATAGAAAAAGTGCTTCAGGCATGCTGCATTGAAATTTGTTGCGGTATCTTTGTCGTTTCTGATGAAGTGATAGTCATTTTATACAATCATATCCACACCTAGGGTAGATTTACGTGACTAGATTAGATGTATTTGGTTGCACTTACGATTGGCTTCCGATGTGTTGATCAGTGAATTGATTGAAGAGAATATAAACTGTACATTTTGTACATAAAGGCTTGCCTATGAAAGGCAAGTTTGTAGTTACAGTCTGCTCATGAGCAGATAAAGGTTATTTTTGTCAGATTGTGACATCTGCAATATCTGCAATATGACAGCTAATGGATGTGTTCATGAAATTTATGTGCTTTATTCGTTCAGGCACCAATAGTGCATTATGTATACTTTTCAAACGGGTAAAGCTATTCATGGAACACCTCCATCACTTCGGGAGTGATTATTCTAAAGTGCACAAATGGGATATCTCCATGTGTTTTATAAAAAAAAACATCTGTGGGTATTTGGGGTCACTTGTGACATGTGCTCACTTTGAACTTGTGTACAGACCTGGGGCAGTATTTTGAAAACTATGTTAACTTTTATGTTAAGGAAAACTATGTTAATTGTCATAACAAACTGAAATTGCGCACAATGAACACTAATCATTGGTGCTTGCGCAGATGTGTCTGTTAACTTTACGTGAGCACAGCCATCTTTGCGCAATCATTAACCAATGACTTGTCATGATTTTGATTTGTTATGACAATTAACATCGTTTTACTAACATTACAGATAACATAGTTTTCAGAATACGGCCCCTAGGCCCGTATTCAATTCGGTACTGTAAGTATGAAATAAGAGTATTTTACTTAGTTTTTTTGCTGAGATATCATACTTAAGCAACTTTGGTATTCATTTGAATGTTTGGGTTAATCAGCCAATCCGCAGGTACCCTAAAAGCGCGCTATTTTATTTCCAGTTCTGCCTGACTATGAATACATAATGAGCAAGAACAGCCAGGAACATCTCATTTGCAAACTATTGAATAGACTACTTATCATTCACCAATTGTCATGAGTTATACATCAAATAAAAGAAGAGGGATCAGAGATTTGTGACATGCTTTTATTGTGTTCAAAATAAAAGACGAAATTGGTAAAAAATGGTGTTCCTTTTATGACAAAAAATGGAAATGAAATGAAATATAAATCTGGTCAAAACTACCGTAGTTTTATTGTGAGCCAGGGCAAATTTGACATGAGCGTAAAGGGCATTTTCTGTACTTTCCAAGATTGAAATAACATTAATGTGCACTTCATGACAGGGTCAGGATCCAGCAATATGTAACCAATGTACACACTTTGTCTTTAAAAAAGTCAATTCCAGCATTCCGATTGGTTACCACCACGCAAGATGTTTTCTCACAGCTAGGCAACAGCTATGCGCATGTTTGCGCAAGGATGAAGCAACAGGTTGCGCATTGTTTCATTCAACGCGCACTTGGTTACAGATGGCTCGCTTGCCAATCACAGGGCTAAGATTCTATGGTCTTGACCATGGTCTTGACAACGGATAATCTGCGGCTGAATATTGCTGGATCCTGACTCTGTCATAAATTTATGGATGTTTTGAATGTAACGATGAAAAAGATGAGATTCCAGCGCTTCCATACTTGAAACTTGAAATCTTGTGAAAAAAAGGCTTTTGTATGACTATTTCATCAGTTATTTTAAACAACTTATTTCTAAAGTTCTGACTGAAACAAAATATCCCTGTGTTGGTAAAATATTCATTTATTTTTGCAGAAAGTCTAATGAGCACAGCATTAATATTTATTGAAGAACATAACTTTAAAGATGACCATGCGATACAGCCGACTGGGTGCAGGGAGAGAGTCCATTTCAGGCACTGGAAATAAAAAGCGCGATTATTACTCATTTGCATACGACCTGCGGTCTGACTGTAATTATTTTACCCTAAGTATAAGAATGCTCACAAGCAGACTTAAGGCAATTACTTAATAAAGGGATACGCCACCAGGTGGCCGTGGGGAAAATCAGGATTGCGTAATCCCCATTCACTCGTACACAAAGTTTTTGCGTTGAATGCGTCCGTCGGACTACTGTAATTACATTTGGGACTGCACAAGAGCTCGAGCTTAAGCTGAGCGTACATGTTGCGCGACGACCAGTCTGTCCGAACTTTGCCCCGCGCGCGGCAAAGGCATGATCAGGTAACGATCATGGTGCCCTCTCGCGGCATAAAAACGTCCACTTTCTGCGATTGAGTATCCATTTAATTGGCAAGTATGTGGCTTTCATACATACGCAGAGCAGTATAAGCTGCACACAAGCAGATTATATAACCGCTTATGACATGTGACACATTTATTGCTCATTATATTGAACTGGCTGTGTGACGTCACAATGGCCTTCAGTAAGTATTTTGCCTCAAAGTAGACTTGTTAAGTAAAAGTTTTGATCTGAATACGTGTCAAGCCAGTTCACTTAGCCAAGCCAAATGCTTAGTAATTTACTGCACGCTTTGAACTGAATACCGGCCCAGGTCACAAATGTATTTATTATGCATGCCTTTGCTGTAATGGTAACTAATGACAGGCCTAAAGCTTACAAGAGGTTTACTTGACTTAGCAGCAACTGATGTATGCTACTAGATCTACCACAACGGGTTCATGCAAGGGTCTTAGGGTGGAAGGTTTATAGACTTGAATATGTTTGCGAAGAAGTGTATTTTGATAAACATTTATGTGTGATGCATAAATACTTTTTATTAATGATAGCATGTTTCAATGCAGCTGTGTTAATAAAACAAAATAAAAAGCTCCTTTTGTTTTTACTGTACAGCATTTAGTAATAATAGAATCATTAGAATTAAAACAATTTCATTACTGTTTCAGTGCTCCATTTTGAAGAAATGTTTACAAGTAATGAATTCTGGATATGTATGTACGGGTATCTAAATTTTAATGGTGTAAATATGTGAATCTTTGTACATAGCAGAACAAAAATAAATTGGTTATCCATCAGCAAAAAAAAACCCTCCATTTTTTATGATTTGGTTACTTAAGAGTGCTACAAATTGTGAAACAAACGTGCAGATATAGCAACAAAAAAATTGCCAAATTTGAACAAGTTTTGTTGGGGGAAATATTACAGGAAAAAAACCCATCAAAATCTGTAAATTAGCAATGTCAAGTGATGTGAAAATTCATCATCTTTGTGTATAAGACAGCAAATATTGCTGTCTTATTTGTTATAAATGTTAATAGCATGCTGCATTTATGATGTCAGGAAGAAAAAATGGTAATGGAAAGAAAATAGATGCATTTATTGAACAAAACCCTCACAATGTTTTTACTTTAATACTGATAAGTCCCATGACCTCAGAAAAACATATTTACCTGTGACAAATGGCATCTTCTGGCCACCCCCCCCCCCCCCACACAAGTGCAAACATGACACCACATCACACATAAGAAAAACCACTTCAATTTGTTAAAATTGTTATTTCATTGTTGCAATAAAGCAAGTTTATTCAATAGACACATTTCATTGTTTAAATCCTTTTCGAGAGAGCCACAAGTTTAAGTGCAGTGCGTACGAATCATAACTCTCTTCAAGTCTTTCACCAACAATATCCATATTATTTAAATACGCAGGCATAACTGTACAAGAATTCGCAGATCTCAGTGTTGTCTTTTTTTTGCAATGTACGGGGGGAAAAAAAAAAAAAAACCTTCACTATGACATTGCATTATTAAAAAGAACTTCCCATTTTCTTTCATATTCAATACAAACAACCCTCTTCTTAAGAAACAAAATGGAAAGAATGCTTGTAAACTTTGTATCTTATCATGCTCTGTCTTCATTGAATAATACAAATGTACATTCCAGTGTAAAACAAACTTTTGCGTGCCCAAACCTTTCGAGAATTATACCCACAGTCCAGATTTTGCAAAAGTTTCCTGCTGCAAAATAAATGAATCATCACTGAAAAATCATGTAATTTTCTCAAGTTTCTGGTTTTCCTGCTCATCGACCCTTCAAGTCCATTTCTGGTCTAGCACCATACACTTCATTGATACATGCTTTTAAAAAAAATATTGTTGCTATTTGTAAATCTACCCTTCACTTAAAAATCCAAATTCATTTTGCATTTATGGACAGAATGAGCTTTTCCCGTTTGTTCTGTTTTGGATTACATAAAAGTGAATAGCATTCTTAATTAAAGGGGACCAGGACCCTGTTTTATGAAACTTGTTATCAATAACAACTGCCACATTGCTATGACAAATTTGCTCACAGCCAATCAAATACAATGATTTCAGTAGCTTATAACAATTATAGCAGCTTATATCAATTATAGTAGTTTCAGGGATGCCACTTTTCAGACAAAGGTAGGAATTCCTGCTTTTTCAACATATTTTTAACCACAGAAAACCACTTTTTGATGTACACAAGGGCCCATTCTAGATGATTTTTTTACTTACTTTTTTATCAATTCTTAGTGGCATCCCTGGTAGTTTGTTATCGATAACAAGTTTTATGATACATGGCCCTGATGTAAAAAAAAAAAAAAAAAAGTTGTAATTCTTGTCTTGTCTTGTTCTTGTATCAGATTAGCAACACAAACCAAGAATGTTTCACTTGTAATTATCGAAGAAATGGTTGTGACATATCATTGGGGCATTTTTTCTGGCAGTCAATGATATGTGCTGTCCATACAGGTTAAACAACTTACATCACTTGAATTGAAAGAGGAAAATAACTTACAAATCTCTTATCACTCTTATCGCAATTGAGAAGCTTAATGTAAGCCACATAATGAATAGACATGTCCATAAATGAGAAACATTTAATAAACTTGTTCAGCCCAAAGGTTATTGCATGTATCAAGTTTGTTAAACTTAGATTTTTTTTTTACTTTAAACTACAATTCAGTAACCATCCATGTACTGGGATTTACTTGAAGGGGCACACATACTCTATAGAATCTTATAACTACATATGTATTATGAGACGTACACTTCATCTCTGGATGGCTGGATATGTTACTCCTCACTATACCAAGGAGAAATTTAAAAAAAAAATTATTATAACACAATGAATAAATAAATCAAGAGAGCAACTTCCATAACAGATTAATTATTAGTTGGAATGTTCTAGAAAAAGGAAAATATGTTTTATTTAATAGCAAACACTTCCATGTTGTTTCAATAGGATGTACTGAAGAAACAATGGTCAAATTGGGAGGAAAAAAAGTCCATCTCGCTTTTATGATAGCTGAAAACTGTATATCCCTGCTTTAATAGCGAAGGTCAAATAGTATTTGGGTCAATGTCTGTTTCACACAAGCTTCTTTTAGTGCATGGAAAGATTCATAAAAGCTTTCAGGAGCAAATAGGCACATCCGCAAACTCTCATTACTCTGCTGACGACTTAATTCCCTCGCTCCCCTTAAAGGGATTTGGTTATTTTGTGGAGGTTTGATTTAATAAATTGTTGAATGTTCAGAAGGATAAACAAATAGCCAGGCATAGAAAGGTTTTCTAATATATAATGCTATCATTAAGATATCTATGACTGTATACTCCCATTTACGAAAGCGTATGGCCATACGCTTTAGCTAACACTGAGTCTATGGAGGAAAATGAGTCTGGCATTTCCGGTCACTTGCATATGTTTACTTTTGTGAAGCACATGATGATTCTGAAGTGCTTTCCCCCCCCCCCCCCCCCCGACTTCATTTTTATATCATATTACATACACTGATAGCATTGTAAGGCCAGGCAGCTCAGATTTTATCAAGCCTCTACAAAGTTACCAAATCATCACTTTAATAATACAGGAACCGTCCGATTCCTGTCAGAAGTCGGTTGGATATGAAAACCAACAAAGTGTGCCTTTTCTTTATTTTTTCTGACCATTCAGGAGCACTGTCACCAAGTAAAGAATGGTATGCTGTCACAGATACTCAGTTAACCGATTATACATGTACATCCACATAATACAGGATGTGCGATAGAACTGTGCTTATACCAACAAGTAGCATGATGAACACTGTGCAAATACCACTTCTGAAACTCAAATGCCCTCTTATACATGCCATGTAGCAGCTAGCAGACTCTATTAAAATGCACTATTGTTTCAAAGTTCATTCTTAATATGCAAACTTGATCCCATCAAGTCCTTTCAAAAATAAGTGGAGGTTTTAAACACATTAACATAATTTTCAAGAATTTATGTAACACATATCCAATGAGTTTGTTTATAATCAAAGAAATCCAATACTTTTCTCCTGCATTTTTTGTTAGTTTTATACAAGAATAACCTCATCTGTCTTCTTATAGAAATGAAACTGTCTGTTATTAACCCTATTTCATTCATTACTATGACTGTAAAAAACCTGATCTAAAAATCATGATGGAGCTACACTTTTCATAAAAACATATTTAATCAACTTCAAGTGGAAAAAAAAAATAATCTTTTCGCAATACCCACCAAGCAATAACAAAACTATCAATATCAGACCTAATTCAAACTGTAATAGCTTTTAATGTATTATTTTCAATCAAACCCATGCCATCGTCATAACCACTGGAAGCACTAATTAGCTTTAATAGGAATCTAATTCAATAAGCCAGTTCATAATTACAATTTGCGCATGTGCAGATAAAGGTCATCTGTACCGAGTACAATTGACCTTTATACGCTATCGTTTTGTATGTTCCACGATGCGCACACCAGCATGCTTTTGCATGTTAAACAAGTAGCGCTTCCACCAAAACAAATACGCGTGCGCTAACAAATTGGGGTCATTCCAGGGTCATTTGTACCTCAAATTTTAATTGCGAACTGACTTACTGCAGAGCAACGGTTTGATTATGAGTTGGTCACTTTCCATCCAAAAGACATTCTCCATTCAACTCCGCTGATTAAAACTCATAAAACATATGTACTTTATCAATAAGTATGGTTCATACAATGCATAGACGTTTGACTGAATGCAAAACAGGAAAAAATGTGCGTGTCACGTTGCATCCTATATAGACATAATACAACACATTTAAACACTCAACTCATCTCTTTGTTTTTCCATTTTAAGGCACATAAACTTTCAGATGCCGACTTAAGAATAACTACATCAACATATCAATAAATCTTAATCATTCAGATTAGACACCTTACATCTTCAGATTTTAACCCCCCCCCCCCTGCAAAAAGACATAAGACAACCTACCAAGTGCTAAAGAACTTGGTACCAGTATTTTATTTTCAGGAGACAGTTACAAAAAGTTTGTTAATCATTGGCTTGGTAATTCAATTGCCCTCGTCAAATTTTACAAGTTTCTTTTGACAGAAATCAAATTTTGATTTTGAAAACAGACAAAAATAATTTAGAATTTCTCATTTGTGGCCTTTTATTGAGATTGGACGGAAAGCAACAAAAAAAAAGAAGAAAAAAGAAAAGGAGAAAATAAAAGATACTTTTCAAAACATTACGGCACAATCCCCTAGATGAATTTTCAATCTTTAAGACATAACATGTGCAGTAATAGTTGTCACATCTAGCATGACATTAATTAAATTCAAACAAACAAATATTGGGGGGGGGGGCGAGAGGAGAAGAAAATAGCACCACAATTTAATCTTTCATGGCATTCAATGAGATCATTACATCCAGATATGTTTTATATGCTTACGACACCAGCATTTATTGGCACGCGACACAATCTAAACAATTAAAACGCTTTATAATAAAGACACGACATATTCAAGGTATAATGTAATCATAACACTATTACAGCAGCAACATTTTCCTTTAGTTTATTACGAACTTCAGGGGCGATAAATCCACAAATTAGTACAGTTCTTGTTCTCATAATACCATATCTTAATACTACTATTTTACTAATATAACGACAATATTTCTATCAAGTTAAAGGTGACAACATCCAATTGATTTGGTTTTAATATAATCAACAGTAATCATAGCAAAAAGGAAGTAGGACTGCATCATATTATTGTTTCACTTGTATAAAACATACCTGCGTGAGATATTTTGATGCTCCGTCCACGATTTCCAACAAATTTTCGGGTAAATATTTTAAGGAATTGCGAATAAATAGGGTCCCGTTTTTGGCCGACTGTCTCCCCACACAGTGTTGTGTTAGGAAGCAAATGCATCAGTTCCGTAGAAATTGTGAACACACAGCCTGACTGTTGGTTTTACATGTCAGTTGCACGTTGACATTGTTAGAATCTCGTTCTGGGGTGGGCATACAAATTACTCTCCTACCTCTAATTGGTTTAATTTCCCACGTGAGGGGGGGATTCTTTTTTTACATCAGCTTTTATATAGCATTGCTAATATCTTTCTTATTTATCAACTAAAATCAAAGAAAGCTGACAAAAAGCTTCGAGGGAGGGGGCTTATCGAAATTGTAGATAAGCTTTAACAGCAAGGTTCTGTCCAATTAATAATTCTTTGCCCCAAAGATCACGAGGTAAAGGTCAAATAAAATCTCCACAAAACATGTGAAAAACATCTGACATGGGACAGCAAATGAAAGTTGTACATTCATAGTGTCACAGATTTATAAGGAGAGTTCATTATTTTGCCCCCCAAAAAGGAAAATAATTAATCAAAGCGAAGAAGTCAATATGCTATATTTAGATAGAAGGCGTAGGAAATCAATGTCCCATAAATAACCAAGTTAATCCTTTCCTAACTTTCAGCAATGTTTCCTTTGTATCTACATCCAATGGAGAGCAAACACGGAAGAAGAATAAAAATATTGCAACCTACACAGCGTAAACCCATACAAACAAACACCGCAGACGCGATACATCATACATACGCACAGATGAAAGATTTGGTTGCCACATGTACAGGGTTACAGAAATGAAGACCAGCAGTGATCCATTTGGCATTTGGCCAATCAGAATTGTTTGATTCAATTTCAATTACATGTATAACTGTACGCAAATGAAATGGTATTCTTCAAATTTTACATTTTCTGAACTGTTTCTTCCAAATTTTGTACTCTCTCTCTTTCACTTTTCCTAGCTGTCCCTTTTCTGTTGTCCCCTTTTTTAATTTCTAAGTTGCATATAAATTTTTGTGCTTATTATCAATTTGAAGCCCAATAACTTTCTTATTTGACTCCTAATCTTGAATGTTGTTCTTTGTAAATTTTGCTATTTGAACTCCTTCCCCCCCCCCCACCTAATTTGTTGAAGTTTTAAAAAAGTAACAGTGTTAACTCTATGTATCAGCCCTCGAATTATCTTTCATCAATAAACTGGAGTGAATGAATGAAATCCTACCAAGTTCATACATACATGGAGACTGTTTGGACCCTGTCACATCTTCCTCAATCACAACTTGGACCCTGTTTTTTAAGCATCCCTTGAAGACACACTTTCAAGAGTTTCCATGCACGATACGTACATGTAACAGTTTGCACTCACAAGGCTTGGTGGAATTACCAGTTAGTGTGTGTACAAATCATGAACGCAGCAAAACTCATGTGTCACCTGGAACTTACTGCGAGAGCCTTGGTAAGCGGTCAGTCATCTTTTGGGATGCTGAAATCATGATGATGATTTTTTTTCTTAAGGGGTAGTTCCAAAGGTGACGAAAGGTGCACGGATTACAGAAGACCTGTCGTTTTTTGCAATGAAATCCACTCTCGGTGAGTGAAAAGACCAGTTATCGGATAAATAACCAAATGGTATCAAATTCCCCATGAGAACACCATGTTAATTTGTCTTTGAAATAATAAAGAAAATAGGATGTTACACACATAAGTGTGTCTGACTTATGAAAGAACATGTAGCTGTGTAATTTAAAATCAAATCTTTTGATGACGTAACAACTGGTTATTAACCAGTACAAGGGTGCTTCCTTCATTGTTCATAATTTTTCACTGACATAAAAAGAAATTTGGGTGATACATGAAAATCCATAAATTTTGATTATGCGGTTAAGTTTTGCAAATTTACATCCACTGGTACATTTTGATGTATGTACAATCTTGACACAAGATCTTTAAAAGCCTGTCATTCTTCGCCTTGATACTTGTTGCCAATTTGGCAAGCTCTGCATGAGGACTCGGATACAAATCTCTCTCTCTAAAAAAAAAAAAAAAGATCTGAAGAAACAAAATATCAGTAAAAAATAAATTATCCATAAGACTTTTCAATAAACAGTATGCATCTCTTTTAAATTACTGATTAAAAACGACCAGTCTTGCCCCATCTCTCATCAGCTGAACTGAAAAAGCGAATGACTCCACATCCAGTAGGCAGTGATTGGTCACCATTCTCCAGGCAGCCAACATTCCATGGAATCTTTATAAGGGAAAAGGTGTTGAACCTTCCAAATAAAGGACACAGATCCATGATGAGTTGGCCATTTTTGGATGGCATACACTGTTCTTTGAACTGGGCACATCATGTGACTATCCTAAAAGAACAAGGCAGCATTTGTACAATGTTACCATCTCCTACAAACTTCAAGTCGGTGAACTGTCGCTAGGGTCTTTGAGAAGGTTAATGAGCCGTTCCAAACTCTTGATAAAAGCACCAATTGGATCCTGTTTCCGTGACTTCGGTCCTACTAATCTGGATTCCTCGCCCCCTGCAGGAGTTGACTGGCTACCACCCTGGCCCGGAGGCGAGGCGGCCGATGTGCCCTGTCCTGGAGCCTCCGTAGGTGATCGAGGTGACAGCAGCGGAGGTTGGGGGCTGGTGGTTGGAACATCGGGCGATTGTGGCACTTTAGCGTCATCCTCACATTCTTCCACTTTGCTGTCCAGTGATTCACTTGCAGTTCTCTTTTTGCTGCTTTTACCCTCCTTGACTGCTCCTACTTTCCTGCTGTCATTATTGTCAGAGTCTTTGACGTCGCTCTCCTTCTTTGGAACTTTAAGAGCTCCAGGTTTCAAGGTTTGTGAGTCTCCCTTTTGGTCCTTTGGTGGATGCTTAGCATCTTGGCTGAGGCGCCGCCTCTTGCTTGGTATACTCTCATCTATAAACAAAAGAACAAAGTTAACATTTCAGCAGAATGAAGAGAAAAATAAACCTTTCAATTGATGGATTGTTTAAATACATGGCAATTATTGCATGCAAATCTACACATGAAAGACGTGTGCAATCCGAGTTAGAATTGAAGACAAAAACCAAGTACATGTACATTAATCCACAACTGGTGCTTAAGAAAATAACATTTGAAGAGAAACTCCATCAAAACAGTTTTCTTTATTTAAAGATTCCAGATAAGCACAAGAGACACATGCTTTCATCTTCAGGGAACCATAAATAATAACATACCTGATGAAGTACTCTGGGTTTGTTTGACATCTTTCTTCTCCTTTTCTTCTTCGGCAGGGATCTCCTTCTTCTCACTCTTCTTTCCATCCTTCTTCCCCTTCCTCTTGGACGACTTCTCGTCCTCTCCGCAAGACATCTCCTTGGCCATTCCTGCCTCAGTGCCCTCGCCCTTTGATGACGACTCCTCCACTTCAAACTCGTCCGAAGATGAATTGGACGATGATGAAGATGATGACGTGGAGGACGATGTCCGGTGTTTCTTGACAGCGGGACGGGGTTGCCTTGGGGCGGGGCCTGGCTGATGCCTCTTGCAGATTTCCAGGATGTGTTTGAGGGAGGGTACGAGGGCAGGGTTCAGTTGCTGGGGAAGGACCACGGAGAACATCTGCAGGAGTGCTCTCAAGTCCTGTAGGGAGAACGCCAGAGAGTGAATCAGAGTCATTATCATCATACCCTCAATCTAAACAATATAAACTGTTTTAAAGTGGCATTAAACTGGTAGAACTTGATTTTGAAATTGACAAATAGCTTGTTTGGCTAATAGGAACATTTTATATTTCAAAGTATTAGTTTTGACTTGCAATGTGGAAAATTGCCTGCAAGACCATGTCTAAGCTTCTACAAACTAGAATGGGGCATGATGGGCAATTGGGAGGCACAGACACTTTTCAAAATTCTATTAAAAGATGGCACTATTTAGGAGCTTCATTTTACTGTCACTTTAACTCCAGTGATATATCACTATTGTATCTCTTCATTGTGCACCAGCGAGGTAGTGGCTGGTGAAGCCAGTCGTTGCAATAATGACACTGTATTACATGGGTGTAAAGCAACTGATGATAAACATGGTACTACTAGCACAATTAAACAAGCAATTTCCATCCACAGAAAAAGACGCAGGTATGAAATAGAAAAGCTGATCATAACGACTCATACCCCTTCTGACTGACTTTTTACTACTAAACATCATTCTGATCCTCCTCAGTGATATACGTACAAATTTGAAATGGGCAGGAGGGCAAAGAGCAAATGATTATAATGGCAGATCATTTCTTCCTCTACTCTAGACCGTTCACTTTCATCTCTTCCTAAAACATGATTTCTTATTCCTTCTATTAAGGACGAGATAAATCCTTACCCCATTAAGCTTGTAAGCTGCGATGGCTAGTTGATGTCTGTCGTATCCTGCTATATCCTCTCGCTCAGCTAACACATTGTTGCATATTGTCTTGACGACTGTATCCCAGTTATTGCACAGTATATGTTGATACACCTAATGCAATAAAATTCACGATTATCAAAAATGAAATAGGTCTCATTAAAATTACAAGTTATTCTAGGGTAATGCAGAGTTTAACCTGTCACAATATTACTTAGGCCTCTTACTAACATGTTGTAAGTCTTCTCCACATTTTTTGGTTTAATAAACAAACTCTTTTCATCACAAACAAGGGGAAACATGATTTTGAAATGTTTTTCGAAATTGGCCAGTAGTTAGTAGTAGTAGTAGAGTTTATTGGAAAACTTGTTTAGCACAAGGCTAATCTGCCACAAGGCCAGTGTTCAGCCATCCATCATAGCCTTTTAGAGAGCAATCTATCAAATTAAAAAAGTTGTCAACTGTCATACCATCTTCGGCAATTTCACTTGGGATTTATGATGTGGGGATTGAATATGGGTCTTCTTTATCGTGACTCACTCTGTATATATTGCATTGTACTCACCCGGGGAAAGAAGATACAGAAAAACGACGTGACATGCATATTGTTGAGGAATGTGCGTTCATCTAAGAGTACACTCTCTACATAGTCATGGAAGGACTGTAAGCTGCATAGTAGCTGGATGGAGTCCCTCTCGCTACCCTGTGAACAAAGGTAAAAGATGATCAGCAATGGTCAATGATAACTTGTTAAAGACATACTCCCAGGACTTTCCATATGGAATGCGTCGCAATTCACTGACATGACACTTGGTTTATTCTCAATTCATGCGTGTACACATCTTGTGAAACTCGTGGCTAACCTAGAAACTACTTGATCTTGTCTACGAGTCTCGGAGAGCATTCAGTCATGGTTCGGGTGAGGAATTTATGATGATGATTTGTCAATATGGGCATCTTTTCTGAAGGTGATAGAGAGTGTGCACAATACATAAGACCTGTCCATCATTAAAGTGATGTCCAATCTATTAAGTGCTTGATGACATCTGCTGTTGGGAGTATACTCGAATGGTGTTAAACTCCAAAACCCAGGCTTTATGTGTTCTTCTGTGATTTACCTCACATATTAAAGGGGAAGTCCAGCCCCAAACTAACTTGGTTTTAAGGAAAGCAGAAAATCAGGCCTACAGATCAAACAAAGTTTGAGGAATATCGGACAACTAATAAGAAAGTTATGATTTTTTTAAATTTTTTTTTAAACCAGAGAAACAATGAAAATCACTAGACAAATTGGCAACTCAGTCATTGGTTTGCGATGTCATAGGTACACAACTCACCAAGTCTTTCGATTATATTCATAATACGAATTCTCAAATTCTGTCCAAGAATATGAGTTTTCACATAACTTGAACCAAGTTACATCTATAGTAATATGTTTTTGCATGTATAAACCTGTACAAAATATTCAAGAACTTCAAAATATTAATATTTTTTCCAAATATTACATTTCCATAATCACTCGTTTTTTATGTATATTGTATAAAATATTCATATTTTCATGATTTTTACAGAAAATTATTTACGTTGTATTAGTGCATACATGCGAAAACATATTAATATAAATGTACGTTGGTTCAAGTCATGAGGAAATCATATTCTTGGACAAAAAATTAAAATTTGTATTATGAATATTAACAAAATAGTTGAGATGTGTACCTATGATATCACCAACTCATGACTTAGTTGCCAATTTGTCTAGTGATTTTCATTGTTTCCCCAGGTTTTCATGCCACTCAAAAGTTCATAACTTTCTTATTAGTTGTCCGATTTTCCTCAATTTTTTTTGGATCTGTTTGTCTGATTTTTCTGCTTCTATCAAAACCAAGTAATACTTGGACTGGACTTACCCTTTAAATGTACAACCATACAACCTTCTTTTTTTCTCTTTTACAAATCACCATGCGCTTTGACCGAAACAGAGAAAATCTTATGGCAAGAAGAGAGCACACACGTTAATAATACATAATTCTTCAAATTAATTTCATATTTTCTTACTTCCTTTAGTTTTACTGTGCCACTAAGTTTACACGCAATTACCATGAACTGAATCGCACTGGTCAAATTTTGAGTTGTAATTCATGGATTCATTTTCAGCTTAGGCCTCAAAATCCTCACACTACTCTAACATTTGCTCTGGCGACAACTGCTTCGGGGTTTATTTTGTCAAAGATATAGGGTTAAGATTGGGTTTAGGAATAAGGCATGGTCCTGGGGGGCGTTTCATCAAGTGTCTTGTCAGTGATTTTTACCGACAAATTTGCTCTCAGCCAATCAGGTGCAAGGATTTCAGTAGCTTATAACAGTTATTGCAACTTGTCATTGATGACAAATTTTATGAAACAGGGCCCAGGATTGTGTGTCGGAGTATGTGTTGCACAACCTGACCACCATAGGATTGAATTTTACCCTACAACTTCTTTCTGTAACAGGAAAGAAAATCTAGGTATTCTTATTGTAAACATCAGCACACAGTGGATATTGTTGGCAGGATTTGCTGTCTTAAACACAGAAGGGGCAAAATATTTAGTAAGCTAGAGAGGTTCTTACCTGTGTATGATAGATGGTCTTCCAATATTTGGCAAACCAGTCTAGCTGTAACGGGATGCCTTCATACGCAACCAGTACACCTGTGACACAAAAAATGATTATTGGTGCAAACAATAAGCAGTTACACTTAAATGTGGAAAGAACTATTGATGAATACAGAAAAATTAAGTATCCCATCACATTAACACCTCAATTTCGGCAGGTAATGTTCAGTTCACAATTGATTGATAATAAATGGGCGATGAGTTGGATATGTTCTCTTAGTGATTCTACATGTATTAATTCACTACTTGAAATTTGGCAACAGTTCTCATTACTCCTCAATAATCCTGCATAGTTTGGACTTTTATTTACACTATAATTTCTGTGCGCAGCACTACACAACTAATTATTAAATATATTATTAAAAACATTCTTCTTTCCACAAATCACAAAATGTTCTCATCATTATATCCTGGTCCTGGAAACACATGAATCAGTACAGTTCCAGAAAAATAAAGATGTCTTGCAGGTACATGACACGACACTTACTCAGTCCTATGATTTCCTCCGTCAGCATCTTGTTATGCATGGCTGCATAGCACAGTGTCTCAACAAGGTTGTGATATGAACCAAAGAAGTCTAGCAGAGTCTTGTCGTACTCTGGATCAGCTCCCTGTAAAAGAGGGGGACAAAAATCAAAAGTGCATATAATGATCCTTTGAAAGGGACATGGCTATATTAAAAACTTATTCGTCATGCACAAAAATAAAGATACATTTGGCATAAGAATTATTATAATGTTGGTATATGAGCAACAGGTTTTAATCAATATATCATTATATGTCGGAGCAATATGGTGTAGCATTATATTATCATATGACCAAGAGGGTTTGTCATATCATTACATGACAGTGTATGAGCAGTAGGGTTTACAATATCATAATTCTGTGGCTTCAATCCCACAATGGGACATAATGAAGTACATGGGTACCCAACAGGAAGAAATTCCTTGAAGGCTTCAGCTTGCAGCTTGTCTAAAGCCAGGGTGATAATATGATACTTTGTAAAGCGCAGTAGGGTATATTTGTATAGTAGCTGTGCTATATCAATGGACAATATATTTATTATTCATTATTAGATTAATGCCTTGCCAAAGGACATTCAGTGCCATGGCAGGGATTCAAACGCCACACCATGTGCTTCATAGTGCGGTGACTTATCCATGTGACCACAACCCGTCCACCTCAACTTCCAAGTGATATCATTAATATGCAATGTCTACTAGAGGTAGGCTCATATCTTACATGTGACGTTTCCAGCTGACTCGGATGCAAGAACATCTGAAGCTCCGGTCGTGGCGCCCTCAACGTGGTCTTGTTCAGGAGTGGTTTGGGCATTCTTCTTGGAAAGTATGGTCCAGAAGATACAACTGAAAAATAAAGCAAATTCTACCATAATCAAAAGAAACAACTCATCTACCAAAGAGAAAGAACAAATTGAGGAAATACTTGATTGAATTAAATAAAAATTCATGGAAGTATACATCGAGTTATGAATCATTTTCAACAGGTAATATTACTAATGAACATATGGACATCAAGCCACTATTCTATGTTTTTGAGAGTCCCACATGTTCTACATTTAACTGTCAAACATAGCTCCATAATTATTTAATCTCAGACCATACAATTGCAAGGCCTTCTTTCATGACCCAGGTCAGGGTTCATTCATAGCATTTTGTGAAAACAGAATTTCCTGATTTTTCCCTGATGGATTCTTAATAGTCCAGGATTATTGTTTCAACCTATTTCCAGTTTGAACCGTCTTTTTACACATTAAAAAGCCACCAAAGCCAATCATCCAGTATCATGGATATTAGACAAATAGAAAAGACTGACTACATTCCTTTTGGGCAAAAGATATTCCCTGATTTCTCCTTGATTTTAGTAATTTTCACAATGTCCCTGACCTTTGCCCTGACTGAAAAGAAGGGGTTTTGTTTTCCCTGATATCCAGGATAGCCAGGATTTCCAGGAATGCTGAACTCACCAGATATGTTGGACTGCTGTTGGAACTGCCGATGAGCATGATGCATCATGGGTACCACCCTCTGTACAAAGTCATGTGGGTAGAGAGTGACCATGCTGTGAAGAACACCTGAAATTAAAACAACATTTTACATCGTGAGAAAAGTTGCTCATAACAACTCGAGTATACTTAGGTACGCTAGTGGTGAAGACATGACTAGATAGAAAGATTAACTCCTAAAACCACCATAAAGGTCAGTCCCCAGACGGAAAACCTGCTTTAGTGACCACCTGTATAGAAAGACCACATGTCTATAAAGACCACAATTTTTGTTTCCCTTGAAAAGTGTTTCCCATTGAAACATGTATTACAGTCAAACCTGCTTTAGCGACCACCTGCTCATAAAGACCACTTTTCATGTCTCCCATGAGCGGTCTTTATAGACAGGTTTCACTATAATAAGATCTGATTGATAGGCATCTGGAAAAACCCAATTACACAAGCACACATACGCACTTGGATTTCTCTTCTTTGACGGGGCAGATATGATAAAGACGAGAGAGGAACTTACCAACACACTCTGTCCTGACATTATCTGGAGTGTAGGAGTTGAGTAATGTGAGTAGCTTGTGAGCGAAGTCCATCCTCTCAGGGAACTGAAGTAGAGACTGCTTCACTTCTGCAACATGAAAATGATGCACAGCAATATTAATCGTCTGGCTTTAGTTTTACAGTGGTTCACTTAACACATATCATATTTGAACTAGTCTATAAAATTTGGAGAAATGTATACATTCCTAGCTTCAACACCACTCAAACCCAACATGCCACATACCACACAAAAGCTGAAAAACCCCAATAAGCCACTGATCAATTACAATTTGCTTCTGTGAAGATAAATGTCATTTGTACAAAATGTCTTGATGTATCTACATGTACTTTACTAAATCCAATGTTTATGTAAAACATCCATCAGAATATCCACTCTTTCCTCTCCTTTCATAAATACAAGTAATGCATTTACCTTATAAAACATTCTTATTAAAGGCATTCCTAATAATATCCTTATAATATAAAGGATTACAGACTTCATCACATCTACTACATGTACAATCTATAAAAAAACCCCTGATATACTACCTTTCAAGTCTTGTTGTTGAATGGCAACTCGTAAGACCGCGTTTGTTGTTGATAGTAGTTCTACTAGCTCACATGCTACATGGCAGGCTGTTGCCTCATGGTACATCATGTGAAGAGTGAAGAAAGCCTGGTGATGGGAAAAGCAAAAATCAAGGATACATGAATGTGTTTCAATTTAATACATGAGAGGAAGAAGAGCCGAACTCCATCAAAACAAGTTTTCGGTCATGAAGAAAAAAACTTGATATCTTGACGAATCTATGAGACAGATCTGCAGGACATTGTCAACATGTAGGCAAATGCATAATCAGTATTTACCATATACATTTAACTTTTCTTTCAGTTGTAGTGCATGATATTGGATTATAAGTTCTTCAGATATGTGTATCCAGCAGGGATGCCACTTAGAATTGATAAAAAAGTAGGAAAAATTATCTAGAATGGGCCCTTGTGTTTATAAAAAAAATGGTTTTCTACGGCTAAAAATATGTTGAAAAAGTAGGAATTCCTACTTTTGTCTGAAAAGTGGCATCCCTGATCCAGAAATAGGTAACAGTGACAGGAAAATATTGGCATTGCCAAATTGCACAAAGCAAACTATTTTTTTCTTGAAGGGCAGGAGGGAAGGGAGGGGTGAAAGTGAAATAAGGTACTTACATCAGCTAGTCTGCTAAGACCCTGCTTACTAAGCACCACAGACCTATCTTCATCATTCTCTATCAATAACCTGAAGGCACTATGTACAAATCAAACAGAAAAGAAACATATATTTGTTGATATGATTATATAGTGAAATCGCCAACATTTACGTAAACATAGTGCTAAAACTGCACAATGATTATCATTCAAAGCAGCATCACAAATCAAGCAAGAAATAAATTTAACAAATCAATTCCTACATGGATCCCACTGTGCTATCTTTCACAACATCTTTCGGAACAGGTTTTTAAGGTCATCTGTTCAAGTTCTTTCGTGCCTTCAAAGGCATCAAACACTGTATAAAATGCATACTACTTTTATGGCTCCAGCTGAAAACATTGCTACTTTGTTCTGAAATAGATGTTTGATATTTCAAGGTGAATTCGTACCTAATGAGTGTAGTCCAACATGAGCTCCTTTCCAGACACTCCAAGTAGCAGAGCAGAGTCATCTTCTTGAATTCAGTGATGTGTTCCTCTTCCTCATCAATGTCACTTCGTCTAGTCACAAACAGTTTCATCATCCTGAACAGCTCTTCCACAACCTGATAAAGTAAGAATGTTGACAGACATATTAGTTCCCTAGTTGACATTTTAATAACTCACATCTGTAATCTCTTAAGGGAGCATACATTTTTTAATATTTGAAATGCTGTGACTCTCTAATGGACAACTCATAAATACTGGGTTTAGCAATATGATACATTTCTAGAAATGATATACTTGAAAAAAATAACAACATAATAACACTACACACGTCATCAAATTTTTCAGAAAGCAGCCAACAATAGACCACCTTCGTTAATGTATTCAAATTTTATACAAACCTTTCAAACAAAGGTTGTTCTTGACAACCTGAAAGCTTGCCGGAGATAACACGCAATGTATGCAAACTGAATTCCAAGCTTTGAGGCTCATTTATAAAAAGCATGTTAATGGAACAGTGCTCCGAGAAGAAATGGGCACAAATTTGAATACATTACAGAACAGGTCTATTACGACAGATCGTTCCCAAATCGCTCTCTTGCAGTTTATGACGAAAAGGCGTTGAAAGTCACTGTTGTAGGTCCCACCTTATCATTATTGCTTCATTGTATGTGCATATAGTTTTATCGTTATTGTTAAGGTGGGACGAGCCCTTGGTACATACCATAGGGTACTGGTTAGCATGTGGAGTGAGGTACTTGAAAGCCCATTGCATGTTCTGATGCGTTGACAGCATCCTGGCAAATTGTGGACTCTGGTGGCAGCACAACCTGAGCAGACCATAGTAGGCTGGCAGCATGATGCGGTTGAAGACCACCACCTCTTGATCATCGTGATCGGCACTACAGTAAAGTGAGAGACAAGGGACACAAACCATAATGCAAATATTCTTGGTTTAGTGGTCTATTTTAACCCGACTGCAAATAAAGCATGTGTATGGTTGTAAGTGAGCAACCAGGGGACACACGGTTTAATGTCCTATCCGAGGGACTTGGTAAAGAGGATTATACCTTACCAAAGGGCACTAGCACATCGATTTAGATTCGGACCCAGTACCTCTGAGACTACTTACAAGACCACTACTCCACAATTGAACCATCATGCCTCCTCTTGACAGTTTATAACACTCTTTCAGTGCCAACAACTTTTTTGAACAATTGCCATTAATGAGCTTCCAAGAGTTGAAATTGGCTAGTAGAGCTTTGTTTCATTGTTAATCAGGTATGCAGTACTTCCCATGGAAATATACTTCACAATGAAGATACTTGTTTCTGTTTCAGGCAGAAAAATGTAGAAGTTCTTAGTCATTCAATGCTCGCATTCTTGGGCAGGATTTTACGCCTACAGCATTGAAAGGATTAAACTTACCGATATCAATAATGCAAATCATTTCTACAATACAAGCAACCGCAGCTTATTTCACCCATGGAGAGTAGGGAAAACTTTTCTATAACAGTCGGTTCGTTTTAGTTTCCCGGCTGTCTGAGAGTCAATACCAAACTGTGTTACATCATTTCTTTTCACTGAGTTAAGTCTTTTCCCCAGAAATGAAAACAGCAGAAATCCTTCTCACACCTTCAAATTCTTTATACATGTACATGTATAGTTAATTTTGTTCCCCGCATATCTTAATTTCTAATATCACAAACATACTTTTCTTTTTTGTTTACTTACAGAATGTAGTTGTATGGGATGTGCTTCATTACAACTGGGTTGGTGATGATGAGTTCCACGTTGTCTGGGTAGTCAACGCAGGCATTGTACCAAAACTGTAACAGGGCCTATTGATAAGAAATAAAAGAAGTATATTTAAACCTTACTGTACTGGGATATTTGGAGCTCCTCTTGAGTGGAGAGGGGGTGGGGGGCTTCCCGATGACCAACTGCCGCAAAGTTAGGATGTTTACAATCACATGGAGAACAAGGATCCACTGGTGATTTTCATGTGAAGCCCAATAGTTTCATTTAATATTGCAATACATGCAGATATACATATCAATGTACATATTATTGATGATTTAATATACAAAAGGTAAGTATTTAGGATGCAAGAAGTTCCTTGTGAATCTTACAAACATTGAAGAGAAAGCAAAATCATAGAAAGTTATTTTAATTCCTTTTGTATTCTTTTGATTTCGAAATTTTGTATGTATTCCATTGCTTTTAAACTTTATCTTTTTCATTACCGGTACTTTTTGAGATCCTCATTTTTCAATTCTCCCTCCCTTCCAAACGGCCTTTTAAGAAAACCACACCTTTTGTTTGCAATCCTTCTACAAATTCCATAATACAGCAATTCATTCCCACTTACGAATACCTTCATGGTGATTTTTTTTTCTTGTGCCATTTGAATGTGATCAAGTTATGTCCATGGCTTTATATTCTCTTGTGAATAATTTGACAGGACAATGGTAAGACATGGGTGCCTTCTTTACCTGTTTGTTGTGATTGCAGGAGATGGGTGGTTCAGACAGTTTAGGTTGATACAGATTCCATAGATCCATGAAATGGGCCGAGAACTGAAAAAAAGAAATAATGAATACAAACATCAGTTTATTATCATCATGCAGTGTTACAGTGAAGGCCCAAGCCCTCAAGGCCAAGGCCAAGGCTAAGGCTAAGGCCAAGGCCAAGGCTAAGGCCAAGACATGGACAAAGTGATCGTAAGTGTCTTGAGGCTAAGGCTGAGCATCAAGGCATGTCAACTCTCTATCAATGGTATCATGTAAAACCTACAGACTACTATCTAAGATTCAAACAAGAAAAAGGAAAATTGACATTTATATTACTCTCACCTGCCAAAAAAAAAGGTTGACTCCAGGGGAAATGCAGACTCGACAGAATTGAAAGAGTGAACACAGCACACAAAAATTAGTTTAAAAAATGAGAGCTAAAAACTAAGCACAATAAGAGTCTACTTTTTTTTTTACAATAACCAAATTGGTTCCTTTTACAAAAATATGTGCATTATATATTTTCTTACAATCCTTTACCCTATCAAAATGTGGAAAGGATGTTATTTTGTGAGCATACTACAGTTTCACAAACTGTTTTACATAGCTCTTAAGAGCAAAAGGTAAATTTCAACGCTGCGATTTCCAGATAGACTGTACTCTCTCTACTTCTTTCCTGATTGTCGTGGTTCCTTCACTTGACTTTCAGTCGAAAGGCTGAGGGTTTGAATCCCCGCCCTACTAGTTTTTCTTACCATCCTTTTCTCTGCTCTAGAGATAAGGCAGTGATTTAGAACAGCAAAGTAAGCCACCAGCTTGGATGTTCCATGCGCTGTCACATCTGTAAACAAGAACAAATAATAATATTTCATTTCAAAGATCGAAAAATTAAACTGATTACATTTCTAAAGGCTAAAGAAAAGCTCTCCAAAAAAGAACAAGATTTGAAAAATGTCCCCTGTGATACACTCAATTTTTTTTCAAAGAATTGCCTGAAAGAACTGTTTAAAATAATAATTTTACAGTGAAAAATGTTCCAATATCACTCTCAGTCTTCCATTTATTGTAAAAATATTTGTATGCATCATACATGAGACATATAAAATATCTTAGAATCAATTAAATTGGCTCGGTGCTAGCTTTGACTCTATAATATGTGAATTGTGCCATATGAGCTGGGATCAACTTACCAACATAGTGTTTAGCTCTTGGGAGTAGCGAGAGCAGCAGTGAGTAGATCTGATGCAGGACGATCAGGGACTCTGGAGCAAGCTGAAATCAAAGAACAAGTAAATTTCATAGTTGAAAGTGCATAAGGGAAGGTTCTTTCTCCTATTTCTCATAGAAAAATATGTTGTTTTTTGTTTTAATGCCTTTCATTATTATGGCGACATACTGTATGAAGACAGGTACATTCGTTCAAATGAAATATAAGGGTAAAGAAACACTCTTACTCATGGATACTCAAATTACCAAGGATGCAATATTTTCAAGGTAACCAATGAGTGACCTTCGACCGCTGAATGTGATAGACCAATGTCCTGACTTATACAAGTTGCGATAGATCCAGATTGATTACAAGTCCACCAATCAATCACAACTTACACTCTTAACTCTTAATAAGTAGAAACTGATATCAAGTTGCGATCAATCTGATTAATTATAACTGCTTATAAGACAGGGCCCAGGTGCAAGTTGCAATCAATACTGACTAATTATTAACTGCTTACAAGACAGGGCCCAGGTGCATGTTAATAAGTTGCAATCAATTCTGATTAATTATAACTGCTTACAAGACAGGGCCCAGGTGCATGTTAATAAGTTGCAATCAATTCTGATTAATTATAACTGCTTACAAGACAGGGCCCAGGTGCATGTTAATAAGTTGCAATCAATTCTGATTAATTATAACTGCTTACAAGACAGGAAACAGGTGCAAGTTAATAAGTTGCAATCAATACTGCTTACAAGACAGGGCCCAGGTGCAAGTTAATAAGTCGCAATCAATTCTGATTAATTATAAATGTTTATAAGACAGGGCTCATGTGCACATCAGTATGTTGCAATTGATATCAAAGCACGATCAATTTTAATCAGTCGTATCTGTTTATAAGAAAGTGCCCAGGTGCATGTTGGTGATATCAAGTTGCGATCAATTTGAATCAATCCCAACTGCTTACAAGGTTGGGCCAGGGTGGTACAATAATAATTTGCAGTTGATATTAAGTTGTGATCAATTTAAAGTAAATTCAACTGTTTAAAAATAGGAGCTTAGGTGCAGGTTAGTAAGTTACAATTGATCTGAATCAGTCGCAACTGTTACTAATAAGACACGGCCCAGGTGTTGGTATTTGGAATTGATATCAAGTTACGATCAAGTTGGATCAATCGCAACTGCCTACGAGGTGGGTTGCACATTCACTTACTCTGATCTCTCTCTGTGGACTATGGAGTGACCTTGCTGACCTGAATGATTGTCTGAAGTGAGGATCGGGTACCAAGGAGATGAGTAGGAAGGCAGCAGCTACAGAGTAGAGAACAAACAGAAACAAAAAACACTTCAAATTTTAAATCATCACAAAAAATTTTCAATGGAAGGAAATTCACTGGAAAGGACTGCATTTCTTTTTTAAAGAAATATTTTCTGCTTTCCAAATGTTAATAAGTTTTGTAATGCAAGAAAATTACTTTGTGAAATTGCATTTCTTTAAAAAATATCTACTGCTTTCTAAACGTATATTAATATATATGTATAATCATATTTTTCACAGTACCAATTGGTTTCTTAAGTCCAGAACTTGGTGCAGGGGTTGTGCGACATATGCTCTGGTGATAATTGCTCTGATCACTTTCGTATACTAACTGAATTCTTACCTTCAGCCCAGGATCAAGTGCTATACCAAACCCTAACCCTGACCCTAAACCAAATCTAAATCCCAACTGCAACCGTAACCCTAACCCTTTTATCTTTGATAAATAAAGCTTTAAGCAAATTTCATAAGAGCAATGTTGGAGGATCAATAGAGGACTTAGACTTGGGGTCTTTCTTGGCCTCAAGAAACACCTTGGGTCCACGCTTACCATTTCGGACCCTGTTGTTCTGGTGGATGAGGAACGTCTCCACCCATCTGTCTATGTGATGCAGTACCCAGTGATGGGCTAGCTTGTTCCTTGGGACCTGGGCTGCTAACCAGTCCAGGACCTGCTGGGGATTGTACTCCGAGATCTATACAGAAACAGAAAGAGGGCAAGTTAAATCACACTTTCACAAACTCACATGAAAATATGTAAAGATCATTTTAAAAAATTGCACGAGATGCAGTACAAATATCAACTTTATGGAAGGCTTAAAATAATCACCTGCCTGAAAAACGCTATATTTTGGTAAAACATGTGATCTAAAATTGGATTGGATAAGATCAAAGAGATACTAGTATACAAATGAAGAGCAAATGACCACCACGACCCTCAGGGTGGAATCCGAGATGTCTCTACATCTAAATTTGTTTTTAATACATCTATCTACGTGTGCACTAATTTGGACCTCAAAGCACAATGGGTCAGCTATGCCTCCCCACTACTAATGATGCTCATAGTATAACTTACATCCCATATTCTTTGAAGGATGATTGGTGTGAAGGAGGTGCATCCCGGTGGGACCGGTTCCACCAACAGAGATAGCATCTTGAAGAAAGGTATCCCAGCCTGTATGAGGAAGCAGCATTTGACATTCAAAGATCACAATGACACTCAAACAAACTACAGTCAGACCTTGTTTATCCAGCTACCAGTTATAGAGATCAGTCCATCAACTGGATATGACCTCAAAGGTCTGTATTCTATTAAATCAGTCAAACATGATGCGAGGACTAAAGTCATGGTAAACAATGGGCAAATCCTTACATTAAACTCAACTCTAGACTGAACTAAAAGCAATGTTGGGTTAAATTTTAATAGAATACAAATCAATGTGGATTTTATGTATAAATAGTGCTCTTTCATTCAATTCCACCTGAACATTATAAGAATATAACCCTATTTGTTTTATCAGACCTGCAAAGGGTCTTCCAAAAAAAAATCACTGAAAGCCATGCTTCCATTTAAAAAAAAACAACAACTGCCTCTTTTGTGTTTCCTTTTTCAGTCTCATTTGAAATCTTGCATGGTTGACACTGTACACATTATGGTGTATAAAATAGATGGTTTAACTGGCAATCGCCGTACAGATGAGAAGGTGATGAAAAAGGATGGGATAGCAAGAATGAGAGGTTACGGAGAAAGAGAAATATACATCGGATATATTTACCTCAGGGCTCAGCTTGCTGATTGCATTGAATATCATGGAGATGATCTGTATAAGAATAAAAAAATTAAAAAAAAACAATTTATAACATACTGTGAGATATATGTTTAATCAACACAAAAGTCCTGCTTGAGACAAATATATATCTGTACCTTTATGCATTATCCTTTGATCCAGAATGTTATGAATTACAGTACATACATTGTATATATACATATGTAATACATGGGCATAACGAGCAAAAATCAGAGAGAATTCCATTTCCGTTGCACCACATTGTGTCTTTCATGAACAAGAACAATTCAATTGAAAATAAGCAATAAAGTCTCTAAATTGGCAACACGGAGTAGAATACCTAATCACTACTTTAATGTACAAATCATAATTTGCTGTTGCATTTAAAATTTTCATTACATTTTGTTTTGTCTTAAAAATGTTAGAATAAAGGATAAGAATGATTGGTGCCAATTTGAGGAGGCAAAGCTGATTCTTTTAGACCTTTTGAAAACTTTTGGGCCCTGTTCCACAAAACTTATTACCAATAATAATTTCCCCAATTCTACAACAAATTTGCTCTCCACCAATCAAATGCCACAATTTCAGTAGCTTATATCAATTATAGTATTTGTTACTGATAACAACTTTAATGACACATGGCCCAGAACTTCTATGACAGTAGTCCGAGATGTAAGCTTGGATGAACATACCTGCTCAGCAAGCTTAGGCTGGAACCGTGTAAGCCTGAAGATGAGATTCCTTGTCTGCTGTAGGTTGATATTGTCTCGGATTTGTTGGAACAAGAACGGGAAGCCCTACGGACAAGACAACCAGAAGATTATAACATCTACAAAAGCTCTAAGTTGGTAACTGATCTTAGAGGTCACAACGGAGCTTTAGAGCTTCTACTGGAGCTCACCAGCCCTTTCCAGGGGAGTGTTTCATCAAGTGATTTGTCAGTGATTTTCACTGACAAATTTGCTCTCAGCCAATCAGGTGCAAGTATTTCAGTAGCTTATAACAGTTGTCGGTAAAAATCACTGACAAAACGCTTGATGAAACGCTCCCCAGGGATCTTATTCCTTTATAAGAATACATGGTGTAATCCTGTAAACTTCACAAACAAATCTACAAATGGTTGTCACCTACTCAACACATAACCACCTCAGAGAGAATAGCATGTCTTGCATCATTTCACTCTACATGTTTAATACAAAGGACTGTAAACTTTTTGCGGACACTTTCTATTTTGAAAAAAAATAAAACATTGTCATATGTTGTGGTACAATAGGTCTGCGGTCATTATTACTATTATTACTACAAGCTGCAACAATCTCCAATGCATTTTCCACACAAATACAGGGAAGCGCTTTGGGAACAATCAATATTACTATCTTTCAAGTGGGACTAGTCCTTAAGGGTTCATACCTTTCCTCCAACCAGCACAGCATAGTCATTGTGAGAGAGGAGCAGTCTTCGGTCTGTCCTTGATGACTCTACAAGATACGCTATCAGCGAGATCATCTTCTCTAGCGATGTCGGCTTGTACTTGTCTTCCGTCAGCGATATGACATCGTCGTCGTCATCTTCATCATCGTTCTCGTCATCGGATATGACCTCCACCTTCAAATCCACAACAATTATTTAAGAAAAAAACATGATACGATTCAGAACAAAAAGAAATTTAGAACATAGTCATGGGAATGTTTTAACTACTCAGAAACAGAGCACATTATTCAGTGTACAAAGAACAGAAATGTCTACTAAATTGAAACGGAGCTATCTACATGGATACGTCGTATGGGGATTATTCTGAAATGCATCATTCTGGTAACTGTTATAATTGAAAGGGTTCAACACTAAAATTACCCTTTATCTCTTGTACTCTAGAGTTTGGACCAAGGCCACCCTGCATGATGCAGAAACAACAAGGTTCTCCTCCTGATCACAATATGTTTTTCTACATTTCTAATAAATATTTTTTTTTGTTTTCCTTGAGTAGTCCTTACATACAGATTTAACTCTATATACCTTGCAAAATTGTAATCAACAACGGACTGAACTTCAAATACTTTGCTTAGAACACTTTCATTGCAGTGCCAATCTTTACAATAATTTTCCAATTCAATCCAAGACAAGACAAGACAAGACAAGACATGGGTCACTCACATAATCAGCTGCTTTGGTGCCCAGGTAGAAGTTTGCCATAATGGATATAGCCTCCACTGATGTCAGGAACTGAGCCTGCATTTGCAAAGCAACAGAGATAAAGAGCGAAAAAGAGAAAAAGAGAAAGAGAGACAGAGACAGAGACAGAGAAAGAGAGACAGAGACAGAGACAGAGAGAGATGAGAAGCTTTAACTCCTACATAACTTCAGCAGGTGAAACTTACAGGGGCCGTATTCTGGAAACTAAGTTATCTTTTGTTATGTTTCAAAACAAATTGAATATGCCTAAAATAAACACTTCATATTGGCATTGGTGTAGTTTTCTCTCCTAGTCATTGCACAGAAATTTACCAATGGATCTTCTTATGTTAGATTTGTTATAAGTAACATTCTTTCACTGACATTATAGACAACATAGTTATCAGAATACCACCCCAACAATTTAGAATTTCAGATATAAATGTGTTTGTAAGAGAATTTGCAGTAAAATTCAATATAATTGAATGATTAACACATACATCAAGATCATTGTAAATTTTCACCAGAAATAAAAAAACATGAAACTGAAAATAAAAAAAAGGAACAAAACCTAGCGCTATTAAAGAGTCATGTGATCCTACCTCATCTTCACCGATCTTTGCAAAATCATAGAGAACCGAGAAGTATTCAGTCAGGTGCTTGCATTGTGGTCGTACTCCAATTGAGATCTGGCAGAGTATTATAGGAGAACGAAATCTTGTTAATTATGCACTTTACCATAATAAGGCTAAGAACGTGGTTTCCCAGCATTCCATGAAAACGACCTGATATTACACTGATTTTTTTCCTGATGGAAATATTACACCTGGCTAAATAGAGAAAAGAAGGCATTTTGCATACTGAAAAGCCATCACAGCCAATCATCCCATGGATATGCGGTTTGGACACCAGACAAACTACAACTTTCTTAATAGGCCAATAATTTTTCCTGACTTTTCCTCAGAGAGAACAATATTAATACTGATGAGGCTACCTTGGGGAAAGAAGGACAAATTATTTCGATTATTTTTATTCATCATTATTATCAATATTTACAGTTTTCATTTATATGGGGGTAAGATTGTCAGTTTCAGAACTGCTTTCCACAACGGCCCTGCCAGGGTCAAAAGGTGCACAGGATCATTGCGCAATTCCTCATTACTCCAACACCTGTTATTTCTAAACTTAGCCTTGATCATATAGACCAATAAAATAATCATCGATTCTAACTCTGGAATTTTAAGACTGCTCACCACCAGGAGGAGTTTCTTGATGAACCTGGTCACACACGATACATTGCCAATCTCATCTGGTTGAATATCATGTTCATCATGGCTGCTAAAGTGAGGGGAAAAAAGGGCAGATTTGTAAGAACAGGGGCTGAAATCGGACAAATGACTTGATAGATAGACAGATAAATGCTTTATTTACTGCTCCCAGTACATAACAAAATTTTCTATACATAGAATATTGCACACAATGAAACAAATTTTCTCAATACGAACCAAATTAATTAACATTAAATATAAAAAAATTGATTTTAAAAATGCTATGAAGCACAGACTGTAATCTTTAGGACTATTGCATATGAGTGGTATGCGATAAACTTAGCTGTTCAAAAATATTACAAATTATTATAAGACTGGGAGTAGCAATTTAAAAAAACATAATTGTGGCTAAGCCAAACTGCGATAAATTTATAAAGATCAAACATTGCATAAAAAAAGGTTGTAAGCATTTACAAAATAAACAGTCAACATCATTATTACAACAATTACAGTATGTTTTATTCAATATATTTATTCAATTCATTCAATATATTTATATGCGTGACACTGTGAAAGAAAGGTGATATTTTGAAAGTATCAATCCAAGATTCAACGATTTTCATTTCTGATATCATGGCACTTACCCTTCTATGACAGCATGCAGGTAGAGTGGTGCATGTTTCTCTCTCAGCTGTCTGATAACATGGATACATAGCCTCTGAAACAACTGAGAAGTGATAAGAAAACATAAAAACATTTTAACCCTTCTGTGCCATGGGCATGCAATTCCCATCCAAGAATTTGAGTGAGAAATTAAGTGTTGAACAAAATTTTTGGCCTCAGAATGGCTATTAAAGTCCTTCTTCCTGAAGCAGAAACAGCAAACTTCTTAGTGAGCATTAATCCCATAGAAGATATTTTACACTAGCCATTGCAAGTAAAAATTTAGCTCTCCAAAGTTCATGTGGGACAACTGTTCACAAACTTGGTGGCAGAAAAGGGGTCATTGTAGAACTGTTTGTGACATTATAATGTTCAGGAATGAGAAGTGAAAGGTGTAGCCATGGAATGTGATGCTCTTTCACAACGGACATCTATTTTCTGTCTAGAAATAAAACATTTGAACATGGCAGTGCACTTTAACCGATTCCATGCCTTGTGCAGGAAATCTTGCAAAAGAATTTGAGTTAAAAAAAAAAATGTGTGTAGATGAAAAATGGCTATGGATTTTTTCTTCACTGAAACAAAAACAAGCACCCTTATTGTAAAGTTTATCCCTATGAAATACATTTATGCTTAATCGAGGAATGGAATGGACATTTTACATGTAGCTTCATTTTTGGCAATTGTTCAAGATCTAAGTGGCATATAAGGGATTAACAAACAACTGTAGCAATCAGGCAAAAAAAATCAGTGATTATTCACTAGTTCAACCCCAAAACAACAATGAATTAGGAACCATAGGGGAGGAGATAGACGCCTCCACCCCCGCCCAACTCTCTCTCTCTGCTATGAGATGGTGTGAGTAACCCAGCTACTTTAAATTGTACTGCCTACCTGTCTACATGTTTGTATGGGACACTTGATGAGGATTTGTTGGGGCCACCAATCATCTGTTGCCATGTAGTCCAGGAACCACTGAAAAGATTAAAACATCAAACAAATTATTTTGATAGTACCATCATCATCATTATCATCATCATCATCATCACCGCCACCATCTCCATTACCACCACTATCATCATCACCATCATCATCATCACCATCATCATCATAACCGTTATCATATTTATCATCATCACCATCTCCATTACTACCATCATCATTATCATCACCATCAACATTACTATCATCATCATCATCATCATCATAATCATCATCATCCTTATTATCATTACCATCTCCATTACCACCGCCACCACCACCATCATCATCACCATCGCTGTAATCATGATCACCATGATCATCAGCACCATCACCATCAATATCAGTATCATTATCATCATCATAACCATTATCATCCCTATTATCATCATTACCATCTCCATTACCACCATCACCACCATCATCATCATCATCACCATCTCCATAATCATGGTCACCATCATCACCATCATCATAATCATCAATATCAGTATCATTATCAGTATCATCATTGTCATCATCAATCATCATTATCATCACCATCATCATCAATCATCCTTATCATCATTATCATCATCATTATTATTCCTTGCTTACCTCACATGCCAGAGGACATGTATGGAACTGGTTGGTCATCAGCTCCATCCATTGCTTGGTGTTAGGTTTCTCCTTGGAATGGATCAGTGTCTCCAGCATGAATGATGTAGTCAGCTAAACAAAGAAAGGAACAAACACCACTCTTAAGTCTATGGTATTACATTGATTATGCACGGTATCAAGAGTGATATCATCTCAATTAAAAAAAAGTTTTAAAAAGTGGTGAGACATGGGTCTTATACAAGCATTATATTATCTCAATTAAAAACAAGTAAAAAAAAGTGGTGAGACAAGTGTCTTATACAAGCAATCTAAAATTCACAAAATCAAGTCGTTAAATCCCTGCAAATCAACAGAACAGAAATTTTCTCTTCAAATTAATGAAAAGCAACGCAAAGCGATAGAAGAGAACTGCTCTCCTAATTGCAACATTAACCCTATATCTTTAATGAAATAAAGCCTGAAGCAATTGTTGCCAGAGCACCCAAACAACTCACCTTTGAAGCTATGAGTTGTACATCCTGTGGGTCCGGTAGGGTAGCTGGTAAGAAGTTACAGACCTGCCACATGAAGTTCATGTAGTTGAGATCAAAGATGTAGCTATCCTGCAGATATCTGGTGTTATCCTCCCAAATCCACTGAGAAAATAAAACCAAAATGACCATGACATTAACTAAAATCACTGTTTACCTAAGTCTTGTCCCATATAGGATTGTGATAAATACTAGTTGATCACAGCTTAATCCTAAATATACGGGAAACTTTGGTGATATTTCAGTCGGGCGGGGGCGGTTTTGCCACCCGACCCCCCCCCCAAAAAACAACAACAAAAAAAAAAAAAATTCTGCCACAGAGTGACGACAAATTTTGAAGCTTGGCAAGTACATGTACATGTAGATAGTCTGACAATAAACAAGCCTGTGAAGTTTTGTAGCTATATCTCAAAGAAATTTTGAATTATCACTAATTTATCATTCATATATTTACACATTGATCAATCTGCATTGTGGACAATACATATTGCTATTAAAGCTAAATTTTGGCTGCGTGTAGCACAGTGATTTTTCATTGAAATTTTGACAATTTGACATCAAAAGATGCACGATACTCTAAGCTATAAAGTTATAAATGCGGCACAAGGAAACTAATTCTTAAAGGAGAATTAAGCCCTGATTACAAATTTACTTATATTGGAAGGTGTAATATATTCCTACTTATTGGCCTAAATCATTTTCTAATAAGATATCAGAAAAGGGTATAAATAAAGATATTCCAACACCCTGTATCGTCTCCTACTCATTTACATGGGGGCTGCCATTTTCTTGCTGATTTGGAGATGTGGAAGCAGGTGAATGCATAGTTTGCCGCTATAGATGCTCAGGGAAGAAGCATCCATAAAATTTGAATTAATTTGCTCCGTCCCATACGTCCAGTATCGAGAAAATAGATTTCTATTAAGCGAATATCGATTTTCAGCAGAAATATATAAGGAAATCTTCAGTTTAAAAATAAATTGACATATCTATTCTATATTTTTAATCTCAAATGGGTTTTTAATTTTGAAAAAGGCAATTGAGCATTTGGATTAAGAAAATCTTCTTGTACACATAAACAAAATGGCAGCCCCCATGTGCTGCTAGCAGACGATACATATTGCTAGCAGATGGTAAATTTTGCTCAGAAAAATTTGATTCGTATCGATCTCGTATATTTTGACGCGAAGCCATATAGTCTAACAAGTAGGAATAAATAACACCTTTGAACACTATCGTCTTTATTTTTGAGCGTAATTCTCATTTAAACACATCGTGGCAAACGTCCCCCCTACATGTACATCGGAGTGAAAAAAAAAACTTCATCACCATGGTTCAAACCTACCTCTGCTATCTCTTTGGAAAGATCTACAGTGGTCTCCGGTGGTCTGGTCTTCTCCTTGGACTCTTCTTCTTCTGGGTCACACTGCTTGTAGAATAACATGTATGCACTGTGGGTCTGCAAACAAGGGATACAGATAAAAAAACAATTTTTTTAAGACATACTCCAAGCAGCTTCCATGCGTCATAATTCGTTAACACTGGATTTTATGAAATTAGAAAATAATGAAAATAATGAAAATCTTGCACGCAGCTGCGAAACACGATGGCCCACCGGGAAATGACTTGAGCTTGCCTTCGAGTCGCAGAGTGTGCGCAGGAGAGATATTTAGGGGATATTAGGGGATATTAGGGGATACTTTTAAAACTGTTCGGGTGTTGGGTGTAATATTTAACAAGAGCCCCAGGGGGCACGACGCTCACCTGAGGTGGATCAATTCACATCTGGTGCATGTTCTTTCGAGCACATGAACAACTTTCATTCGTCATCTATAGAGGTATCTCTATACACAATACCAAGTCTGAGCTTCCAACCAAGTTCGGTTAAATTCCAATCATAGGTTTTGGAGAAGAAGCTGAAAATGTAAAAAGTTTATGGATGGCGGACAACTTGCCCCACCCCCCCCCCCCCTCCAGTATGTTACCCCCACAGACCCCCTATAGGGCCACCCAGAAAAAAATCTCCATGCACAATACCAAGTCTGAGCTATTCCTGGTTCTGGAGAAGATGTTTGAAATTTACATAGCTTTTACACTCCACCTGGCCCCCCTGGGGACCACATGTACCATTTTAGCAACTTTGGGTCCCCTACCCCTAAGGATGATTCCTACCAAGTTTGGTTGAATTCCGATCATGTGTTTTGGAGAAGAAGATGAAAATGTATATTTTCCCTGGCAGCGCCCCCCCCTCTCCAGTATGTTACCCCCACAGGGCCCCTATAGGGCCACTCAGAGAAATTTCATGAACAACATTCATTCTTCATCTATAGAGGTATCTCCATACAAAATACCAATCAGCTATGCCTGGTTCTGGAGAAGAAGATGTTTGAAATTTACATAGCTTTTACAATTGGGGGCCTTCCCCCTGGGCCCCCCTGGGCCCCCCTGGGCCCCCCTGGGGGCCACATGTACCATTTTAGCAACTTTGGGTCCCCTACCCCTAAGGATGATTCCTACCAAGTTTGGTTGAATTCCGATCATGTGTTTTGGAGAAGAAGATCAGAATGTACATTTTGCCTGGCAGCGCCCCCCCCCTCCCCTCCAGTATGTTACCCCCACAGGGCCCCTATAGGGCCACTCAGAGAAATTTCATGAACAACATTCATTCTTCATCTATAGAGGTATCTCCATACAAAATACCAAGTCTGAGCTATGCCTGGTTCTGGAGAAGTTGTTTGAAATTTACATAGCTTTTACAATTGGGGGCCCTCCCCCTGGGCCCCCTGGGCCCCCTGGGGGCCACATGTACCATTTTAGCAACTTTGGGTCCCCTACCCCTAAGGATGATTCCTACCAAGTTTGGTTGAATTCCGATCATGTGTTTTGGAGAAGAAGATCAGAATGTACATTTTGCCTGGCAGCGCCCCCCCCCCTCCAGTATGTTACTCCCACAGGGCCCCTATAGGGCCACTCAGAGAAATTTCATGAACAACATTCATTCTTCATCTATAGAGGTATCTCCATACAAAATACCAAGTCTGAGCTATGCCTGGTTCTGGAGAAGAAGATGTTTGAAATTTACATAGCTTTTACAATTGGGGGCCCTCCCCCTGGGCCCCCCTGGGGGCCACATGTACCATTTTAGCAACTTTGGGTCCCCTACCCCTAAGGATGATTCCTACCAAGTTTGGTTGAAATCCGATCGTGGGTTTTGGAGAAGAAGATGAAAATTTAAAAAGTTAACGGACGACGCACGACGCACGACGGACGACGGACAAATTTCCATCGCAATAGCTCACTCGAGCCATAGGCTCAGGTGAGCTAAAAAGTCATTAATCAAACAGTTGTAGGAAAGCCTAGTTATTTGTAACTTAGTACATTTGCTTAATCAAACTTACCTTCTCAAAGGAGAAATCCATGTATTTATCAGTCACAGAATCATATGTCTTGGTCTGTTGAGAGAGAGAGAGAGAGAGAGAGAGAGAGAGAGAAAGAGAGCGAGAGAGAAATCAATGTTAACATTGTTTTATAGCTTTACAAAGGGCTAAAAATGAAAAAGGAGGATCACCTTTTACCAAATTACAGCTGAAATTTTGGTAATAGTTGCACAGACTTGAATAAAATTACAAGCTAAAATCATATATAACCCCACCAGGGCTTTATTGTCCAAAGTGATCAATACGTTCTTCCTTTACCATGTAATAGATTGCAAACCTTGTCCATACCTTAATGCTATGCATTTTAACAAATATTACTATTAATGCCTCTCACCGTCATCTCGCCTCCGTAGCATTCTGCTGGCAGCTGCTTGGGGTCAAATGGCTTGACCTCTGCATCATTGAACATGAACCAGCGGTCTTCTTCCTGCTCCCGGTGTACACGATCCTGGATGAAGCTGTAGTAATGGCCACCATCAGCCGTCCCGGTGTGGACAGTCACACCGATCAGTTCGTACAGGTAGCTCTGAGGTGGCTGACTACTGCTGGTTGATGCGACGTCTAGTATGGAGAAGACACACAGAGGAAGTGGGGCTTGAATATTATTTTGACTCTGATGTTTAAAATTTAAAGTTTTTCACCCATTTTGATTACATTCATACCTACATGTAACTGGGCTTATTGAGAGTGAAAATATGGTTAAGATGTTAATTGTCATAACAAATCAAAATGAGGACAAGTCATTGGTTAATGTCTATGACAAGGAGGTTGTGCAAATGTGTAGTTAAGAACAATCAGGGCAAGCACCCATAATAAGTGTTTATTCAGTGAAATATTCAGTTTGCTAATAAATGCCTCCTCTGTGTAATGTTTCCATTACTATTACAGTGATTTTGATAGAGAAATCGAATGCCCTTTTTTCGCTTACCTGATCCCCTGCCTTTGCTAATGAGTGCCTCCTCGGTATATCCGGACATGTCGAGTTGCCTTGGAAACGAGAAGTGCGTGTTGACTTTCTCCTTCATCATGGTGACCATGTTGAAGGTATACCTCATGGTGTTGAAGGATAGGATCTTGGGTAGGGTCTTGAAGCAGGCTCTGCAAAGAAGACAGGTCAAATGTTTAGAATTTTTCAAG
Source organism: Heliocidaris erythrogramma (assembly GCA_025617745.1). Lineage (NCBI taxonomy): Eukaryota > Metazoa > Echinodermata > Echinoidea > Camarodonta > Echinometridae > Heliocidaris > Heliocidaris erythrogramma. Next base: position 47,262,466 of record CM046855.1, on the reverse strand, counting down.
AGTCTTGCAAAAAAATGTAATTAACGCCATTCTTTTCTTTTCTTTATTTTTGCAATTCAACCCGCATAGGAAATCAGGCTAATATTTTCGCGAGTTCTAGAATCGCGACCGCAGAAAATAGCGCAGAATCCACGGATAAACTGCAACTTGCTTTGAATGCCGCCGCTAGGGTTTTAACTAAGACATCGAAATATGATCATATAATTCCTATTTTAGAAAGTTTACATTGGCTTCCAATAGCACAAAGAATACAATACAAAATATTGCTGTTAACATGGAAAATCTTGCACAAAATGGCCCCAACGTACATGCAAGAATTACTCCAACCATACACACCCCAACGTTCCTTAAGATCTTCATCTAAATCTCTTCTATGTGTTCCTAAAACACGGGTATTATATGGTAATAGGGCTTTCTCTGCGGCTGCACCAATTCTTTGGAATGACTTACCCATTTCTCTTAAATCCATAGATTCTCTTAAAAGTTCAAAACACATCTTAAAACACATTTATTTAATACCGCCTTCTCTAACTGACTTCTCTAAGTTCATCTATGTATTTCCTCTCTTCCGCGCCTCGGAATAGGCTACCTAGATAGATGGAGCGTTATATATGTCTATTATTAAATTAATATACCGTGAATATTTCTGCATTTATAGTAGTATAAAGATATACATGTATAACATCATCAGAATAGCAGTGAACTAAGTTAATTGGCATATTAAGGATTCTCATAGCAGGGATTACTGGCTTGACCAGCTGTCATCAATTATCCTTCGTTACCTGAAGTGACTATTGTTTGCAATTGCAGGATATAAAGTAAAGTATTATAATATGAAATATAAAAAGTCCAGTTGGAGAGACTGTTACCTCTTCTCAGCTCTAACTTTCTTGCCACACTGTGAACAGGTATACATGTTATCTCCTTCAAGTGTGTCCTTCACCGTTACTTCATCCAGAGATTCCTGCGTAGAAGGGGAAAGATTTATTTAATTCTAGATTTGTTTTTGTTTCTTCACCTCAGTTAAAAAGCAATGCTGGGGTAATTTTGTATGTCAGTGAAAATTAATTCAAAATTAGGACAATTCATATTTTCTGGGCTTCATTTTGTCAGAAATATACGGATAGGAAACGGGTTGCAATAATATCTTCATTGTTAAGGTTGGGGTGAGGTATATGGCTTGGTCCATGTTGAAGTTAATAATTCAGTTAGTGCACAATATTGACAATGAAGCAAAGTTTGCAAGAGAGCATACAATCTTATGATCAAGTGACTTTTATAACAAGTGTGCAGAAGTGATAGACACTTACATAGAGATTCTTCATATCAGCCACTTGGCATCTGACAGTAAAGAATTCCTCAGTTGTCTGGCTCACATGAGGGCAGTCCTACATGGAGATAATGGATATTAGGTGAATTTTTATTATGAGGCATTTAATGATTCTTGTAATAAGAAATGACTACACAAAATTCAATGTACATGTAATATATGTTGCAAATGATTATTGTACATATATGAATAAACATTGTTACATTTGATATATCGGATATGCTATTGTTATGGGAACAAAATACTAGTATGTTCCATATCAGTGTCTTTACTAAAATTCATTCATTCATTCATTCATTCATCATCTTATTCATTCTTTCCATCATTCAATCATTTGATCATTCATTCATTCAATCATGAAATCACTCAATCATCATTCATTCAATCATTCAATTATGTAATCATTCATAACACATTCATTCATTCATTTGTTCATTAATTCATTCATTTTATCGTTCCATTATTCATTTATTCATTCAATCAAAATTTACATTAAAAAATAATGGTGCTGCTACAATCTCCAATTTTTCCAGTATTTTATGAAGCGCACGTTATTTCAATGATAGCAAATACACATATATCTGTGGTGACTTGAATGTGAAATTTTAAACCTGAGATTGCGGAAAAAACAAAATCATTTGTAAAAGCCAAAAGAGCATTAACTCATATGCTTTTGCACAGTATTAACGCCCTTCTGGTTATTTTCAGCATTATTCATAAAGCCATAATAAATGATACATAATAACTATACTTCCTATTTCCTTTGTCTACTTCTTTTCAATGTACAGCATTTTTCTACATTATACACAGATTGAATGACATATTTACATGCGATATACCTCTTCAAAACATTATAGAGCTACATGTAAAACATTTGTTGTACAGAAGGTTTAAACATAAAACTGTAACATGATGATGATGAGATAGGAGATTAGATTATCTTTATCCCACAATAGACATCCAGCATGTCTTTAATCTTGCATGGAAATCCCCCTCCCTTGGCCACTGATATGACCAAGCAAGGTCTACAGGCATGCTTCATTAAATCTCAACAGTCAATTTCTTGAGAGGAAATAATGCAGTCGATATCACTGAAAGTAAAAATGTGAATTAGAAGATGATTTTTTTTCTTTGAAATATCTATATGTGATGTAAGCCCTACCAGTGAAAATATACCAAGCCTTAAAATATGCATGGATTGGAACTGCTATCCTACATAGAGTATAAAACATTTAATAAAAAACGTAAACTGCGTAATCATTCTGCCTTTACTTACCAATGACACAACGTTGTTAGTCAGCTCTCCTTTGAACAGGCTACTCACAGTGTTTTTCTATTAATAAGAAACAATTACAATTAAATATACAGTGCTTTCTAATAATCACCATAACCTACCTTAGAAATTCTTGAGTAAATGGCAATTTTGTACAGGATGGTCTCTCACTTTAACATTAAACAATTCTAAACAAATGGGGAACAGAAACATAAAGGACTGAAAATGAAACTTATTTTCATTTTACAATAATGTTCATGCATGAAATTCAGTAAAGCAGGAATGTTTGGTATCATTAGAAAGTGTAATAAATTTCCTACAACTTTTGAATACAGTATTTAGTAATATAAGACATGGCAAAAGAATTGCAGGCATTGAAAAGTAATCATTGTCTGGTAAAATCGTGAAACAAGCAAACCCCTTGACAGTTAACTTCATAAAACCCTTTCATAGTGATAAATGAACTTACCAGTCTTGGGGTCATCTCTTCCATCTTGCTGATGAGATCGGTGAAGAACTCTGTCATATCCTTCTGCTCTGCTGTGTTGAGGGGCTGCTTGTCCATGGTGTACACTCTGCAGAAGCTGCGTGGGTTGTAGGCCTTCCTCTCGCTCTCCTGGAGGTAGGCAAACATTCTCTGGGTCTCGCTCAAAATGTTGTCATGCTTGCTTGCCTCACTCACCTACAAAAAAAAATATCCATTTCAAAGTGGAGGTGTCGTTGTCTAGTGGACAAGTCACTGAACTATGAAGCTCATGGTACAGGGATTTAACTCTTTCAGTGCTGAACTCAAATGTAATTTTCAATCATTCTGATGCATAAAGTTAGGTAAAGTAATAATGTTTGGTATCATAAGAAAATAATGGTGATAACTTTCCTACAAGTTTTGTACACAATATTTTGTGAAATAATACATGGTTAATGAAGTGCAGGCATTTAACCCTAACTAGGCCCCCCCCTAAGATCTCGGCAACGGTTGACTCTGCGCGCATGAAATTTGTCACAGATGTAGATTAACTTGTGTAGAACACAATCCCGGTGTAATTTTTTCAATATTCTTGTTCGTTTTTTTTTTATTAATTATTTTATTACATAATATGCAAATTTTTTTGATTTTTATTCTCAAAATGGTAAATTTTGCTATATGAAGATGAAAATGGATTGAATATTGGCTGTAACTGGACCTCTAAGACTCACAAATACATAAAAAGAAAGAAAATTGGGTAAAACGGTGTTTTATTCATTAAAATTCATTAATATGCAAATTAGCTGTGTCATGTGTATTACAAGCCAATAATGTATTTCTTTGTTTTTATTCTTATGTATTTCTTTGTTTTTAATCTTAATTTTTTTGTTTTTGAATTTTAATGTATTCTATTGTTTGCCAACCATAAAGCATATTTGTTAAATGAATATTGTGATAATAAACAAGAAATTGTAATGATTACTAGGAATGGTTACTTTTTTGCCATAGGCTAATACACACATGAATGGAGAATTTGATCATTTTGCTTGACATGTGATCAATAATTGTAATCTGACACCAGAACCGTATGACCGATCCACATAAATGAGGTATCAAAATGTGCGTGAAACATCAGGGAAAAAAGTCATGAAATTTGAGCGCGAAAGATTCAGCCGTCGCGAGGCCACGTACAAAATTCGGGAGGGGGGGGGGCCTCCCAGGCCCCCGGCCTAGTTAGGGTTAAAAGTAAGCATTGATCACATTTTGGTAAAATTTTGAAGAGAGCTTGACCACTTGAAAATAAGCCTGAGTCATATCGAATATTTCATAAACCGGGATTCGACGGCTTTGATTCGATCGAATACCGGTTAATCGATAAATGATGTGCGGTGAAAACAGAGTTGCACACAGTTGCACACAGTTGCACGCAGTGTATGCACCATGCACCGGTGACCGGTCCGCTGGCATCGCGGGCATGGGCTCTCGCTGCTCGAAATTAACGATAGCCCGCTAGCCAATGGTTAGTAAAAATCACAGCGGACGAGCCAAAATCTTAAGTTTCTAGTCCGTATGGCTAGCTAAAATGTCACTAGTGTCGCACGAAGCGATGCTCATTGTCGACACACCCGACAATGATTCAAATTCAAAGAATTAATAATCTTACTTTGTCTTTGGAGAGCTGAATGGAACACGTTTGTTCGATGCCAAAAAAAAAAACAATACGAAATAAACTTTTCGTCGCTCAATATAGACTCGACTTCATTCAGCTTCAGAGATCATTCAGAAGTAATTGCCAATTTGATGAGAGTGTGATATTAGTTATTGCGAATTAAGTAGGAACACTCGTACTCATGCCCGTATTTATCATGTTCAATTATACAATTGTCAAATTGACAATGCAGAGAGAGTGCAAGAAAATTATCGTAAACTTCAGTTCGTAACGACAAAACGACTTTTCCATAGAGAAAGCACAGGTAAAGCGCGACGTCCTCCGCGAGCGAATTAGCGAAAGTTAGCCAACAGTTTGAACTTTGAAGTCGCCTTCACGTTCTCTGCTAGTATATATGCTGTACGTTACGGAGTTTCTTTTTTTATTTGATTTTTTCATGGCGGCTACGGTAGTCAAAAATCTGGCGGACTACAAATCGATGCACCGAATTTGCCAAAACGTATTCGGGAGTCGATGTCTTCGATCGAACACCGGCTAACCAATCGATTCGACTCAGGCTTACTTGAAACTGTAAGAGTTAATCACCGTCATGGCAGTAATGTCCTTTGGTAAAACATTCATTTACATTTGCCACTTTCCACCCATGTGAATGGCGGTACTTGGTATCTGGTAGGAAGCCTGGGTAATAATAGGATTGCAAGGCCCTCAAGGAAAACAATATTGATGAGGCTATAACCTGGGTAAACAAGACATTTTATGTTATTATTACCTTTGCTTGCAGGATGGGAGCTCTAGCTTCAGGCATCATGAAGAGCTGCTGCATACACGATGCCATATAGCATGTGGCACCGAGGTTGGTCAGACCGACGTACCCACAGGATGAGCGGCTGTCATCCTGAGGCCAGTACTCCCATGGATAAGGAGGATGGGTGTCTGAAGAAGAATAGAAAACATCTTGTTGCAAGATTTTCAAGCTTTTCATAGCAGCTCAGTGTCACCTATTAGCGACATTTTTATATTACTTTTGTTCCGGAATACAATACATGAGCAGAAACAAAAAAACTCAAAGAAAAATTTTAGCCCATTTTGAATATGAATCATTTAATTGAAATAGGCATTAAAGTTGCTAAATTGGCAATGCAGAGTGGAATTTATAATCACTATTTTCATGTACAGCTTAGCAAGTTTTAGATACATTTTTGTAATGTTCATTCAGATGAGTTCATTTAATATACATTTTGATTTGTCTCAAAGAATGGAAGAGTGAAAGATAAGAATGATTGGTGCAAATTTCCGGATGCAAAACCGATTCATTCAGACTTTTGGAAAATTCTGTACCTCTTTGGTCCATACAAACAACTGCTAACAAATTGCCACAGTGAGCCTTTTTACATATCTATGGAATGGCTACGAAAATTGAATTGTGTACATGTACTAATACCAGTCTGATCACATACAGGCACCAAGTATATAACAGCTCCTCCACAATTAAGAGTAAACTATTATAGACTCACTTGGTGCATGTTGTTGGAACATGAGCTTGTGTAGCAATGTGTAGTTGGCCTGGCACTCCCTAGCAAGCTCCAGAAGGAGATCAAATCCAGCCAGTCGACTGGTTCTTGACTTGCATTTGGGTAGGTTCTGGTGCCCGGGGGTCGGTAGCGAGAAAAGACAGTCAAAGACAGTCTTCACAAACTTCTACAAAACAAAGGGGATCAAGAATGTATGAAGGATGATGAGAATAGTCCATTTCATTGAAAGATGTCGATGAGCTGAAACAGAGAAACATACTTTGGCAAGACATTAAATCTTCATTTGCCACTCTCCACCCAGGTGAGTAAATGAATACCCAGTTGGAAGAAATTCCTTGAATGTTTTAGCACCTTTTCATGGTAGTTCAGCTTCAGCAGGGGCAATAATATTATTGCAAGGCCCTTAGGAAGAACAGTACTAATAGAGGGTTCCCAGAAGCAGCCATGCTGGAGGACATAATAAAAACATGTGCGCTAGACCATGACAACAATGGCTTTTCATAGTCTGATGCACATATTTTTACTGTTATGTCCTCCATACGAGGCCACCTTGGGTATTATTATTATTACTAATACAGCATAAAGAAAGACATCTTACCTGTCCACCCTCACTGAACTTGAATGGTGGATTGTGTTTGACAGCTGCTGTGCACAGTTTAATTAAACCAGCAAGAGCCAGGTCCTCTACAGTGCTGTGTCGACCCTCCAGGATGGGACGGCTGAAGAGGAGAGAGTGAGAGAATTAGACTTTAAAAAGGAGTCTATACTGACAGGGTATCTATTATTCACTGTTTTTATAGTTTGGAAGATAGTTGCTTCTGCAATACAGCCATTATGATATTATCCTCCAGATCATTTTATGCTTTCTCTTCAATGTTAAGGAAGGATAGATTTTTTTTTTTTTTTTTTGGGGGGGGGGGCAGAGACAAAGACAGACATGAAGAACATGAAGAAAGAAAGCAACATATGCAGATATGAAGAGTGAATACGAGAGAAAAGGAGCAAGAAAAGAAAATATATCAGCCTAGAATCACTGTTGGCATTTCCACAAAGGGAGCCTCTGTTTATGCTTTTGATTCCATCATCCTATCCTCAAATCTCAATCTTACTTTTCGATCTTTTGGGAGAGGAGCCTGGTGAAGGAGTCTAACTCAGCATTGACCTTCTCCGGGTCAATCCTGCCTGCTCCTACCCCTACCCCACTGGCCTGGGGGCTGTCTCCCTGCCAATGGAGGTTGTCCATCAGAAGACACAGGAGCCAGAAGTAGTCACGGCAACTGGGTATGCTGTCATCGCAGCTCTTCTCGCTGCCCTGGAAATTAAGAAAGAAGAGTGAGGAAAATAAATTATATTCGTGGAGTTGAAATCTACAGAAGTAATGTGGAATTTCTTAATAATTCATGGGAATGGATGAAATTTCTCCACCTTTAAACATAAACCCTACTTTCCTAGTTGCCGTAAACAGGATCAAATTAACCTACTTTAAGAGCTTTTTTGTTACACGACTTCCCAAAGAAGGCCTTTAGAGCTTTTATAAGTTCTTTCCCCACCCCCCTCATTTTTACTTAAACTTGGTTATAAATGCATTATGTAATATTAGTGTTCTGATTGTAATTACAAGGTATGGTGTAAGAACATGATGTTTATATGATCATATGTTTATCCTATGCATTGTATGTTTTTTATGGAAATATAAATAAACAAACAAACAAACAAACACACACACAAAAATAAACAAAAGAAATTACCTTCTTTGGTTGAATGTTGAGTGCTGTATCAAGAGATGTGAAAAGACTTCTGAGCAGTGACCATAAGAAATGTTGACTGGATGGATCAAGACCTTCACAGAGCCTGAACAGACCGTCACATACCTCTCGCCTGATGTAGATCTACAAGATGGGTAACAGTCAAAGTTTGAGTAAAAAAAAAACAATTGAACACATGACAAGAAGAAGAAGGGTAAATGCCATCAAAAGATATTTCAAGAAAGAATTTAAAAGAAAAGAATTGTTCAATCGTCATGGAACCATTGATACATGAACATACATCATTTAATACATGAAGATGAAAGCAGTCTGGCTCTAAATCTTAAGAAAATATTAGGTTTTCTGTTGAGAACTCCAAAACTTGTTGTAATGCATAACCAACACCAACCTGCTAAAAAATTAACCCTTTTGTACTATTAGACTATAAAATATGGCATGGAATCCATAGGTAATTTACATTACAATAATAATGAAAATCCTCCTCCTCCTCCTCCTTTATCATTTTCATACTGCTTTTGTTTTCTGACTGTTATCAACATGACCCACCTCGTTAGTTTGAAGTATTAGCCTTCGCAACCACTGGTCAAGCTTGTCATATTGACCGATAGCCATCTTGACTTCAGAGTCCGTGGACGCCCATGACACCAACAGCTTCATTGCATAATGGACAACTGGAAAGAGAAACAATATCACAAAATATTCATGAGTGCACATGTAGTTGCTTTAACCCTAATAGAGCCGGGTTATTTAGACCCATCTCACAGCCGGGGGGGGGCTGATTCCGCCCCCCCCTAAGATCTTGGCCGTCCAACGCGCATTCGCAACGAAAATCGGCACACACGTCGCCGACCACGTAATCTACAAAACTGTATAGTCAATTTCTCCGAAAAATGTCACAACTAATTAATTATGCTAATTTATGCATAAAATTAATGGTTTGCTCTAATTAATTAAATAAAGCCCCAAAACTGCTAATTTTTTGTATAGAGACTCTTTGTCAGATTCTGATCAAATAAACCAAAAAAAAAAATTTGGTAAAATCCCTTTTTTCTTATGTATTTTATTGTTTTTTTAATTTCTTATGTATTTCTTTGTTTTTCGACTTTTTGTTTTTTATTGTTTTTTCGATGGAATTCGTCGGCGACACTATTTTAATCATAAACAACATAAAATTAATTGTTTTTAAACAGTAAAAGTAAAAATAATGAAACATTTATGAATTTTAGCTGGAAACACAATTTGCATTGGATTTGTACACAAAATCACGTTTTTGAGCAATTTTGGGTCTGACATGCACTTACGAAATGTTGCGTAACTCCAGAACCGCACGCGCGGACATCACAAATTTGGTCTCAAAAGTTGCGCAAGACTTGAAAGAAAAAAGTAGTGAAGCGGCGTGGTGACTGCTTTTCGCGATGCGAACATATTACGCGAAACGTCGAGGGGGGGCGGAATCCGCCCCCCCCCCGGTCCTATTAGGGTTAATCTGTAACCCTGATTACTATGTCCTAATATCTACCTCATATAGTGTTAAGGAAGAAGCCCACTCTGGAATCAAATTGGCTTAAATGAAAGTTTAAAAATGCCCCCAAAAAGGCTATTTCTTACAATATACACCATGGATAAACAAGTTCTAAATGAGAATCCTGCGGGGTGTTTCATCAAGTTTCTTGTCAGTGATTTTTACCGACAAATTTGCTCTCAGCCAATCAGATGCAAGGATTTCAGTAGCTTATAACAGTTATTGCAACTTGTCAAATTTTATGAAACAGGGCTCTGGTTGTACTCACCCCAATAGCCTGCCTGCACAAGAGTTGAGTCTCCTGGTGAAGCAGCCTTATACAGGACACCCATCAGTCTCTCTAGGACACCAGATTGTGAGAGCAGCTCCTGCATTACCTAACAAAATAAAAATCATCATGACAGGACATCAAAAAGCTGAACTGCATGACTGCTACCGGATTGGGGTATAACTCTCCTGTTTATGCCATCTCGTTCAAACTTTCACCAGTCTGGGGGGCGTTATATCAAGTGCCTTGTCAGTGATTTTTACTGACAAATTTGCTCTCAGCCAATCAGATACAAGGAGTTCAGTAGCTTGTAACAGTCATTGCAACTTGTCATTGATAACAAGTTTTATGAAACAGGACCCAGTTCCTCTCATTTTTCTGCTATTCTTCAATCCAACTTGCTGTCAAGGTTGGACTGCTTATTAAAGCTTTAGTCCTCTGAACAGGAGAATAACTGTCATGGCAATAAGTCACTTCGTAATTACAATTTGCGCATGTGCAGATAAAGGTCATTTGTACCAAGTACAATTGACCTTTATACACTTTCATTTTGTACGCACCATGATGTGCGCACTAGTATGATTTTGGTTGATTAATAAGTAGTGTATCCACCAAAAGAGATGCTTGTGCGCATACAAATTGTGGTCATTTCAGGGTCATCTCTATCATGTATTAATTACAACCTGGCTATTTATCATTATCATTAAACTTTGATGAGTTTACAGACTTTGCTGAGACATTGTAAGTGTGCCCCTCCTCTGTTTCTCAGTTGTCTGGTTCAGGGGAAAACACTCCATTTCTTGGACAGAATGTTAACTGGAGGCCCTGTGTGTAGGACAGTCACACCCTGTGCACTGTAATATGCTTCACTTCTTGCAAAGAGGAGGTGTAAAGTGTAGGTATGCCTGCAATACACAACTGGTGATCTTGAATTCATCTTCATGATATGCTACATAATAGCCATTTGAAGATTATTAGAAGAACCCTTCAAACTATCAAACTTAGCTGCATGAATTCAGAATGCGTGCAAATGGCTATCAACAGAGCTGCTGACTTACTGCAGAGAACCTGACTGTGAGTCTGCCTGAATCTGTGCTGTCCTTTCTGGCTCTGGCAGCTGTCCTTGCTCTCTTTCTGGGCACCTCCTCACTGGACGACGAGGACGAAGATGGTGGCTCGTCGAAGACTTCATCCAGATCTGCGCTGGGTTCACTCAGGGCTTCCTCTGACGCAAACTCGTTGATGAGCTTCAAAACAGATGCCAGGCATTCTTGCTGCCACTATTAAACAAGATAAAGTATTACATTGACGAGTACTAGTCTAGGAGAAGCATTGTGAAAGAAATCGCCTAAAAGTTATTTGGAAAGGTTGATTATACATGTATATAAGCATAGTACAAAAGGATAACTGTGTATTGCAAGTTTTTGGAATTATCATAATCTTAACAAATTAACTCAACCTTGCTGAAAATCACTTTTATGTCCTTAACAAATACACATTTCATACATTCAGAGAAAATTTTTTACCTCATTACTGTAAGGTAGGATGGTGGGATCAAAGATAAGATTATCTTAATCCAATTACAGACATCCAACATGTATTAATCTTGCATGGAAATCCCCCTCCCTTGGCCACTGATATAACCAAGCAAGGTCTACAGGCATGCTTCATTGTAATTTAGCAATCAAGGGCTTTAAATAGTTTTTTTTAAACAAACAATGCAGTATCCAAGATGGAGAAATTTGATAATTTAAAATCCTATATTTGATGTTCTTTAAAGTCCTTAACCATTTTGTGCAATCAGATTGGATTCATTCATCATTACTGAATATAGATATCTCTGACCTTAAGTTGTATTTTATTTATGAAATAATATTCATTAATATTCGATTCTGACAGAGAGGGAAGAAGACAGAGAGAGAGAGAGAGGGAGAGAAACGTGGAGAGAGTAAAAAAAACAGGCCTCCAAAATGTGACTTCTCCTTTTCTTTTTTAGCATTACCAAAGTTTATCTTACACATCAGAGAAAAACAAAATTTAACATTAATGACATCACTAAATACAAATTATTAATATCAAAATAACTACTGTAGAACAGTCAGCTTTCAATCATGATCAAACAGAATTAATTGCTACGTCTTTCCCTCCCAGCTTTCTCAAACTTACAAAATTCCATTGCCTGTCATCCCGGGTCTCTAGACACGCAGACATGAAGATTCCAAACAAGTGCTTCAATCCTCCGCAACTGATAAACTACAGGACAAAGACAATGGAAGTAACAAAATATGTCACTTAACAGAAATCTTCCTTAACTCTTTCAGTGCCGATATCATGTACACGTGACAGATAAACTTGTCATTTTCATTCACAAATTGCTTGACCACAGGAAAGGTATATGGTGGTCAATGTATATCAAAATTTTGAGCATAAATCAAGCAATATATGCTACCATAGAAATTTTCAGAAAAAATTGCAGATTTTTAAAAAGATATTACATTAATTGAACATTAAACAATAGTAAACAAATGAGAAACCAAAAAATAATTGCCAAAAAACCCCCTCAAATGTAATTTTAAATGATTCTCATGCATTAAGTTGGGTAAAGTAATAATCTCTGGTATCATAAGAAATGATAATAAATTTCCTACAAGTTTTGTACACAATATTTTGTGAAATAATAGATGGTTAATGAAGTGCAGACATTTGAAAAGTAAGCATTGATCACATTTTGGTAAAATTTTGAAGAGAGCTAAACAATGTGACAGACACGAGTGCTATACAAAAAGCTACCATCATTATTATCATTATATCACCCCCTGGGATGCCTCAAAGCCATGTTTCTTTCAATTTGAACTAATAAAGGGGAAGCAATATTTTTGCCAGGGGGGCATTTCATCAAGTGTTTTGTCAGTTATATTTACTGACAAACTTGCTATCAGCCAATCAGATGCAAAGATTTCAGTAGCTTATAACAGTTGTCAGTAAAAATCACTGACAAAACACTTGAAACGCTCCCCAGGTTGACAACATGTACTTACCATTGTACTCCATGATCTCTGTGTTAGGATATCTACATCGGTTTCCATGTCATACACGTTGGTTTCACTCTTACTCTGCAAAGGACAACAAAACAAAACATACAGGCCCAAATTCACTCGGAAAGACAGGTGTTTGAGAAGATGATAGGGTGACTAAACCTGTCTTTGGACAGATCAATTTTGATGATAATTCAAACTTTTTGCTAATATACTGCTACAATTTCTGGAAGACCAGAAATCTATTGAGTGAGATATTTAATTCTCTTTGACAGTCAAGCAACACGTAAGAATACTTTTTGGGCAAGATATCATGACACACGTCACTCTTGAATGTTTGTTAATGTTTCACTGGAATAGTTTATTTAAATCTTAACATTTGTAACATGTATTCCACATATACGTTAGAGAGTTTCAGTCAGATTTGGATTTTTTTTTGGGGGGGGGGGGGGGAAATATTAAAGAAACCTGACATTTTTGACACTCACCTGATCCAAAGATTCACAAACAGAATTGATTACCATAGACGAGGCATTTTTAACTACTGTTGCCTCTTTCTACCCATTTGTTAAATGATACCTGGCAGGATTTATTCCTTGAAATGCACTGTGCGCTTATAATGCTGCCAGTGCAAAAGCTAGGGTAGTAATATCCAGACCCTTTGGAAGTGCATGGGGACGTTATAACGATAATGTGATATGCGTTTTATATGACAATATATTATCATCATCAATACTGGAGATATGCATAAAAATTAGGGGGTGACTGGAAAACGTGATCAAATTCTTGACACCACGTCTATTATTATTATTAAAGAATAGAAATTCACTCAAATCCTCATTACCTTTTTGGCCTTCATGGCTGCCACATCAGCCAAACTAGCTGAATGTTCGCTGGATCCCAAAGAAGCCTAATAGAGGGAGAACAGTAAGATGAGAAAGGCAGCAATTCATCGAAAAATAAGAATTTTTTCAAAGTGGTAATTTATCTAAAATATCAACTTATCTAAAAATAGCAATTAATCTAAAAATAGTAAGTTATCTTGCCACACAAGTCGCAAGAATGTTCCTGATTTGGAGCAAATTTGGCCTTTTTTTCTGACTAGACGGCATGTACCATGAAATTTCAGATTAAGTATTCCAATTACCATTAGAAATCTTCATCAGCAAAATCTTTCATATTCAATTGTTTCATATCTAATGGTATTGCAACTTTGTCTAAAACCGATCAAAATTGGATGGTATTATTTGCTATGGGCTTAAGAGAGAATCCGTACCACTGATTTACTGCGCTGCTTCTTGGCAGGTTGCCCCAGAGCCTCAATGATCTGAAGTGAGTAGAGCAGCTTGTGGGGCTTGTTCTCTGTCAGGAGTTTGCCCCAGTCTACCTTGACTGGTGCTAGGTCACCACCGGAGGGCGCCCCACTTGACTTCTCATCAGCACTCTTTGATGTCTGGGATGCTGCCTTGGTCTTACTGACATCTGCCTTTGTTTTGCTGGTGTTGAGCTAAAAAGAAGATGAATAAGTATCCTCATTATACAGTGAATCCTGCTTTAGCAACCACCTTTATATAAAGACCAACTGTCTATAAAGATTTTTTTCAGTGGTCTTTATGCACATTTGTGTAGTTGATATTGACATGCCAAGGTTGTAGGATCAAACCCTGCCATAGCCTTAATGTCCTTGCACAAGGCATTTTATCTACATTACTCCTCTCCACCCAGGTGCTTAATGAGTACCCGGTAGAATGTGAACGTCAATGTGGTTGGATTAACATATGGGTGCCTGTAAACAGGCAAACGGCTGGAATGCTCCTGAGAGGAGTGAAAAATGCACAGAATCGTAACCGAATCCAGTGAACGCGATAATAATACTCTATACGCTTTGGTCAGTTACTTGCTATATAAAACAACCCGCCTGACTCCTAACCCCAGCCCTCTATCTGTGACGAAATAGAGCCTGTAGCAAATGTCGGATCAGTTACTGTACCTTGATAGCAGGTAACGTCTTGAACCCATTGAGGACATCGGGACTTGTAGGTAAGAGCATTAGAAGATCCCAGACATTGCGTGACAGCATCTGAGCTCGGCTTTCAAGGTCCCTCTCTGACTCTTCCTCCTGGAAATGTGACAAGAGAGAAAACACAGCAAAAGGGAGTTGTAAGAAAGATGACATTGTGAAGTATCAAGGAGACAAATCCAGTTCCCCTCTTAACATTGTAAAGCCAGGAGCAAATGTCACTAGATCAAACTTCTGATCACTGTCACTTTACTCTGAAAGCAGGTTACGTCTTGAGAAAACATAGCAAAGGGGAGTTATGAGAAAGATGACATTGTTCAAAATTGAGAAGATAACTCATTCCAGTCTTTCAATATTTCCACACATTGTAAATTTTGAACTTCATGTGCTTCAACTTATCCCACTGATTTATAGAAAGCCAAGTGTTAACCCATAAGTTCCTTATAAATTACTTTATTATGAAAAAAAAATAAAGTAACAACATTAATTTGGCCAAGAACTGATAGTGAGAAATTTATTTGAAAGAGACAAGTTTTTGAATTTTCAATTAGTTACAGCACAAAGAGGATGAAGAGGTTGACATTTGGCATTCCATAGGTAGATTGACCGAAACATTGTGTTTCTACAGGGTTTAGACTTGGCCTAAAGTTACTCTGCTTTCGAGAATACAAGCCATGAGTATTAGAGTAAGAAAGGCTTACCTGTTGGCCATCGC
Source organism: Heliocidaris erythrogramma (assembly GCA_025617745.1). Lineage (NCBI taxonomy): Eukaryota > Metazoa > Echinodermata > Echinoidea > Camarodonta > Echinometridae > Heliocidaris > Heliocidaris erythrogramma. Next base: position 47,246,870 of record CM046855.1, on the reverse strand, counting down.
ATTTGAGTTCATTCAGCTGCTGAAGAAGATGAAAGAGGCAGCTGAAGTGCGGCTCCTCGAGCAAGAGCATCATGGGGAGTTTCTCCCTTGGGGGTGGAGGCAGGCACGATGCTGGTTGATCGGCCCCTTCACGCTTGCGCTCCCTCCTCATAGCACCAAACGATACAAACACCAACTGAAGAGAACAAAAAAGATCAGAGTAGGATTTAATTTTATTTACTTAACAAGACTAAAAGGTCATACGTAATCATTTCTTTTGTCCCTGAGCTGCCCAAGACTGCCAGTTCTATTACTCCCTGAACCACCCATAAAGTTACAGTTTCTTTCAGTGAATATATGGCTACAGTGTGTGTGTATATATGTAGGTGCTAAAGAGTCAAAGGTAGAGTTCTGGCCATGGTTTTAACACTGGTCTGAATATTTGCTACACTTTACAGTTTATTGATATTTAAAATATATATTTCACTATTCTCACAATTCGTTAATAATTAGAGTAATAATGGCACATTGTATACAGGTCTTGATCTAACTTGTTCAAAAGCTGCTAGACTTCTTTAGTTATGACTGCTTCCCTTATAACATAGTGAATGTGGACGGCTGTAAAACCAGAAAACTTTGCCGCATGAAACATTAACAAATTGTTAATGACAGCAGTTTTCATGGCAAGAAACTTTTGGGAAATTGCAAAAACTTAGTGTTATGACATGGTCAATCCACATCAAATCAACGGATTGGTAAATGCCTATCCATACGCAAGAATTGGTGGTGTTCCCAGATTGGACTAAGGGTGATCCATGACCTTGACCTTGGCTTATTTTGAAAATATCCCAACTTTGAGGGCGCTCTTTAGCAAAACCGCTTGGACAAACGTGCTGATTTTTTTTTAGGTTTGTTCAATTCCTAAAAGTGTTCAAATATCCAAAATATTGGGTCCTAAGCTTATTTAATTTTGAAGCTATAAGCCTCCAAATATAAACTTGAAATCACAGATTTTACAGTTCACGCCATTTTTGGTGATCTTGTACACGAAAACGGAGAATCGTATTTGTGTCATGATTATTTTTTTTTGCAAAGGGCATAAAGTTCTCACAATATCCAGAGAATGAGCTCTCTGTGTGAAGAATTTTGGCTACAGCTGTCAATCAAAAATGCATAATTTTAATTAGCCCTATTGCTTTGTCCGTGCACTGGTTGCTAGGCGAGGTCATATTTTGGAGTTTTCCGTCAGACACTTGGGGGAACATTTGGTGCGAGTTTAAAGAAAGTCGAAGGGGGTCGGTTGACACCCATCCATTGATTTGACGTGGATTGACCCATGTATTATTATTAATGTAGCATGAAACTTTCACCAATTGGAACAAACTGCGAAATTTGGGAATGACTAGAAACTTTCATGCGTAAGTTTCTAGTCTTACAGTACTAATTCTTTACCCTTGCGTCACTGAAGCTCATTTCTTTCAGGGTCTTCTCATCCAGATCTGGTATTAGCTCATGACCGGCTGATATCATCCGCACTGGTCCTGGTATCACCGACGACAGGCCCTGGTCCTCTCCGGGCTGCTGCTGGGGTTCTGAACCTCCGCCCTTCTCATCCGGCACCGTCGCTGCGTAGATGGCTGCAAGCTGACCGTTGCTTTCTGTGGACTGCTGCTGTAGGATGTGGCTGCAGAAATGGGTGACCTCTGCACGAAGGTCAGCGACAAGGTCAGTGACATTCATCTCAAGGGTGAACTGTTACAAGGAAATAATACATTTTTTAGAATTTAAAAATATATATTACATGTATATAAAAGCACTCAATCAAATATCATCACATCAAATAAAAGCATCTAGCATGTGCCGAGGAAGTTTGGAGGATGAAAACCAGCCAGTGCCCCCACCCCCCTTTCCAAATCACAATTGGAATATGTTAAGTTTACAATATCAAACAAAATTTCCCCATAATTGTGTAATCTTTTGGCATTGTAACCCCTTTCAGAAAACCCTCGATTTGCCGTGTCGAGTAGACAACCCAACACGGTGTCAAGTTTATGATCATAAAAATGAATTATGCAGTATGATTATTATCCCGTAACATTTGAGATGGACACAAAATCCCTGTAGTCTGACTATGGTCCTGTGCGCTGGGTTTTCATGCTATTCTTTATTTTTCATATTCCTGTACTGTTGTTCACCTAGAGAATGACTTGTAAAGTTGTTTTTTTGGGGGGGTTCATTTTATACATTCAAGCTGCATACAAAACTATTCTTGGGGGAGATTGGTCCCTTCAATGTGTTTATACCCCAGTCGCTCCAACAAGACTGACCCCAGACAGACCACAGACCGAACAAAACATTGAACAACCTTGAATGGCCAAGACTTTGTGGATAATTGATGGTTCACCTTGGCGGTACTGCAGTATTAGACTTACCTTGTCTGGCATAGATGCTATTTGGCATAGGATTCTTATGGTAGCTGTCTGGCTGTCTAAGAGATGTTTCTGATGGCTGGTGATGCCACAACCCTCCAGCTGCCATTGACGTAGATGGTATGCATATCTGAATCAGGAAAATTAAAGAATTCTTATTCTCATGAGATCAAAATGAAAACAATAACTACTATTAGGTGTTAAAAACCTTTCACACTTTTGATTATTAAATAACTCAAAAGTTAAACCTTGTATTAGACTAAATTTTGGACATTTGTAAAGTTGAAGCATGTCATTTATTTTACAGTTATATTTTTCATTAATCTTTTTAAATTATTGTTTCCAATTTTTAATGATTTTTTCACTTTTTGAAAAATCAAGGTCATAAAATCTGTGTATATCTGTAATTAATTAAAAACACATTAATATCTGTATTATTTTTGTAGATGACAGGGACATATAAATTTTCACAAGTTGTCGTTTCTGCGAAAATTAACACACGAGAAATATATAATTACCTTTTTCTAAAAGCTTCAAGGTGAGTTTTGAGCAGAATGAGCCCTCTCTGTAGGACCAGGAGACTGGCGTCGAGTGATGAGTTCAGATCAGCTGATGCCTGGGACAGACTTTCCATGCATCGCTCAATGAACTCCTCCTCCTTCTCCAGAGTACCATTACCAGCTGAAACAGCAACAAAAAGAAAAAAAAAGAAACAAAGATTATGAAAGCACTTCTTAGCACTTCTTAGCACTTCTTATCATTCAAGTGTGCATGAACCCAAATAACAGAGCATCCGAGATACAATATGATATATATTTTTGCAGAATTTCTGGCAGTCTTCTCCAGTGGCTGAACAGTACATAAATAGGTTTTGAAATATTCTGTCAATTCAAGCGAATTGTGCACACTATCTCTCCCGCGCCAAAATGTTTTTGATCAATTATCATAAATAAATTTTCAAGAGTTAATTTTAGCTTTGTTTCAGAGTTAAAATGGGTATGAAGATATCTTACACATGAATAAACTTCACTATGAAAATACCAACTTCTGTTTCGGGAAGAAAAATGTCACCATTCATAGTCAAAACATATTGTTTACTGCTCACAGCCTTGGGCGGAATTTGCTACATACGGCACCAGGGTAATAATAATAGGTCTGTAAAGCACTTAGAGACATCGTAGATGTTTTAGGCGCTATATAAATCCAGAATATTATTAATGTTATTATCATTATAAGGGCTAAACACGACATGCACAAGATTGTAATTTGACAGATATCCCTTTGAAGCCATCTGCTTATAAAAACATGACATTAAAATTGTTTGATATTGCAAATACAGCTTCCTTATCTACAAGTTCTTGTTAGATACATGTACATTACCTATGGTTGCAACCTACCGTTTATGTAATACGAGTTGATGTATTGGATTGCTGAAAGACTAACATCTGTGTTCTTAGCTCGAAGTGCAATCTTCCACAAGTGGTCTATACCTGGCATCTGAAAAAATTATCATCAATAACAGATAACGTATTATATATTTATACAGGGTGACTTATTATCACCAATATTGGTGGTCTTCCATGAGGCCCTGATAGCAATAGTAAGTAAACAATAATAGCCAACAAAATCATGAAAATAAACTCATAATAAAAAATGAATAAGAAAATACATAAGTATATATATATATATACAAAGTATATGGTATCCTCGTAATCAACATTGGTTTTTACGAAAATGTTGAAATTGTTGCACATTTCTATCATCTTAATAAATCATCATGTATAGACGGTGATATTTTCTAAAATCTGTTGAAAAATAACCATTTATATATGAGTTATTTTGAAATGGCATTATATAGTTTTGAAATAAAGATGACAAAAAACAACTAAATCAACAACAGTGACAATTACAACAACAGTGACACCATCCACAATAACAATAACAATAACAATAATAATGATGTCTTGTTTACTTCGCAAAGCGTCATCAGTATTACTTCTGTAATAATATTAATGGTATTCATAGAACAGTATTGATACTGAGGTACATAAAGCTTACCTCTACTGATGGACTATTGTAGGAAGCAGAACTGGCTAGTCTAGCTAAGCTACACAGCTGCTGAAAGAGGTTCAGTCCAGTCATACTGATGCTGTCTGGTTCTAACTGTGGCATCTGGGTTTGGGAGAGAAAAGAGTTATCATCAGCACCATGATCATTACTGTTGATGTTGTTGTTGTTTAGTATCATCGTTATTATTATTGCTATTAAGTATTCAGCGTCACCAGTGCGTTTGTGGGGAAAAGAGCACTTTCATATAATCACGTAATCATCATAACCCTCAAGCCTCTCCTCCCAGTTTAACTGACTGGGTTATGCAGGTGCACCACTACACAGGGGTTTCCCTCTACTCTTTCTCAAGTGCAGGGGGTTCTTACTGTGCACACATGTAAGTGGTGACTCTCTTACACAAGGGACCTTCATTTTACATCCTATCTGAGGGACATAGTTTTTCAATTGTAAACTAGCCTGCGTCTATGGTACAGGGGGGAGCACATAAACACACATCAAAGGCTTCAGTCATCCACCAGGGCTGGATTCATACCCATGATCTTTGGTTCGACAGGCAGACACTTTACTGACTCGGTCAACTCGCCTCCTCTATATGAGGAGTATGAGCCTAATCATACCTTATGGAAGAATATGTGCTTGAAGTTCTCAAGGCCCAGGGCATGTTGGTCCTTGTTGTTGGCTTGCTGTAGGAACCAGTTGAGAGCTTCATCAGAGCAGTCTGAATCCAATGCCAGACAAGACCATAAGGTGTCCACTTGATCAAGGGTCAATCCTACGGGTCAATCATACACAAAGGTCAGATGTCAATTCCAATAGTATAGTTATACGAATTTGACCACATCACTAGTCCAACAGTTTTTAAACATAAAGGTCCTTATTCCTCTAGGAAGTTACATTTTCCCTTTGTCTAACATGACCCACACCCCATGCTGCATTTAGCTGAAGTAGGAGAAAACAGCCATAAGTGGTCTTAAGAATTTGATCAGTTCGTGCAGTCATGACAGAATTCTCCAAAAGTATGTTCCAGTCTTAAAAAATATGTCACCACTAAATTCGTAGAGCTTCATTAGTGGCACAGGTGTTACAAAGTGCTTTAGATACAATATAGTTAGTACACTTTAATGAATACTGGCCAAACTTACTGAAGTGGTCGGGAGAGCCTCCTGTTGAGAAGACACAGGTCAAGAACTGTAACCTTGTCTGGATCTCTGTCTTGTGACTGTACCTGGTAAAAAGAGAAGGTGATTGATCAACTGATGAGTAATATGACACATGCTCTGGCCACAATTATCCTGTGGTCAATATCCTACACTAACCGATTCTTCACTTCACACATGGATCAAGTACTATTTTACTATATTACAATACTAATTATATTATCTAATATAGACCTTAAAATGTCAATCCAGACCCATACAAAAAAGTTAGTTAAGAGGAATCATGCAATCAACAAGCAAAAGATACGACTGCGTCTTCAATATGCCTCCGCTTGTATTCAGATAATTCCTGATCACCTACAAGTATAATATAGTTGATGCGCATTCATCAAATGGTTATTGCGAAATTGTGATTTAAAACACTAAAATCCTATATTACTAATTGACCTCTGACTATAAAGCAATATAATCAGTTGTTCTTGAGATATCGTGGAAATGTAGCCAAAAACTGTATTAATATCATGTAAATTGGCCGCTGAGACCTGCAACCTGTGACCTTTGACCTACTTACCCCCAAATTCTAATCAGTTTATTTTCCTATGGTAGTACATACTGGTACCAAGTTTGAAGTTCTCACCTCAGATAGTTCTTGAGATATCGCGGTAACGGTGCTAAAAACCAGTAATTCCATGTAATTTCATGTAAATTGACCTTTGTGACCTCCTTATCCAAAAATCTAATCAGTTCATCTTCGATGGGGATACATACTAGTACCAAGTTTGAAGTTCTTACCTCAAACAGTTCTTGAGATATCAAGGTAACGGTGCTAAAAAGAGAGGACTTAAAGCCTTCGGTGCCCTGGTTGCTTACTTACAAGCATACACATACTTCCTAAGCAGTGAGGTAAAATAAGCCATCAAACAATTAAAGAGTGTATTAGTTTCACTTACAGCTGCTTTTCAGGTTTCTTCGTCAGTCGGACTTGGCCTGTGTAGTGGAGTAGATCAGCAAAAAACAAATTCATCATTCCCAGTTCTCTCTCGGCCCACCTGCAAAAATAGGAAATCCAGTTCAGTTAATTATTTGTTTCAACCCATAAAATATGAATAAACAAAATGAATCCAGTCATTAAATGAAAAAGAGAAAATGATATCATAATTATTTGTTCATTTATAGTTACAGAATTATGGTAATTTTTACAGAATTTGATGACACTTGGTGCACTGTAAATCAGTGGAAAATGTCTCCCCAATTTGTCAGGATTTAAACCAGGAATAAATTAACTATGCTTTGGTGAATTTTGGCCATCATGTACAGGGCCCTGTTTCATAAACTTGTAATCCATAAAAACTGCTACGGCTCTACAACAAATCTGCTGATAGCCAATCAAATTAAAGTATTTCAGTAGCTTATATCAACTGCTGTAAAATGTTATTGATAACAAGTTTTATGAAACAGGGCCCAGATCTTTGGGAGCAAACTTACATTGTGATCCAATGAGTGTTGTAGTTGTTGCGATACTGCTGGAAGGATGCAAAGAGCTTTGGTATAAGACGAAGAGACACAACCACAGACCTGAAAAATAAGAATGTTCAATTGAATATGAAAACTTGAAAAGTAGTCTCGCTATATAGAAACAACGGTCCAAATTCTTAAAAGAGATTTATCTCCACCCATGGTTTAAACCTCTAAAAGCGTAGTACACGTTTGTCCTCATAGCACGGGCAATAATACGCTTATATACACTTATTTGCACCTATTTTAGTCCACAGCTAATACAAAAGTTTCAACCATGATTTAGACCATAGGTTAGATTAAACCTCTTCCATGAATTCGGGCCATCAACTCTCCTCTGCCATTTTGAAAATGTAATAAACTACACAAAACTGAAAAAATAGGAAGGCATGCCACATATTTATTCCTCAATCAAAAAACACTACAATATGACACCAGAGGTAAAATGCAGTTAAAGGCTATTTGTACAAATGTTTCTATATCAAAATTATACTTTCAGTAAAAAAAACACCAAACACTCCAAAACATAGAAAATCATACTTCTAATCTTGTCCCAAAGAAATCTTACTGTACATTTTTTTATTCCACACCATTGACATGATAGAAATAATGACTTTCACTGGCAATTTCAACAAATTGAATAAAAATTTATGAGTGATTTTGAAAGAGATGAAGACCATGAAGTTAAAAACAAAGTAGAGTTCTGGTCATGCAATTATTTTGTGAAAAATGTCTCAAAGGAATTGGGAAAGGTTGAACATGTCTACATAAGAATTGTTTTATACTGTGTTGTTTTGGAATCATCAAAATAGATAAGAAATTGACCCAATCTTGCAGAAAAACACATGTACTGCACACAGAAATGGGTATAAGGGGCTACACACAAAAGTGGCATGAATGTTCGGCCCAAACATTTCAGCTATTTCTAGTCATATTTTGAATATACATGTAAGAGCATTTGAAGAGCAATCCTTTTCGGGAATGTTTCTACTCTGATGTTCTTCCAAACTGACATGAAAAGATGAGAAAGCTCACAAATTATTTTTTACCTTTCCCAGAACTCAAGAATTCCCTTTAATACCCCAGTCACACCGACACTAGACCAAACAAAAAACTTACATTACCCCGTACGGCCAAGAATCGGTCAGACTGGATTTAGTTTGGAATTGGTTTTGGCGGCATGACTGAGGTACAATAATACATTCTCATGAATACTGCTTACCTATGCTGTTTGAGGTTCTCCAGACAACCTTCTACAAATCTCATTCGGATTTCTCTCTCGGGAAACACACAGACGAGAGAGCAAAGAAGTTTCTCAGCCTCGGAAGACAGGCCGTCACCCAAATGGACCTGACAAACAAACCAACAAACCAAAGATCAAAATATGGAACTTGATCTTCAAATATCCCACATAATTTAAACAAATTTGATAATGCCAACGTTCTCACTACCATCACCACGCAAAAAAAAATTGGAGTCTGTGCTCTTGAATGACAACACGCAAACCACTCCGCAATGTCATAAAGGATATACTTCACATGGAAGATGAAATATGTATCCTTTTAAAATCAGTGAACACATATGATACGTGTAACTTTACAGAAAATATATAAGTACAAACGGACAGTATCTAAATTTACGGAATATTCAGTACAAAGAAAATGCCAGGGGTGCTCAAAACGTTATCATTTTGCGTTTGATCGATTAAAACTTTAAGTAATAATAACTTTCGTTTTCTTTATCACATTTTCCTAAAACATTAACTGATCTGTTTCTCTCATTTTCTGCATTTTATTTTAAAAAAACACACAAATTTTCAGGGTGGACTGCCCCTTTAATATGATTACTGTCACTGTACTCACAGCACTTTCATCCTGTACAAGGTCCCATAGAAGAGTGTTAGATTGCTTGCAGACATCTTCAAAGCTGAAGTCTCCAAAGGGAATGATCTGTCCATCCTCGTCATCGTCCTCTCGATGTGTCGAACATGAACCTGAAACGAAGAAAGAACATTATAATTCATGGAGTACACGTTAATATTAATGATGTCATGAATTAATAACTGGAAGGTGTTGTAAGATGTCACTGATATTTATAATTACAATTACATTTAAAATCACAATGAGAAATAAGAATGGAGGGGATGACAAAAAAAGATTACTTACTAGACAATCTACTTCTCTGTACGGGTGACACATTAGCAATGGGTCTCTGCCTTCCCTTCACATGAGCCTGTAACCTGTGAGGATGATGATGGTGATGATGGTGGTGGTGATGCGGGTGGTCTGCATGCTGATCAAACTGACTCAGCTGGGCGCTGAGCTGGGCCAGGGCATCCTCGCAGACAGAACTCGACTCGTCCTCTTCGTCCTCCCCGTCGAAGTCGGCCATGTTCTTGTCCGACTTAGCACTGGCCTGAGAGCTGCTGCAGCTTCCTCCCCCCTCCTCATCATCATCCTCATCGTCATCGTCATGGTGATGATGCTGAGGGTAGATGAGGTTCATCATCATGGGTCTGCTGTATATGTTTAATGAGAAAAAAGAATGAGTGTTTATATTTTCTCAGGAATTTTTTGCTGTTTTTTTAAAAGACCATAGTCCATCTGCAAATCTAACTGCCATGCCATGATCTGGTAATAGCCCGGTGGTAAAGAAGTAGAAAAACATGTTGAAATCCCCCTAGGTTACTGATTTGCTTTATTTCCAGATCAAGTTTATGTCTTTAACACTGGGAAAATAGCTAAATTTCTTTGGAAAAGAAGCCCTTTATTCATGAGGAACAATCAACAACATAAGTCTCTTAACAAAAATAAAATGGAATGGAAAATTTTTGCCATCAAGAAATGTGCCACACAATAATGTGTATGTACAAAGTCTGAAATCTGGATAACATTCACACCACAGAACATGCATCTAATAACTGGACAAGTGTCCAACACCAAAGCGCATGCATGGGGCTATCATCCAAACAAGTTTCTAACATCAAAGCGCATGCATAGGACTATTGTCTACACATGTGTCTTACACCACAACGCATATATGGGACCATCATCTGGACTCACCTCCTTATTGGCCTGGGTCTGGGAAGAAACCTTGGACAGTCATAGATCTCTGGATCCATACTGCTAGGGCCGTGGAAGTACTCCTCAGACTGATGAGAATCATGGGACAGTCCATGGGTCTCAGACTCAGGTGACTCATCGATGGTAGGCAACTTGCCCCTCACAGGGAGCTCATTGACAAGCTTGACGGGGCTACGGTTCACGTCACTAGTTGAAATCAACAAATCTCCCTGGACCTTTTTGTACTCCATGCCTAGGTATCAGAAAAGGGTGTATATCAAGAATTATTGTGACATTCTCATACTGTTCCTAGCTTAAGTTTCATGCAGCTTTCTCTCAAGTTGATTAAAGAGATTAGTGGTCGGTTGAAACACTGGCATTTCGAAAAATATTTTCACAAAGTGAGTTGTAAAGTGAATGTATTGCAAATAAATATATCATCTTTAATCTCAATCATCAAAAGTACATGATGAGGCATATATCAAAAGTACACCATCCTGCACAATTACAAGATATTACAAACCCTACTTTTGTCAGATTTGCCAAATTATTGTCATTCAATAACTTTTTTTAGAAATCTTCAAGTTCAAAGGGATTTATCATCATGTATGCAGACTATCGCAAGAAATCTAGACTTTGTAGGATCTGAATCATGAATAAATCAATCTGATATCAGTAATATTCTACCTGGGCTAGAGTCCGAGCTATCTCCTCCCTGCTCACTGCCGGTATCCATGAGATGCTGGTGATGATCCTTGCCATGTCTCAGGGTCTTGGCCAACTGCTTGAGGACATGCCTATTCCCATCTCTCCTCAAGACACCCCTCTCCCCTTCCATCTCCATATCGCTTCCGTTGCTGACATCCTCATAGTCACTTCCCAACGGCACACCCTTGTCCTCGTAACTCCCTTCCGAACCATCGGTACCACTATCCGTCTGATCGGGACTGGTGGCCATCGCCTCGTTCTCCGAATCGATGCTGTCCGAGTCGTCCTGGTCAGAGGCACAGAGGGAGGACGGATGACGGGAGGTCTTGCGATGGCCGTGGCAGATGGCTATCTCGCCCTCTGACCTCCAGGAGTCTGCATGGCTGGCCTTGGAGCTGTGGGAGTGTACTGACCGGTGGTCATCCAGGTCGTGATGACACATGACGTCCGAGGAATGGTCCTCCAAGTGGGATGGGTCAAGACCTACGACGTCAAGATGCTCCTCCTGTCAGAAGAAAAGCATATTGAAGTTTGAAGTGTCCAGTCTGAAGCCTTCATAAACAATATACATGTAGAATTATATGAATGAACAGAATCAATAATTACAGGACCATTTCAATCACCTCCTGAATAATGGATTCTCTCATTCCCATATGTCTGATACAGGGAACACCTGGTTGCTATAGGCAAGGGATTTTGTTGTATTCTTTTTTTAAAAGTCAGAGCCCCTCTCAATATGTTTAATGATCAATGCTTGCTCAGTTCAACATGAGAAATTAATTCATTTACCAATTCAAACATATTTATACACAGTAACAAGATCAGATACAGGACATATATTCATAAACATGGCAATGTACCTCATCAGCATGTTGATCACAATGAAGACATCTATGGCAAGGGCTTTCCTCTTCATCTGGTCTGATGCCTTGGAACTCCAGTGTTCTGCTGTTATTCCGGTTACCACCCATCGACAGAGGTACTGGAAAGATTTAGAGGGAAATTCAAAACCCATGTGACATAAAAGCTATAAATATTCATACTGGTGAGGCTATCCTGGGTGAACAAGACCATATCATCATCATCATCATCTTTATCCTTGTACTTATCTGTATCGTTATTGTTGTTAAAGTCATTGTCATCGTCATTATCATCATCATTATCATTATCATTATCATCATTATGATCATTCTTATTATCATCATGACCATGATCATCATTATCATAATCATCATCATGATCATTCTTATTATCATCATCATCATTATCATAATCATAATCATTAACATCTTCGTGATCATCATGATCATTATTATCTCTTACATCTGCCTTTCTCTAGACTGCTCTTGAGTAACGGGAAGTCCTGGGTGGAGGGTGAGACTTGGACTGAGGGCAGTAGTCTCCTGGGATGGGAGGTTGTTGCTGCCATGGCTCGTGTTGATAGGGCATTGTCCCAAACACACTTGGTGATCACTTGCGACAAGTATAAAGTCTATATAGCAAAGGACAAACAAAACACAAGACACACGTGATGTCTGCAATTCTATGGAATCTACAATCAACATGACTGTGATAAAAGTCTGTCGTAGAAAACCTTGCTTTCAATTGAAGCAGAAAATCAGACACAAGATATCAAAACAGGTTTGAATAAAATTGGACAACTAATACAAGAGTTATAATTTTTTAATGACATTAAAATCTACGGAAAAATATGAAAATCACTAGACGAACTGGCAAATTGGTAAAGCTTAAGTACATTTTCAGTTCATCTAAACAAGTCAAGGTCTCCCACATATTTTTTCCACTCACCTGTTCTGTGTGTTCAGATGGATGGAGTTTAGAGACCAACTGCATGAGATGGAGAAGGGGACGGGATTCAAGATGCTTGATGAGATGAGGGAAGAGATCGTGGACGTAGCGACCAGAGTGCTTCAGCTGGGCTGCTGCCCACACGGTGTCCAGATGCTTCAGGGTGAGGGCACCGTCACTCGCCAAAAAGTTCAGGATCACTTGGCACTGCTTGATGATCTGAAATTAAATGTGTGTGCGAGATGATGGTACAGTCAGCTCTTTGTCTTTCACTTGCAATGCATACATGTGCAAACAATGGAAGTAGCTTGTGTAATTAATCACAAAAATAACATCTTGCGAAAATATCGGCTTATATACAGTAAGCAATTAAATCTTTAAATTGACAACATATTGTAAAATGTAAAATAATTATATTCCTATATGAAGTGACTACAATTTTGTAGTTTTCTATTAAAATCCATCAGTAAACTTTCATTTTAAACACATATTTTGTAGAAATAACTTAATAATTAATCAACGGCTGCAAATTGGAGAGGAAAATAAAATTCATTGAACCCCTTTGAAAAAGTCTCTTTCATGACATGTTAAACATTCACCTCAAATCGTTTTTCAGGAAAAATACAGAAATGCTCTTGTGGTATTAACAATATCTTACCTCTACATGCATGTTTGGACCAAATATGTGTTCCACAATTTCCCGCTCAAGCAGCCATTTTGTCAGTTCTGAGCCCATACTATGAGAAGAAATATAAAGTGATACAATTGTTATTTAAATGGTTAATATATTCAGCTTTATTAAAGTATTGGCCTGGAAAGAAAAGAAAATCTGTCAAAGAGAATGATTTGATACTTGGATGAAAGTAAAAAGCATACTCAGTTTTTACTTGATTTTTATTAAACGTATATGCTTTCTCACATAGCATAAAACAATACAAAGAAAAACAACCACCTGGACTTTTATCCACGAGGCATACACCAGTATGATTTTACTTGTTAAACAAGTGGCGCGTCCACCAAAACAAATGCGCGTTTGTGCACAAATTGGGTCATTTGAGGGTCATTTATACCATGTATTAATTACGAGCTGGCTTATTATTATCTTGGGGTAATTATGTTTCTTTTAACAAGTCTTTATTTAAAACTTCTTCATTGAATCTGTGGTCCATCCAATATCCTCCCATTGCAACCATTTCCTCTAGCCTCCATACAGCATGGACAACCATTGATGACAGCCATGTTATTGTGCTCACTTTGCAAAGATATTTCATTTCTGATTGATAATGGCCTTCTAATATTTATTTCACTTCAAATAAATGCAGAGCTTAGGGGACGTTTCATCAGTCGTTTTGTCAGTGATTTTTACCAGCAACTGTTATAAGCTACTGAAATCCTTGCATCTGATTGGCTGAGTGCAAATTTGTCAGTATAAATCACTGACAAAATGCTTGATGAAACGCTCCCCAGGACAAAAGAAAAGGTGTACTTACTTTTCTACATCTGTGACTGATTCATTGTGATATACTTCATTGAACATATGGATTTGATTCTGTAAAAGACAAGACGGAGTGTGTGTGTGTGTGTGTGTGTGTGTGTGTGTGTGTGTGTGTGTGAGAGAGAGAGAGAGAGAGTGAGAGAGAGAGAGAGAGAGGACAGAGAAAAAGAAAGACAGAGAAAGGGCAAAATAGTGAGAGAGAGAGAGAGAGAGAGAACAAGAATAAATCATTAAAATGCAACATACAAATTTTCATGAGAGCTTGATTCTACACAAGATATTTTTTACTTGTTCTACACAAAATAGTATCTACCATGAATGCATTTCTTTAAAAAAAGTATATATACAAAAAATGAAAATAAAAGCAGCTCTTTTCTTATCCAATATATTTTTCACTTTATACACAAGATGAAGATTGAAACCACTTTTGGTTATTATCACATACTTCTGTTCTTCACTAAAAATCAGTATTATTATTTTTTAATGATGAAGAAGAATAATCATCATAAAACATGAAGTTTAACTAATGTATTAAAAAAAAAAAAAAAAAATAACTTACAGTGATTTGTCCTAAGCCAGTTAGCCTCATGGTGAGTGTAGCTGATGTGAAGAACTTGAATGCCAGCTCCAGACTGTCCTGATCGAAACACAGAGGGCTCTCTACTGGCTCCTTGATGGCGCTCCACATCATATCAGCCATGTGTCTTGCTCCATTCCCTCGGAGCTCCTTGTCGGGCAACTTACACAAATACCTATAGATGGGGTCCACATAAAAGTATGTCCTTTGTATAAACATTATACAAAAGCAACTTACACAAATTCCTATAGAAGGGATCCACAGAGAAGTATATCCTTTGTAAAAATATTCTTCAAAAGCAAGGGGAACAATGTCCAGACCGAAAAAAAAAATACATGTTCATACTCATTGACTAAGCTATCTTTACTTGATTGTATTATTGTTGACAAATTGAAAAAATCCCTTCTTCAATGCGAAGAGCTGTTCATAAAGAGAGTACAGGTGGACACAAAATATTCCTTTCAAGATTAATGTCATGTGTCATATTTGAAAGCAGCAAAGAAGATACTGATTAACTTAATGTATGCTATTCATTATAAAAGAAAAATAAACTTGATGTTTATTTGATTAAAGCGATGAATTAATTCAATTATTTTGAGGTCTTGACAAACACTTTTATCTACATTTATATCCATTACTTTTATTTTCTTTTATTACACTTGAGGAGAGTATGAGATATTTAGGACGAGGGGGAAGTCCTGTACATTCACACGAGACATTCTCTAGCCTCTCCCACGCAATGCCTCCAGAATGACATTTAAGAAGACATAACAGCGGAAACAAGTGATTTGCTCTCGCCATTTCAATCATCCATGTGCACTGAATAATCGGAAGTCAAACAAGGTGAGTGCTGGATGGCACTGCATTTAACCTTGTCTCATCTTTTTTTTTCTTCTTTTTTTGCATCCAGGGATGATGGAGGGAGGCAATAATAAGGTACTACTGCTACAACAAGTAGAATAAATGAAATATACATGTAGTCCGGAAAAAAATTTGATTTAATACTTTTTAATCAGGTTCTTGATATCTGACCTTTCAAAGTGCTACATAAATATCCTGAGGGTCAATCAGCTCTCATATTCCACACATGTAGTTATTATCTAACAGCACCATCAACAATTACAAAAACAAAATCGCAATAACAATGACCTCTCAACTCTCTATTTTTGACACTTTATAAAATGACCCCAATCCAGACTATATGACATTGAAGCTAATGCATACCAGGTAGTTAATCTCAGGCCTCCAAGGAGAGAACCCCCCAAACAAGTTCTGATCAATTTGACCTCAAGGTCAAATGTGATTGACCTCCGACCTACCTTATTATGTGCGTTCTCAGGGGGACCACAAACTGCATGATGGCATGCAAGTGCAGCCACATCCTCAACTGGAAAAAATAGAAAAGGTACTTAATTTATATAAACATATCAATATCATCCTCATAAATTTTACAGTGCCCATTTTTTCAGACATAATTATGCATCAAAAGATGTGGAGGACTTTATATAACATAAAACAGGAAAATTATGTGCTCTAATGCTTTTTTAATCACAGGAAATAAAACAGGAAGAATAGACATTCAAACCAAATAATAAATTCCTGTTTTGATTGAGAATGTGCTACATATTTGAGAAACAGGAAAATGGTTGGACATGAATAACTGGCAACAGGATATTAGTTATCTTGTTAAATATATGAAAAAGGACCTTAAAAACATTATACTATATTTGCTAGGATGTGGTGATAAATAAAGTTCTTCACATTTCAGAACTCATGTTTTCACTGCACTGCATAACAGAATGCAAAGCTGATCAAATTTTTGTACTGAATACCAGAACTAAAGAATGTTAAATTTGCTCCAAAAAAAAACATGATTAATAATCTTTAAGAATCAATAATTGATGCAATTAACCAGTGATTGTACATCATGATAGCTAACTATATTATTGGAATATGGTTGCTTCAAATGACTATGCTCAGATTTCAAATACTGGCTTATTTCTCAAAAGAACATGTTATGTAGCAACTTTAAGTACACGCACACAATTGACCACAAAATAGCAAAAGAATATTCAAAAACATTGTTCCTCATATGATTTCAAGTACATGAACATCATGTTTCAAGATATATATATACATATATATATATACATGTATATGTCTCTCCACTTCAGCACTTTTCTTTTTAAAGCACCTACTTTCGGAGACATCTTCCAAATACAGACTCCATGTAACTGACAATAACATATGTGTGCTACATTTACATGTACGTACTCTAAGTTATCTTAAAGTCATGTTTAACAAGAAGAAAACTTGGATCTTGGTCTAACTTCCATTTAGACCAGGGAAGGGTTTGAATTTTGGCAGAATGCAGGCCATTTTAATAGTTCAACAGCAAATTAGAGCAAATGAGGATCAAAGAAGTCCATAACACTCACAGAAGCTCCATGTAAAATAATGCCAAAGTGATCCTTGAAAAATGTGAAGGTCCTACATTGAGGTAGCCACTGAAATAAAAGTTTCAATGGTATATATACCCATTTCCCCCAAATTTTTTGAAAAACAAATCTAAGCACAAGCGCTGATTCCCAAAATAGAATAATGACAAGTACGTATCAGGTTTCACAACTCTCACACACAATCCTCCCCATCATTTCTTCTAAGCACTTTAAAACTGAGAATTGAAAGCAAGAGAGAGAGAGAGAGAGAGAGAGAAAGAAAGTGAGAGAGAAAGTGAATGACATTTTAATTATTTATGGTCAGTTACTAGACTGTCAATATTCTACTCAGTGACAAGTAAACTATATATAGGTTATATGTAGTGGAAGGAATTATTGAGGATAAGAAGGAAGTATACACACACACGTGCTGGGAGTAATTTAATAAAAAAGCAGAATATCTTACATTTGTGACCACGGTGAACATAGCATGTGCAGAGGAGAACGGCAATGTCTCGGGAGTCGATTGCTGGAAGCATTGCCTCATCACCACCAGGCCGTTGCTATCACAGAAGAAACAAACGTTCCTCAGGAGGTGCAGACTAACATCTAAATCCTGAGAAATCCAAAGAAACCCAACATTGTCATATGGATTGTTAGTGTTACCTAAGAAAGAAAAATAGAACTGCAGAACAGTCAATACTTGAAACCCATGGTGTAAGACTGATCAGTGTCAAAAATAAAAGCAGTTGATAGGTGGTTTTCATATACAGCCCTGGAAAAATTATTAGACCAAGCTTTTGTAATAAGGGTAATATAATATGCATACAAAATTATAAAAATGATTTGCCTTTGTATTTCATTGAATGAATACCAAATTCCAGCAATTATACCTTGCTTTTTACGATATTTTATTTCCTTCTTACCATGAAAATAACACTATTAGTAACTATTCTTGGTCTAATAATTTCTTCCATGCCTGTAGGTGATCTTGACATAGAAGTTTCCTTTTCATACAAGTATAAATCAGAAACACTGCTGAAAGGATACATCGAGGAATAAGACCTCATTCCCATAGGCTTTATGATGCGGTACCCTTCCTAAAAATAAAAGGTGTTGCAAAATAAAATGACACTTCTGTATCTTGTAAATAAGTACATGCTTACAGCCCTTTGTGACACTTTCTCACCAACATTTGTATTCATTTACTTTGGCAAGGCTGTTCATATCTACCAGGTTTTCGGTTCTGTCCATGATATTCATATCAAATGTAAACCAGAGATAAGGGAAACTCAGAATGTTCTCTAAAACATCATTAACAACTTATGTACTATGGGTACAATAGTGCAATGTAAATGAACTCAAATAATACATACATTTGTGTCACAGTAGTTTCCCAGTGCTTCGGATTCTTGTGGTGACAGCTCCTGGTGGGTGGAACAGAGTAATACATATTTTTTCTTGGATTTTGGAACACATGATATTCTTTAACCCATAACAGTACAGGGTCTTCTTTTAGTGATATTGTTGCATTATATTTTGATCCAAGAATTACACATTATGCATGTACATGTACATAACAGAAAGAGCAAAAATAAAAGAAATTTTTTGTGGAGTCTATTTCAAATGCACTACTTTGTGCCTTTCACGAATAAGAGCAATTTAATAGACCTGTTTACTAAGTGATTCAAATTTTATGCATACTTTTGAAACAAAGGTTGTTCTTGACAACCTGAAAGCTTGCCAGGGGCTTGTCAGACATAGCAACAAGTAATGTATGCAAACTGGATTCCAAGTATTGTAGTTCATTCATTAATAACAGGTTAATGGAATACCTCGTTACTAGGTCCCCAGGAAAGAAACATCCATAAATTTGAATCACTTAGTAAACAGGTCTATTGCAACGACATTATACATGTAATAGTTTTTTCAATCTATGTAGGAGTGAAAAATAAGAATAATTTTTGCCAATTTGAGGAGGGAAAGATAAAGAGCAAAAATAACAGAAATTTTTTGTGGAGTCTATTTCAAATGCACTACTTTGTGCCTTTCACGAATAAGAGCAATTTAATTGCAACTACATGTAATAATATTTTCAATCTATGTTAGAGTGAAAATTAAGAATAATTGTTGCCAATTTGAGGAGGGAACAACTGATTAATTTAGACCATTAGAAAATTCTGTACTGCTATGGATTAAAAACAAAAACAGGGGAGCCCTTCTGGCTCTCAACATACGATATCATGTTTGGAATGTAACACCAAAAGAAAGCAAATTTCTTTATTTCATCTGGACGAGCAAGCTTGAATCTTCTGGCGAACACCAACATACTTTTCACATGTACATTGAATCGATTCTTGCAGAAGAACAGAACATTCATAACGCTATTATATTAAGTAGTGCTCAAAATACAGTAGGGATCCACTTTTGCCTCTTGTCCAAGTAACCCCTGTATTTTTCCTTTTTTAGAACATACATTTTAATTCTGTAGGGCATACTGATTTGTTTAAAATGTTGTAAGAGCCCACTGAGGATGTAAGATTGAAACTATAGTGCACATACATGTATAAGGTATTAGAGAGGGGGGAGGAAGCAAGATATTTCAACCTCATATACAGACTAATGGGCACCCAGGACACATGGACACTCAAAATCTAAGTCCAGGGCCCCTCGCATAAAAAGTTGCGTTTAAACACAAAACATAAACTTCAACGCAACTTGATTTTCAACTTATCAGGATTGTGTGTTTGGGACTTGTGTTTAATAATTTAATTTTTTCCACTTGTTATGCAAGAAGGCCCTGACCCCCAAATTTAAAATGTTAACATGGGTCTTGTGCATACAAACTTTAAAAATTTCCAATCTGGACCCTTTAATCAAATAAATAGCATGGAGCCTTGCAATATACTATAAACTCAGTGTGTTTAAATGGCAAAACTGCACCAATTAAATTGGTTAGTTGCACTGTAAGTCTACTGTAAGTATTTTCTTAAAAATGCAGAAGCATTGAAGCAAATATACTCACGTCTGTGACACCATGGTAGTACTGTTTATGTGCTGAATACAAAGGGAAGGTCATGTGAAAAACTTTGGCAACAAGATGCAACAGCCTCTCTTTCTCCTCCTGCGTCCAATCCTCATCCTCCGCCCGACGACTACCCTCCTCGGGCGTTCTCGTCCTCGTCTTCTTCTTCTTGGCATCTTCCTTGGCAACATCATCTCCATCCTCAGCGAGGTTTACATCTCCTCCATCTCCCTTTCCATCTTTTGCTTCCTCCATCTTCCGTTTTGCATCATCGGTTCTTTCATCTTTCACCTCTCCTCCATCATTCTCCTCTTTGTTTTTCACACTTTCGTCACACTTGTCTTCTCTCGTTTCGTCTGCTTTAGGCAGTTCGACATCATCATCTTTAGAGGAAGTTCCTCGGCCAGGCTCGCTGACCTTCTTTTCAGAGTCCTTTGCTTTGACCTCTCTCTGTTTCCTCCTCTCTTCTTCATCTCTCTCTCTTGACTGGTGCCACGACGAGATGATATTAATTGCTAGTCGGAGGACAAGCTGAACCAAACTGTTCAGCTGCTCAAAGTTCTTGTACTCCTTGAATACACAATTGCATTGTCTGGGAATAGAAATTATAAACAATTTGTTATTTGATATTAGAACAGATATTACCTTCAATGAAAGTAATTTTTTACCAATGCACATAAAATTTTTAATTCATTTTTTTTTTTTTTTTTTTTTTTTTTGTAGTCTACATGTAAGTTGCTTAATGGGAAATCTTTTCAGGTTGTCTTTTCAAATGTATTATTTATGAAAAAACTGTATGGAATTTCTAATTGAATGTATTATTTACAAAAAATATATGACTGTGATGCAGTGATGTCCATGTCCAAAACTGAGACACTATACAGGAAAGAAAAACAAGTGAATACAATACATGGTACACAAAGTAATAGTGAAACGTCATGGCGCATAAGAACGCTGGAAAGATGCATATGACAAAATTATTCAACATCAATATTATATTCTATAGAGGCAGAGCCAAAATATTAGGATGTAGAATAAATATGTAACTCTTTGAACACTTTTAAGCAAAATAATATGAAAACTTTTATTCAGATTTGTCTGATTCTAATTATAGAAGCACGGACAAAACCAGCCATTTTCCTCCTTGCGTCTATCCCGTGTCTTTACGCGCCACTGCGTTTCGCTAAGCTACCTAAAACTTCTTATTGTGTCAGTCTTCTTCCATCTTTCCTCTCTTATTCCATCTTAGCTCTCTTATTCCATCTCTCTCCTATGCTTTATGTTGGCTGGATGTTTTCGATTATTCATCGTGATGCACAGATAATGGAATCAAACAGTTTAACAGTAGGTGACACAATAACATACTTCCTCATTGTCTACTCGCGGGTCCTCTGATCATGTTTGGGTAACTCAATTAGCACCCTGCCGAAACTCTCTCTCGGGACTCGGGGGACCCAGAAATGCCGCAAGTTCAAGGCCAATAGGATGCATCCATTTTCCCCTCGATCCATTTTTTTAGTTGCCAATATTAAACCCCAAGCACGGTAATACCGTTTTGTTTATAATGTATGTCCACTACATATTCTACTGAACCACTACAGAAACAATAGAACTGCTTTAAAACCAGAAATGCAAAAAAAATAATCTTTCATGAATTGCGAAAATGGGAGTTCTTGTTTTAAAGAAACATCGGCAAACTGAAGAAAAAAAAAGTAATTAGCAGCATGAAATGAAAGCTTATCTGGAACCAATTTGTCAAGTTTATTGAAAGCAAATTTTCTGGTTCTACACTACAGTATAAAATCGGTATTTCAAGATCCAGTGACTACCAACAACCCAAGTGTCCAGCTCTGGAAAGTCTTGCAAATTCCATATTGAGGATACCATATGAGCACACACAAGCAACATTTACTTGAGAGCATGCACTGGGTATTGGCATTTCTCCATTAGCCATCTAAAGGCATGGAGATGTAGTACATGGACACCTACATGTACGTAATATGTAGATATAAATATCTATGTGCACTTCAGTCTGACGTGACTAAATTGTAACAAACACAGATACAGAGGTCTGATATAAATATTGCAGCAAAGACCAGTATCAAAGAGAAAATTACTTTTCAAAGTTCCTAGATTTTATCAAGGCACTGGCCAATCTGGTAATGGTGGTTGCACTGGGATTTCAGAAAAAAAAGGTCTTGTCAACTTTGCCCTGCTATTAATACACTGTAGGAGTGTAAGTTTAGCTCACTGTTTTAAACTCTGAGGTTATCTTGTAGTTTTAAGGACTGTGCGGTCTTTCTCATGGTTTCAGAAACTTAATGTTTAAGCTTAAACCACAAGTGATCCTACGATAAGTGCAATGACTACATGTGGTGGTGGTCCTCACTCAAAGTTACATGTATGTACATGGACATGTATGTGCTGTGCAGACAGTTAACATTGAGGTTTCCACAATGATGACTGCTTGCTTGGCTTGCAGTTTAAAACTCTGAGAAGTTGTTTTGGGCTTCAACGATTCAATAGCTTAAAAGTTTAAAATGACGGTTTCATGCAAACACAGCTACAATGTACTATTTACAAATGTACATATCTCTACAGGTAAACATTCGTTCAAGGTTGTGAAATAAGTAACATTGCACAATTCTCCAGACAGGAAATCAAAGTTACTGACAGGAAGTCAATTTTTTCTAACGAAATGAAAAACCATTCCAGGCATCAACGGATATGTTGTTTTGCAGGAAAGCTTCCTTAATGCTTCATGTCTGCACCACGCTAATAATGATGATGCAAAAGAATTAAGCCCCTGACACCCTTTCTTAATCCTGTATCATGAGCATCTTGTTCTTGTTGATACAGCTTTAAATAGCTTTCTATGTATTTGGCTACAGGAGGCATGGTGATCTTTCAACAATGCTATTACTTTTCGTGTCTGAATTTGGATTTCCTTTTGAACATACAATGTGCAAGGTCCATGATGACAGCCAATGTGAAAAAATTCTTCTCTTTTTTATTTTAATGGGAGCTCTTTTGGATTTGATAAACCGATGGTTACAGTGAGATTCCATTGCAGCAATTTTCATGTACTTGATAGTCTTGATTATACATCTATCAGGGTTCGTTTGTATTTTTTCAGAACACTTTTGGAGCATCCCAGAACTAAATTGCTTACAGGGCTCTGCTGTATATCTTTTAACTGCTATGAACAATATACTACATGACAAATTATATACTTCGGAAATGAACCCTTTTCCTCTCTAGCCTTGATATTATCATGGTAAATCCCAAGCAGTACCCTCCCCAACCACCCCTAAAAAAAAAAAAAGAGAGAGAGAGAGATGTACCATCATTTGCAAAAGTTTAAGACCACTATTCCAAAATGCAATGTCAAAGAAAGAAACAAAAATTAAAAACTTCTTTTTCAGACATACAATTATTTTCATGGCATAACCTATGTATCATACTTGTAATATATGCTTATACCATTACTCTTGTGCTACTGATCACTGTAGTAAACATGTTATGTAATCATTCAATGAGACAAAAGAAAGTATTCCAAATTATTGAAATACCCACAAATCCTGAGGTGGTTTTAAACTTTTGCAAATGATAGTAATAATCCATCAACAATAATATAAGTCATTCCTTCTGTTTCTAATTGCATATTTGATTCTAAAATAATCATTACATCAGTGGTGTAATTGAGACCTGGAGGTCCAAGACTGAGACCGAGACCGGGACCTCAAGGTCCGAGACCAAAATCTTTAGAGATCAAGACAGTGACTGAGACCAAGACCGAGACCAAGACCTTTTTAAGTTTAATGGACAATAAAACCTAACAAACTTTAGAAGACACCCTTAATAAAAATTGTGAGCTAGTTAGAAATGAGCCTGATCGCGTAGTCACAAACGGACATTTGACAAATTTTGAAAGTTTGAAGGCCTGTAAAAAATAAGTATTCAATTGAAGAGTGCTATTTATGTTTCAGTTGTGAAGGGCATCACTGAAGGAGTGGAAATTTGATAAAATTTGGTTGCCATGTTTGTGTACTAAAATTATAATCTATAAAATATTCAATGTCACGGACAGACAAATTGCCTACTCTTAACCGATCAGGCTCAAATATCTTGAAATTGCTCCTACATTGTATTTGATTACTGGATGAAAATCTCTCCAACTTCACAGTTTTTGTAGTCGGGTCTCGAGAGGTCTCAAGATGTCTCGGTTTTCTAAAGACCTTGAAGTTCGAGACGGAGACCTTGAGCTCCGAAACTGTGATTGAGATTGAGACAGAGACTTCTAGGTCCTAGACCAGGACCCTATAACAACGAGGACCAAGACCGAGACCTGGTCTGGAGACTTACAACACTACATTACACTACATGAAATCACCTCCATATAAGATCAATAAACAAATAAATAAATGTAACAACCATGACACACATGCCATTTCAAATTTGATCTTGTCGATTAATGAAAGAAATTAAGAAGAAACATACCTGTGAAGAAATGCTTGTGTGTAATTATAGAGGATCCATACATGCTCTTTCTGCAATTCAATCTTTTCATGGCTGCCTGTAAATACAAAACAAGAGATAATAGATAAAACATCAAAATGTAGACAAAAGAATTAATTTTATTTTTCATACATGTAGTATATACTTATATATATATCGTCTGTTGAGAGCCAGAAGGGCGTTAACTCTGTGTTAAAGTATATGAGTTAACGCCCTTCTGGCTCCAAACAGACGATATCTAAAAGGAAAATGTAATCCTATTCTCAATAATATTAAGAAGCACATGCACATGCAAACAGAACTAAAATGATGTAGGCCTATATTGTAAGGCCAACATCTTGAAACTTTCAAATCTATTAAAATAATATGCTACACAGTTGTTCATATATACACCAAAAAATGTATGTACATGTATGTTCAAGCAATCATACTTTTTCTTTTTGTAATAACAATTTTGATTAATGAGCAATGAGCAAATTTTCACCTAAAATTGTAATGAAATTCCATTCTTATCTATAATAATGAGGATAAACAGTGAAGTATATGGAATGTTTCTCATTCGTGAGATGGAAGCCTGTGAAATAGTTTCACTGTCTCACTCATAATTCATGATATATTCATATGTAATAGAAATGCATCAAATGCACTGGGGACTTGAGAGGCGAGGCAACCCAAGGTTCTACAAGGTTCTACAATGTACTTCTTAACAATTGTAGCAGTATTATGTCTGAATAACTGTGAAGAAATGTATTCCCCAGCACTGTTCTGCCGTGAAGTCGAGCAGACACACACTTCATAACACATTGCAAAGTACATACATGTCTTCTCTCAATACAATTTTTATGAATGGAATTGTGTACCCCCTATGCTTTCTGAGGTGACTGAGGTTGTGTGTATGATGTGATTAATGGCTTTCTCTACTGACTTGCTATGATACACACAAAGATGATGAAATGACAAGCTGGCTGCTGGTTTCTGTGTACTTTAGTATAAGAAATTGCCCCCGCACCTGGAATGGGCTATTCAATTGAAAATTACAGTCTGATAACCTTCAGAGTGTGTCCTTCGAAGCTATACATTCATAATATTAAGAACATTGTATTAAAGTCCCGACAAGGTGTCCGCCTCAGCATGTTAGCTTACTTTATTAAAATGGCCATACAAGTGTGCTGTAACACATTATACCCAGCCTACATAATTTATTACATGTATACCAGGATTATAAAATAGGAAGTATCAAGGAACGCAAAAAGATTTTTGTACTTACAGGAGAGTTAAAAACAAAATCATTCATACTCTTACCAATTTATTTTTCAATTTTGTTTTGTGAAAATTGGTTTGTCCTTGTTAATGTCATTGTTACTTGAGCATGCAACAAACAATTTACAAAATGTATTCACCTTTTTTGCATGAAGAGTTGCAAAACATGTACCGTACAGAATCTTAGGAATGTCTGAAAAATGTGCATTTAAAGAAAAAAAAATGCCTCAATGCCATGCCTGGACCAGGATATGAACACTTCGAAAAATTTCCAAGAAATGAATATCAGCATTTTCATTGTTATACATGAGGTGAAACCACCATCATTGTTCACCTACAGCTAACAATTAAGTTTTCAACCAATGCTCAGATTCCACTAGTCCACCTTTCATAATTCATTCTTAAGAAAACACACAAAATACTTCAAAATTACAGGGGGTATGAATGATTTTTTGGTAAACTGTATGGCACCTTCGGGCAAACAATGTTGTACATCCATATTTTTGCTCAATATTATAGGCCTCCATCATGTACAAATCAAGTGCAATAGTGAACTTTATATGTCACCTAATTAGATCCTTGCCGTTTGACTGGTTGTTTGATGTTGATCATTTGTCCCATTTAACAATTACGTCATCAATCGTGCAAATTTGATCCATTCACCGTGCAATTTTGGATCCATACGAAATTGTCCATTGCACTCGCGACCACTAACACGTCTACATAAGCAAAAACGACTTGCCTTTGCAACGCGCATGCGACTATCAAGTACATTGACGGACTGCCACGGCCGCGCGCTCAGCAACAAAATGTAAGTCCCTTCACTCTTGTTTCTTAATTCATAAAATGTCAAATGAGAAGGATAGATTCTAGGTGTCATATAAAACAAATAATGAATGTTTTTTTCATTCGTGCAATGGACAGAATATACATGTATCATTCGTGAAAGATGAAATGATCCATTCAACTCGGCTCCGCCTTGTTGAATGGATCATTTCATCCTTCACCTCATGAAATATTCTGTCCATTGCACTCATAAACATGTTTTGTATATTATAAATTTACATATAATATGATCATAAGATAATAATATAATAATAAACTAAATGTAGGATTCAAATCTGAGTCAGACCCTTCCATTATATAACGACTCATGATGAAATGTGAATCCAGAGGGGTGTTTCATCGAGTGTCTTGTCAGTGATTTTTACCGACATATTTGCTCTCAACCAATCAGATGCAAGGATTTCAGTGACAGTAGAATAGTTATAGTGCAACTTGTCACTAATGACGAGTTTTATGAAACAGGGCCCTGCTCTTTCAGGTATGCCAGGTATTGACAGATTACCCTATTTTCAAGTACTTGCAAAAATATTAATTTATTCATCAATGTTTTTTAGAGTAAATTACAATACATGGAGAATTTCATCTATCAAATTTTTTGAAGCTCAATCTTAATAGTATCAAATGGGTACTTCAACACCTGTATTATGCACCTGTTACAATACTGATACGTAACATGCATACACTTTGATGAAGCTTTCCTATAAACAGGCCTTCATGAGATACCCTTTCAAGTTCGGAATGTGGCGTTTGAACTGGTTTAAACTTCACTAAAAGACATACTTGCAATAATGACATAACCATAAACATTTATTTTGCAGCGATGTCCTTTTCTCTGATACAGTGTATGTTCTTTTTTATACATTACAAGCATGAACACACTGTCCACGATAAACCTCACTGCATGCGCAGTCAAACGTATGGCGGATCGTAAAACCGAGGAAGTCAATCACATTTCCAGGAAGAAGTAAAAAAATCAAAATGAATATTAAAAGGAATCAATGTAAATGAAAATTGCAAAAGTTGTACATGTACACGAAAATAGTCAGGTATTTTACACCGTGTTGCCAATTTAGAGACTTTAATGATTAGCTACAATTAGATTGCTTTTATTCATGAAGAGCACAATGTACTGCATTGGAAATAGACTAAAAAATTCTTTTCTCAGTGCTGGTCTCTCGAAAACCGGAGTGCATACGTATCGGAGCCAATCACCATTCCGCAGCACAGTAGTGCTTCAACATTGGAGGAAGGATAGTTTGAGATATATGTATACCCAGACGTTGTAATCCGGACAGGTCGTTTTTAAACAGTAAATCAAACAAATTTTCATGCAAATCGTCACATATCTTTCACAGGATAGCTTGAAAATCATGTGAATTCCAAATATTCACTGGTTTTAGTGTTACTTGTTAAGTGTCCGGAAATGCAACTCCCCCCCCCCCCCCAATCCTATTATCCTATTTTTTTCAACCCTGTTGACAAAAGGGAAAAACAGGTTGGATTCTATAATTCCTGTAAATCTTGGAATATTTTAAAAATCAGACACTACATTAAGTATATAATGATCATGGCACTGCATATTTTTTTTTCATTTACAAATTTTTAATATTTAGTAAAGCTTTGGGTGAGGTACATGTACCGGGTACCTCACCTTTTTTTGCTCCTCCAGACAGATTTTTCAGTCTAGGTTTAGACCACACCAACTTCATATTGACCACTAAGAACAAACAATGCCAAAAATGCTACATATTTTTTATCGCGTGTATGTATGAGGGAAAAATAAGATAAAGATTTTAAAGGTTGACTAAATTAGAGAGAAAATGGGTGCTCTTTCCATGTATTTTTGCCTTCTAATCACGAATCTGCCAATCGATTGTCCAAATTATGTCTCGTTTTGGCGAAAAAGGGGGAAAAGTAGAGGTACCGTTCCTTAAAACTCGTGAGCTGATTGGCTAACCCCCAAGTGACGTATGAAGAGTAAGAGGCACAAGATCCGCAGGCTGCAGCATATAATATTGTACACAGAATGCGGTATTTGACCCCTCTGTTCAACGGACAATTTATCAAAAAAGGAAATTAATCAATATAATCTTAGGAGTGAATAATCATTAGCAATATATTTTCTACAAGATCAGAAAACGCTTTTGCCCAAATATACAGCTCTTGTTTTGTTTTTTAGCTTTTCTTTTGAACAATGTTCTTATCCATCTGAGCTTGCCGAACGAAAGTTTTGCATTGGTCTTAAACGCGTGCACAGCCGTTTTATGCGTCTGTATGTACAATGTCCTACACATCTTTAGTACGGCAGTGACTATGTTCCCCTCGTACATAGCGACTGGTGAACGCTTTTGTTTTGTTTATTTCACTTACGGCTTTTTTTTTTTTTTACTTCGCTTTACATAGTACGGTAGTACTGACTTAGATTTTGGCTGAATTCGAGTAACTTATATAGAGAGAGGAAAAGTGCCTGCAATCCGAGTTGGAGGACTTTTCTGAGCCATGCAGATACGAACTCTGATTTATCAGATGATTTATCAGACCCCGAAGGCAAAGAAGCTCGAGTGGCAAGGGGAAATTCGACCATATTATATGTTTGAACCCCTCGCAGAATACGGTGAAGGGCCGTGCAGGGCTCGACTTTAGCGGTGGCCCGGTGCCAAATGCCACCTGAAACGGCGTCGGGCCACCCGAAACTGCTGGATTGGTGGCCCGGCTGGCCACCGAAAAAATAAGCAAGTAATGCGTTTTGAACTTATACTACGTGGATAATCTACAACTACCTTATCTTGTGTATGTGCACTGTTTGTGCTTACATGTACAATGTATACGAAGCACTGCGTGAGAACAAACAATGTACGTTGACAAGATAACGTACTGTGCAGTGAGTCCATGTTTATGCATGATGGCAGTGCACGATTTTGCTATCGCGAGATAGGGAAATCACAGTCCCTAATAACCGTCATTTGTCCTCTGAGAAATGAATTTCACAAATGAGTCCAAATGGAATATCATCGCTATTTTTCATGATTCAGGTGAGAGAGAATGCCTAACTTGTTGGTTAAATTGTTGATATATTCTCTTGAAAAATCCCTGCTGAAATTTACTTTCCAGCAGGAATGGGAGATGTTCTTCCCCAGCACCAGCGGCCTAGATTATTAGTTGTGTGGTGGGTACGCTGCGTGCACATCGTGAATCGTTCTTCATGACCAGGCTTTTGTGGTTTGTTTTCTACTCTGTAACTTTATCTTGGGGTGTTTGAATTTAGCTGTGGTTGACTACATACGATCAGGGAATTCCTGGAATGTTATAGAATTAAGATAAAGTAATTTTCCTTCAAAAAAAAAATCTGGTTCCTGGTTTTGAGTTTAGATCTTACTCAGAACTAGAAGATAAGGCAACTGGGCAAGGTGATTTGCATGTGGTGTGCTAAAAAGCAGATCAATTGGCTAAAATATTAAGTTAATCATGTCAATATTTCTTTATAATGTACTGTAGATTTATGATTTTAGCCCTCTGAAGAACAAGAAAACGTACCAGCTTCTGGGGGCTTCGTGCCTGAAGTTACCCTTAAAGGGCGAGTCAATTAGAATCAACATTGGGGCTAAAAATGTAGTACATAGGTCCAATGACACAATTCTGACATTTTTAGAGAAAAAAAATTGCCCAGTAACAAGAAATTGGTCAAAAAACTCACTAATTTGGGAACGCCCCAAAAATTGACAGCTGATTGGCTAGAGCGATTTGACGTAGCATCGGGAAGTCCCCCGCGAAGCCACTAAGGTTGACTAATATGTTGGCAATGTAAATGAATGATAATTTATCCATTTTCATATCACTATTTATACAATTTCGACAATCTTTAAGTCCCCCAAAAGGATTTGAATAGGTTGTTTAGACATTTTAGTAGAGGTCAAATGACAAGTCTGGCATTTTTTCAAACACTTTACCCATGATAATTCCTCTTTTGGATTAGGTTTATGTTTTGGAAAAACGTAATATTTTACAGACAAGTAGACGTGTGGACAGTCGCTTTACTGCTGACCGTACCTTGCGAATCTTTGTGTGCGTGCTTATGATAACAACCAAGTACACTGAAAGACTGGATTAAAGTCTCAATATATTACAACAATTACAGCAAAATCGTGTGCTGCAAGCTAGCTGCCTCCGGGGGGGGGGGGGGGCACTCACATATATATGTCACACATGTATGTGCCGCTGTGACGTCCCCCATTTTCAACCTTCTCGGGTCGCTCCCATGATATGCGATTTTCAGATTTTCACTAACCGCACCTCGATTGGCTTCCGACTCGCTCCCTGGAATATGAGAAAACAATGCGCACAGCCCATTGTCCGGGAACGGTCGCTCCCTAGCCTCCAAGGCCAGCGCAGCGGGGAGCTGGGCGACCTAGTGCCCCCTAACTGAACGCGGTATTACTAGTGCTAGCGGCGGCTCAGCGAGATCAATCTGCATGCGACATCGAGCCAGTGCAGTGGCGCGGCATGTACAGCGTTAAAAACAGCGCTGCGACCGCTGACTCAGTTCATGCACCGTATGTGTACCAGAGTAGTGAGATCGCGAGCAGCTAAAATTAGCTCTGCCCATGAGCCCGTTCTCTCCTTAGACCCTCAAAAATGAGCTTCCTCAATTAACCATTTAGCTCCTTAGCCCCCTGTTTTGAGATTGGCAGCGGCACACCCACATCCAAAAACAGGTTGAGTGCCCCCCCCCCCCCCCCCCCCCCCCCCCCCGGGCTCTACGGTACGGTACGGTAGACCTACCCTCTTTTTCTCCAGTGACTCCAGCAGAACTGCAGACCGACTCTTGTTTTTTTAGCTCCCTGTGTTTGGCTTCCACAGCCCTCAGTTCCCAGTCTGATGACAGGGATAGCTGTCGGCCGCAGCATTTTATTCTTGGGCGCAAATCCTAGCTGGTCATACAGCCCCTGGCCTGAGGGCCTGACTATCGAAGTCCTCCTCCCTGAAGTGGTCACTGCATACAGTACTGTGAGCGGAAGGGCCATCCCACTGAGCTAGCTCGCGTCAGCTTGATCGTTGAAATCCAAATTTTTCGAGTTGCATCACCTTTAGGAAAGGTGTGCAGACTGACACCACCGCTGGTGCCTTTGCTGCACCCAGCAACAACACATCTCCGCGGCATTTTCTTGAGATATGCACTCCTATCATGCCTATCCAAAATTCCCTGCACTGGATATACACAGACAAGCGTCGTCTGCTAGCTAGACGTTCCCGATGGTACGTCACAGGTCACCTGACAAGGCACGTGACTGGGCCCTATTTTTCGAGGGGCGTGGCAGACTAGCTGAGAAACGTGCGATTTAGGCAATTTCAACGAAGCTTAGAGAAGTACACAGATCTTTTTAATAAAAAGTATATGCGATTTCTAGCAATATTGACACAATACTTTGATATTATCATGAAATGTAATTCTAATTGACTCACCCTTTAAAAGAGGCTTTGCCCCTTGACCCCATCAGGGGCCCTGAGCGGGAACCCTTTTGGGGGGATCAAATAAGTGTCAAAAACTGTTTTTAAAGTAAAGGAAATAGGGTCTTCATTCAGACCTGCAAAATATTCCCTACCATTCTAGCTTTTTCTTATCTAACAAAAGAATGAACAATTATTTTTGTAATAATAATATTAGGGTTCAAAAACCTGATAAATGGTTTCAAAATAAGGCTGAGATTGCATCTGGGAGCATCTAGAACTCCGGCCGGAAGGGACTTCGCGCTCCCACCACCACACAAATATATATATTTTTGGTCCTCAAAAGTTGGCAGCTACAGTGAGCACTTTACTGGAATGCCCAATCAGTCTGAGTCTGTGTTGCACTCGGGGTTTTTTGAAATAATGGATTTATTGTAAACGATTGGAATTCAAAACTTTAAATATATGAACTGATTCCAAAACACATTACGTAACAAAAGTGTTTTATTAACTTGTATAGCGTAGGATACATTATTTTTCAATTGAAAAAAATCTGGGCCACCTGAAAATCCATTTGGCCACCTGGATTTCATGCTCAAGTGGCCCTGCTGGCCACCTTAAAAAAATGTTAAGGGCAAGCCCTGCCGTGGGTGAAGTAAATCCAATGCGTTGGAGCTCCCTCGAGTTACGGGTGAAGTAGAGCGGAAATTCTGTCTCTCGTTCGTTAGCT
The DNA here is from genome assembly GCA_025617745.1 of Heliocidaris erythrogramma. Classification (NCBI taxonomy): domain Eukaryota; kingdom Metazoa; phylum Echinodermata; class Echinoidea; order Camarodonta; family Echinometridae; genus Heliocidaris; species Heliocidaris erythrogramma. Next base: position 47,213,807 of record CM046855.1, on the reverse strand, counting down.
CGTCTTAGCTAACGAACGAGAGACAGAATTTTCGGTCTACGGGTGAAGCTGCTGCAGCTGCTGTCGTTGAAAAAAAGATTGGAAGACTTGACTCCAAGTCTTATCCAAGTCTCTACCCGCTTGAGCTTTACCTTTGCGACCCACAATTTCCGTAGATTTTCATCTTTAGGAAAAAGATGTAGGCTTACACCCCCTTACATCATCTTTAGGGGTCTTGCTACAGCCCGCAACTATACACCGATTCGGCATAATTGATGAAACTGTGTCCTCAAATCAACGTTATTGTGAGCAATTAAACACGAAAATATGCAATGCAAATGGTCGATGCGGTGAATATCATGCTCTCACTCAGCGCCGTACCGGGCTGGGCCTGCCAGGCCTGCGGGCATACACGGTATACAGGTGGGTGGAATATTTTCCTTTACTTTTCGTACGTCACAGATCACGATGTCGCTTCGATGGGTTTTTTAGGGGCGGGGCTTATGACTCTGTAAATCAGCAAAAATGTACTTTTCAAATGATTATGAAATACCACTGAATGCATAAAGAAGTGTGTGATAGATATATTTTGGCTCCTGATGACTCCTTCCTACGAAAAATGGGCAATTAATTTTTTATTTTAGTAACCCTTTAAATACCGTATATTCCAGAATAAAGCCCGCAGTACTTTCACCCAAAAAATGAACCGCCTCCAAAACCCTGGTCTAAACCACACATGTTGGAATGGACGGGACTACAGTTAGCCTGTGCTCTATCTCTATCAATTATTATCTTTTAAGTATTGAAATATTTTCATTCATAAATATATCATTCAGAACTAACAACTAAATATCTCATAAATATAATCAAAAACACGCCTTCGTATGGTCTTCTGAAGTTGACAAAGTACTCGTATGAAGCTCGATTAACGTGCTGAAATCAGCCTCAAAAGATACCCAAGTTTCTTTCTGGGTCTATTTCATGGTAGTATCAAAGAGACAAATGTATTTTCTGTACTATGAGCTATTGTAATGGATGTTACAACACTACGTAAGCACTCTGTAATGCATACATAGCACACCCCTCGTGGAGATCGATGGCATCCCTCCATCTCCGCGCTCTTTCAGCACGGTCCTATCCTTGCAGGATCCTTTGCGGAGATGTGTGTATTTTGTACATGTATGGAGAATGGGCAGTCAACCCAATGGATTTCCATAGGGCATGTGGCGTGCGCGTTAGATTGACCTCCTAGGTCATGTCATAGGTCATGTCAAGGACATGTTTCAGCATGCAAATTGTTTTCATTTTCCTCTTCAAAGACATCATGCTGTATATGTATTTTTTGTCTTTGCAAATCACTTAGGGGAACTTTTGATGGAATATGAACCCATGTAAGATATCTCTTAACAATTTTTTTAGAGTGGTGGAAACGTTTCCTTTCCAATTTCATTTGTGATTGTGCTTCAATTTGCGAGTTGCATTCACGGTTGATAGTCCCGTTCGTACTCGAACTTTTATAGTAGGGAAACTGCACGTACCATAGTATTAGTCTACAAACATGTACATGTTTGCGACATCGATCTAGATCGATGGTTTGCGAGTACTACGCTTCATCAGATTCTCTTCCTCTTTTAAACTTCCGAAGGACATAAAAGCAAAGACATCAAGGAATAATCGCCTTCAAAAAAGTCAATACAATAAAAAGTTGGGCCTGTTTTTTTCTTAATATGATTTTTTTGGGGGGGCAAGATTTCTTATGTTTGTGATTTTTCCCCATATTTTTTTTCCCCAAATTTATGAGTTGTCAAAGTTGGGGTGTGGCCTAGGCTACCGAATTCGGTGCTCACAGCATTCAAGGAATTCCTTCCTACCGGTACCCATTTAACACCTGGGTTGAGAGTGGCAAATGTAGATTAATGTCTTGCCAAAGAACACTAGTGCCGTGCCAGGGTTTGAACCTTTTTCTTATCTTACTTGCTAAACTGCTAATGGTTCGGGATAGCTCGCATCTAGATCAACTTTTTTTAATCGAAATTGCAAATACTTACGTAAATTATTGCATTAAGTATGTCTTTAAAACATTCATTTCAAGAAAGTTTGATAGGAATGTGAAATGATTACGTACACTATTTAAAAATTCTAGTAAGTTTTATCCCATTAAAAATTAAATTTAGGGCTCTTTTAGAGGTCCAAGTTTGTAACTTGCACTCCGAATCTTAAAACCTGATATGCCGAGTTTGCCTAGTGACGAGTTGTGACGATGCTTGTGATGAGTTATTACCATCGATCTCTCCCTATTCTGGTGCCACGGCAAAGACAGAGAGCTTCTATTACAGAGATTTGTTTAGCCGGTTCCGGGACAACCCGACCACCGGACAGCCCGACCCAAGACAACTCGACCCAATACCCTGGACAACTCAACCGGGTCGAGTTGTCCAGGGTGGGCTGCGCTTTCGGACAACTCGACCTACTTTTTTTCTTCTAACAAATTTCATGAACAGAGTTTCACAGCATGGCTACAAAAGACATTTTCTGCATCAAGTATGTTGATATGATGCATTCATGACATGAAACAAGGAATTTTAAGCTTTTCAGTTCTATAAAACATGATTTTCCCGGTGCAGTGAGAATAACGGTGTTCCCCGTGATCGGGCCCCACGCACCGATCAATGAGAAGCAAGCGACTCTACCGAGTAACTTACTATTTATTGGAGTTCATTTTACTGTCTCTTGAAACATTTCAGGGGTAAGAATGCTCTATTAATTATGTATCTTTACATTTCAGTATTAACTAATTTTCTCTACTTCATTATGGCTTGCCGCAAGTCTGAAACTCACACAAACTTTTGAGATTCTTCAACAAACAGGCCACTGATTTCGCTGGCGGGAGAAAGCACTGTGTTGGTTGGCGATTTATAAGAGCGGCCCTAACTATATGTCAGACAATCTCGAAAGTTTGTGTTAAGTTTCAGACTTGCGGCAATTAAGCCATAATTTCAATGAAGTAGAGAAAGGTTAAGATACAAAATAGAGCATTCTGACCACTGAAACGTTTCAAGAGATTGTAAAATGAACTCCAATAAATAGTAAGTTACTCGGTAGAGTCGGTTGCTTCTAATTGATCGGTGCGCGGGGCCCGATCACGGGGAACACCATTATTCTCACTGCACCTGGAAAATCATGTTTTATAGAACTGAAAAGCTTAAAATTCCTTGTTTCAAGTCATGAATGTATCATATCAACATACTTGATGCAGAAAATGTCTTTTGTAGCCATGCTGTGAAACTCTGTTCATGAAATTTGTTAGAAGAAAAAATTAGGTCGAGTTGTCCGAAAGTGCAGCCCACCCTGGACAACTCGACCGGGTCGAGTTGTCTTGGGTCAGGCTGTCCGGTGGTCTTGTTGTCCCGGAACCGGCTAAACAAATCTCTGTAATAGAAGCTCTCTGTCTTTGCCGTGGCACCAGAATAGGGAGAGAGATCGATGGTAATAACTCATCACAAGCATCTTCACAACTCGTCGTACGTACGTAATATTTTTTATTTTTTTACGTCGTCAGTTTGGCCCTTTCAGGTCTTCGTAGGAGATCGACGAACCCATGGCGCCGGTACTACTGCGAGCAGTGAGGGCTCCCTTCATCATAATCGTGAAAAATACAAACTGGATGCTGACGGGACAGTCTCGATAGCAGTTATCGACAAAAAGGACCCAAAATTTCAGGAAACCCTCTTCAAAGGTCACAAAACAACCTGGTAAGTTTTAATCATCTATTATTCAATATAATTCTTTGGATGTAAGTAAACTGCAATATATGATATTCAATTAAATATAGCCAAAAATGCACAGTGATGCAGTTTAGGTATGGGATGTGTGTTGGCATGGTTGGCTGCGTTACTACACAGTCGGCAATGGCGTGTACCTATGAGTGATTTGAGCCTAATTTCTTCACACGATAATCCGCGCATGGCAAGCATACTACGGAAGCACTGTAAGTAAACTCTTGTAACCGCATAGGGTCTTTGCCTCAGTCTCGCGACCTTTGAACCTTACTTGGTTATGAAAAAAATATTGGGAGGAAAACTGGGTGCAATCTGTTTGGGGAACTGCAATCTGTTTGGGCACTCATAGCTACATTCCTATACTGCGTGTGTATAATGTAGGCAGTCATACACCTCAACTTTTTAAAACACCACTGCACAAAAGTCACAAACATTCACTCAAAATCGGCATTTAATTTTCAAAAACCGACCCCAAAATATTCAAGAAATACAATAAATTCAACTCACCAATGTTGGAAAAGATATTTTCAAAAATCAAATCCGTAATTTACTGTTGATTCTCGCGAAACGAGCTATCGGAGTCATTGTGTACATTTCCTGGTCGCCGCGGGCGCCGACATCTCCCCAAAAGAGTTTTGTCCTCAAAAATTCGGTCCCTATGGCGTACACGGAAAAGTTCCGATTTTCTGTGTGCGCGATCGTAAAGATCGATGTGCGCTTGCGATCCCGAGTTTCTTCGTGGACAAAAATTGTATTGGCCGATTTTAGTCTAAGACATCGGCAGTTTGTAAACAACACGCGATCGCGAAACAAATCGGCGGGGATTTCTCCGGTTTTGGACAAGATTTTGACTTTGGATTTTGCTGAAAATATAAAAAGTTCTTCCTAACGGCCATTTGAGGTAGGAGTGAGATTTTTAAGGGCTGAATTTGAAAGCAAGTATTTAAAATATTTATCTTATTTTTTCCCCCATACCTTTAGTACATGCGACAGAAAATACCAACTATTTTACAGAAATGTACCCGGGAGTGTGTTTGGGGAACATTGGCTTGCAAAGCCAAAGGTCATGAAGGTAGAGTCTTCAAGAAGGGGAAAATCCTACAAATGACATGGGGGAAGTTCAAAGATGGTAGACATTGAAATATAACAGCATAACATTATGGAGTACTTGGTACTTGTGTATGAATGCCCTGTCTGAATGCCATGTCTGAATCTGAATGCAGTCTATGCAGACACTCCTCAAATTCTCACGTGGATTTCAATATGTGGGACTTAAATTTTACTCTCGCACATGCACTGTAGCGTTAAACGTACTGAATTAATAGACCTAGTTTATTGCTATCTTCTCAGATTTCACTTTATTTCTACAACAAAAATATAGCTCAATGTTTTTCCCACATGAAAAAAGATTACTGAAAGGACAGGTAAAACCACTTACTCAAATCAAGTAGCTTGAGGATATCTCCACAATAACAATCCGAAGAGCTATCCCCCGCCATTTTGCAAAATTATTAGACTTTGCTGCTAATTATTTGTTCAAATAATTTGATGTTTAAAATATAATATTTGATTGATTTCAAGTATTTATTATATTCTCTCATAATATCTGCTTATTTAAGAGTCATTTTCTTAAATTTTATGTTAAAATCGTTGCAAAACTTCATTTAACATTTCTTTCAAATTGGCACCTGACAGTGAGATTGCACATGTTTTTGTTAGGAGTTTTGTGGTTTTTGTGCTGGCTGGGTGGCTGGATGAATGCATTCTTTTGTCCACATACAACATCTGATCCGGCCCCTTTTATGAAGAAAGTTTTGGTTCGTGTATGATCATGGGCAGATTTCGGGGAGGATAGGTGGGGTTACCCATGGCAAAACCCATCTCGTTATTTATTTATTTATTATTATTTTCATTTCATTATATTTATTTTACATTTACATTCACTGCAAGAACCTCTTCCAAGTTCCACCTCCCAATCTGCAATATGACACACACAATAGTTTATGCCCCGAATTTCAGCACAAAGAGCTATCCGATGAGAGTAGCTTTGAGGCACCTGATGAATGACCTGAACTTTTGCTTTGATTGTTTCTTTGTTTTGTTTTTGTTTGTTCATTTTTGTTTGTTTGTACGTTTTTTGTTTTGTTCAGTTTTATTTTGTTTTTTCTTTGCTTTTCACATATTTTTCGGGCTGCAGTCCGACCCCGAGTCCCCCCAGAGCCATGGGCGTTAATCGTTACGTAACTCTCTTCATCATGGGGGGACGGCTATTGTGTCGTCCCCCCCCCCCCCATGATGAATAGAGTTACGTAACGATTAACGCCCATGCCCAGAGCCAATACTGGTTGAGGATTTTGTCCGGTTGGTTGCCAGGTGGGCTTAACAACAATTGGTGGGCCTGCCTGTTAAACAGCTGGCTGAAGTTTAAAACTAGCTGGTAAATCATTTCTGAGAGTATATCTTTAATTTCAGTAGGCCTATTCATTATTTTGTATATTTACATAAATATAGCCTATACTTAGTATTGTAAACTTTTATGTTATTGCCGAGACTCTCATACTCCGATAGGGCCGGTCGATATTAAATGTTATCTAAAATCATACGGTTTAAACATTTTCTATTTCCTTTTTCTATACAGACCTCTTAGTCTTCTCTAATTTTCTATGTAGCCTCTTTACTTCTTCGTATTAAAATTAAATGTCATAGTTTTGGGGGTATTGAACAAAATCGAGAGTTAAATTGGTGAGATGGCGCTGTTGCAACTTGGACCCTGGGAGTGACAATTTGGACTAAATTTTTTTTTCTTCTTGCGGAAATGGCATGTTAAGGGAATTATAACTATAGCATCGATAGTGATACAGCTTTAAATGATATGAGTTTTATTCCTAAATTCGTATGCCTAAATAATGTGTGGAAAAAAGATAAGAAAAGCGTAGCCTTTCAATTCCGACATTCGGGTAACCACTACTTCATATTCAGGCAGTGAGGTGCCTCAATATGACGTAGTAGTAGCTCAATTTCACTACAAAAAGTGTCAATAAGAACTTGGACAGTTTATATATATATTCGGATAAAAGCCGTCATCCCCTCCTCCCTCGCGAAAATGACCTCCTTCGCCTATGCCTTTGATAGATTGTTATGAATCTCTATATGAGTCTTTATGTTTTTATTTTTATCTTTTTCTTAGTACAATATTTGTTTTCCACATTTCCCCTACATTTCTTATACTTATGCCAATTATATTTAGAGTTGTAAACATGATTAATCAATCTTCTGCTGAACTCATGTTAAATTAAATGAGCATACATATCATGTTTTTGATTGGATCTACTGAAAATTATTAAAATTTAGTTTAATCGAGTCACGAACGTGTAAGCAAATGTCTATAATATAAGGCGGTATATACCATCTAACAGATCAAAAACCATGCAGTATTTTAATAATCGGCCTGGTTTGCTTGATGATTTTTATTTGAAATTGAAAATGAATTTTGGTGTATAGACCCAATTTTTTTTAAAGGGTTCTGACTAATCATGACAATTTGAAATAAACCTTTTAATCAAACGCTTATTCCTTGTTGATTTTGTTTATTAGATAGGTTTATGAAATCTAAACTATATATCTTTTCAAGAATTTGTAAAATCATATATAGAGGAATAATGGATTTCCCCCGGCTTTCTCTCGCAAGACAAAACATCTTATGTATACATGTTTTACGATATAACGATGTGTGAGTAAGTGGTTTTTTAGTGTTCTAAAATGCAAAGGGTTCATGTGTGCCTGTCTGCAATATCAGTGAACTTGTACGGAAATGAAAATCTGAAGATGAAATCATAAATATCATCAGAATTAAAGGGATAATTTCAGAGAAATTCCATTCCATTGTTGTCACTCATGCGCTTAACTCGCCTATTTGGGACTGATATTTCAAGTGTGTTAACAATTCAAATCGTAGTCATATGTAAACACACTAATCAACTGAAACCCTTGTAAGAACACCAACGTCTCCCTATACCAGCAGGGAGGTCTGTCTTCCACCTCCCTGATTATACAGTGCGTCCCAGATAAAACGAAACCCGAAAACAAAGCTTTATTATGAATAAACTATTCATGAGCTATGTGACAATAACTCCTTGTTTTCCAATATGCTTTCAAATAAAAAAAATGATGGCATTAATCTATACATTCTTCACAGAACAGCATTGTTTTGAAAATGTTACGTAAAATCCATTTGTGCATGCAGATTTGGGTAATCGTGAAAACGTTAGTATGTGATTGTGACGTATGGTAAATGTAAGTTTTGAAATATGATACACATGACTTCCAGCAATTACGTAATATGGGCCGAAAACCATTGCCGGGGATGGCAAGGGGCGTGCACCATCATATATTCTGAAATCAATGGATGCCCCTCGGGCGATGAAAAACTGCCCTTCTCGTGATGGAAAACGAGCCCATACTGAGTTGAAAAATCCCAATATTCTAATGACTAATATTTCAAAAGTTTACTGTGCATTTTAAATCATTCTTTTTTATTTGCTGACAATGGGAGGTGCCCCTTACTTTAAATTTTATGTCAATATCACATTCTCTTCTCCCCTATCCTTTGAAGATGTTCAAGTTCTGGGGGGGGGGGGGGGATGCAAAAATCGCTCTTTTTAACTTATTGCAGGTACCAATTTCTTTACAACCACCATGGGCAATAGCACGACCATCATTTGAAAACAATCTTCTCATTTGGTTTTAAATCTGATGTTGCCTTCCGATCATTTTCGCATGTGATATGAACAATTTTCACGGTTTTACCAATATCTGGCACAACTGAGTTTGTACATGTCATCTTCAAAACAATGTTGCTCCGTGAAGCGTGTATGGATAAATGCTGTCAAGGTATCATTTGAAAGCATAATAATTCAAATTTATAGAAAATTGATAATTATAGAGATAGAGCACATAGTGTGGTTACAAATAAACCTTTACTTTAGGGTTTCATTTTTTTCTGGGACGCACCATACATGTGTATTTGCCTATCAAATACTTGTGTAAAGTTGTTGAAAATTATGGTGCACCCCTGCTAAATGAATACATGAGACGAGAGCAAGTTAAAGTTCGAGCCCAAAGCGTCCCCGAATTGAAATGAAACTTGAATCACATGTAAAGAACAAGAGGAGTGTTATTGTCCTCTCCCTTGTGTGTCCTGGAGGACTATACACATCTTCACATAACTGCCACTCTCTTAAACAAATTATTTGTATCTGCCGTCCCGTCTTTCTCTCTCTCTCTCACTCTCACTCTGCCTTGCACCTACATTCAACTGTTCACTGTTTTTTTCCTCTCCACTTAAACTCGGTAAATATCAATAGAGTGCATAAGAAAGCCACTGATACACAGATACTAGTACCAACGATACAGAAAGAGAGAGAGAAGTAAGGGAACGAGACTGAGAGGAAAGCTAGAGCAAAGAAAGTAAAAAGTATGTCACTCAAAATTCAGATAAATGTGATTTTGCTACAAAGTTTAATCATATGATGTGTTTGATATTAATATTCAATGTCACCACATTATCTCCAGTCATCAGGTCCTATTTCATAAAACTTGTTATCAATAACAACCGCTACATATCTATGACAAATATGCACTAAGCCAATCAAATTCAATGATTTCAGTAGCTTATAAACATCATCGTAACTTGGTTTTGATAACAAGTTTTATCATACAGGGCCTAGACGTTATATTTTGAATATGTATCAATTCAATATTTTCACACTAGCTGATTTTAAGATAGATCAACACATCGATTAGTAATAGTATTAATGTAAAATTACATTGACAAACCATTGAAACCATCCAGGCAATTGATATTATAACACTAACATACTATTTTCATATCTGAATTAAAACATTATGATTACTGCTAAAGAGTTATCATGGGACATATCTTGGGAATGTCTATACACATTCATAAAAACAGACGATTTAAGCTTGATTGTGATGCAATGCATTTCCTAATGTCAATTTTCTTTTACAATATCGGCATGTACATTACTCAAACAATTAATTGGTATCCTGTACAATAAGTTATTTTAATCTGAGTTACACATTTCAAACATTAATTTCTGCATTACAACTATCAAATACATGTACCCTCTATTGAACATGTTTATTCTCGTTGTGTAAAAGTCTTTAAAAAAGAGGGAAAATGTAGCATGAGATGAATACTTCATAATGTTTACCAAAGGGCTTCCAGACATATAGAGGCCAGGGACTTTAATATTTGATAACATGGCCTGGCAAGCTAGGACAAAACCTTAGGATATTTTTGTTTATAAAAAGATTTGAATGTGAGATTGAAAGCTGTAAGCCAAAGATACATCACAAAGTTAAGTACAGTAATTAAAAAATTAAAAACTTAAAAATTACATAGAAAAGCTATGTTCTCTAACTGATGCTCTCGATAAAATGTTAAAAATGGAAAAGCACACAGGATATCATATACCAGTTGCCCAACTTTTTAAAAGTACAAAATGTACAAAAGTAGAGAAAACCTTTTCAGTTGTAGGGTACGAAAGTGAGCATGGAAGGTTCATTAATGTAAATGCATACACATGGAAGGGGGTTAAGGGCATATCAGCTCAAGTATTATTCACAAACTTATGTTCTTGCATATCAAAGGTGAAGACGAAAACCAAACACGGTTTCAACAGATAAGGAATAAGGGCACATCATAAGCTGCCCTCAATGGGCTGTTCCTGCCATGTTTTTTTTAAAATCATAGTAATAACACTGGGTACGTTTCTTGCACTCATATCCATAAAACAGAGGTGCTCCGATGTTACCCAGGCACTAGCTAGGCTACTGATTCATTTGCTTACCGCATTCAAAGAATCCCTTACAACCAGTTACACAATTAACACATGGGTGGGAAGTGACAAATGACAAGTAATGTCTTGCCGTAGGACACTCGTGCCACGCTGAGACTCGAACCCACAACCTTCAAATCTCCAGTCAAGTTGTTTAAACCACTTGACTACGACACCTCTTAAATGTAATAAAAGCTTTACATGCCGCTGAGGTAACATAAGTCTCAAGTATGTTTCTCAACATTAAACAGATAGTTCTGGAACAAACATAACAATTACAATAAATATATTATATCCTTGAAAAGGGTAGGATAGCTATTGCATGACTGATCAACAGTTAAACACAATTTTAGTTGATTCATTTGGAAATATTAAATTGGCAACCAATACAATACAATTGCCTTCCCACTGCAGGCACACATCACACACATATATAGAGAGCTTCCAATATTTACAAATAGGTATAAAATGAACTCTATTTTGTACACTATTTACAGGACTAAGGAAGAAAAATATGTACATAGCTATAAGATAATCTTTAGTTCAAACACACAGCACATAAGAGCTAAGAAATATCTAACCAAACAGAATATTTTGATGGCCTGGTTAGTGGTTACTAAGTCATCTGCATGTAAGAGTGAAACATGCAGAAGAAATTACAGGAACCTAGGTATTAAATATTTTACTCCCCAAGAGTTTTTAATTCACTTGAATGTGATGATATAGGTTGGAAAGGGGAAACTGCAAAACCATGCAAAACCAAATACCTCTGATTATTTCACTGCTAAATAGAAAATGTAAACTAGTCATTCAATGATACAAACCTGAAATTACTTCTTTATTTTCTGTGTAATGTATTAACTAAAAGCAATTAAAAATGGACATGTACTCACAAGAAATATATTTCATATCGTTGCAATATGGTTAAATAGACACTTTTCTTCTTTTGGCAGAATAGAATAGAATGTTAAAAAAGATCAAATTTCTAGCTTGATTTGAGGTGAAATATTGCTTTTCATTTCATATTTCTTACTTCATATGCACATCTTTTCTGAACTAGACACAATCCACAGCACCTCTGAAAAATCTCCAAGAATACACTATACCATATAACTACAGGTCTGGCTTCTTCAGTATGAAGAGTTACAAATTCTGTGTGAATCGCAAAATAACATGTAAAACATCATGGATGAAGAAAACTATCTACAGAGCTAAGACTAAGATGATGGATGGGACGAGCAAACTACTATATAAAAACAATAATTGCAATAGGCAAGATACAACCTCTTTGGATAAAGAATGATTAATCGTGTGAGAGCCTGCCGTCGACGCTGTGTTAATGAGTAAACACCCTTCTGGCTCTCAACAGACAAAAAAATCATATGTGGAGAGCCAGAAGGGCATTAATTCATATCTTTTCACACAGAATGAACACCCTCCAAACTCTCAGCAGACACAGTGGCCCAAATTCACAAAGGTGGTAATAGATTTGTACCATGGTTCATGCAGATTTTGTGGTATAAAGTGCGCTTGATTTCGCGCGTACACTGAGAAAGATCCAATAATGAACACGCGTGATAAGCAAAGTTCGCAAATTTCACGCTACTTACCATGGTTTAGACCATGGTTTATGTAAATTAATTGAAATAAACTGTGCGTAAATTTACATAAAACATGGTCTTAAACCATGGCAACTAGCGTAAAATTTGCGCACTTTGCTAATCACACGTTCATTATTGGATCTTTCTAAGTGTACGTGCGAAATCAAGCGCACTTATACCACAAAATTTGCTTAAACCATGGTACAAATCTATTACCACCTTTGTGAATTCGGGCCAATATCAACTGTTCAGACTATTCAAGGGGATAATATCCCTATGTACAATATACTGTAAAACCAAAAACTTTCACATGAAACTTTCCTGAATTGTTAATGAAATTCACAAAAATCCCATGTTATGCCAGTTCCAATTCAATTATTTTATGGCATGAAATGTTCAAGATTCTTGTCCACTTAAGAAATTCACAAAAAATTTCGTGCATGCAAAAATATCTGGTTTTACAGAAGTAACACACCTGCTTTTCAAACCCATCGTTTATGTTTTGAATATTATTATATCTAATCACACTTGTACTCTAAAAGGAAACAGTACGTTGGAAGCCTCTGTCGCTTCTTTCAGTATGTTGGTAAAGATCTACTATCACTTGTTTCCTAGTCTGAAGTTGATCAATATACTTCATACCTCCAGCAGACAACTTCTCTACATGTATATTCAGTATTCTTCATTCAAGAGTATTATAAAGCGGGAGTGTATTATCATTGACATAATGAAAGCAGTGGCCTTTTCCAGTCCTTGTTAATACTGTCATCAAGGCCGTTTAAAATACACCCTTTTATCTCTCGACTGATGATAATGCAAAGACCTTGGTGACTTGTCCCAGACCTTTGGCAGTGCCTTCTCGGAAGAGTATTCTAGCTCCCTCTCGGATGTACTCGGGCTGCTTGACGAAGCGGAATTTCACCAAAGCCTGCTCGTTGATTTTCACAGACTCCTGTTCATGAAAAAAACCCATAAGCAATTAAAAATTTTATATAATTAAGACTGGGGCTGGATTTCTTCCACTGGAATTTAATCGAATCTTCCTTGTCAAATCATAATGTTCCTTTGTATTTGTTGGAATGACATCATCATCACTAAGATAACAAGAGCCCCAGGGGGCACGACGCTCACCTGAGGTGGATCAATTCACATCTGGTGCAGGGGCCCCTATAAGGCCACCCAGAAAAATTTCATGAACAACTTTCATTCTTCATCTATAGAGGTATCTCTATACACAATACCAAGTCTGAGCTTCCTACCAAGTTCGGTTAAATTCCAATCATGGGTTTTGGAGAAGAAGCTGAAAATGTGAAAAGTTTATGGATGGCGGACAACTTGCCACACCCCCCTCCAGTATGTTACCCCCACAGACCCCCTATAGGGCCACCCAGAAAAAATTCATGAACAACTTTCATTTTTCGTCTATAGAGGTATCTCCATACACAATACCAAGTCTGAGCTATTCCTGGTTCTGGAGAAGAAGATGTTTGAAATTTACATAGCTTTTACACTTGGGGCCCTCCCCCTGGCCCCCCTGGGGGCCACATGTACCATTTTAGCAACTTTGGGTCCCCTACCCCTAAGGATGATTCCTACCAAGTTTGGTTGAATTCCGATCATGTGTTTTGGAGAAGAAGATCAGAATGTACATTTTGCCTGGCAGCGCCCCCCCCCCCTCCAGTATGTTACCCCCACAGGGCCCCTATAGGGCCACTTAGAGAAATTTCATGAACAACATTCATTCTTCATCTATAGAGGTATCTCCATACACAATACCAAGCCTGAGCTATACCTGGTTCTGGAGAAGAAGATGTTTGAAATTTACATAGCTTTTACAATTGGGGGCCCTCCCCCTGGGCCCCCCTGGGGGCCACATGTACCATTTTAGCAACTTTGGGTCCCCTACCCCTAAGGATGATTCCTACCAAGTTTGGTTGAATTCCGATCATGGGTTTCGGAGAAGAAGATGAAAATGTAAAAAGTTAACGGACGACGCACGACGCACGACGCACGGCGGACGACGGACAAATTTCCATCGCAATAGCTCACTCGAGCCTTAGGCTCAGGTGAGCTAAAAATCGAACTGAAAAAATCTTTTAAAGCAATAAGAACACAAGAAATATAATAAATTGAGAAAACATCCATTGTCAACAAATTCCTGAAACAAAATTTCTCAAATGGAGTGTATAAGAAAACCCAAGAAAAAAAAGAAGAAAGATCAACTATCTGAAGACCATTGGTATACCTGAAGAAAGTGTTTTGAACAATCGTGCTCACTGCATAGATAACTCCATAAATCAATTCTCTCATTTCATTGCAACATAGTTCTCTTAGGATGAAATATATTCTAATCACTAACAGTGCCACATTTTATAATAAATATAACTTGATAGATAAAATGACAGAATATGTATACTTGGTGTTAATGATAAATTTAGAAAGGCTTAATTAACATTCACCATGAACAAGATCACAAAGACCTTCAAGAAATCAACTTAAAGTAAATTTCAATAGCCTATTGTTTTGCTTATAAAAAACGTGTTTGGATGTAATATGTCATTGCAATGTTCACATGATTCAAAAGGTGATGAGAAAGGCTTTTCTTCTTCTTCTTCTTCGGTGTGTGTCGACAGACTTGCTAGTCCATGTAGTGACACGGATGAGGGTCGAGAGACAATGGACTAGAACATTTGATACGCTGTAGGGTTGGGGTCTTTTAAGTGTCAAGGGAAGTGATATTAATGATTTTGTCAGGTAGTCTATTCTCCTGTTGATATTGGATTGGCTTGAATTATTGAAAGTCTTTGCAATCATGTTCATAATGCTTCAAATTGCACATAGAAAGTAAACATTAGCATTAATTTCCAAAGAACACATTTTGATGATGAAAGATTTGAATCCCCTACCTTATCCATGTCGCATATAATTGCATTCTGGCAGACGTTGCCTATATGAACGGTTGCCTGGTATCCCCGGCTGACGGAGGTAGTGTGGTAGAGGATGCATATATCAGCTTCAAACTCATAGCAAGGTGTTGGCTTTAACTTCTCACTCACAAGCACCATCCCCTAAGGATGCAGAAGAAGAAATGGAGAAATACCATGGTAATGAAATTCAATTTTCATCTAGGAAGGCAACACTTAAAATGACAATATCATGTTTGATTTCACACATGGAATCACATGATATGTTAGAACATAAGAAACCAGGGGCACATCTGGGGGGTTATGGTCACAGGGATCTATACACCAATGCTCGGTACCCATATAATTTCTTTTCAGTTGGCTGGATTTTTTTAATGCTTGTCTGAGGTTTTTTTGGAATTGGACCCCTCCACCTTTTACTAATCCTGGAGCTGCCCCTGAAACCGTTTGCAAGATATCTATCTACCTTTCGGACTGGCTTCTCCATCTCGCCAAGAGCAAGAGTGGCTGCTTGACCGGCCCTGACCACTCGACTTGCTGACCGGTTCCTGTGTATACTCTGAATGGTCACTTTGCTGAAGGTCCCTTCCTCACTGGGTCCTAACAAGAGGGTATCGTCCTCTTTGATGATTCCCCTGTCAACAAAACATAATTTTATATGTGAGAAGAATATGTTATCACACCATGTACATGTACTAGCATGGAAAGAGATGTGACTGAAATCTCTAAGGCATTATTGTTGAAAATCATGTCTGAACTCTTTACCAGCTTTGGTTGACTAATGGAATAACAGCAGATTGCTACAACCGACTTTTGTCACACGTACAATGTATTTATATGCATAATATACTCCAAACAATGTGTTATATGGTTTCATAGTGAATAAAGAGATAATG
This sequence comes from Heliocidaris erythrogramma, assembly GCA_025617745.1. Lineage (NCBI taxonomy): Eukaryota > Metazoa > Echinodermata > Echinoidea > Camarodonta > Echinometridae > Heliocidaris > Heliocidaris erythrogramma. The sequence goes on along the minus strand of CM046855.1, from coordinate 47,197,768 downwards.
GCATAGGAGCATACGGCCATAGAGGCAGGACCACATTTGAATCTAGAGCTAGTATGCACCCCTACTTCCTCGAAGGATATGAAGTACTACCAAAGACTAATCAAAATCTAACTTCTGGGTTGATATGATAATCATTCAAGAGAGATTTTGAAGCAAGTGTCACCACTAACTTTTATGTCTATTGATGTGATATAGAATACAATACTTGTTCTCATTTACATTATAAGAATAAATCTGAAGTATGAATAATTCATGTCTGTCAATGAGTCCAATAATACAGGTATAGAAGACACCATCTATCAATTACCTGTACAGTGTGCCTCCTACAACTCGCCCAACATTAGGAACACTGTACACTTCATCAACCTGCAAGAGTAATAGGGAACAAAAACAAAAACAAAGAACGTTAGAAGGAAATGTTACACAAATGAAATTTGCACACTTTTTTAAGTTGATGATCATTTCTCAGAAGCTTTGAACAATTACTCGATGGTCAATATCCTGCATTTACTGAATTTCAACCCTGGAGTAAATGCTATACCAAATCCTAATTCTTACCCTATACCTAATCTAAAACCCAATTGCAACCCTAACTCTAACCCTGTATCTTTGATGAAATACAGTTCGGAGCATTGTCGCCGGAGGATATATTGGAGCACCACAGACATACCTGGTATTCTGTAAGTTCCTGCGTCAGTTTTTCTTGTTCCATAGAAGTGTTGGCAGGAGACAAAACATACAGGAACTTCTTTAACATCTCCATGTTGGCTCCTGTAACACTGGACACACAGAAGATTGGGCATATGCTGCAAATGAAAGAGAGAACAAGCATAGAAGATGGATAAAGACTTTGTGAAGCAACTTTAAGGATACTCAAAGGTGAATATAGGTAGATATTATTATTGGGTACCACAAAATAATGTGGTATTTTGCTTTCCTGCTATTTTACATTAATTTCATGGCTTTTTACCCTTCTGGGACCTTGGGAAAATACAGTATTATTACGGATACCTCACAGATATGAACTGCCTCCACAAAACCATAACATTCATAACTTGTGCAGTGAAGCATAGCTTGGAGTCTGATGGTCTGACCCTTCACAGAAATACTAATTGCATGTTGGGTAACCACAATGCAAGGCCGTTCTCTCAATCAAAGAGAATACTGTATAAATGGGGGCATGCAGGTAAATACAGCAATATCACAGTATTATTGCGGTATCACCTCCTCAATATGAATAATGACCAAGGTAAATCGCTTACCGATTTACAACATTGGCAACCTCAACAATACTGTGGTATTTGCAGACATGAATGAACAGAGCTTACATTTCAAGCAACTATACTGCACAACATGTAAACATACTTGGAAGTGTTGAAATTTATTGCCGCTGTGACAGCATCATCCTCGTTGTTGACTTGGTAAGGAACCTTCTTACAGCCTGGTCCGGTCAGCAGCCTGGTCAGCTGAGAGAGAGTACGCTGCCTGACCGCTGGAAAACAGATGTCCATCTTGCTGATGACGATAAAGATAGGGACTTGGAGAGCCATGGCCAGTCCTAGATGCTCCCTAGTAGTGCCAGCTTGGTAGAAAAAGAGAGAGTCGTGGATTACTCATCAACTCAAAGTCTATACATTGAAAGGAGGTGTCGGGGCTCAGTGGTCTCATAACCAGGTGGTCCCGGTTACGAAACCTAGTTGATGCACCAGCGCCCTTTGTTATGGCATTAATCTTCACTACCTGTTCCTATCTCCTTTTCCCAGCATATCTACTCCAAGAGCATACATCCATGTACAATAAACACTCAGCCATATGTAATACACTCAGCCATATGTAATACACTTGCCATCCCTCAAACCAATAGACAGATATGAGATAGGGCTTTTTCAGTTATCGCCACTGAGACCTGGAACTACTTGCTCCTAGTATTAAAGAACTGCCAAAATCTCAGAACATTAAGAAGTTTCTGAGAAGACATCATTTCTATTTCTTCTGTAATATTGTTCTGTTTGTTCTTAAAGTAATTTTATTTGTAATGAACTGAATTTTTTTCTGTTAAATATGCTCTGTAACTCACAAAAAGTGGCATAATACAATAAAGTTATCATTACTATTACTGCCAATACCAATATTTTCATTATTTAAAAAAAATCTAATCTCACCGATGCCTGTGCTTGCACTGATAACAAGCATGGCAAATTCTGGTGAGTAACCCATGAGGCCAAAGATGGTTGTCTTGATGTACTTCTGGTGTCCAGCCAGGTCAAGCAAGGTGATGAGCTTGGAAGCATTCTCACAGATCTCCTCTGCTGTCAAGCAACCTTGCTGGGAGTCACAGTAGTTTATCACCTAGGATTTATCAAATACAATATAAACATAAAAGTTGGTTTATTCATTTTTTTTAAAGCATTCTCACATATCTCCTCTGCTGTCAAGCAACCTTGCTGGGAGTCACAGTAATTTATCACCTAGGATTGATCAAATATGGATGGACATTTGACAAATTTTAAAAGTTTGAAGGCCTGTATAAAATAAGTATTTAATTGAAGAGAGCTATATTATGTTTCAGTGTGAAGGGTATCACTGAAGGAGTTAAGATTTGATAAAATTTGGTTGCCATGGCTGCCTACTAAAATTATAATCCATAAAATATTCAATATCACAGATGGACAACATGCTTACTCTTAACTGATCAGGCTCATATATGGAATATTCCACTAAATCTGAAATATCATAGATATGAATACCTGTACATTTCTTTTTTGTAAGGGCCAAATATTACATAGGTCCTGTAGGGCCTGTATTAAAAGAGAAAATATGTTTTCATTATGTTGGTCAAAATGCATCTACTTTCAGTTTTTAACAATTAATGGAAAAATACACATGCATCAGTGTATTTGAGTGCAAATTTACAGCATAATATACAGCCATTAGTGTTCACGGATGCCACTTAGAATTGATAAAGTAGGAAAAATCATCTAGAATGGGCCCTTGTGTACATAAAAAGTGGTTTTCTATGGCTAAAAATATGTTGAAAAAGTAGGAATTCCTACTTTTGTCTGAAAATTGGCATCTCTGTGTTAGTGAGTGTAAATTTACAGAGAAATATTATGAGAGACAAAATAAAATGAATGGAATGGGTTATGAGCCATAGAAAGGAGACTGATTTTTCTCACAGAAGCTTAAAACCATTTATCCGTTTGATCAATACAAAAGTAGGAGGTCAGTTCACCATGAATGGACCTTGGATTATAGCTTTCTATTGATTAGAGTTACCAGCAGGCTGCAATGTGCAGCAAGGACAAAACAACACTGGCCTTGTAATCATGTCCATTGCTATATATCAGCTGGGTACATTGTGTACAAAAGCTGTGTTTGTTAACACTGGCACGTTCCAATTGGCTTGTGTGTGTACAAGTTATAGCTGTGCCCTATGCCAATAGAGAGTAAACTTTATCGTATGGAAAGCTGATCAGTTTAAAGCTGATTAACTAATCAGCTCTAAAGCAAAATTTCCCTGTGTGAACATCGAACTATACGATGTTCGGACAAATACAAACTCGCAATCTAAAAACTGGTCAGAGCAGTCTACAGATACAAAGTTCGTATAGAGGAGATTTTGTGTGTGAATGGATATACGTCTCTAACTGGGCGGAGCTAAGACCGGGCACGCGCTTTGATTAACATGTCCTGTTATTATTATGCGCAATGGCCCTACTGCTCATTTAATCATCTGTAACTATCGTACCAAAAATTTCTTTGTGTGAATGCTATTGTATAAACTTTAAAGCTGATTCATTTAAAGCTCTTTAGACTTATCAGCTTTAAATAGCTGAAATTTACCCCTTAGTTCAGACACAGCAGTATGACTAACATTGGTTTGGGCCTTCAATTTATTAGGTTGTGTCCTTATAAAGAAGACAATATAAAGCGACCACTACAGCAGGGAGGCAGCCTTCCTAGACAGGCTCTGCTACATGGTATACCTCCAAAATGCTAACAAAAGGCTTTGAAAAAAGGTCACTATGAACAGGTTTATCTATGCATGAACATAGTTACCTTCCCCCTGCTATTGAAACCAAGAATCTCATGGCTTATACTGGACGTCCTCCCTGACTGGATCTCGTGTAGATGGCGGAAGAGATTCAGTCTTGCCCTGCCCCTACCGTTGTCCAGTTCACCCTGTGTCAGGACCCCTAGTAGAGTACTCTTCCCTGCCTCAACATTGCCTAGTACTGCTATCCTCAGATCTATGAACTTCATGGGTGTGAAAGAAAAAGTTAAATTACCTGCTATATATATTCACATCTTTTAATGATTTATATTACGGCAAACAGCGGAGCGTTTCATCAAGCGTTTTGTCAGTGATTTTTACCGACAACTGTTATAAGCTACTGAAATCCTTGCATCTGATTGGCCGAGAGCAAATTTGTCAGTAAAAATCACTGATAAAACGCTTGATGAAACGCTCCCAGATTTATCAAAAGTTATTTAGATCTATGAAGTTCAAGGGGGTGTAAGAAAAAGGGAAATTACCTTAAAAAAGAGACAACATTTTCATGTCTTATACATACATATTTGGAGCAGATTTTATCAAACGTTGAAATGCACTGATTAAAGTGCATAAAACCTAATAGGGGTACATCTATTGGGAAGCGGCTGTAATCCAGGTACATGTCACTTCCATAGCAGCACTTTTATCGATGTATATATATATAAGCATGATTCCATAGTGCTTGGTAGTTCATCAAGTATAACTGAACAATAGATTTTGATGGGTTCCAATGATTCACTTCGTGCTACATGATCTGCAAATAATACATTTAAAAATAAAATATTATTTTTCTTTAGAGTTTTTATCATTGAAATCTGTAATGAAAACTTAAAAAAGAAATATATTGAAAGAAATGATTTACCTGCTGATCATCAGGAACCCTCCTCACAAGTACCTCACAGGCTTTCTTCCCGGTATTCTCTCCTTCACAGTCTACACAACGTTCCCTTAGGATGGTGGTTGTAGCTCCAAGTCTAAAATAAGAGCAATAACAATACAAATTTTCTTTACTACACATGTATGTAAGCCTTTGGCAATGAGGGAATTCAGCAGTCAACGGATTAAGAGATTCCAGTGATGCCTCCAGCTCCTCTTGAGATAGACAAGCTAGCATCCCATTGTCTGCCACACCAATCTCATAGATAGCATCACCCTGGCATTTCCTTAACCTCCATTTCATCTGTGACTCTTACCTGGCTGCCATTCTGTTCAGAGTAGTCAGTGATGCCTCCAACTCCTCTTGAGGCACACCAGCTAGTATCCCAGTGTCTTCCACACCAACCTCACCCTGGCCCTCTCTCAACCTCCATTTCATCAATGACACTTACCTGGCAGCCATTCTGTTGAGAGTATTCAGTGATGCCTCCAGCTCCTCTTGTGACAGACCAGCTAGCATCCCATTGTCCTCCACACCAATCTCATAGATAGCCTCACCCTGGCCCTCTCTTAACCTCCATTTCATCTGGGTTACCAGGTGCTCAAAGCGACTATGGGATGGATTCACCAGTTTCAGCTAAATAATGAAATTCATTAATAATGACTTAAAATGGTGCTAAAAAAACTAGTGTTATAGGAGATACGAGTGGTACAGTCAGCTCTCTCTCTTTGCCTACAAACTGACTCTGACAGGCCCCAGTACAAAACCGAGTCTATATTTCAGATAGATATATTTAAGGTTGATCCAAGATGTATACAACCATATCTGATTAATACATGCAGGGTCCTTAAAAAACTATTGTATACACACACACAAAAGTGACAACAAAGTGAAGAGAAGACAAATGCAAATGTTACTTGCACTGTAAGAACCATACAGTACATACACCAACATTATCTTGGCAAATCTGGATAAGAATTCTGAAAAAAAGTAAGGAGAAATTAAATTCTGATGCTCTGGCATGAAATGATTTCAGCACCATTCAGACTTAGTACTGTACACTGCCTTTGAAAAAAAAAAATAGCTACATGATATTTGCACATATCCATCCCAGGGGATGCTCAAGGTGCCTACTGCTATATTCTAAGCAGTTTTCATTCATGCACATATGGAGCACCATATGGATGAACTACAGTGTACATGTACAATTATTTCTATCTTTTCTTTTGATAATAAAAATAAAACTTCTTTTTAATGCAAAACTACGACTCCTTTGTATGCAATTGGCAGAGGCTGAAATCGTCAGTGCAACAAGAAATCTTGTAGAAATAATGTGTCCAACTGTCCAAAGACACATACAGTGTGTATCTGTGTGATATTACTAATAAGCACCTAACATTTAGATAAGCTGCACATGCATAATAAGAAAGGACATTTTTAAAAATTGTGTTTAAATTGTGTATAAATTTAGTGTCACCACATGTTACTTTGTGTGATGTGAATATGGAAGGAGTACCGGTAGCTAGTCTGCAAACACAGACTCTATTTTTAAGTTTCAAATCCTTGAGCCTAGACTAACCTTGTCAGTCTCTGCTGTGTCCAACAAGTCAGTACCAGCTATAGTACAGGGCCTACCTTGCAGTTTACATAGTCTTACAGTTCAGACACTCTGTTACGCTTTACAGCAAACAAAGGTTTGTGCCGGCAAACTACTGTTTATCCTCTAATGATAATCCCTATATTGATCAATAGTGACAGATGGTGGTATTCATTGACCTTAGCCTTCATGTTTTCACATTACCTTACACATACATGTGTATTAAATGTACCCTACATGTACATATTTACCGGATCTCGAACACTTACAAGGACATGTACCGTACTATCGCTAATTAATACATTTCATACCAAGGCATACATGTACATGTAGATGTATTATTATCTTGAATAAATCAGATGTTTTATCTCATATCGATTAAATGCTTCTTTCACTGCATAATATAAGATGGGCTCCATTACTATGAAAATTTAAAGTATAATTTTGTTTACTTTTGTTGCCCTTGGCATATTGTGCTCCAACAGCGGGATCATGACGTCATATCCGATGATGTCATGATCGCTGCACTTCCGGGATCGCATTTGGTACCACATTTGGGTCCGCGTGCATTTACAGTGAAAGAAGGCCGGGCCGATACTACCTCCAGAGCTGGTCCAAATGCGCGGCCGCTTTTGGTACCGCATTTGGCCTTTTGAGCGTTTACAGTGAAGTTTAGGCCGGCCTCGGCCCGGGCTAACTTTCACTGTAAACGGGGTCTTACAGTCACTGTCCCAACATTTCAGCCCATGTAGCCTACATTTGTACATGTACATGTACACTGTATCATGACACAGCCTGGATATATTTGCAGATTCCTTTGATTTTGGTTGCTAAATATTTAAATAAACAGTACTGTAAGAGTGCTTAAATTGAAATATAATTTAGAGCAGCTGAATACCGTCAAAATGATCTTTTTTTCCCAATCCACAGTTTAAATCCTTGTCAAATCTATCACAGTAAATCTCAATCATTCTCTAAATTGGCCAACATTGTGTAGGATATCATTTTGCAATGATCCCAATACCTGAAAATTTACTTTGGTGCATGCATACTAGACATTTAAAAACAATGCTCAGACATTTGTTCTGGCCACAATTGCTCCAGGTTTTACTTCTTCAAAGATAGAGGGCTAGGGTAATTCATTGTACTTTACATTGGACTTTAGGTTACATTTAGGGTGAGGTATAGGGTTTGGTCTAGAGCTGAAGTTTGATATTCAGACAGTGCAGGATATTTACTGCAGGGATTGTTAATACCAGGGTATATACCTTGTCAACAACTACATGTACATGTATAATGAATATATGGCATTATCAGCTACATGTATCAAAACTAGAAATGTCCATTGCCGCGCAATGCGAATGTATCCCCTGGCAATGGCAGCTATTTTTGCGTCATCCTTTTGTTCGAAGGAGGGACAAAGAACCTCCCTCAAACAAAAGTATGGCGTAGAGATTGCCACCAGTGCCCCTGGCTAATTGTCAATACTAGGAGCAGCATCACCAAAACAATGCGTGTAGATTAGAGTACAATGCATCTCTATATAAAATTTGAAAGAAATATGTCAAGAATTGTGACCTGCAGAGCGCACACAAGATATCGACTAAAAAATGACCTTTGACCCTATAAAAAACGAAACACTGAGGGCAGCATCACCAAAAACTGTAGAGGTCTCGAGTAATGTATAATGGACCTCCATACAAAATCTGAAATCAGTCAACAAATGTGACCTCCAGAGAGCAACCAAAATATGACATTGGACCCTATAAAATGCGGAACACTGGGGCAGCATCAGTAAACACTAAAGATGTGTAGAGTTTACTAAGACACACCTCCATATAAAATTTGAAAGAAATCTGTCAAGAAATGTGGCAGTTAGAGCGCACAAAAGACATATATCAACTTTGACCCTATAAAGGACGAAAAAATGAGGGCAGCATTATCAAACAGTATAAATTTGTAGATTGTACCAAGATACAGCTCCATACAAAATTTGAAAGGAATCTGTCAAGAATTATGGCCTGCAGACTGTACACAAGACATCATCAAAAATATGACCTTTGACCTTATAAAAAAAGAACACTGGTGGCAGCATCATCAAAAAATAAAGATGTGTAGATTTGACCAAGGTACATCTCCATACAAAATTTGAAAGAAATCCGCCAAGAAATGCAGAAGAGCGCACGAAATGGACAAATAACCTTTGACCCTATAAAGGACGGAACAATGAGGGCAGCATCACCAAAAAGTAAAGATGTGTAGATTGTACCAAGATACATCTCCATACAAAATTTGACAGAAATCTGTCAAGAAATATGGCCTGCAGAGCGCACACAAGACATCTATCAAAAGTATGACCTTTGACCCTAAAAAGACTGAACACTGGAGGTAGCATCACCAAAATCTAAAGGCTTCTAGATTATACCAAGAGACACCTTCATGCAAAATTTGAATGAAATCCATTGAGAAATGTGACCGCCAGAGCGCACACAAAAGATCTATCAAAATATGACCTTTGACCCTATAAAAGACGGAACATTGAAGGCAGCATCACCAAAATCTAGAGGCTTCTAGATTATACCAAGAGACACTTTTATGCAAAATCTGAACAAAATCCGTTGAGAAATGTGACCGCCAGAGTGCACACAATCTATCCACAAAAATATGGCCTTTTACCCTATAAGAGACGGAACACTGGGGGCAGCATCACAAGAAAGTATAGGTGTGTAGATTATAGCAAGATACACATCCATACTGTACAAACTTTGAAAGAAATCTGTCAATAATCAAAGAGATCATGTAACACTAGGGGGTGCTCTATTTCTAGCCTGGAACTCATCAAAACAGACAAACAGGCAGTTGATGACCTTTCATTAGGAAGGCCAAACACCGTTAACGTCATGCCCATGACATGTGAAGTCTTGTTGAGTCAGGCATCTCTGTTATGATCTTTGTGAACCATAACAAACAGACCCTGGATATAGTAAGCTGATAACAATAACACAAGGATGTAAACAACAAGCCTGCACTGAAGTGAAGGTTACATAATACACACAATGGACATCACTTTAGGGCAATACCTACTGTATCTGTAATCTAAAGTACATGTATTTTATCACAAGGATACAAGGATGCAGGGAGGTGGATGTAGGAAGCGATCAACACAAGCTTTCACTGAAGCTACATGTACATTACGCAATACATGCAATGGAAGTCACATCTTACTAATATACCTATTGCCTGGATGTAATATGTACTTTATAATGTACATTGTACACATCACAAATCACTACTATGGTGGGTTTTCTACTCTCATTTATCAATGTCAAAGGGGAAATCTACCCTAATATCATTATAAAGTTGGTTTGATAAAAAGCAGAGAAACGAGGGGAAACAGAAAAGTGAAAGTTTAAGGAAAATCCTATAAAACTAAAACCTCTATTACGATCTATGTAAGCAATAACAAACAGACCCTGGGATATAGCAAGTCAATAACAATAACACAAAGATGTGAACAACAAGCCTGCACTGAAGTGACATTACATAATACACACAATGGAAATCACAACTGACTGCAATACCTATCTGTAATCTAAGTATTTTATCACAACAATGAAGAGTTTCCTACTCTGTCAAATGGGAAATCCACCCATATAAAGTTGGTTTTGATAAATGCAGAGAAATGCGGGAAACAGAAAAGTGAAAGTTTGAGGAAAATCCTAAAAAAATAAAATCCCTAATATGATCTTTGTGAACAATAAAAAAACAGGCCCTGGGATAAAGATGTAAACAACAAGCCTGCACTGAAGTGACGTTACATAATACATGCAGTGGAAATCACAACTCATTGCAGTACATACATGTACTGTAATCTAGTACCCCATTTATGCTGCGAGTTAGACTACCCAATGGATCCTGTTCTCATTACAAGGGATAGCGCGATCCAGCGCGTGCTAGATTGCGCCACCTAAGGTGAGAACGCGGCGATGTCGTTTCGGCGCGCTCCACGGCGATTCCCAAACCGGACCACCTCTAGGGGGTGGTCCACAAGAGATAGCATGAATTTGAGCACACCTATTCACAGTTTACTGTGCAGACTGCAGAGAGTGCTAAGATAGATTGTGCTACCCTCTGCAGGTGTGAACCCAGCGGTGCCGCAGTGAGTGGACCTCAATGGCTGACCCTGCGATGGAGCGATCCACTTTCCAATCTCGTAATTAGAACAGGGTCTAAGTCGGGGTGGTCTATGAGTGCCCTAAATTTAGGCTGCAGTACAACAATGGAGGATTTTCTACTTTGACATATATGGGAAATACACCAAATATAAAGTTGGTTTTGACACACACACACAGACAAAATAAAATCTGTTTTTTTTTTGTGAACAATAACAAACAGACCCTGGGATATAAGTAATCCAATAGTGAGCCTATCAACGAGCCTGCACCGAAGCTACATGAAGGCTAATATATTAAAAGGCAATTCATAAACCTTTAAAAAGTTGGAGTAGAGTGAAAGTAGAAAAATCAGACATAATGGCTGATGAAAGTTTGAAAGAACTTCAACAAATAATAGCAAAGTTATGAATAAGTAGTCTGACACTGGGAAAAACTCTCCCCATTTGTTGTACATGTACATATTAGAATTTCAGTTTTGATTGTAATTAACAAATATTCCCTTGGGCTGTATTCAAGATATATTATGAATAACATGTTGTTATACACTATGTCCTCCACCCAAAAAATAAGAAAGAAAGAAATCTGCTTAGAAATGAAATACATAAAACTTAAATCATTTTATTTAGTTCGTAAGGATAACTGTGCATCTATACTTTTGAGATTAAAAATTTGTCAATTTGAAATTCCCATGAATTCAAATTCGAAAAATTCACAGCTTTTTTAATGTTCCTCTGATTTTCGTCAAACTTTCTCAGATCTTTCTGCTTTCCTTCAGAGCAACTTTCTATCAAAGGTTGATTTCCCTTTAAGTACATGTACATGTACAGATGTATCATCAAATCAATCAATGTCTCACACACACACATGTGTGAATAAGAAGAGAATATTGGGCATGTGCCTCTGGAACTATGATCATACTCAGGCGCATATTTTCATATCTAGGCAGGCCAGATTTATTATGCTCATTACATGTACATGTAACTTCTACCCCAAATTCTAGAAGTCATATTTTCTTCTGCCTCTGCTCAACATCCTTCCCTGACATGTATTTCCTATAATTTATGGGTATAGCCAGTAACAAAACATGACAAGAAAGAGTGTCTTATGTGATGATACATTTTCATCTCTGACTTTCTCAGAGTAAGTAGGTGTAGAAATGTGCACAAAATCTTTAGACATACTGTGGTGTATTCTTCAAATGATGATTTAGCCTTCGTAAAGGTCTAAAGAAGCCTGCAAAAGGCAGGAAGTGAAAGTTCACTACAAACAGGTAATTTCTCAGCCTTTATATCATAGAGAGCTGCTTTGTACATTAAATTGGAGAATCATGTTAGGTTAAACGGTTATGTAAAAAACAATAAAACAAGTCCTGCCATATTAGTGAATTTACACATCTTAACACTTTAATAACATCAAATATGAAATTGACTTCCAAAGATACTTGCATCCCCTAAAACAGGAAGTTCAAACTGGGAATTTGTTGATTCTGATAAAAGCAGAAAATGAGTGAAACGGTTAAGTGAAAGTTTGTGCAAAATTGGATAAGTAATAAGGTTATGAAATTTTTGAAGTTGTAATCAATCTAACCCAAAGTGGAAACTCCATGACATATCTTACAAGCTCCTCTCCCATTTGCTCAGTACAGAAAATGTCATAAATTTATTTTTTCTGAGTTTTTGATGAAGGAATAGATTTGTTTCATACAAGGTTTTGTGTAAAACATATGTGCAATGAATATATCTAGTATGCATGTACATGATTGAATATTTCCTTTTAGAGAAAATTGCAAATTTGTGTTTGCTTAATAAATATTTTCCCCCCAAATTCATTAATTTTTCTGCTTCTTTTTAAAACCACCTTGATGTATTAAGGGTCATTTAAGAATATTGTTCAGAGAAAAAACCCAGAACAGGACAAGAAAAAACTTACCTTATACTCAATGTTGCCTTCTGCCGCCTGAAATATAAAAAGAGAAGAGCAATTTCAAAATGTTTGATCGTATCTTTTACAGTCGTTAAAAAAATTTATCACCGATATCGACTGGTCCAAATGATCCTCAACAGATTTCCATCCAAGACATACATGTACATGACCAATTAATTACAAATCTATAATAACCTTGCATATCTTGAGTGGTCCTACATTAGGCCTGTGCCAATATTATTTTTTTGACCATCGGCCAATGCCAATAACATCTCAACAATATCGTCCGATGCTGATGCAGATAACTGATATGAAGAAACTAAAAGAAAAGGAGTAAAATCTGCATTTTGTTTTAAAAAGAGGTACCGGTATATATGTTTTCATATCATCCATCATCAAAATGTTTTCTTATCATCCATCATCAAATTGTGTACTTCCGACTGCCGATTTTTGGTTCGCCATGCGCGATATGAAGTAAAAAAAATTCTTGAGTCTTTTCACCCATATCATCCTCTGACACTGATACAATAATGGATGCATGCTCATTTTGTCTCTCTCCTTATCTTATTGTCTAATATCTATTTTTTTAATTTTTTTTTTTTTGGTACACTGTTTTGGGGATTGCCCTTGATAAGCCTTTTTGGCTTCTGGCAATCCCTCCATATTCAAATTTGCATATGTTTTTTTTCTGTACTTTTTAGAATTGCTTTGTATCTTGTTTTTATTTTGTATTTCATATATTTTGTGATGTTGTTTTCCTACAATGTATTGTTTTTTATATTGTTGAATTCGAATATGGAAATAAATGAATTGAATTGAATTGAATTTTTAATCAATAATTCTCCTCTTTAATCATAAAAAATTATCTTTGAAAATCGGACTTCATAGACCACATCGCGAATCGGTAAATATCAATAGAGGGCGCCCCATTACAATGCATTGTGGGATAAGACAGGGGGCAAGAGCACTCCAAGCATCGATCAACTGTACAGTCTGCTAGCGAGCTGCGCGATATATCGATCGCCACATGCACAAGGCATAGGATATGGCCGGCCGGAGTATGGCTATATCCGTGAGTGCCTGCTTGCTATCAGCGCAGGTACTAGGTTAAAAAAGTATCGTTATCTGCGGTCGCGATCGAAAATGTACAGTTGATCGCCGCGTTGAGTGCTCTTGCCCCATATCCCAGGTTGCACTGCGAATCTGATTAGCGATAAGGTCTATTAGTATTAGGACTTAAAACGTACTGTGATGTGCCTTCGTCTCATTTTCAATAAAGTACAATTTTTATAGCTTCTCACCATGACGCATATCATTATTAACAATGCTGATAAAAATATTTCACATTGTTTTACGGTTGTCCAGATGCATGATTTTTTACTCGGCAATTCTATTTAATCATGTCTCTCGCTAAAGATAGTCATTGATATAATGAATCAAGATTATTTTTCATGAAGATGAAAAATATGCAACTATGTGCTTTATAAAGATAAAAACTGTTCCCTAGTTTGTTTTTAATCTACCATGTCAACTGGTCTCATTTTCGATTTTGTTTGTTATCAAGTATCAAGTTTATCACACTTCACACAGTCACAGTCACAGTCTCACTCTCAGAGTCAGAGTTACACTCAGTCACACTCACAGGCTGACAACAGCTTGAATTTCATCATTCCATACATCTGAGAAATTCTGACCACGTATATATGCAACTGTAGGTCATCTCATCTTGGTAAAATGACAGTTCACTGTATAAATAAAGTGTAAGGGCTAACTTTGCTTTGGTTAGACTTCATTTTTTACTCTCTGAAAAAATCGGCCCGACCCGGCCGTGTCAAACACAATGCTTGAGGCTGCCTGCCCCTCGCCTAGCCCAGCAGCTTCACTGTCAACCGCTGTTTTGTTGTCTACTCTTACCTCTGGCGGAAGGTTGTTCAATGAGCAGGCAGAAACCTCCACTTTCTCCTGGCTGCACATGAAATCCGACAAATTCCAGCTAATATCCATGTTGGAATAAAACAAAACTGCACATTTCCAGTACACATAGGCTGGAAATCGCTGCTAAAATGCAGTTTGTTATCGGATTTCTCTGCTCTGCCGGACTCGGGTCAGACTACAATATGCCAACTCGAAAACTGCGCATGCGTAGTGTAAAAAAAAAATATTATTGATTGTGAAGCTGATGCAACTGACAGGTAATTGATTAAGATCGTTGATAGTATTCATTGACAGTGACACAGTTGTATTGACTTTGCAACATATTTCGCAAGAATTGCAACATGCGTCAATAACACTTTAATAATTCCTTACACCCACTTTTAAAAAAAAAGTGATAAAATCTATGATTCAATAGAAATATAACAAACATAGGCCTACTGATAGACCAATACCATTAAAGAAAAATAATGAATGCAACAACAAAACAGTTTTCATATGATTCTGTAATTTTTGCAGGAAATGTTCTTCAGCTGATCTATGAGATTCCACCTTTGTGACTCTGATCACTATTCTTCACAAGTGTGCTGGCACAGCTGGACTCTCGTCTCTCCCTCTTTCTCTCTCTCTCTCTTTGTCTCTCCTCTGTGTCTCTCCTCCCACTTTGTCTCCATTTGTCTCTCTACATTTCTCTCTGTGTCTCTCCTCACCCTTTGTCTCTCTATCTCTAAACTCTCTTCAGTCCCCTCTTTTATCTGCCCCCTCACTCTCTTTCTCTCTCTTCCTTGCTTCCTCCCTATCTCTCTGTTCTTTTAATCTGTTTTGACACTAGGTTAGAAATTGCAAATAAACGTAATCACGAAGACTTTTGAGAAATCAACTCAATGGCAATATCCATAGCCTGTTGTATTTCCTGGGCAAGTCCAAGGTGTTTGGTCATTTGATGTCCCATACGTTATCAAGCATTATGGAGTTAAAGCTTATGGACATTGACACCAAATGTATCATTTCACTTCATATTTCATAGAGATCCCAGCTTTAGTAGGGATATTTTCATAATACAATCATGAATACTAATGATCTTAGATGTGGTCTATAATGTATGTGGGACAAGCTTGGACAAGCTTGGACTTGCCCTCCTACAGAAATCATGTTCTGGGCCCTGTTTCATAAAACTTGTTATCAATAACAAGTTGCAACAACTGTTATGAGCTAATGAAATTCTTGCATCTGATTGGCTGAGAGCAAATTTGTCATAGAAATATGCCAGTTATTACTGATAACCAGCTTTATGAAACAGGGCCCAGATTACATATGTCACATTTCAAAAGGTGATGCACCAGGCAACTGAAATTTTCTTAGATTGATTTTGTATAATCTTTCCGATCATGTTGGTATTACATAAACTGAGACAGCTGAGATATTCAGATACTTGGAACAAATGTATTTTGAATGTTTTCCATAAACAAAATCACAGAATGTCCTTAAATTCATGAGCAGTTGTAGTAAGACTGGTCTAAATTGAACTTGTTTTTTGCTGTTTCCATCCAGGTGTTTTATAAATTATAAAAAAAAAACGTATTGTTGAGAGCAGTTTACCTGATTAGTGGAATTAGTAAATCTATGAAATCTAAGAAATTACACTGTATAGTCATTACATGAAGCTGTGATCCTCATTTAATTACTACACAAATAGTATAAAAATTCTTGTGGGTTAAAGGGACTATAGAAAAATCTAGCTTATATGTATGTGTCAAACTTACTCAGTGAAATATGTACTTGAGTAGTATCCCTTTGACATTCAATTTAAATCGACAAATTACTTAGGAAAATGCATTTCTTTAATTACGGAACTTTTATCAAACTTTTATTGAAAATCTGGGATTTCCATTTCTCAAAATTCATCCACAATGAGGCAGTGAAGGATAAATTAGAGGTGCATTCATAACAAAAGAAAGTAAAAAATAACCTTGATGAGCCCAGAACACATGTACTGAACTTCAGCACTGAATTAAAGTACACACATATGTACAATTCAATTAGAAATTTGAAAAAATAAATAGAATTCTGTGTACAAAAATTGAAGTATTTACAGGTCAAACTCCTCTAAATGAATATGTACATTCTAAAAGATATGTTACATTATTACACAATATTTACAATTCCAAGTCTATTCATTTACACATATCAAACATTCTTTACATCTCGAAAAGAATGCATATATAGATAAGTATGAAACAGTTAATTTAATTACATACTTTCAAATTCAGCACCCCCCACACCTCAACAAAAAAAAAAGAAAAAAAAAAGAAGAAAAAACCCCACCTTATACTGTGTACTCATTTCCTTTAAATCTTGATAAAGTGATTTCTGCTACCATGTTCAAGCTATTGAACCAGCCTCTTTAGAGAAACATAATAAAAACCATATGATTTTGACCAATGTTTTGTTAAAATACAGGTGAGAGGAAATTCACCTACAGTTATATGCTGCACGTTATTTAAAACACAGAGTTAAGATGTTGATTGGTTAGAAAATTCCAAGTTCCCTGATTGTATTTCTTCTATTCAAAATAGTTTTACCAGAGATTTGACAGCATATAATATCCAAAACCAACACCTACAACAAACAAATGGAACTGCCTTCACCATATAATTGACAGAAAGAGAGAGATAGTGACAGAAGGGAGAAAGAAGGGAGTGGAAAGACAAAGGAAGAGGAAGGAGAGAAAGTGAGAGAGAGAGAGAGAGAGAGAGAGAGAAATACAGAAATAAAAGACATCTAATTCAATACTGTTAAAAGTCAATCCTGAAGAAAAAAAGATAAGTTTACCGTATTTCCACCCCTTCTGTAAAGATGCACACATGACTAGATTACCAGTACTATGAAAATGAAGATCTCATCATAAAACTACAGAAATAGCACACACAAGATTGTCAAAAGCAGTCAAATTCAGGGCATGGGAATAAGAGAAATATTGATGTAAATATACACTAAATGAAACAACAACTCTGATACTGCATTTCATCAAATTATCAATACAATCAGAATCAGCACCAATACACCAGTGAAAATCCAAGTAACTGTTATGCAATATCAGAAAATAAATAAGAAAAGTAGATTGCCAACTAAATTCTAAGTGATAGAATTCAATATTGCATTGAACAAAGACGTACATTTACATCCACAAAGAACAGACATTGCAATAATAATTGCAATGATAATCACTACACAAGGATATATAAAAACTGATTTCACTGTTTCAAAATTTTCATTTCTCAAAATTAAAGGCAACGATATGAAATATCTAAGAATGGTTTAATTTAATTCCGAACTCCTTTGATTAAAAAAAACCAAACTCACAATTTTGAGGTGTTTCAGCATAACTGAGTTAAACTCTCTACATGCACATAAGTTTTGAGGGCAATTTTGAAAAAGGTGAAGACACCTTAATGAAATAAGAAACACCGTGTAGCACAAAACCCATGGTTGTGCCACACGTTTATGACTGCGAGAATGTGATGATTGAGTAAATATTGAATAATAAAAGGAGTATTCTACTGTTCCAAATCCAAGTTATTTCTCAGTTCTCAAGGAAAACTTGCCATTTATGGCTAAAAGTTCTTTTCGTGATTCAGATTCTTAAAAACAAAACTGCAACTTGTGAGAAAAAAGTTCATTCATGAGATTAATTAAAACATAAAAAAATCTTAACAGCAAGCGAGTGTTATATTTAACACACAAGTCCATCACAATTATAGGCAGAATATCACCAGAACAATGTAAAGTTGTCTCACATACTCAATATGGACAGATGAACATGAAAGTTGATTTGAATTCTTAGCTTGACTGACAGAACTGCTAATCCAGTTTCCTCAGGGGAAGTGATTATGTAATTATATTTTTCAATTCAATTTTTATAATACCTCGCCAACTCATTTCAATGATGTAGTCTTCTAAAAACGAAAAACAATTCATTGTAATTTAGCCAACACTGGATTCATTTCAAATTTTCATCTGTAAAATATTACATGAAATAGAATACCATTGCACATTCTACAACATGAACACACTTCTGAATACATACAATTTACATCTATTTATGAAGACGAAACACATATTTCAAAAGCTCTGTTGCCTTTATACATCGAAAATATTGATGTTTGTAATGTTTATACATATATACCTGGCCAGAATTTGAATATTTAAATTACATTGTAATGTGTTCGAAATTCAGCAACTGCTTGTTAGCAAATGGAAACATATCATGAATGTAAAAAAAAAAATGAAAATTAAAAAATTACATTCATAAAAAATTCATTTACAGAATTTATAATAAACAGGTGCAAGTGATATACATCAAACAAAATAAAGAGCAGCTCTTTCGTACCTCTCGACAGCACATTCATATATGTATACATGCTTCTATCAAGACGAACTGTCCTATTTTTACATATAGTGGTAGAGTAGCATGTCACATCAGGAAGCAAGGTAAATACCTCAACTTAAAATGCCATTACAGATACTGCCCATGCATGCATAGATTGGTGGTACCATTATGATATAGTGTGTGAATACTGAATAACAACAGCAAATGTTTACAACAACTTTGGAAGCACAGATGTAATAAAGATATTAAAAATCATTTTCATATATTGCTATGAATACCTAATTAGTAGGCCTAACCCATGATAGAAATACTGTTTCCATGTCGTTATATGCAAATATGAATTTTCAAGAGAAATATGATAGCATTGAAGAGTTTCTCATGGGCAATGCAACATTGCTTTGACAAAGCAATGGCTCGTACCCTTTGCTGGCAGCTCAAAAAAAGACACAAAATTTGATACATTCAATGTTATAAAAATAAAAAAGAGGACTTTACATCAATGTTACCAATGCATACAATTTTGAAAATATATCACTCACAAATACCTGTCTGTCTATTTGCATATCCCTGTGGCAAATTTCAAGCACATGGAAGCTAATTTGGAAGAAAGCTTAATGCATTTTAAGAAATATTTCTGGTGCATTATTGATATATGCATGTGTATTTCAATTTAAAATTATGAAATTTAATTCATCATGCTTTCTCTTAACCTAATACCTTAGAACTTTATGTGACACAACTAGGGCTTTAGTTCATTTGATGGCAATTGGCTTTTACTCATAAAAGGCAGTGACAGGTTTGGAAATATACTTAGATATAGGTCTATGAAATGCGTAGGAATGAACTTAGAAAAATATTATTTGAAATTCCTTTACATTTGAGTTCATTATATTTATATAATATTTCTTAAATAACTCCAATTATATATTTTCATGCATATCTCATCATTTTTTAAAGTTGTTTGTGCATCCTTGCTGAATTAAGATACTGCATTGTTTAATGAAGAAAAAATAAGAAAAAAACATTACAATACTGTAAAAAGGTACAATATAGGAAAACATCGAAAATACGTAAAATTTTGAAATAATAGGAAAGGTTACTGTTTACGTAACCTAAGATAGAGCACGATTTGGAATGCATTGAAGTACAAACTGACCTAACAGCTCCACATTCAGATATCTAAAAGCTGCAATTTTACTGAAAAATCACACAAATTTACATGTAGTCTCCACTATCTACAACAATCAATCAACAATATATACATTTATCAAGGAATGTGATTCTGCAGCCTTGATGGGAGAAGAACTCATTTGCATAAAAGTGTGGTTACCTAGAAGTAGTTTATACCTTAGAATAGTTTTCTGTTAAAGTGCTTAATCAGCAATTATTTTTATTTATTATTTTTATTATTATTATCATTATTATTTTGATTAATAATATCATCATTATCAATACTATTATATCATTATTATCATCATTATAATATCAAGAACAGCACATCAACATGTACTAGCCTGAGGAGCACAACTGATGAAATCTCTTATAAAAAGTTACTTGAAAGTTGACACCCGTCCCCCCCCCCCCCCTGCAATAGAAGGAGTAAAATATTTGCATGTTTCATGCTGCATGAGATCTTGCCCCTCTACTCATCAAACAATACACTTTTAATTTTGCATAGGAATACAAATGTAAAATAAATGTCCACTCTAAAAAGGTAGTCAAGTTTAACTACCACTGCCATAAATAACAGTTTTAAAACCCTCTTATAGTTATAAGCATACACAGAGTTGTGGTCTTGTGGAAGGTGGACTATAAACCACATGGTACAGGATTCCAATACCTGCCATGGCACTGATGTCCTTTGGCAAGACATTAATCAGCATTTGCCATTCTCAACCCAGGTGATGTAAGTGGGTACCCTGTAGGAAGACAATCCTTGAATGCCATATGAGGGTAGCTCAGCTGGGGTAATGATAGTACTTAGCGCTTTCTAGCCTCAAGAAAAAGCACTTCATAAGTCAGTGAACTCTATCGGTTTTGCATTTTTATAAATCAAACTATTATCATTAAAGGAGAATTAACACTAGAATATAAATGTACTTATGCTCAAAGGTGTAATATATTCTTAATCATTGACCTGTATCACTTTAGAAATAAAATATCAGAAAAGGGTTTAAATCAAGACATTCTAGCACACAGTATCATCTGCTAACACTTCATAGGGGCTGCCATTATCTTGATGACATGGAGTTGTACATGAACCATTGGAAACCGTTCCGGTCAGGAAGATATGTTTAATCCACGAGCTAAACTGCTTCTCTTCATTATAGAAAATCCCCATATATGATGGAAAATACATAACAGGTGTATACATATATTATAAAATTTGAAATTTATAGATTTCTTTTTAAATTCTCTGGTTTTGCTAACTAGAAATCGATTTCTTGGTCTTGCCTGGCAGAGCAGAACATAATTTATACAGCGCGCATTCTGACTTTTGAAGTCCATTATCTCAAAGCAGGTGAATGCATAGTTTGTCACTACTGACACTCGGGGAAAGTCATCATCAATAAATTTGAATTAATTTGCTCCGTCGCAAATAGAAGGAATAGATTACATCTTTGAATATAAGCACATTTATATTTTGAGGTTAATTCCCCTTTAACTGTGATATGGTGCGCACCTGCCTGCATTGATGTCATATCTAAAAATGAAATTGAAATTAACCATTTACATTAATATCTCAAGGTGTTCACAACCTCATGAGTGAATATATCAGACTTTGAGAATTAACAAAATTGTAGATATGCACACAACATTCAGCCAAACATGCATCATTTCACAATTTAAATTGTCTACTTTTGATACTTTAGGAAATTAAGAGGCGACCTCTCGATAAAGACCACCTGTGTAAAGTGGTCACCTATGTTGAATCTCTTGAACAAGAAATATGTATGTATAATAGAACTACCTCTTAGAAAGGCCACCTGTATACAGTGGCCACTTTTGCTGTTTCCTTTGCATGGCCCTAATAGATAGGTTTGATTGTATATCAAATCCTTACTACTACCTATGATCTGAAGGCACTCTCCCAACAAGCATCAAAGGTCAAAGGTCAAGCCCTCTTGTAGATCTACTACGCTCTCTCCGAGATGGTGGACTATGTATCAAATTCTTGGACTTGTCTAACTGCTGGTGGAGTTGGGCCACGGTACTCTGATATCTGAAAAGAAAGAGGATAAAGAGAAACATGAAGTTAAGACAAAGTTGAGCACCAGTCATGCAACTGCATTGTGAAGAAGCTGTCTAGAAGTTATGGAAAAGGGTTGATGATGTAAACGTAAGGATAATTGTCCGTTGAAAAGTAAAGTGGAGTACCAGCCATATGATTGCATTTTGAAAGAAGCTGTCTAGAAGTTATGGAAAAGGGTTGATGATGTAAAACGTAAGGATAATTGTCTGTTGAAAAGTAAAGTGGAGTACCAGCCATATGATTGCATTTTGAAAGAAGCTGTCTAGAAGTTATGGTGAAAGGTTGATGATGTAGTACATAAGAATAATTGAATGTTGTGAGGTTCTACAAACATCATATTGATAAGAAATTGACCCACCTTGCTGAAATACACAGGGAAGGGACAACATACAAATGTGGCATTGAAGATCTAAAATTTCCTTTCTAGTATTAACAGTTTTAAACATATTTGAAATCTCATTACCATGGAAGTTTATTTATTAAATATTTAATTCGCATCCACTTTGACACAACCTGAATTAGATTACAAACAAGGCATCTGTATTTGGACAATTACCTGTTGTATTTTTCCTCAATACGCTGCCTTTCTTTATCCAGCTCCTACAGGTAAAAGAAAAAAAGATAAATAAAAAAGGGTCATTTGTCACATGTCATAATTACAATAGCCAATATCTCTTCAGACTCAGTTGCATGAAACATAACTTTTGCAAGTATGAACTTTTATTAAGTGACCCACATGTGTGGAAAAGGCAATGACTGGAAAATAAGTAAATGTACATTTCAGAAACTAACCTTCCTGTAATAAACATCATGCCCTCTCCATCCCACATTCCAAATCAATAAGATTGTTAATTACACCAGCACACCTGTCAATCATAGTGTGAATTTCACCAATCTACTTCGCTGAGGAATGTCACCTACTACTAGCTTGTTAATATCTGTCAATCATAGTAGATATCTGACTCAAAAACATTTTTCATACTGAACATTCACAAAGTCACCTTCTCTTCCAAAGTCTTTTGAATATAAAGAAAAAGAAAATGAAAAACACATGCACATTGAAACTCTGGCTTTGGAAGACAACTGGACATTTCATGAACAAAAGAAATAGATAATTCAGATTCCAATTCTTGCATTTAGTTATCTTGACTTGAGTTTCTATTAAAAAAAAAATGTTATTGCTTGTTTGATTTCTTTCCAATCTTTCTTCAAAAGATAAATGATAAATTTGTCAAAGTAATGATTACTATATACACATGGGAATTTCAAATTGGCAAATCAGTAAAGTCACTGTGCTGTACTGTGTGAAAACTCTCCCATTTATTCAAAACATACAAAATGACTGAAGTATAATTTTTCATCGTTTGTCCAATTTCACTAAAACTTTCACTATTGATTCTATTTCTCTGATTTGTCTTTCTTCGCCCAATTGAACTTGTTAGAAAGGTTGGATTGCCCCTTAAAAGTACATGGAATAAGAAAGTTGTAAGCACTTACCTTCAGTCGATCAAACTCTGTGTTAGAGGAGGAAGGAGGATGAGAGGATGGAAGTGGTAAATGATCTGGCTCAGCAAGCCTTTCAATCGACCTGTCTAGAATCTTAGTCCCCTAAAAATAAACCAAAAAAGGAAGAACATGAATATTCATAAGGTATGATTATTGGGAAGTGGAATAAAGAATGTACTTTAACTGTGCAGCTAACAAAGCAGCAATGAAAAACTTCTTTAATAAAAATGATGAGATCATGAGAATATATTTTTCAGAATCTGCATTCTGCCATGATACACTGGATTTTTACATCATACTGCAATACTGACAAACAATCTTATGCCAACTGAAACAGGAAAACTTGGATGGTAAAGAAGTGTAACAGATGGATAGAAATGGTGAGCTTTGCCAGAGGTGGCGGAACCTCAGGCTTGAACAATGAAAGTGGGGGGGGGGGCACCTTTTGTCCATCAAACAAAACGTGCCCTCCCACTGCTATTGTCGGAGCCTGACGTTCTGCCGCCTCTGAGCTTTGTATTTGATTTGAATACATGAGAGGCAGAAAGACCATCTCCATTACAACACTATTTAAGTTATCAGGAAAATATTTTGTTATGAGCTTAATAAGAGACTTACATGTTTAATCTTCATACATGTATATCATATACTGTATTTTCATGTATAAATTGTTCCATAAAGATGAAATCATTCTTTCTTTTAAAATTATCTTGAACTATTAAGTGTTTTCTTAATAACTAATAAAAATGTCTTGATGGAGTTGGACCCTTCTTCTCTTGTAGGCATTTCCATCTTACCTCTCTGATGTGTTCTTCCATGTTATCTACTTGTTTCTCCAAAGATTTGACTGTATGGACTCTTTCAAGATTCTGTAGTTGTAAATCTGGAAGAAAGAAAAAAAAGAAACAAATTTGCTGACTTACTATATGAATGTACAATAAAGGTACATGTTTATAGCAATTATGATATGAGTTTTCAAAATTGAATATCAATTCTTTGGACATTGCCTAACATTGCAGGATCAAGAACTTTTGTAACATTTTATTAAAGTCCCTGGCGAAGTACTGTGAATATCAAATTGAAGGTTGTGAGCTTGAATCCTGACCTACATGTATTTCTTGTTGTCTCTATACCAAGGCACAGAAAATTGATGCCCAGTAGAAAGAAATCACCAGCAATGTTTAAGCTCAAATAAGAGCACAAATGTCCTTTGACAAGACATTAATTTACATTCATCA
Organism: Heliocidaris erythrogramma; assembly: GCA_025617745.1. Classification (NCBI taxonomy): domain Eukaryota; kingdom Metazoa; phylum Echinodermata; class Echinoidea; order Camarodonta; family Echinometridae; genus Heliocidaris; species Heliocidaris erythrogramma. The sequence goes on along the minus strand of CM046855.1, from coordinate 47,172,823 downwards.
CTTTATACCCAGGTGAAGTAAATGGGTACCTAATAGCTTCTTTTTATCATTATCATCACCATTGTTATTACTAATATCATCATTATCAATATACTGTTAGAAATGGGACACACGGCTATAGCTGGGGCAAATGCCAAAACATGGAGAATCTACTGTATTATTCATTACAAAAAAGCAAGTTACTAGTTGCTTATCTATTGCTCAGTTATTGCTTATTTATTGCTTATTTACAGCTTTTTAACAGGATTTCCCTATCCTAACCTTGCTTCTCATACTGTAGATCTCGTATCAGATCCTCAGTCCTATCCAGCTGTGTCTCGTAGGTGTATTTATCGGTCAAGTAATCTCTCTTCAGGTCAGTAAGCTCCGATCTGCTATGATTGAGGTTATCTCGCAGCCTGTTACGATGGTCAATCTGCTTGCGGACTTCCTTTTGCAGCCAGTAAAGCTTGCTCTAATAGGTAAGACACAAGGAGCATTATTAAAAATATAGCGTAAAATCATGAGTACATGTAACTGGTGTTAATAATGTTTGGTATATTTAGTTGGAAATATGTAACATTCTGTTTGTTTTATCATTTAGACCCCTCAGAAGTACAGCTGAGCAGGAATGTCCATGCATATCATTTACTCATGTTGTAATATATCTTATTATTTATATGTTGCTTTTATATCTGTGAATAAATTCAAATTAAAACAAATCTAACATCTCTATTGTTACCTTTAGATCAGCAAGCATGGCATCAGAAGAGCCATGGGATCTTGAGAAGGGCTGTGGTACGCGGTCATCTTCACCGTTCTCACTGACCAGACCAACTAGGACATCCACCTCTCTGACCGCACCACGGATGTCATCCTCATGGTCAGATCGGAGGCTCTGCATCGCTAGTTCTGCTCTCTGTAAATGTTTCTCCAATGCTGATGACCTGCATCAAAGTGAAAGAAAAGGAGAGAAGTATAGAAAGGATGCAGTACAGTCCAACCTCATTTATCTGGACATGTCAAGACCAGCACCAATCTGGATCATGGAATCTGGCCATATAAGAGAGTTGTGCTCAAACCCAGAATTCTATTGGGTTAGAGTTAGGGTTGCAAATGGATTTCAGCTCCAGCGACAATTGTTTCCGACTTTATTTGGCCAAAGATTTCAGGTTAGGGTTAGGGTTGCAATTTGGTTTAAGGTTAGGTTTAGGATTAGCCATTCTACTGGGTTAAAGATAGGGTTGCAAGTTGGTTTAAGGCAGGTTAGGATCGCTTCAGTGACAATTGTTTCCGGCTCTATTTGGCCAAAGATTTAAGGTTAGGGTTAGGGTTCCAATTGGGTTTTAGGTTAGGTTCAGGATTAGGGTTAGAGTTTGGTATTGTGTTTGTTCCAGGGTTGAAGGTAAGAATTCCATTAGTGTAGGATATAGAGCGTGGAGCAGTTGTCACGGGAGCATGTGGTGTACAAGATCAAGTCCACAAACCTATTATCCCCAACTTCCACTAGCTGGGCCTGCTCCTCGAACCCAGCTCGGATCCGGTCAAAGTTTCTCCTGAGTTTGAGGTTCTCGTCGTCAAGGTGACGTATTTCTCCCCGCATCTTCTCCACCTCGCCGTTTCCTCTCTCTACCTGGCGACGAAGGGACTTGGTCAACGATCTTGCCTCTGCTGATTCAATCTATTGGAAATATGAATGATGCCAGTTGAAGGGGTTGCTGCTTTCTATATGGTCTGGGGTCTGGGGTTTGAGGGTAACTGTCCTGGCATGGTATTCTGAAGACTATGTTATCTCTTATGTTGGTATTGCCATAATGAATTAAAATTATATCAAGTAATTAGTTAATGTCTGAGTAAAGATGGCTGCATGGCCGAAATAAACATCTGTGCAGTTATCAGTGGTAAGCATCTATTCTGCCCAAATTCACTTTGTTTTGACAATTAATATAATTTTCCTTAACATAAAAAATTAACAAATTACAAAATAGGGCCCTCATACATTTCTATCCCTCCTTAAATGGATGAGAAATAAACCTTCCATGAATTAACTAATTAGTAAATTACTTGTTAGATGAACTAAAATTGGAATGTCCTTGCATTAAAAAGGAGGATAAAGTAAAGAACTTTAAACTCACTTTGAGAGCTTGGATCTCTGCTTCTGACTCAGCTTTCTCACACTTCAGTCTCCGCATCAGATCTTGAATGACCTTTCCCTCGTTGACCTTCAAAACAATGTACCAAGTATTATGTGATATGTGAAATTCAACTCTTGATTAAAAAAAGAGAAAGAACATAGTTAAATAATGCATAAAATCACTGCAAACTGCTTTTAAAAATACCGCTAAGAATGTTTTAGGCTAATATGAAATAGATTAATGTTTTTCCTATCTTTTGTATCTTTTGTAATTCCTTGTTTTCTGAATGCGTTTCATGAATGCACTTGGGGCAAAATGCCATAATCATCTCCAAATGATAATATTTTTGGAGTCATTCTAGCCGCTGTGTATTTTAGTAGTTTCCAGGTATTCTACAGTTTGGACGAATGTTTTCTGAAAGATAGACGTAGGTAAAGATAAATTGAAGTTCCCAAAATTCAACTCTGCCCTGAATTTCCTCTTGAAAATTGGTTATGAAAGAATTTTATCACTATAAACCAGCATGCTGTTAGGTAGCTTACTGAAACGTAATTGCAAGTAAAGATGCGGGAAAGACACAAAGAGCAAAACTGCTAGTTTCATTATGAACACGATGACAAAGAGAGCAGACAAAATATACAGCTCCTCATTGTACCCTCCACAATTGCTCTGGTAGACAAAAGAACATCCCTTCATTGCTATTTTGTAAAATAAGTAGAACCGGTGAATATGAATGTGACACCTGTTCTACATACTTTTACATAATAGCAATCAAGGGATGTTCTTTTGTCAACCAGAGCAATTGTGAAAGGTACAATGAGGAGCTGTATATTTTGTCCACTTCTTTTTTCGCCATGTTCAGGGTGTTTTGTCTGTCAATCTAAAATTACAATCAGACTTACCTGAACAAAAGTTTTCACATTATTTTGCTTAAAATTGTTAATGGAGTTAAGCACTACACATACATCCTAATATTTTGGGTTCTGCCTCTTCGGAATAAAATTACGACTTTGAATAAAGTTTTGTCATTTGTGTCTTTCCTGTGTTATTACTTGACATCATGTTTTGCTTTGGGGCAGTATTCTGAAAACTATGTTATCTTTTATGTTAAGCAAAAGTATGTTAACTGTCATAACAAATTGAAATTACACGCAATAAACACAAATCATTGGTGCTCGCGCAGATGTCTCTGTTAACTTTACGCGGGCACAGCCATCTTTGCGCAATCATTAACCAATGACTTGTCCTGATTTTGATTTGTTATGACAATTAACATCGTTTTACTAACATAAAAGTTAACATGGTTTTCAGAATACGGCCCCAGGTTTACTTGTACAATAAAAATTGAGTCTCAAAGAAGAAATGAAAATATCATATTACCTTAGCAGTCTCCATCTCATTGTGTAGTTTCTCCGTTAAAGCTACATTGAAGTCCTGGACCTGAGAAGGTGACAAAAAGGGCAACTCATCATTACTAACTACAGCTAATGTAATTAAAATTCCTCATTTGACTTCACAAAGGCACTATCCACGGCTGAACTGCAAAAAAAGCACCAGCAATCTCTCTTACTACTTTTTCTATGTCGACTATTCACAAGTTTTTTGTTTACGATCATCGGTCACTCTTTGTTTTTCACTTTATAGATTTTCTAAGTCTTGCAAGGAGTTTTTTTTTTGTCTGTGTGCTAGATGTGCCTGATATTTTGCCCCATCTTTATCTTCTTTAAGGAAGTTGTTGGCTTTGTCACATATCTGCATGGTAAACGGTTCCTGTCTGCATGGGACCTACACTCTACCAGCCCTTGGCACAGAAATTGCTTCAACGCTAAGCCATGCACTGTATGAACCGACTGGTCAGAGGCCGATTGGATGAAAAAGAATTCCCAGTGGGATATATATACCTCAATACCTCCACGCCCATGGAGCTGACAAGAGACTCACTGATAGTGCAATAACAACAGAAATAAGATACTTGATGCAATGCAATGCTGCATGTCCCATCCGCTCCTTTAAAGCATGCGGCTGTGGGACACGGGTTGTAGCAGAAGGCCTCCGAAAAGGGTTCATTATTGGAGGCTTCCTCAAGTTATTCCTGACCATGAATGGAACATACTGCACCAAAAAAGTTGATAACTACATGCTATCAAAAGAACAACAGGTCAATTTCCTTTTTTCAGAACCAACCAGAGGACTGCCTACGGTTCTTTTTAAACTGAACACTTCACAAAAATTCAAACTGTGCCAATCATTTTATTTATTTTCTCCTCATACTTGAATTTCCGCCCGTTTTCCTTTTCAATCACTGTTCAATATAAGAACCTCAAAAGGGGGTTTCTTTTGAGGAAAGGATGACACAACAAAGCATCCACGGTGCAGCCAAAATTCTTCAATTATGAATACTTACATGTAAACACAGGTCAAGACTTTTTCTGGAACTACACAACACATGAATGCCTCAGTTCTTTTTGGAACCACACATCAAAAACCAACTGTGCCAATCACTCCATTTAATTTCTCTTTTTTAAAATTTCCTCCTGTTTTCCTTCTCTTTCACTGTTCAATATAAGAACCTTAAAAGTGGATTCGTTTTGAAGAAAGGATGACACAACAAACTCATCACAAAGCATCCATGGTGCAGCCAAAATTCTTGAATCATGAATAACTTACATGTACTCTGCACATGAACAATACCATCAACATGAATCCAATGGAAATATGATGTTGCTTTATATAGAAGTAATTGGGGAAATAATTACAAAAAACTATAAAAATCTTATGATCTTGTGATGCTAAATAAATACACAATACAAGTAGAATAAGTTAAAGGGAACAGTCCCCTCAAAATAGTGAAATAACCGTTTTAATAAAAGAATTTTTCTTTCTTGATGCAGTAGCTGAAATAGATGCACGCATCAACACTAAACTAATTTCTCTATTTGGCCACATGCACTTTTGTTGAGCGTTCTGAAGACCTTGTACAGTAGGTAACTGACAAGTATGAACGACAAAGAGAATTGGTTAAAGCTCATATACAGTCAAACCTGTCTATAGCGGCCACCAAAGGGAAACAGAAAAAGTGGCCGCTATAGACAGGTGGCCGCTATAGACAAGTCGACGGTCATTTTTAATTTTTGCACATACACGCAACAACATCACTTAATTTTATAGTGTACATGTATCCATATAATTATACCACTTAGGAAAACAAGCTATAGATCTACAGATTTGACGTATAACATGTCATATGATATATAAAATGCCAAAATAATATGCTTTGTTGTCAATAAATGAGAAAAACAATAGATATACGAGCAATCTCTGTAAAATGAATTTTCCCTCAAATTACTACGTACGTAGTCGCCCGCGGTAGACTGCTGAATTTTATAGTCTAAAAACGATGTCTAATCATGCTTTTGCTTCCTGTCAAAAAATTACAATAATATGTTTATCTTTTGAATAAAATCATGCAATCAATTTTCATTCCATAAATATTTGCCTTTTGAATGGTTTAAAAGAAGTTTTAACTGTTTTTGAGAACAGGGATAGAAGGTGCTCGCTTGATTCGTCGAAAGTGCGAACGTCGACAATGGATCGCTGGTGGACGAGTTTTCCTGCCGTTTTTCAGCAGGACAATTTCGTACATGAAATCGTTATTATTGATCCTTAAAAAAATAATAGCTGGGTAGTATTTTATTATTTTCACTTTCTAAAAAAAACACTCCTTTGTTATTTTTTCAATAGCTTTAACCCTTTAAATTCTTTTTTGATAAATCTTTAAAAAAATAAAAAGTAATATTGAAGTGTACAAGCCTGTGCTATTGCGCAATGGCGATCGCTATCAACACCGACCGTGATAGCTTAAGAGAAATACAGGTGCAGGAGATCGCAGCTGGATGGTGCGAAGATTACGTAAACGAACAATACTAGTGCTTAACTCTTACTAAAAAGACTTTTAATCTCTAACTAGTCGGCAATGTGGTAAAAAATTTAGATCTTCTTGGCCATTGTAGAATCTATTCACGACGTTTGTGTGAGAGTGTGACTGAGCTAGGACTCGTAAACACATCGCGGCTTTATTGTGCCTAACTTTTTATGGCAAAAACTACTTATTGGTGGCCGCTATACGCGGTCAGATATTGACCGAGGGATACATAATGGGTGGCCGCTTTGATTTTAAATGCTTTGTATATATTTTGTTGTTTGTATGTTTCTTAAATTCTCCGTTCCGGACATCCGGGAACTTTCGTCTTGATGGCAGCCACTGGGTGAAAACAATGACTTGGCAACGCATAGCAACACATTGATTTTGCACGCATTTTGTTTTTGTGGCAATGTTCTTTTTTTCTTTTCTTCATCAAAATGCCAAAAATTTGATATGCTATAGGTTGTCACAACCACAATATGATGCAGGGATAATCCATTTCATTTTGTATTTTTCCTGATCACGTTAAATACCGTGAAAGATGGGGAAAATGGGTAAACGTGATCGAAATCGGCAGGCCATTTCGAAGCAGTATGATGTCCCTGTGGCAACCGTCCAGAGCATAGTCAACAAGCACAAGAAGTTCAACACTGTTAAAAACCTAACTGGGCGTGGCAGAAAACGCAAGGTGTCCACCAAACTTGCCAGGAAAATCTGCCGAGAGGTCAACAACAACCCCCGGACCACAACCATGGCCCTACTTGAAACGCTTGACCAGGCAGGGATGAAGGTGTCATGGTCCACCATCGCATGGGTCTTGCACACTAGCTCACTTTTGGCCTTCCCTCTCTCCTCTCTCCAAAGGGGTTCCCTGGTGTGAAAGCCTCTGTCCGTCTCTCATTCATTGGAAGGCAGCTTCCCCCTTATCCCGGGGAAAACCCTTCATGTTCCAGCCTCCATTGTTCACAATAGCTATGGATGCTTCATTGACGGGTTGGGGTGCTCATTGTGAGGGCCACCTCCCATTAGGCATTTTGCCTTTGGAGATGTGATCTCGTCATATCAACTTTCTGGAGCTGAGACTCTTTTCTAGCCCTCAAGGGCTTTGCTCAACTTCTAATGCTTGAGTCTGTTATGATCAAATCTGACAATACCCGATACATATATATCTAAAATTCAAATGAAATCAACATTTAACATGCGAAAAATACATTCTAGGGTAGAGTTCTTAAAGAGTTGTATTCTACCCAGGGGTATCAAAATCATGAATTCAAAAAAAAAAAAAAAAATATATATATATATATATAATTTAAAGTAAGATAAAGTTCACTCCGAGAATAAAGACATAGTAGATATCCATAGGTTTGCTTCCACTATGTCTTTATTCTCGGAGTGAACTTTATCTTACTTTAAATTATTTTTTCTATACGTTCTCCCATCTACATTTCTTTACAACTATATATATATATATATATATATTTTCCCTCTTGGAACAAGAACATATAAAAATGGAAAAGATGAAGCAAGATGTGCTTATTTCACTACCCCATTTTCATAATCCATACCTCTTGAAACTTTTTGTCCAGCTTCTTGAGATCTTGCTTGACGTTCTGTTTCTCCTCCTCAGCGATGGCCAGCTGTCTTTTGATCTCCTCCTTCTGAGCCCCCAGCTCAAATAGCTGAGCGGTCAGTTCAGCATTCTGTTTGGTGACATCACGTAGCTCTTTCTAGAAAAAAAATATTAAAAAAAATAATATCGGATATCATTATAGTGCTCATATCCACCACACAAAATGCCCAAGGTGCTCTGATATTACCCCGACTCTAGCTACTAGCTAGCCTACCGATTTCAGTGCTCACAGCATTCAAGGAATTCCTTCCTAACGGTACCCATTTATAAACCTGGGTGGAGAATGGCAAATGTAGATTAATGTCTTGCCACAGGACACTAGTGGCGCACCGGAAATTGAACCCACGCATCTCCAGTCTTGACTGGACTACAACAACTCTTCGACAGGACAATTTTGAATAACCATATCTTTGTAACTACTGAGTCAGTTTTTTTTAATAAACTGATATTGACATAATCAGACATTTAATTACACAAACAATCTAAATCTGTAATTATTTTCCATGTCTGAATAACAGAAAGTTCCGTAACCTTTTGAATTTTGCTTTAACCTTGGAATTTCATCTTGAGGGTCAGGGAACCTGGGGATTTTGATGAAGGTAATAAAATGGAGTTTCATTTGCTTTCCAACTTCTCTCAAATTTTGAAAAAGCTGCTTTTCACTAGTTTTTGATAATAAAAAACTACACAATATGAGAGTAAAAATAATCCTACACCGTACCTGTATTCTCTGGTTCTGACTTTGAGCATCACGTGACGTAGCCTTAGTTGAATCTAACTCCTGCTCCACTTTAAGCTTCTCATTGCTGAGTATCATGAACCTTGATTGCTCTCCTCGTAACTCTCCTTCCAACTAGAAAGGAATAAGAATGGTAAATGGTAATATCTATTATAATACTACTACTACTACTACTACTACTTCTCATTGCTGAGTAGAATTATGCTTGATACATGTAGCTCTCCTCCTCGTAACTCTCATTCCAACTAGAAAAGAAACCGTATTGGTATATGCTGTCATTATTTGTATGAACGGTTTTCAGCAAACTTGAAAAATCAGTATATCTTACGCTTTGCTCATGTGGAGTATTGTACAAAGTTATTTCAATATCTCATGGTTTGGGGTGTGCAAACATAAAAAAAGGGAATACTGGTACCTGTTTAACTTGTTTCTCTGTGACTAAACGTGCAAAATATTATAAAACACAAGGATGTGATGGTTAAAATTTAGTTACCTGGGCCGTCTTTCATAAAAACTTGTTATCAATAACATGATTCAATAATTGATATAAGCTACTGAAATCCTCGCATCTGATTGGCTGAGAACAATTTTTTATAGGACTTTGTCACTTGTAACTGATAACAAGTTTTATGAAACAGGGCCCAGGTTTCATACCAAGTAAGTGATGGGGTAGTGCGCTAGGTGGGCTAATATGACTGGTCTGTTACTGTGTTGTACTCACCTTGTCCGTTAGATTCCTGTTCTCTCTGAGTTCTTGGTCCAGTTTCAGACAGGAAGACTTCATTTCATTCACCTCAATGTCTTTCACTCTCAGCTGCTCATCTTGTCTTGCGAGCTTCTCCTACCAGAAACCAAAATTACCACAATTTTTTCAGTTAAAGCCCTACAGAAAAATACAAAAAGTCATTCATCTCATTCATTATAGATCAGTTATAATATAATCAATTTAAATATGATGAAAAGTTATACATTTGCAGGGCCCCCAGGAAAAACAGTAATTACAGTATTAATACTAATGAGGCTACCCTGGGTAAAATTGACTATCATATAATTGTTGCTGCTGTTGTTTTGTTATTATTCTTTTCATCATTATCATCATCATCATCATCATCATCATCATCATCACTATCACTATCACTATCATCATCATCATCATCATCATCATCATCATCATCATCATCATCATCATCATCATCATCATCATCATCATCATCATCATCATCTCATCACCCTCCTCCTCATTACCATTATCCTTTTTATATCTCACCAGGATATCCGAGATTTCACGTTGCAGGTTTTCCATCCTGTGGGTCATGTTACTTTTGTGCGTCTTCAATGTCTCATTCTCCTTCAGTAGTTCCTCGTACCGGTCTTGATGCTGAGATGAGCCGAGTCTGCTTGACTCCTGTTCCCTCTCCAGCTTCCGGCATTTGGATTTCAAGCTATTCAAAAAGAAATGATAGTTAAATTTGTTTTTAATTGATATTCTTTTATTCAAGATCCATAAATGGTGGAAGTTTGATTCCACCAGCACGTCAAACTTGGCGGGAAACCGTCTCCTACCGAGCAGCAACCTCATTAAGAATCGGTCACATATGACTTGATGAACTGCCTGAAAAACACTGCTGAAAAAATAAAAAATTGTGTGTAATCAAATAGCAATGGGGTGAAAAGAAGTAGCTCCATGCAACAAAGGCTTCTTAGTGTATCCACTTAGCTGTTCAGTTCAGTTAATTTATTTATTTCATTTCTTAAAACTTCAAGCAGTTTATCTCATAAATCCTTTATATTTCATATTCATATTCATTAAACAAACCAATTAGATTATAGTATCAATTAGCCTATATAACAGTGTAAGAAAATGAAACAGGAGAACTTCAAAGAAAGCCTTGAATGGCCATGTGGAACAAGTCCCTTTAGTTAACTGTGGTTTGGAGGCTATATAAAAATCATCATAATCCTTATTCTGTACAAATATAAATGCAATATTTTTATTTCATCTATTATTTTGTCTTAATGTGGTATAAACTGTGACAGCTTGACTCGTTTCTGTTCTCTGGATTTTTGCTTTCAGACGCTGTACGAAAAAGAATGACAAAGGTTCCTAATTTTCCGTAATCCACCCTACTATCCCTTTTCTAAATTTACTTACTGTTTCACCATGTCGAGCAGTTTCCTCTGTCTCTCTTCAGTCTTTCCTTGGTTCTCCGTGAGTAACCTCTCACTCTCCCTGGCCCTCCTGATGCTCGCCTCGCTCTCACTGGCCTTTAGTCTATGCCTCTCCTCCAGGTCTTGGAGCTGGGACAGGGCCTGCTGACGTTGGTGCTCACTCTCCGCCAGACTATCTGTAGCATGTTTCAGCTGGGCTAACAGCTTCCCCTGGCTCCTGTCCTTACCATCCAGTTCTTTGTTGAGAGTCTGATGGCATCAATAATAATTCTTGTTATCATCAGCAACGGAACAGCTACTTTAAATTTTAGGAACTGTAACATATCGATGGGGTGCTCCGACATATGCTCCTGCAACAATTTGTGCGGGCTTTATTTTGTCAAAGATTACAGCCATTGAAAAAATTATTAGACCAAGAATGGTTACTGACAGTGTTATTTTTGTGGTAAGAAGGAAATAAAATATCATAAAAGCAAGGTATAATTGCTGGAATTTGGTATTCATTCAACAAAATACAAAGACAAATCATTTTTATAATTTTGTTTGCATATTATTGTACCCTTATTACAGAAGCTTGGTCTAATAATTTTTTTTCCAGGGCTGTAGGTTTATTGATATACAATCAAGTTTTAAGTTTCGATAAGGGCTAAGTATAGTGTATGGTTCAGGGTTGAAATAGGATTGGGTTAGTGTATATTAACTGCAGAGCAATCATTACTGGAAGCCAGGTTGGACTTGGGTTCTGTGCGTGCCTTATGCGATTGCGGACGAATGAGTCAACTCTTTTACTACACAGGTCGATTTCATCTCAGTTAAGAGGGTGTTCAAACTTGCAATATCTCTTTCTAGAAGTAAGATTAGAAGCTCATTTTTAAACATGGTAAAATGGCATGGAAACCCTGATATACAGAGTAGAAAGTCTTTTGGTGACTGGTCCCTTTTAAACATATAGACCTATGTATGTTTGTCAAGGCAAGTCATTTTTTGCACAGCACAGTATAACTGTAGGTGATTTGGACAGGGAACTTACATCAATGTGTTCAGACAGCTGCTCCTTCTGTCTCCGGCTCCTCTCCAGTTCTTTCCTCTGTTCGTCATACTCCCGTAGACTACTGGCCTGACTCAGCTGGGCTCTCAAGCTATGAATCTCTCTCTGCAACCGACTGCTTTCTCTCGCATCATCTCCATGTACATCTATTGATTTGTACAATAAGGAAAATAGAGGAAAAGATCAAAAGAAGGATCTCTATCTCTCCCCATCTCTCTTTCTTTCTCTGTAGTTCTTTCCTCTGTTCATCATACTCCCGCAGCATCTACTTATATAACGATGAAAAGAGAGGAAAATATCAAAACATGCATCTCCCTCTTTCCCTCTCCCTCCCCTCTCCTCCTTTCTCTTTCAATATGTTTGTGTGTGTCTTTTTCTCTGTCTCTGTCTCTCAGACACTCTCTGCTGCTCCCTCAACCTTCAATACCTGTGAGTTCAATGTGAGTTTTACCAGAATGCAAAGAGTAGCAACAATGAAAGATGATAAAGAGTTCTTCCACACCTCTCTCTCAATTTCTTTCTTTTTCAATATGTGTATATGTGTCTCCTCTCTCTCTCTTGCTCTCTCTCTCTCTCTCTCCCTCTGACACTCTTTGCTGCTCCTTTATGCCTAGTGTTTTAAAATCCATTTGTTTTGTCTCAAAGACTCCCAGGGCTTGCCTGTATATTTCTTTTTCTCTAATTCATTCAATTTTCAAACATGCTACAACCACCAAACCCGATTTACCTTCACGGCTCCTATGTTGCCTCTCTCTCCTTGATGTAGGAAAGTCGTCTTCATGGAAGGAATTTTTCATCTGCGTCAGTTGGCTCTTGAGATTGTGTCTGTCTTCATCTGAACGGGCAAGGTCCTTCTTCAGTGATTCCATCTAAGGGGCAGCAGTCAAAGATAAGCGCAGTCCACTAAGATAATTTCTGACAAGCAGAAATAATAGGTCATAAGATTTTTCAGGTGCCTTTGGGTTGGAAATTTGAGAATAGGGATCATACTTTTTCTGTTCTGTACTTAGGTATGCAACTTGGATTTTTAAAAAAATGGAGGAGGGGCGGTTGTGCCCCTATTCAAATCCACAAGTGAATTGAATTAACGCAAAGTCAGTATTCAGCAGTGTCCCAGATGCCAAATGGTATAAAAGGATATACACTGAAGAACTTTATCAGTTATGTCAAGAATTCCTAATTGATAACGATCCTCACAGTGAGAAGGGATAAATATACAGTACATCATGTTATTGTTCGGGAATAGTCGATTTGAGTTGGCTTTTCTTGTGGTCGCACAACTTGCAATCATTGAAAAAAAACGTGGAGAAAATCAATGGTAAAGAAAGAGCAATATATCTCACATGCTGCTGGAGAGTAGAGGAGCTTCCTTGTGACTGATCCAGTTTCCTGCGAGTACTCTCCAGCTCTGTTGCCATCTTCTGTTTCTCAGCCTCCATCTGGATAAGCCTTGATCTAAGCTCACGATCCTCCTCACGACTTACATTCTGCAGAGTCTAGGTTAATAATAATAATAGCTACATTTATATTGCGCATGTATCCATCCCAGAGGATGCTCAAGGCGCCTACAAAGGAGATATTATTACCCCGGTCATCGGATTCTGGCATGCCCGCACACAATGTATGCACATTCTCCGCTCCCTGGGGAGTATTCCAGCAATGGGCAGTACAATGACGCTCACATTGCTAAACACACAACATTAACTTTTTGCATCCTACTGGGTACCCAGGGGAAGAATAATAATACACTAATTAGGGTTATAGAGCATACTGACCTCTATGACATTTCACCTTTGACCTACTTTGAACCCCCAAATCTAATCACTTTGTCTCCATATGGTGATACCTACTACAAAGTTTGAAGTTCATTGCAAAATTCTTAGGATATCGCGATAATGAGAAAGCGGGACATTGAGACAGCCTGAAAACTTAATGCCTCTAACACGACCATCAGTAGGGGAGGGCATAAAAATACTAAGGGTAAATTCACCCCTATGAGGATACCATTAAGGGGTTATACTACTTTAAACATGCAAAACAACGTTGGTCTTCTCAAACCATTTCCCCTGGAATGCGGCAAGACCTGGAGCAAATAAAAAGATTATACATTATACAGTCTGAAATACTCAATTCTGATGGGTTGAAAGTCAAGTTGTTTTTCATTTAATCAGACCCTTTCCATGCAAGTGTGCTCTGTTCACTCAATTTTGAACAAAGGGTAAACAGAATTTTGAAGAGAATCCTGATTACCATACCTCTCTTATCTCTGTTCTGATGGAACCCCTGTCTTCATTGCCTTTGAATGTCCTAGAAACTGTCTCTCGTTGTAAACGAAGCTCCTCCTGTAAATTCTTCAGACGCTTCTCAACTCTCTCAGAGGGCTGAAAAGATCAAACAAAGAAGTGACTGTACTGAATCCCAGATCGCAAGTTTCACTCCATATCAAGTTATTTTTTGACAGGAAAAATGCTCACATAATTTAGGGAACAGGAGTTGGTCTAGCGGTCAAATCTCTGTCTTTGCCTACAAACTGACTCTGATCTTACCCAGGTTCGAAACCGAGTCACATCTTTTGAATGGTGATGTAAAAGGTCAGTCCCAGACATAGATAAACATATTGATTGATACACATCTGTAAAAAAAAATTACACACACACACACACACCCACACGCTCACATCACTCAAAAATTAAGGTTCTAAATATCTATAAGACAAACTTTCGCAATTTTCTGCACATCCAACATTACACACTAGCCAAAGATTACTGCATATACTTTTCCAGGACATGCCAACCTCCTAGTAATTGACAATTCTGCAAACATTTCTTCAAAACCATCAACGTCTCCCATACCCATGTACATTTGTATTGCAAACGCGTTTCATTTTCTGTTTCAAGAAATGGTAATAAATTCATTCAATCATACTAAAACTTCTGAATCTTAATTACATGTGTAATTTTGTCTTCATAAGTACAGTCAAACCTGTCTTAGTGGCCACCTGTCTATAGCGGTCACCTATCTATAGTGGTCACTTATATTGCCTCCCTGCAGCAAAAAATATGTGCCTTTGAACCTGTCTATAAACGCCACCTGTCTATAGTGGCCACTTTTTCTGTTTCTCTTGGGTGGCCTTAATAGACAGGTTTGACTGTATCTGAAAACACTTCCCACGAATAGTTATCAAGTTAGTAAAATATATGTTACATCATAGGCAATCTCTTAACCTAGCAGTGTAACAAACATATCAAAACTAACAAGACTGTACCTTGCTATCTTGCCACTGTGACCGCTTCACTGAGTCCGAGAGGTCTAGTAAAATTTTCCTATTTTCAGTCTCGACCTGGCTGCGATGTCTTCTTTCTTGACTGAGCTCTTCTGCTAGCCTGGCCTGATCCCGCCCCAAATCTCGGACATCGCGGTGGATCTCGTGGACCTGAGAGTGGGGGCATGAGGGTGTCAAAATGGTTGAATACAAAATTAACATAAGAATAATAAGATAAATCTATGACACCTGCTGTAATATTCTTCTGTCAACAAAGAAAAACTATATCAACACAGCTCCAATCTTTTTCTGTTGACATAAATGGTGACAAAAGGCCTGTAGATGACGACCGACCCTAATCTTACAACGGTCATTTGAAGCAAAACCTCTTTCTACCTGGAGCACTCAGCTGTCTAGAATGCCAGAAAAGGCAAAGATTCTTTTAAATAATTTCATCACAAAAATAGTGAAACCTTCTTTCACTAAACTCATATTGACTAAAGGCATTACCAGGTTATAATGAAACCTTCTTATATCAGGGTTAAAACAGGCCCCACAAAATTACTTTGTCATAAAGAGAATTTACTTTACAACTGTAATAAATTTCTTACAGCTTTGGCTGGGGGAATGTGCTTATATAGGATGTATTTATCAAGCTTTTGAAAATGTTTATCCTAATCTTTTTTTCATGTATCATCTAAGAAAACAATGCTTCAACCATGTATAGTGATTTTTTATAAGTTAAATAAATTAAATGTGAATATTTAATGTCTTTAATGTCTCACCTCATCAGCATTTTCACTAAATCTAACAGATGGCCTTGACCTCCTCTGTAATCAAAGAAATTATAATCATTATTTGAAGAATGAAACAATGCTATAAATGTTAAGACACTAAATATCATACACAATTTAGATTTTTTTTTTTTTTTTTTTGGGGGGGGGGGATTTTAATATTCATAACAAATTCACAATCATTATGCCGATATTAGGGCAATTTCATATAAATTCACATTACGGTACAATCTAGATTTATTCTAAAATGCAATTTTATCTACCTGTCTCTCTCATTCTCATCTTCTTCTTTCTCATCTCTCTTTTAATTCATAAATTACAATATTACGGTATCAGAGGAACTGCACCCTCATGGTTTCAGAATTACTTATGTAATAGACAACAGTACGTAGTATACAACTCAAAATCCGCACACTATCAAAAAATAACAAGCGGCATACCCAAGGATCTATCCTGGGCCTACTTCTATTTTTCATATACATTAATGATATCTCAAATTCCTCCACTAATCTAACATACATGCTTTTTGCCAATGACACTACTCTTTTCTGTTCACACACTGAACTTGACTCATTAATAAATAAATTTAACAATTAACTCCAAAAGGTTTCACTTTGGTTTAAAACAAATAAATTATCCTTAAGCATAAACAAGACAAATTACATACATTTTAATAAAACACATACACAAATCGATTTACAAAGCAACATTTTTATCAATGGTCTACCTCTATTCAAAGAAACAAAGTCAAAGTTTCTCTGAGTTACCATTGACGAAAACCTAAGTTGGATAAATCACATAAAGAATATCAACACCACCATATCATGAGCTGTTGGTATTCTATTCAAACTTAAATATATTCCACAAATAATATACTCTTTATAATACATTAAGTCTCCCCACATATCATATTGAAACATGATTTGGGCAAATTCTGCCAAATACAAGATTAATTCAATACTTTTACTGCAGAAGAAAGCACTACGTATATGCACGGGCTCACACTATAGAACAAACTCTGACCCGCTATTCCATAAACTCAACTCACCCTCAAAGTCTCTGACATAAATACACTCCAAATAGCCCTACATCAATACATCACGTTCCATCCCCACTTAGTGATATGTTTATGTTTAACAGAAGGATCCATCCATACCCAAACTGTAAAACTAATATCTACCACTTAAATAATTGTAAAACCTTGTTAGCACACAAATCTATTAGACATACCGGTCCCCAATATATGGAATTTACTACCAGATGCAGTCAAGTCACACACTACTCTCTATTCTTTCAAGGCAGCCGCCAAAAAGTACCTCATCAAACAGTGTGATGACTCTGGGCGTAAATGACACCATACATCTTCTTCTCCCCTCTTTCTCCCTCTTTCTTTCTTCATCCTCCCCTTCTCTTTTTCTCTCTCTTTCTTTGCACTCCCTACACTTCCCACTTTTCACTTCTTCCCTCTGTCTAATTCTTCTCTAATATCTCTTCAACACAGTTCACCTTTCTTCTTACCATCCTCTATTTATATTTTTTTTCTCTATACATCTCATCTCATCCCCATCCTTAATTGACTTCTAATACTTTGAATACATTTAATTTTTTTTTAAAATATCCTCCTTTCTTCAGTATTTCCTATTTTTGTCAAGGATTGTCATGCCATCAAGCTTTGATTATGTGACAATCCTTCTTTGTGATTTATTTATGTTAACTTTACAATGTAATTTACTTTACTTGATAATGTATTAATATTTGTTTATTATGTTGTAATCAGTTTGTGAAATATGTTTGAAGAAAAAAAAAAGATCATAGAGAAATAAATAAATCAATCAAATCAAATCTTTCTTATTCTCTCTCTCCATCTCATACATACCATATGTGATGCTGAGGCTGATCTCAATTCACTTGCTGACATTGTGTCTGACTCATGTCTTGAGAATCTCTCAGAGCGATCCCTACTGAGTTGAGGATTCGGTTGATTTACGTTGGCTCGTAACTAAAAAAATGAATTGATAAAATATTTATCAAGAAGTTAGTTAGCAGATTGCCTCCATAGCCCTTAGCCTTTACTTTATTTCTTTTTTTTAAAAGCTTTATAATGAATACTAGAAACGTAATGAAAAGAAAAGCTGTAAGTCAAAAGTAAATGTTGGATCTTAAAATTATATAAATGACTGTGCTATTTCATAATAAAACATAGTATTTAAAGGAACTGATAATTGCATCATTTAAGATTACCAGCTCTATCAATCAATTAATTGAATTATTGTTCTAATTTTTATGGCCCATTCTGTACATCACAGAAAAATACCCAGATCACTAAATCTGTGACCCTGTCCATTAAAAAAAATAACACACTTGACTTCTTTGGATAGACAATCTTCAAAGCATTAATAGGAGCTTTAGAGAGAAAAATTAAGGTCTGACCAAAAGCCACTGCACACCTCACCACCTGACTACGACAAGATGTTGGAAGAAATCGCAAAATGATTAGATATGGAAATATAATATATTCATATACTTCCCCACTGAGTTCCTGAATAGTCATGTCAATACCGGTACTGGTATTGAAATTTCTGGATATTTTGTGCTTTCTTGTTCCTGATAAGTGATTATGGCTTTTTGCTGAAGGGAATGTTTTAAATATATCTTGGAATTTTAGTTTACTATTTATATGACCACTCTGAACCTAAATCATCAAAAGGGGTCATATTTACAATATCATATCTAGTCCTATTGCAATTTCTTTCAAAGTCCACTCGTAGTCAGAACGTAAAGGTAACCTCAATAAGGCATATCACAGACATAAGGTGATCTTCCCTCTACATTTTAGGATGATAGAATATCTAATTTCAAGCCAGATTCTTCAATAGGATCTTTATCATCTTGATCAAGTGAAATTTACAGGCTGTTTTTGGCCGGCGATCTTGCTCCTTTCCAGCACACATCATGTGCTAAATATAACACACTTGCTATGAGAGGCAATTCATCGTGGTATGAAGGTGCATAGTGCGAGGTTATCTGCAATAACATCGCATATGTGTGAGTGGGGTCAGGGTTACAATCAATAAGGTTAAGGGTTAGGGTTAGCCTAGACAGAGTGTTGGGTCCATGTTTGAAGTTAAGAATTTGGTTACTATAGGAATTGACAGTGGAGCAATGCCGCAGAAGCATGCTATTTGTACAACTGAACATCAAATAAAGGCAGCATTTACCCCACTCAAACTAGGCCCTTGGGGGCCTTGCCTATGAGGGACTGTGTCCAACATTCACTGTTGCAGCAGTCAAAAACAGATAACAAAACTGCTCTAAGCAAGGTTTAATTTTCTTAAATTTGCTGGATTACCTGATTCAGGGACTCTTCAACTCTTACTGTGCCACAAATTTGGTGTTTCAAAGGTGAAAGTGAAATTTTAAATAATTATTTTCCTCTCATGTATGAATGATCTAGATTGGAAAAGGCCTGCTGATGATACACACAAAAGCTATTGAAGCCTATTCAAATGTGAAAACTATTATGGAGTACAAGCTTAACTTCAGATAAGCTTGTACATGTATTTACCCTATCAATTGCATTGGTTTGTCTGGCGCTGACACTCCTGTACTGGCCTAACAGGTCACCAACTTCCTGTAGGCTTCTATTGGTGTCCTGCAAAGTAATGAATTAAAAGAAATAAAAATCATCATATTTAAATGGTGATTGTTTTAAAATACTACAGAGGAAATTATTCACAAAGTAGGTTCACTTCATATCACAGAAGGTGAAAATATCCTAAATTCCTGTCCTTTTACATTTTATAGTTTTACAATTAAAACTTCTGCACTTTCCTGGGGAAGTCATTGTAATTACAGAATTTTCTGCACAGAGATGCCTTGCTTACCCTTAGTGAGGAGGCCAGAGTGTCTACTCTCTCAGCAACATCGGAATTAGATGAAGGTCTAGAGCGCCCTCTCCTGGGGAGTGGATAGCGCCTTGCATTGTTCACACTGCCTGTCTCTGAAGCTTCATAGCCATCACTCTCTGTCAACATCCTCCCTTATCTCTGCTTAGAATAGCATAGTGCACAGAAAGAGGAATGAAACTTTATTGCTTTCTTATTGTATTATCATAATAATCTTATCTATTAAAGTATTATTATTCTAACGTTATTCACTTTATCATTCATCACTATCAGCTTCTTTCATCTCCTCATACTTTCAACTTCAAGTAAAAAAGACCCACCCCCCCAAAAAAAAAATTTAGGCAAAAAAAACAAACTTTATATCTCACTGAATGAAAATCAAATAAAGACAAAGTAGAATCTAACTAACTTAAACTAGTATGGCTAGAGTGCCCAAGTTTGCGCAGTGCCCTTGTCTGCGCACACGTCTATTGCACGATTTCTGATAAAACAAAACATGGAGCGAACACAAAAATTTCATCTTTATCATAGCGACAGGTATTCATCAAAAAAACGAGTCAAAATATTAATGAAAAAGGGTCTTATTTCAGACATTTTACTTACAAGCCTCAAAATGTTGTCTTTCACGTCAAATGCAAAGCCAAAACTAAAAGCCAAATATACAAGCGTGTCGTGCACGAATGCGGGCTGGGCCTATTCACTGTACGGACACTGACAGTTAACCACTTAGTTATAGTACATGTACAACTTATCTGAAGTCGTGAAGACAGTTAACGTAACTTAAACTAGTGATTTTAATTTTAGTGTGAATCTACGCCTCCGCCCACCCTTCACTGCTTCAGTTACACGCAAAATAATGAATAGATGGGGCTGTTATTATTTCTGCTTCGACGATTGCGACCAGCTGCCCTTTGTTAATTTGAACATCCATAACCGTTTACGATTGAATAAAACTGATTTTCTTACCTATCTCTACGAGAACTGTGAATACCTGCAGACTACAATCCATCCACAGTAGGTAAATGAATGCTCTTCATGATTTTTCAGGACGTGTTTACGTTAAATCGGCCGCTTTCTCTACTCGGCAAATTAATTCAGAAAGATCGACTGTGATTGGTTAAATTCCCGCACCTGGCCTTAGTCTTTGACAAAGCTGGCTGCGGCTTTTCTTGGAGATCGACACACACTCCATAATGATTCACCGCTTTATTTTTTATTGCTTTCTCGATGTCTTTACAAGCCATACTTTTCATGTTCATATCTTATTTGTGCTTCGATTAAGCTGGAAAGCATTGACGAAGCTAAGTATGGGGTAGGGAGGCAGGTCCCCCTCAAATTGAGAGGCGAGAGAGAGAGAGAGAGAGAGAGAGAGAGAGAAAGGCAAGTAGATCATAGGACCGTAATTGGGTATTTTGTGAATTTGCATGATGTATATAGCCATACACTGGATATCAACAACAATGTTCCCACAAAATCATGTATATAGGACAAAGAAATGAAAAATGCAAATGAAAAAATTATTCATTCGGATTTAGGTAAGCCGCCGCGGCCAAGAAAGTTCGATTTGTCACTAATGCAATATGAATAAGTGACTTAACAAAATTAATCATAATGGCATTTTTTACACATTTTTTCATTATTTATTTCTATTTTAAAAAGAGTTTTATTAGGTGAGCCTGGATGAACATAAAAGTTGACTGCATACATTTTACATTAAACCAGCTACTATGAGGGGGGGGGGGGGGGGATGCATGTGCCTCTCCGAAAGAAAACAACTGGAAAGGAACAGAGAAGAGCCAAGAAAGAGAAGGGAAAGGAGACAACACCTGACACACACACACGTACACTCACGCACATGCACCCCCACACACACACACCCACCACTTCACCCTATGTTCTCTCGCATTGTATTCACCTAATATTTCCACTACCCAATGCACCCCGCTCGATGGAAAGTAACTCAGGGAAATGTAACTAGTTACACTTCCCTGATGGAACCATGCTATAAAATTATGCCACCGATGACCATAATTATATTCATCATGTATAGGATAAGAAAATTATCATCACTTTATTATAAAAAAAAAGAAGGTCATCAGATTCTTCTTCGTCCAGTTTTTAAAAAGTTTATTACACATTTCGAGCTCTCTTGTCCTTCCAAATTCTCTGACAAACAAAAAAAAAGAAACTAAATTAAGAAAAAAAAAAACGGTTATCCGTTCTAAAGGGGGGGGGGGCACAATTTACAAAAAAATCCGAAACACACTGTACACTTTTCTTTCAAAGGGGGGGGGGGGGGGGCACGGGCCGGAAGTCCCCCATACAATTTTTTAAAAATCTGCCAGTGATTAAGGACAAACAATACAGTAGCCTAATGGAGATATTGTGCATGTCAGTACATTCTGTCAGCAAATGTTAGTCCATCCATAATGTTCAATTTGTTGGTACATCCACTAGATCGGTACAATAAATAATTATAAAAAGAGCTGGCCTGGGTTAATGAAGCTTAATTCTTTTACAACCTCCCCCCCCCCCCCCCCCCCCCGGCCCTCTTCCACTCCACTAATAAAATCATGAGACTTCCGGAAAAATGGCTTTTACAAAATTTATAGACGCGGATTATACAATTGTGAAACAACCATAATATTTCTTGGCTAAATATACACTGTGCGTCTTTCAATTACTATAGTTTACGATATGCGAGCCTCGTCTGGATTTATCATAAAGAAACCAATCTCGAATGATTTAGAACACTGTCATCGTCTGGGTAAAATATTCTCAGCAGAAGACATGAATTTCGGAGATCTCGATGGATGGTCATCAAAGACATAAATTAATCTAAACCATGTATGATACAAAAGTCATGGTCTAAGCGATTACGAGCCGGTGGGGATGTTTGTATATTTCATTATGATCACGAGGCAGACTTTGATTTGTTCATTGCTTTAATAATTGACTCTCTTATTTGATCACCTTCCTGTTATCGCATAGGCAATCCCTCTCCACCTGTTGAAAATATAACAAACAGACAAACAAAAAAACTAAAATGGAATTAATATGGGTAAAAACACCGCGCGGTCCACTTTTCGGGATCTTCAAAGAAGATGAGAAGAAGAATGATTCGGGAAAATTCTTTTACTCTTTCTCTGTATCCCCCGTCCAAACTGACAGGTCCTACATCGACCAGAGGATTATAGGAAAATGACTACCGAGAAATTTTAAAAATCTTTTTCAGTGCTCTTAGTCCTACCCCCTCCACCCGTCAGGGGCGTCGATCCGTTTTTCGCATGGGGGCGGCAAGACTTATTGGGGGGGGGGGAGATATGTTTGCCCCCCTCCCCCAAAAAAAAATCTTTCCCCACTGAGAGAGCCTACAGCGGGTCGGAGGATTCCCCTAGGAAATGTCTACTGAGAAAATTATGTTCATGCAAAAAAAAAGGAATATTTCCTGCCCCACCCATTCAAACAATCCTGGATCCGCCCCTGGGTATTAGTATTTTTAATTTTTAATGGAGAGGAACCTGAATCATCTAATCATTCAACTGAACACAAACTAACAAATTCTGTGTACGTTGAAAACATTTTTTTCATCAGAATTCACACAGAATATCATCAATGACCTGATGAAGACATTAAGTCGTCTTTCATTTAATTCAATTTGTTAAATTCAATTTAATTTCACTTCATTTCATTTCATTATTTCATGATTTACTTTAAAAAAAAATTCGCGGCAATGACGCTGAACGACACTTGATTTAAGTTAATATTGCCAAAAGGCACTGGCGTAGACAGGGGGCACAGGGGGCCACCCCCCCCCTATTCAGCTACAAAAAAAAACCAAAACAAAACAAAACAAAGTGAGAGAAAAAGGCCTAAAAATGCGCTACAAGCTGTTATCTTTCTTTCAAAATTAGCTAAAACGTCAAAGTGCGGGAAGGGGAAACTCCGCCCTCCCTCCACCAACCCCTGTCACATACAGTGCAGTACTTCGTCCAAATAACTGAAAAACAGTCAGGGCACCGAACTATAACTTTCTGCCTAAAAAATTGTTTGCTACGAGCCGTTTATCTTTCTCTTAAATTGCTAAAACGTCAGAGCTTTCGCACTTCGAGCCGGAAGGGGACCCCCTCCCTGCACCCACCCCTGTTACATACAGTGCAGAATTGCGTCCAAAATAACTGAAAAGCAGCCAGGGCGTCGAACAACGATTCCGCCTAAAAAAAAAGGTGCTAAAACGTCAGAGCTTTCGCACTTCGCGCGGGAGGGGGGAAATTCCCCTTCCCTGTACCCACCCCTGTTACACACAGTGCAATATTGCGTCCAAGTAATTGAAAAGCAGTCGGGCGTCGAACTATAAAGGCCACCGCACACCTTACGATCGGTCTGCGATCCGATTTCAGAAGAAAATGTAATATCATTTGACAAATCATTTAAAAACGAAAAATATTTTGATTGAGGGTCTGAATAGTCATACAGACAGTAAAATCGACAATACGGCCTTCGCCGAGTTTTCTAAGTCGGTGGAATGGCCAAATCGGCTCCGAGTCGTAGTGACGTCACAAAAATCGTACGACTGCCTATGATTTGAAAGTAATCTTGCCCTCATTCCCTGTCGAAAGCTGACAGCTCACCAAAACCCTATGTTTAGTATTCATATTACTTTTCAGAACCTGAATAGGGTAGTTTTCATTCTTAAAATGCCAATATTTCATGTCATAGCGATTTATTTCACAAATCGGATCGCAGACCGACCGTAAGGTGTGCGGTGGCCTTAACTCTCCGCCTAAAACCTTGTTTGCTACGAGCCGTTATCTTTCTCTCAAAAACGTCATAGCTTTTGCGCTTCACGTGGGAAGGGGGAAACTCCCCCTCCCTGTTACAGTGCAGCATAACGTCCAAATAACTGAAAAACAGTCCGGACGTCGAAATAACTCTCCGCCTGAAAAAAGGTGCTTCGAGCTGTTATCTTTCTCTTAAATTTATAAAACGTCAAGGCTTTCGCGCTTCGCACGGAGGGGGAAAACTTCCCCCTCCCTGCACGCACCCCTGGGAAGCACGCTTTGCGTGCTCACAACCGCCCCCTAAAATGAAATCCTGGTTATGCGGTTGGATCCTTCACGTCTGCCCCCCCCCCTATTGAAAAATCTTGGCTACGCCTGTGCCCAAAGGCATCATAAAATTTGAATTTGATTTTTCTCCATAGCTGTATGTGACAGCTGATGTATTCAGAACCTAATGAATACAGTTAATACTCATGAAAATCGATTCGAAAGGTGAGGTGGAGCAATCCAAGCCAATCAAATCGATGGAGTATTTTACCTTGTAGTTTTAAAGCGCTTCACATATTTTGCTAGTCGCTACAAATTATTAGTCACTTAGACCACAATAAGTCATGGTGTCGATAATGGTACGTAATTCATTCAAAAATCTCCTCTGACTATACAGGATTCGTATATCCTAGTACGAATATCATAATTATCAGTGAAAAATGAGAATATTTCCTTTGTTACAATTTTCTCAGAAAGAAATACAGTGACTTTTATTATTGCATTCTAAACCAAGTTAATAAAGAATTCGATTGCTTTCATGAACATGTCAAAATGGTAAATTACCATACCTTTAATCGAGAAAGCAAATACGGATCTCGAGGCTGCGTGGGAAATCATGATTGAAAGGGTGGTAAATTTTCTTTCGTATAAAGCATTCATCAGCTCCTTGCTTACTCTCACTCAGTTAATAAGACAAGAATGAACAACTAGAACAAGAAGTTCAATTATAACGATAAGACGGGAGGCACTCGTTTTTCCGAAGGTTCGTTTCCCCCCGAATGTGCATAATTCCGAAACAAACATTTCTTATACCACGGGGTTCATTATTCCGAAAGCTGAATAGGGATCGTAATCCCAAACATTTTTTGTATTATTCCAAAAGGGTCTTTTATACGAAGGTTCATGATTTCTAAAATGAAACTGGATTCATATTCCGAAGTTTCGTAAACCCGAAAACGACACGTGTAGGTTCTATTTCATTTTTTCCAGAATTATGAACCCGATTTCACGTACGGAAATATGAACATTCGGAATGACGAACCTTTGGATTTACGAACCTTATTCAGAAAAACAACCTTCAAAATGATGAACCTTCGGAATAATGAACCTTCGGAATAGTGAACCTTCAGAAAAACGGCATGTACCCCGATGGCATGCATGAGGATGATGAATGTTATGCCTGCACATAATTATTCTTCACCATCACATCTTGATTTATCGGAGGTGCTGAGAATAATGGCTGGTTTGCTAGAACCATCTGCCCTGATTGATGGAGGGGAATAAATTTTCAGGTGTAATTTGTCTGGCTATAGGGGACTTATTCAAGCACGAAGGTTGACGTTAGTGTGCTTTCTTTCTTCTTTAGGTAAGCATTAAAAAAAAAAGGGTTGAGTTAAATGTTAGAAAATACTTTAAAGGAAGTATACTAGTAGATTGAAAACATTGTTTTGAGCGAAATTATGAAATTAATGATTTAGTGATAATAAGAGAAAGAGACAGACAGAACTAGAAAGAGAGAGAGAGAGGGGGGGGGGGGCAAATAGAAGGGAGGGAGCGAAGAAAGAAAGAAAGAGAGAGGGTGACAGACAAAAAGGGAGAGAGCGAGCGAGATAGAGAGGGAGAGAGACTGAGAGAGAGAGAGAGAGAACGAGAAAGAGAGAGATGGGGAGAGATAATGTATAATGAGCCTGCTGGGTGATGAGTGAGAAAATGTGAGGATTTCCGCAGTATAATTTTCTTCTTTTCTTGTAGAGTTATGACAAGTCATATTCGTGGAAGGGCGGAAAGGATGTTTACAGCGACCGAACGGGAAAGGGTCATCGAGAGCAGGAGAGCATATTCCATACCACCTCCCCGAATTAGAAGATTTGGATATCCAATGTAAAAAGTTTGCATTAGCGACGTTCTTCTTAAATCATAATTTATTTAAGATTGTGCGAGGTCATAGCGACAAAGAATGTCATTTTTAAATTTTCTTTTTGCTTTGGTGTGGATCTTGTCATTTTAGAGAAGTTTGGATCGTCCAGGCATATCAAAGTCATATCCACACATTTTCACGTTTTCCTTAATGGGGATACGTTGAAACATGCATTATGTACAATTTCCTTATATAATCTCCAGAATATAATTTCTAATAAATCTCCAACATCACGCAATCTCAGATCTTCTTCTTCTACACATCTATTCCTGTCTCTTCCACCTCGTACTTTTACTCGCTATGGCCAACGTGCATTTGCAGTCAGTGCCCCCACTCATTGGAATAATCTTCCCCTACATATCCGTCAGTCCACTTCTCTTGAATCCTTCAAATCTCTTCTAAAGACACATCTTTTCGTATTATAATTATTAATTAGTTATGTATTATTTCATTTGTCCTAGGATTTTTCATATTATAACTTTTCTTTGATTACTGTCATATATATTTTTAATTATGTCATTGTAAAGCGCTTTGAAACCATTGTAAAAAGCGCTATATAAATTCAATTATTATTATTATTATTAATCTGGTTTGCTTTTTCTTTCTCTCTCTCATTCTCTCTCATTCTCTCTCTTCGTCTCTCTCTCTCTCTCTCTCTCTCTCTCTCTCTCTCTATCTCTCTCTCTATGTATTTGATCCGTCAGTTGTAAAATCTTCTTGGTTTTAACATTTTTATCTCTTTTTCTTTCGTCTTTAATACTTGTTCTGCCAGCATCCACAACACGGTCCATTCAAATCACCAGCTTATAAAGCACATGCGTACAAGCGGAAACAATAATCAAGATCAAAGTCAGTTTGTTTCTCTTCTCATGTTTTTAAAACTTTTAAAGTTTTATTGGTTTATCATAACAAAATTAAGTGATTCATTGTTATTTAAAAAAAAGCAACAACAATAAGTTACATAGTTTTATAAATCAGTTTGATAAGTAATCTGCATGACATTCATAGAATAACATCAGTAGAATTAAAGATGCACATACCGTTGACTATTTCCATACTCCTGTGCTTTTTTAATACAAAACACGATTGCAACTACTCCATTTTATGACAACACAAAACAAAAACACAGAAAACATAAATGTAGATAATAAATAGTTTTGCATTCCTGCTGTAACATAATGTTCTGGCACTTTTGACAGGGTGAGTACCGAGAGGCCATTAATGATGGGTTCCTATTCGGGCGAAGCGCCTAGAACTTCAAATGATACTTGATCATGTTGGTAGAAAAACTTTAAATGAGATAATGGGCCTCTAGCTCTATGAAGAATTGTGATTTATCTGAATCGCTGGCAAATTTACAAACCAGTCGCAAAGTTAGAATTGTATATGTATTATGTTGATATTTGCGATTGAGTTGCGATAGAGTTGCAATCTGCTAGGACCAGTTGCAACTCTTCGCGGAGCCCATGCAGATACAATCTCACGTTGTGTGTACATAGTTGTTTTGGTTTTTTTTTTTTTTTTTTTTTTTTGTTCGGTCAGTCTTTTATTGATAATGCGACATATTAGAGAGAAATCGTCCAAAAAGTAAATGTATTAATTGATAGTGTAAGCAATGCGTTGAATTACCGGCTCATCGGCTCTCTGCCTTCATAGGGCTGATTAACTCCAGTGATAAGGCCATCGAAAAGCCGTGTTTTGCCAACCCTGCATTAGTGTATAGTGCAATTAAATGACATAAAATAATTCTCATACAATACAGATCGGGGAAAGAATGAAGTGGATGAGGGATCAAACAGATTGTCAAAAGAGTTGTGCCTTCTTTTTCTGTGCATTTCTATCAATATGTGGGGAAATTCCTTGAAAAGCCATAAAAATACATTTGCTTGATTTCTAACATTTCAAATTGAACTATTCTTGTTTTTAAACACATTATGTAATAAAGTGAATATTTTAATACAATGTGGGACGTTCATCGATTATCGTTGGGATGTAAACAACCATAAATGCTTTGCCGTCAAGCAGTATTTACCCAGAGTTTTGTTCAAATCTTAAGATATAGAGGGTCGTATTCTGTCACGACAATGCTCTTTATTTCCATCTCCATTTCTATGTAAACATAAGTAATGTTGAATTTAATAACTCATAGAAAGGGGGACACACAAGAATCTTTTATTTTTAAAAGAAACCTTCGTTCGCTTCAAAATGAAAATATCGTTGATTGAATAAGATGATACTATTTTAGGAGGAGTAAGAAGCGTCTTATTTTTGGCAACCCCTGATAATCTATATGTATATTATACTGCTTATATCGCTCTGCATACAAAGAGAAACTGCAGCAATGGATACAGGGGACGTAACCCACGTAATTCCAAAACACTCATGATTCAATCACGTGCAGTGAATTCTTATATGTTTGCTTCTCTCTAGCTCCAGTCGGTGACTCGCATCTTCTTTTATTTTCCCTCTCTCTACTTCATAATGCAGATTGAATCAAACAAATGAGAGCAGAAGCAGTATTGAGAAATTTTTCTATACTGAAATTGTTCTGAATATCAAGGCATTAGAGTTTCAATCGATCTATCTAGTTGTGATCTTGCAAGCATAAGCGCTCCTATGTACGATTGTATTACTTTGGTTTCCATGCCAGCTCATGACGTCACCGTCCGGACTTCATTTTGAGAAATATATCAAATGTGCGGCCGACAGCTCTCAAAGAAATTGTATATCTGGGGATGAGTTTTCGCTCTTCATTTCGTGCTTTTTATCACCAAAGTGACATTTTCATTAAAGAAAGGAATAACAAATGAATGAAGATCATAACAGCAGTATTGATTGCTTTGTTAAGTGGCCGCTAACAGTGCTGCTTTCTGTAAGGAGTCATTAGATTTCTTCCATATTTTATTATGTCTCCATCTGCGCCATTGATTATATTAGGCTGAATGCAGTGGTAGAATTGCTAGAAAATACCAAAATATCCATATCATCGGGGGAGACCGATAACAGGGATAGTATTATTTTTGTACGTCTTTGTGTAAAGTAATTTGTGTTTTTGCGAAGTTTTGATTGTGTTTTCTACACGAGCGATATTAAAGCAAGTACACGCCTTATGCAGGCCATGGATTGAAATCCTGTCGAAGTTAAAGTATAATATGAATTCCTATTCAGGGGCATTAGCCCAGTGGTTTTGAAGTGCCGATGCATGTGGAAGTGTTATGGTACAGTGGTTCATTCCCCTGACTTTCAATCAAAAGTGTGAGGGTTCGCATCCCTGCCCGGCACTAACTTCCTTTGGCAAGACAGTAATCTACATTTGTCACTTCCAACCCAGGTGTAAATACCTGGTATTCTTTAGTGCTGCATATTATTGAGTTGCAAAGGTATTAGCGGGGTAAGAATATGTCCATGATTAGAGTATACAGTGTAGTCGAAGGAAATATTGTGCGCTTGGAAAGTTATATGTTGGCAAGTTCGCACCCCAAAAAGTTCCGTTATCACTGATGCGCAATAGCAAACAGAAAGTCCGAGTTTACAATAGATTCAATTTTTTTTTAATCGTCCATGTGATGTTTTGTGAGTGTCCCTTTTTCTCCTATATATCCGTAGTAAAAACAAACCAACTTGAGGTTGAATGTATAGAGAGGTCGTGAAGTTTTAGAATCGGTATGAGTTAATCAGTTAATTATCATTTGCTATAGCCTTGCGTCCGAGTACAAAATCAGTAATTAAATTTATAATCGTGACCAAGTAGCGGTGTAATTAGATTATAGCGTGAGATTGTCATGTTGCCCTTTAAAAAAACATAACTGAACTATATAAGCAGTATCAATCGGCAGTCTGATCTTATGAGAAACTAGATTGGTCAGGTGATTAAGAAGTCTAATTCTTCCGGTCTAAGGTAGTACACATAGTCGTCAGAGTCTTCAAATATTGCACTTTATTCGAGTCGTCTTTTATCAGTTTGTTAAGGTTTGTCACGTGTTTAAGATTTTATCAGTTTTTAAGTCGTACACTCTGAATTTAAAGCGATTCCAAAGTCGAATTGTCTTTCGTTTAGTATTGTCAGGTGTTAAAATTCTTACTTCGGGTCTGAAGTCGAATGTGTCAAATGTTTTAAAAATGTCTTATATAGACAAGTTGTCTCTTCGCTAAAAAAAAACCAATAAAAGGTCCCTAAATTCAGTTATAATCATATTTATATATCCGAAGGGCTCCCTACTAAACCACACCATAAAGAAGACAAAATGATATAAGTCAGTCAATATGTACGCTCATTCTTGTCAATCAGTGTGAAATCTATATGATGTCAGTTTTAACCACAGTACCGGACTGTCGAGTCAACCAGACTTAAATGTAATTTTCGTTATTGATTCTAGTCAAGAACTAGTCTAGTCTGTGCTTGCAGTCAAACTCTCCAGTTCTCTCCAATCAGAGTCATGGATATGATTTAGTTTGACCCATGTTAATGCTGTCTTGTTCATTCCAAAACAGACACATTTAAAAGCGTATCCGCTTGCGAGTCTAGGTCTGTACTAGGTGGACCCATTTTAAAAGACAGTCATCTACCGTTTTATTTAGCAATGCTTTGGAAGCCATGACGAAGCCTGGTTGATGATACAGCCATGGTTGTATGCTCGATATTGTTGTGAATTCGGTCGAAGTGTTTGACACACGAATAACTCTCATCTTTCCAGTACCTTCGTCAGTGTCAGTATATGAGAGCAAATAAACCTTCAAGAGTACATGTATGTTAAAGATAGGTTCCCCAGATCGGTTGATACTGTACTTTTTAAAACGCTGACTTCAGAACATTCAGAAAGCCTACTGATAATAGGTAAAAAGAAAGTTCTGGTACATAAATGTCTAAAAGAACTGTCCATATTCTAGTTCACGACACCTCAGAATACGTTTTCTATACTGAGACAAATCATTACTATTTTATTTATCAAGATCAATTGAAAATTGACATACGTTACCAGTCAAGTCATTTTAATAGAAATAAACAAATTTCCTAAGCCGAGGCACCATTGGATACGTCTCACGTTTAATTAAAAATCATATACATAGGCTAACCACATTCAGTCATTTCCTAAGCCGATGAACATGAGTTAGAATTTGGGTTGTCGCTATACGAGTCGTTGATCCCAGTCCCAGTTCTTGAATATGAAAGTAAGCGTCTTCGTCACTATGTGGTCTTTAGAGGTTTAAAGAAGAGTTTTCAACCGAAAGATTATGTATTAATTCACTGCCATTTCATGCGATTGTGTGCGAATGGACGAGTCGTAGGTCCTATATAATTAGTTGGTGACGTTGGAGACATCGAAGAATATTTGTTAAAACTATTGCGACATATTCCAATGTCTATTTTAAAGTCAGAGTCCAAAAGACATTGTTAAAATTAAGTGTAATGCATCGGTCTATTTTTATTATTAAAATTATGCACATTTAGGACTGGTCAGTTTTCAGACAACATGGTTCACGAGGTATCAGACTCCCAGAGTCAAGCAGTTGTCAAGGTCTAGATGTCAACTTAGAACAAGCATCATTGATGGCTTTGACGTTTCAAGAGCAGTCAAATGGTCTATGATATCATTTCATGCTCAAGTACATGTACATTTCAGACTTTTGTCTCTCCTCGAGGTCAGGTCTTGTGATTGTCCCTGGTAGCTAGTTATCTTCTTGATCTTCTTATTCCATTTTTATAGGTGATCAGCAGTTGGGTGATCAGCAACTGTTCGTCATCCACACTTTTTTTGGCCAGAATCCTCGAAATGCTGGAATATTAGCCAAATGAATGAGCATGGGCCAACCCAATCCAGTGACTAACCAGTCGGGTGTCAATATATTTGTTGACCCTAGTGCTCGATAGGTTAGCCTCTATAACGTCCGAAAATGCTAATGTCACCAGGGAGTGCCGTCTTTCAGTCCCGGTTAGTGTTCAAGTCATTTTCCTGTTCTGAATCACAGTAACTCTTCTACAGATTTGGATGAGCAGCATAGCATAGTTTTGAAAGTAACAAACAATAAACATTGTCTTTCGTTCTGTATATCTGAAAGTAAAGAAACGTTGCGTACAGATGGGAATATGAATTGATTTGTCAATACGTCTTCTGTCCAAGGAAAACTGACAAGTTGCTCTACAGATCTTATGAATCAGAAATTGTGGATACCTAGGAAAGTGCGTAGTCCAAGAAGATCTGTGCATTATCCAATCAGCCTCGTCAGAGGTTAGATCATGGTCTGGCATCGAGTTGTATCTAATAGCCGTCCGTGTACGTTATACTCAATTGCGTTCGAAAGGGTTAAAAAGCGTCACCGTGTCCAGCGGCTTTGATCAACATTTGACAGTTATTTTCAACAGCAGAGTATCATTATATGATATTGTGAACCCTATACCAGTTTTTATATCTGAGGCTTTTGATGAGTCAATGAAGCAGGTCATTTTCCTGACGTCTGTACGAAGGTGAGATTGATTTTTGGTCAATGTTATTATCCTCGTCTGTAAAGTATTTCTACGTCTCGTAGAGTTTTCGTCATCATGTCATCATCCTCCTCTGAAAGTTGTCACATGCTCCGTCGAGTTTTCGTCACCATGCTCGGTGGTTAGTTCTTTTACAGATCCTATCAAATTCTCGTCACTGTGTTCTTCTGTAAGTTCTGATGCGGGTTTCGTTTTTTTTCTGTCATATTTTGTAAGTTCTGGGCCCAGTTTCATAAAACTTGTTTGCAATATTTGCCTCATTTCTATGACAAACTCGCTCTCAGCCAATCAGATTAAAGGATTTTACTAGCTTATAACAATTATTTAATTTGTTATTGATAACAAGTTTTAAGAAACGGGGTCCTGATCGGTGCCAAGTCAAGTTTACATTTTGAGTCCGTTGCATATGAGGCATCACTTTGTTACATTGTTAAATATGCTAATCGAGCCTGTGAAGACAATTAGCGCATCCATCATGAATTCAATGCAACCTATAAAATTTTATTTTGCATTCACTTTATGTACGGTATCATTTTCATATGGCTCGTCAAAGATTGCGCCAATGGCTAACGCTGTCCTAGGGGATATCCCAGTAGACCGTCAGCTTACGAAACGGGCAATGTCGGTTTCACGAATCCCCAGAAAATTTGTCGGAAGGCCGCGGGGGTCAGCCTCGTAAACCCTCAGATAACTTTTAGGAAGGCTAACGAGACCATGGGCTGTCGGTATTGTGGGCAGTCAGTCTAACGGGTCGTCGATATCTTGAGCTGTCGGTCTCGTGGACAAGAGTCGACTGAGGTCAGTAAATGACACCTCGAGTGCAACGGGCATCACGGTTGTCTGTAAGGTCCTGTGAAGGTTCCGTCGAAATATTCGCAGTATACTCTTTTGTAAGTTCAGACGCCTGAATTGTCATATCGTCATCATTATGATCGTGTTTAAGTTCCAATGAAGGTTTCGTCTAGTTTCGTCATCATGATCGTTTGTAAGTTCCGACGAGCCTTTTCGTCATTTTATCTGTAAGTTCTGTTTAGTCAAGGTTATGTCATAATGCTAGTCTAGACGTTCAGATAAGTAAGTTTTTCTAACTTCAATCGTCTGTACGTTTTTACTTGATGTTTCGCCAAGTATTTGTCACGATACTTGTCCGTAAGTTCTAAGTTTTTCATTTTCATCATTATGTACGTCTGTGAGGTATGATTGATGTTTCCTCGTCAAAGATCGCTCCAGTCAAATGACGCTTCATGATCATGCGCAAAGTGTATAAGGTTTCGTCATCATCGCCAAGTTGTCAGTAATACGCTCGTCTATAAGTTATGATAGGTACATGTAGGTCCTTGAGGTTCTGACATAGGTTCTGTCAAAAGTTTAGTCCGTAGTTGGTGATAGGCCTTAGCCTGTTTCCCCTGATTTTGTCGTCCTTATGTTCAAGTAGTAAGTAATAGGCTCCTTTACCCTGTTAATAATTCGTCAAAAGTCTTAGTAAATATCGGACTCATTTAGGCCGGACATTCAGTCAACTTCAAGCTGTTGGCGTTCATATTATATCATCGTCTTGTCAATGGTTAATCAGCAATCCAAATCTGGAGGATTGACGTCTTTGGGTATAGGTCACGAGTCCGGTCGAAGATCTGTCACTTTTAACGTGTTCAAGTGCTGTGTGGCTTTGTCCGTGTTGGGTCGTATATCTCGTTGTCAATGATGACGGTTACGATTCCATTTGAGACTATATAAATAATCTAGTTGAACTTCATGTACATGGCAGAAGTCCGTACTTTGTGACATACTCTAAATAATAATTTTGAGACATGTACTCTCTCCGATCACTACTCCGCTTAATAAAGTAGTCATAATTTTGAGTAAGTTAAGAAAAAACGTCAGTGTTTTTTGGGGTTGCAAATGATTGTCATGCTTAGTCGAGTTTTTCGTCACAAGTCAGTGTGTTTGGAGCTAATGATTTCTTATTGTTCTGTATATGTATGTGTGTCTCTCTTAGTTAGCAAGGTCAGTGTAAAAATGCGATATCAAAATATGGAAACGGACTGTCCTCTATGCCTATATCATTTTAAAATAGGGTGGTCTTGCTCGGAGAAAACTTTACATTACCCTTTCTATTCGTAAGTGTCAAGTATCAAATTGTCAGTCAAGTCAATGACCCGGAATAACATTATTATCTCATTATTGTATATGCTTTGATTGTTTTGATTCTCATTTACTATAGGGCAAGCCTGAATTTCGGAATTTCATTTGAGTGAGGAAGTGTTATGAAGTGATAAAGAACTTATAAATGTCTATTTCATTCACCACTCGAATGTCACTCAATAATATTGAAAATTTACCTCAAAGCTAGTTATCATGCTCTAATATCTGGCGGGAACACAATTTCATCGTAAGACAAAGTCAATGACGGTTGTCATATGAGTCTAGATTTCTTAGATATAAGGACAGGGAAGTTGAAGTCCAAACATGCAAGTTCAATATCTTCTCATGCGCGCTGTTTCGTGTCTTTACGAAAACTTTGAGTCGGCTCATAGTATCTTTCTTTTGAACAGCGTTTTGTATCAAGCGGAATAAGGCCGCCTTTTGAAGAAAACCAATATCCCACAATTTTGATGTACGGCCTAGTAATTGAAATTGAGGAAAAGAAGGAACGGAAAATTAACCTTTATATTACATATATATGTATTTATATATCTATGATTTGACCTTTTCATATTTTTGGGGGAAATGAGGAAAAGCGGCCATGCCACAAACCCTGTCAGTGGCAATGAGAGTTGCCAATTTGAAGTTGTAGGAAAAAAAAGTCGATGCTTCGACGGGTTCTTTGGCATCACATTATACAGTTATAAAAACGACCACAGGATTGCATGATCGCTGCCTCTTGTATTTATGAAACGGGATTAGTAAACAAGCCGATGATTTGAGTCCAAATAAAAAGGAGGTGACCACAACGCTTCCCACGTTATACCGCGGCAGAATGTTAATTGAATGCCAACGCCTTGCTTGGAGGGACAAAGATGGTAGGTGATACTTCGCGAAAGCCCTTGCAAAGTATCAGCTCATCTCTCAAGACTGCCTACCCCCAGCTGCCCCGCTGTGTCAGGTCCAATTTGCGGTGAGCCGCCAACATCCAATCGGGTTGGAATGCAGTTCGGCTGCAAGAGAGAGAAGTGAAACACTTCTCTCGCGGATGCTCCCAAATAAACTGCATATTTTCTGTTATCAAATCACCAACTGGTGCTCGCTTTTAAATTTAGTCCGGGAATAGATTGAACAATAAAGCTTCCCTAGATAGATAATAAATGCTACATTACTGGAAGGAGCTAGAAAACTATATTTTATATATATAAAGGCCTTCTATTTGATTATGTGTCATTCGTTTTGAATAATTTCTTCTAAAACGGCCTCTTGTCAAAAAATTTCTGAGATGGAATAAGATCTACATTCGGAGAAAGATGCATTTCACATATATATATATACAAAAAGTTCTGCTCGGAGATATATATATATATATATATATATATGTATATATATATATACATATATATATACATGTATATATACACACAATACATCATCGATTATGAGTTATTCTGCGTAATTTAAAATGAAAGATGGACGCAGAAGCAGAAGCTTACTAAAATTTGGTTTAAAAGCGAAGTAACAACTTTTACATATTGAAAATTACACCATCATTCGCATGTGCTCCATCCTCAACGTAATTCGCAAACCATTACACTATTTTTGTGCGCGACATGGTAACGATAATACTGGCAAGATAAATTACTTTTTGGTCATGCAACATCTCTACGTGTAAGAATAACATACGAACGGGATTGAATAACCAGAAATACATACTTTAGTCTAAACGCATGTATATTTGAATTGGGCAAGAAAAAGGGAGAAATTTGCATGTCAAGCCTTTCAATCCGGGTCTTCGAGACGACAAATCAAAAAGGGAAATGTCTTTATTAACCTAAGATTCAAAAGCTCTTAAAATGACATTCCTTCTCAGATTTAAAGTCATTTCAGCATCACTGTAACTTAAGGGCTGTTACTTCGTGTTGACCTTTGCGTGATTTCTTCGAAGCTGCAACAAAATCATTATTTGCAATACAATTTGATTATTTATAAAGGTCAAGTGGGAAAATTCACCACAGTGTCACGTACCATTTAGTATCTATTCAAATAGATACACTATAACAAAAATAGAAGAAAAAAGAAGTGCATGAGCTACAGCACAGCCATGTCGGCCTTTCTGAGTTAATCTTGACATATTCCTCTTATTTATGTACGTTGGCTCTTTATCGAATTTGATGATGACGCCGTATTTACTTTTTATTACTTTATTAGACCAAAATCATGTTGGAGAATCCGTATTTATATGATTTGATTTAATGGCTTTGTTGTTTCCATTGTAGGTCATTAGAAATTAAATTCCTGAGTATGATTGCAGTATATTGACATGGCAAAAAGTTGTGCTTCTGAGAAATATGAATACAACATATGGGGGGGGGGGGGGGGGGGGGGGGGGGTAAGTGTTTCAGAATAAGCCAGTTCGGGGTTAGCGCATGGTACAAATGACCCCAAATATCCACAGATATTTTAGACATGGAGGGTCCCTTTATGTGCACTTTTCAGAAAAATAACTCTGGGAGTGATAGAGGTGCCTCATGAATAGCTTTTGTTTCCCCCTTTAAAAAGAATACTTCCACCTGGATATCATGGAATGCACCATTAGTGCATAATTGAATAATGAATACATGACATTCATGAGCACATATCGAATATTAGTGTCAGTGGGTTTTAGAATTTGGTACAGATGACCTTTATCTGCTCATGCTCAGATTGCATCTCCGAAGTGGCTTATTGCTAACACATTTGACAGCATTTAGATTTTAAGACTATACAGGAAAATGTTTATCACTATATAACATAAATATCTATTGAATCAAATATTCATATAAATTATATAGAAAATAATATTTGTATACGTTGAAAGTAAAACATTATTCATCAAAAAAGTGAAGTACAATCTTACTACAGACAGAGTGATCAAAACATATCTTGAGTGATATATCAATAAAAGTGCACAAAAAAGAAGGAAGACTGCGCCAGCCTTTTTTGTGGTCTGTCGCTTATGTACGACCAATAAACATGAGGTGATAGCCATGTAGTTCACAGCCCCTCTGTATACGCGCAGATTAATTCAGACTGCCTCTGAAACCCACATAATGCAGGAAGGACTTCGACCTGGTCCAAACTGCTGCGGTATGCAGAATATACGCGCCATTGGGAACAGGCCTCAAGAATGATTTTATGTTCTTGTCCATTGATCTCCATTTAGCAGATCAACGATAGTGACGTCATGATTCATGCTCTCTGTTTCAGAGTCATTTTGGCTGCCAGAGTTTGGATAACCTTAACTACATTAAAGTTAGACGAAAAACGTATCAGGAGGGTGCAGATAGCAAGGGGCAGATAGGCAAGGTTATCTTGCCATAATAGATGGAGAAGTTGAAGGCTGCCAGATGATTACGCTTTGAATCAAGGAGATATCGATCAATGAGTTGCCTTCAAGAAATTTCTTTTGAAGCGATCTAAACCTTTGGACAATTTCCGTCATAACTAACAAGTGAGTTTCAAGTACTGTTAAACTTTCAATCTATGATCATATAAATAAGCTCTTATCTAGAATGACAAGTGTGGGAAGAAAAAGGTCAAACTCTGAAAGCAGAAATGACTCTGATCTCAGAGGCAGGCCTCGTTTCATCTCTCCCGCCTTTTCGCGTGCTGACGTTGCTTATGTTGTCTCCTGTGGCGTGGTGTCCACTGGCATGTTAGAATTCTTTTAAAGGCTCTACGAAATGTTGCATTACATAATGCATAACAAATTGGATTCAACGTGCTGTTCAAGTAACACAGCCAGTACGCAACTTCAAAACCTTTTGAGACGGCGGCGTTACTGACTCCACTAAAGGAAACGAGCACCAGTACGCTATACGGAGTCCATGTAATGATGAAGGCTAGTAGGATAGCACATAATGTTCTCGCAGCCTTCTTCTCGCGTATCAATTGTGACTTGCGTTTACGATTTACGTTGGTTTTGGCGCGACTTGCCATTTTGTTCACCATCGAGATGGTACTGATGCTAAGGTTGGACTGACTGTTTGCAGGTGCTTTGTTGTTACTTGCTACCGAGTTCGATCTTGACTTTTCTTTTCCATTTGTTTCCGGTGGCATGAGGCGAGTTCCTTCTTGATCTTGGATCAGAGACTGTTCCCTTTGAGGCGATTCCTCTATCATGGTAATTTTGGGAAGTTTGTCCTCTTCGCTCGCACTGGGACTTTCATCGGGGAGCTTTATAAGTATGGTATAAAGAGAGGCAGCAAAACTCTTGTTATTATCGTTTGAGTTGTTTTCCGCAGAAGCTAGATTACCATTCATTTGAGGGGCACTTCTCGGGGATTCTCGGATAGTGTGGTGTCTCGGGGAGTCCGGTGGTAAGATTGGTTGTGCCCGCGAACCCCGCCGTGACTTGAGGCTGGTAGAGTAAGACATTGTGGACGGTGAGTTATGATGGATTGTTAAATCACTGCTGTCGTCATCTTCATCTCCTAGATCAGCTATCAGACAGCAAGGACAACGAAGACACTTTGATGGGTTCTTCACTCGAACTCCAACATCTTCATCAGTATCTTCGCTGGACAGAAGTCGACGGGCTGGGGCACTGGTATGACCACCTTCCTGTAGTCTCTCCAGCTCCAACGACCTCTTTTCTGTTTCGCGCCAAATTTTGTAGTACAGCGTTCCCATGAGTGCAACGGGTAAATAAAATGCAATAAGTATAGTTACAACATTCAATGATATTTCGTCGTAAAGAAACTGAATATAGCAGTCGTTTGGAGGTACGTTTCTTCCTTCACTAAAAAAGAATTGCCAACCAATTATTAGCGGTATCCAAACAACAACCGATATTATCCAGGCCACTGCAATCATAATTTTAGCTTTCCTTGGAGTTCGAGTAGCTCTGTAAGTGAGTGGTCGAGTCACTGACAGGAATCGATCGAAACAGATGATGCACAAATTCATGACGGACGCGTTAGATGCAACGTAATCGATAGACAACCAGATGTCGCAGAAGATGTTTCCCAGTCTCCAACCATCCTGCAAGAGGTACAAGGTGTAAATGGGGATAGACATGGCGCCGATGATAATATCGGCCGTCGCCAGGCTGAGGATGAAGTAGTTGTTGACGACCTGAAGCTGCTTGTCCATGTAGAAGGACAGCCACACCATGACGTTGGCGCTGACGGTGAAGATGGCAATAGTGGCACTGGTGATGATGATGAGGATGGCTTCCCATAACTCGTGATCGCCAAACGGCTGCAGAGCCGTCTCTGTGTCGTTGAGGAGTGAGTGGTTGTTGTAGTAGTCGTAGTCAGATCCGACGACGCCAGCCGTGGAGATGGCTGATGTAGGGCTCAGGGTGTGCGGCATAGCACTCGTGAGACCTGCCAAGCCAACCAGTCAGCTACTCACTGCAGAGGGAAGGTGGATGAAGAAAGGGATAAAACAAAACAACAAGAAAATAATCATTAGCACTGAAGACAAGTACCCGGTTTAGTGACTTATTATAATCAGGTACAGTCTTCTTGATAGCATATTATTAGTAATAAACATATTGATCAATTCTATACTACCATCGTAAAGAAATCTCATCTTTGAAAAACATCTCACTCAATAGTTGAGAAAACAATATGATACTGGGGAGTATGTATTGATCGTTATGCTAGTCACATACTAGTCATAACCTTGACACCTATTAAGAAATTCTGCGCCCCCTCCATCGGTCTCATTTGTAGGATAAATATTATTCAAATCGTCCGTCAATATTTGCGAGTATGGCCTGCCTTCAGCCTGTTTTTTTTATTAGTATTTCATTCGAAGAAGAAAACAGAGAAAAAAAAGACAAAGAAGGGGAGTATGAAGAAGTAAGATATAAAGAAACATAGAAGGACAAGAGAAAAGGGGGAAGTTAAATCGTTCAAAAGATACATGAAAATACGAAAATAAATCAAGGTGGAATGATTTTTTAATGCTTATTGATGACAAGGAAAATAGGATTAAAAAATCAAGGTTAAAATTTGATTATGATTATAATGATTATTTTGATTATAATTGATAGATTTAAGTAATTTCAAAATTATGTCAAGAAGACATGGAAGAGATTTGACTAATTAAATGGTAGCAAGAAGAAAAAAAGGAAACATTTCGCGACATTGTATGATTAATCTACCACGAGGCAGGCTGACTAAACGGAGGGCTTCTTATGAAATCGGGACAAACAAGCCCAGTGGGATATTGTCATACGACATCTTGGGAAATTGATAGCTCGAAGCATTTCCAGAGTATGAAGGAGTGTGAAAAGAGAAGTTTTGTTTGACGTGTCTGACAGTTGCAGTTTGTGTCATGTTCATGGACCGCAAATATACTTACAACTAACTAACTTTCTTCGTTCAATATAAAGGAGTCTATGTTTATTTTAACGTACTGGCGAGGACCAAAAAAAAAAAAAAAAGAGAAGTTGCATCGCTTCAAAAACTTTAGATCACGCCATTAGAATGTACAGAATATCTTGTAAGTTCACATTTAATAATCAGATATTGATGCCTAAATTTATTGAGTTGCAGTTTGTAAGGTTAAAATGATCACATACTTTTTTGAGATGAAAAACAATTGGCTCTTTTAAGGAGGAGAACTACATGTTTTATCTAATAGAAGGATATGCTGAAGCAAATATTGATACATGTATGATTATATTAGATAACAGTTGTAAGGTTATTAAAATGATCTCTAAAAAGAAATCAGTTGTGAGTTATTTTTTTTTAGACAATGGGCTCTTGTCAGGAACAAAACTGCATGTTTAGTTCACTAAAACGCTTTATCAAAATTGAAAAGAATCAAGTGTTTTTGAAAACTGCACTGATATTACTGGCATAATTTGTATTGGCATAAATATCAACGACAAAAGCATTTTAAACGATTTAATATTGATCTGTAAAGCTATCAAAAATGGCAAATACATGGCAAATGAAACACAAAAAAAATGATTTGAAATCACTGTTATAAATTGTTCCTAATAGTATTAATAGTATTAATAGTATTAATGTTTTCGATGTTGTATCATGATCAGTTCCTCATCCCATCTCTATCTCTCTCTCTGCACTAAGATGGCCTAATATTGTTTGGCATGACTATTGGCATTGGGACATGACAACCATTCAATCAAACAACTGTAGCTGACCCCACAATGTGTTGAATTAAACGAAAAATTACATTACTTCCAGTGTTCTAAACTGTTCCTGGTATATCTCTTGGTTGTATCATCAGTTCCTCACCTTTATATCCATCTGTAGCAAGATGGCTTCGTTTACTCGGCATGAGTATTGACATTGGGAAATGACAACAATTCACTCAAAAGTAACGAAGCTGGCATACAGTGTTTTAATCAAATGAAAACTTACGTTATTTTCCGTCTTCTAAAATGTTCCTAACATTACTCATATGTCCAGTGTTGTATGACCAGCTCCTCACCCCATCTCCCTCCCTGAAGTAAGATGGCTTCGTTTTATTCAGCGTGAGTATTGACATTGGGAAATGACAACAATTCAATCAAAACTAATGGAGCTGGGATGAGATGCCGGTGGCAGACACAAACACCAGGTGAAATCTTCCTTTGCAGTCTCAATCCCACCTTGGGGGAAAGAGTCAGACACGGAGGGTTTTGGAAGGGTTAGGACGATGGCGTACTGAGGGATCGTCTGGTAAAGGAGAAAGAGGAAAGTGTGCTGATGCGTGTGGGAGAGAAGGGATGTATTTAAACGCTCAGACGCATATATGGACTCCTTGTTGTTATTATTATACACAATGGGCAGGCATTTTAAGAGTGGTAGAGAATGTATAAGCATACGTCCTCGACTAATAATGTTTGATTTCTTTGACTGCCCCTTCTGCATTTGCTTTTTTCATTTTGAAAGTACATTTTTACACTTGGATTCGTTTTTATAGCTCTAGCCGTGTTGACTTTTTATTGTATATGCATGTATTTTATTATGTGTTTTTCTTTATAATTATGTATGTACAATTAAGTTTGGCATTTGTGGAAAGAAAATTGAATCTAAATTGAATATGGATTGAGTAGATGGAAGCCATTTTCAAACGTTAGTGTTTTTTATTAAAGCAATTTATACAAGAGCAGAAGACTGTACAAAGTAAGTAAACAGTAAAGACTATAAACTGTCAGTGTAACAAGAGTCTGTGATATGGTTGAAGAAATCTCTGCTGTATGAACAACCAAGCAATACCATGCACGACATACGGAAATTGATCCATATGGATGATGGAGGGAAGAGTTTTGTCCGAATCTTGAGCGACAAAAAGGTGGTCGAGTTTGGTGAATTCATGTCATGCTTGTTTGACAAACGAGGGAGGGGCATGTTACTCCCCCACGTACCCCCTGGAAACAACCCTGCCTATTTCCATTTTCATTATATCTGTCGCTACAGCTTGATTGTGCATTGAGGAATAGGAGATTCTATGACTACTGTGACGTGCGAACGCGGGCAAAGAAAGAAAGTATCATAAATCTGTGACGTCAGCACAGCAGACTGGTGCTCATTTTGATGGAGAACATCGGATGTAGTCTTCTATTGATAAGACAGGAAGAGAATGGAGTCCTATCCGCTTAAACTCTGTCTACTGGAAGACTATGTTTCTCTTTCAGCTATTTTTAAACGACGTCGGAGTGGAATACAAGGATGTTTTCCACTCTCGAATGTAAAGATTTACTTATATAATGAACAAATGACAGGTTTAACATGGCGTGATCTACTGTAATTAATCAAACGGAGACATCGAATAAAGCATTTAAAATGACTTTCACCTTTACGGCTGTTTACGTTTCAATACTTTCTAAAGTAAGGAAGGAACTTGTTGAAAAAGTACCG
Organism: Heliocidaris erythrogramma; assembly: GCA_025617745.1. Classification (NCBI taxonomy): domain Eukaryota; kingdom Metazoa; phylum Echinodermata; class Echinoidea; order Camarodonta; family Echinometridae; genus Heliocidaris; species Heliocidaris erythrogramma. The sequence goes on along the minus strand of CM046855.1, from coordinate 47,128,784 downwards.
ATGGGCTTATTTATATATTTTTATGCGTGACATCAATGTTACATTATCAAGAAGATACAACATGCGCAATAAAATATATTAATATAACATCTTTACATTCGAAATTTTGTTAAGGCCAAGTCAACTGTGACAATGCACAAATCAAACTTACACAGTTTGACCAAATCTTCACTCCGGTGGTATATGAAAATGGAACCAATGGCATAGATCCGATTTAAGCTATTTTTCTATCGTTTTAACAGAGCTCCATGACGTAGATTAAGCCCAGCTCTTGTCTCATTAAAGATTACAAGCATGAATGCTTGAGCTATTGACACCATTCAAGGGAGCTCGGAAGGAGTGGTAAAGATTTTTTTTACTTCTTCGTTACCTTTATTTCCTCTCTTTGGATGATATTAAAGCGTTGGCTTCAACGCCATGATTGTGATGCATGCACGTCTGTTTGGAGCCAGAAGATCGTTAACTCACATACTTTAACACAGAGTTAGAGTTCTTTGGGCTCACAGTAGACGTTGTGTGATCTCATCATTTTGCTTACAAACAATAGTGACGCAGTAGTATGGTATATACGTATCTTATATTTTCTCTTGCAAATGCAGGCTGTTGACAGAGTTTCTTTAATTACTCTTTTCCAAGCCCTTTTGTGTTAACTAGATGAAATAAATCTCAAATTTAGTAGATGAGAAATTACTTGATCATTTGAACATATATTTTATGATTTGTTCTTTTGTAATAATTAATGTGCAATTATTTAATATTTTACGAAAACTCTTAAGCGGTTATGGGCAATGTTTTGTTATAACAACGACAACCAAACTGAAAAGAAATATTGTGAAACACTTTTTTTTCTTATAGTGTGGATTATGCAGTGACAGAAAAGCCCAATGAAATAGAAGTCATCACACATTCCTTCAGCTCAATAGAACTTTGATATGGTTATTTCATTAATGTTAAAGATGCTGCCGAAAGCTACATTAAAGTTTTAAAAGAATGTATTATAAGCAGTATTAATCCAGGGATTAATCACGCGACAAAGTGTTACAGTTTAATTTGCAGAAATGCAGCTGTATTATATTCTTAATGATAGCAAATTTATGAAAGTCATGCAAGTACGATAAGGTCGTAGAACCAATGTTTAATCCATCTACGGATATGTTTCTCTTTATCGCTTGTGTTGGCTTGCGTGTTTCTAATAGATCGCATGCTGGCTGTTCAATTGTATTAATACACTTGGCTGATTAATGCCAACATGGCGTCCGCATTTCTGTAATGGCTTCCCCCAAAAGAGAGGCCTGGTCGTACACAATAATGAATCCGAGTTCCTCTTCGATGATTGGCTCTGGTTTCGCTGCACCCCTTCGAAGCTGCAAGCTAAACCCTGCCAAATTACAATCGTAATTGTATTTAATCCCCTACCACTCCGCACCCGCCAGGCTTGTAATGCACCGTATGCCAAACACTTGCGGGATCCCGAACACCGGAAATACCAATCCAGTCATTAGGATTCTAGAACATAGGAAGAGGGTTATGGAAGAATAAGACAGAGGGAGAGAAAAAAGTAAAAGAGAGAAAGAACGGAGGAAAGAAGAGAGAAAATTCAAAAAAGAGAAAGAGAGAGAGAGAGAGAGAGAGAAAGAAAGAGGAATATATAATAGAGAAAGATTAAAGATTTACAGGGAAGATAGAAAGAGACAGATAAGAGAGACAGAGAAATAGAAATATGATGTGGTTTTGGGTGAAAAATGGGGGTTTAGTGATTGATACAAAAATGGGTGTTTGGAAGAATGAAGGTTTACTGAATAAGAAAGAGAGATGAGGTAATGAACATGCAGTTAAATTTGTGAATGCTAGAGATAGATGTATTTTCATACATGGAAACTTAACGAGACAGGGAGAAAGATACATTATAAATGTGGAACAAAGTAAAGCAATCTTCTAAATAAAAGAGAGATAGAGAAAGAGAGAGAAAAAAAAAACCCAGAACGGTGTGAGAGAGAGAAAGAAAGACGTAAGATTATCTTCATCCTCGTTGACAAGACTGATGACTGAAAGGATTACTTTGATATCACGAGTTAGATCCGCAACCTTTCCCAACCTTCTAATGACTTCCTCCCTTGTTTTCATCACACGACATTTCCATCTGAACATTGGCTACCTTTGTCCAGTCTCTCTCCCTCTCTCTCTCTCTTTCAATGATCAAATTCTTTAGAATCGCATGTATAATGCGTATGGAAGCTTGCATTTGGTTTTACAACGTGAGATTGTTTTAAAGCAAATTTTCACAACAAAGATCAATGATTTGACTGGATCATCTAAGGTAGATGTGGACATGTTACCGCGAAAGTATTCCGCATCCGGACAAATACCCCCTGGATGCACCCGGATGATTACAAATTGGAAAATCACCACCAGAGAGATCCATTTAGGGTACTTATAACCATCGAAAATGGGCAATTGTCCTGGATGATTGGTAAAATAAAACCCCATAATTATGATAATGTATCTTACTGATCTTATATAGCGCAGGTATCGGTCTGTGCTGGGCGCTCAAGGCGCTCGCTCTAAAATGTCTTACAATTTCAACATTTTCAGACAGTGTCTTGAGAAGGTTTATTTTCCATTATTCTTTGCTTGCATTTTTTAAAAAGATGATGACGAAGATGGAAACAGTAAGTATTGAGGCTGGCATGAAAGTTGACAGAGAATTGGGTGATTTGAAGTGAGCATCTTTCCACTTTCAAAAGGTACTCATGGAAACTTATTTTACAGTTATCGACACAAATACAGAGGTCACACCCACTTTCTATACGCACAGGACTTCACCTCTCTCTTCCTTCCGTCTTGAATACTTTTGACTCCGACATTCAAATGTAACAATAGGTACGTTCACACGTAGAGCGATAGCATCGATGCTATCGAGGTGTCGATGCTATTTTGTTGAAGACTAGATAGTGTCGAGACCAAACGCTGTCTGAACGCAGATAGTCACGAGATAGAAGCGAGTTTCCAAACTATTCTTGCAGCGAGTTTAGCAGGAGTAAATCTCAGGATCCAGCGACAAAGCATCGACGCTTTGCGGTAGACCACCCACCGCGCTTGTGACTATTTGTCGTGTGAGCGCAATCGCTGCTATCTTCACTCGCTGCTATTATAATTCTATCTGTTTCATGTGGTGCTATAATATAATGCAATGTATGTATGTATTCATGTGATGTACCCTCTTCCCTACTTTTTTTTTTTCTATTATCATTCTGTCTGTTTCATCTGGTACTGTAATGTAATGTATGTATTCATGTGATGTATATAGGGGTATAGTAGGGTAATGTGTATACTGTGTGGTAAGGAAGGGTTTTTTTTTGGGGGGGGGGTTCCTTCTTTTTATCTTTTTCTTTTTTATATATGTGACCAGGCACCACAAAACCACCCAAAAGTCGCACTGTGTGATTTTCAGTTAGAGATCAATCAATGTGTTTTGGTTGGCATGCATGGTCAAATTTTAGTTTTGGGTATTTCCTGAAAGAGTATACTTTTTTCTAAGTAATCTAAAATGTGGAGGCACCAAACAATCTAGAAGATGTATTTTTGCCAGCTTTTTATCAGACTTATGTTTGTCTTCTCTGGATTTTGTTGTATTACTTTTCTTTTTCACGACCCTGAATACTCATTTTAATCTCCCATAAATCTCCCGGAGTAAGTTCTTGCATTGATACTTGTGCACTATGATAAACAGGATATGTCTATGTATGCCAAGTTTTAAGACAATCTGATAATCCCTTCATAGAAATTTTCATTGAGTTCTAATCCTCCATTTGTCACCTTAGCACAACACTTTGCAAGTCAGAGTGCTTCAATAGACTGCAAACTTTAAACCCTTATTAAGAAGTAACATTATGAGGGACTGTGCATTCTTCTCTTTGTACATTGAGTTATGAACATCCAATGAGTTATATATCATTTTAAAGCTGAGAATCTGCTCTTTCAGAATCAGACCTTAACTAAAGTATGATGTGGTCTTTAGATATTGCTTTACATGTGCTTACCAGAGAATATAGTGTGCATGCATGTGTTTTATTTTGGCATAAGATTGGAGTTCAGTCAATTTTTACATGTAGAAGGTTTATTTAAAAATAAGTATTATAACACATGTATTTGCTACTTGATTGTATTATCGATATTACAAATGAATTGTTATTGTGTTATTATGTTGATTTATGAAGACATATAACTTCCGCGCGTTTGACCATGCATACCAATTATACTCGGGTCACTCTGTGTGGCGCACTAATTATTGTTTTGGCAGCGGGTGAGCGATGAATAGTCACGAGTGGGTGATAGAAGCAAGTCGATCACGGCCTGTCTGAACGTACTGGAAATATTTTTGAAACTTACATAGCATCGATGCTAACATAGCATCGATGCTATGTACTACGTGTGAACATAACTAATGAAAGTGACTACTCCACAGCTGTTCATGATTCAAAAGGATAACCCATAGGTCGATTGATATTGATTGTACAGATGTAATAGAAGGGACATATGCTCCATCATAATGGTGAGATGCACGTGATCTGATGCTTTATATTTTGGCGCAAATCACGGTCTAGATTGTTAACGCCTTATAAACTGGCATTAGAAATCCTGCTATACACTTCGGTACTTTTGGCTGTTTTTTGTGTAATGTGATTAGCGATATGCGTCTGCAATGCACTTGCAAAGCTACCACCCACGCACCTCAAAAGATTGATGCACTTTTTCAGGACAAACAATCTGCGAAGTTGCCCTTGCCCTTCCATACAAGCTCTCACGTCACTGGATAAAGGTGTGCAGTAACGGAAAGTAGCATACGAGCTATATCCCGATCTTTTAAAAAAAATCTTTAGGGTACCGACAATATCACAAAGCCATTTACTTGAATTGCAGAAATTTTCAAAATTAAAATTGAATGGAATTGAATTGAATGATACATAAAAGGGAACTCACAGCTGATTAATATGTTCGCTACTTTACTGCGTTATAAAAGTGAAAACGGCACAATCATTTAATTCGATATTGACCGTATCAAATCCTGAAAACTCTGTCGATTAATGTTAGTTATATCAGTTCATAACTGAGAAATAAAAGCACGTAATTTAGTGATTGCGCCAAAAGTGTCTGCAAGACTATCAAGCGATACTGACATCCTGTTATTTTCGACTTGCTATATGACTCCAAGGTCGCATGGGTTATAGACATGAAGAGTTCTGATGTATGTTCTACAATCTATGCGTTTAAAATAGGGGAGGGGGTACACCCATCAGACAAACTTATACGTGCGGGCTTATTGGAATTTGCCTGGAAAAAAGGGGGAGCGCGTATCCTTACGGATATGCCACTGGTATCATTCAAAATTTATTCTCCTCTCGTGCCAAACAAAACCCTTGTCCCTGGAGCGAATGATAAGACATTTTGGTGGGAAACACTTAAGACCTGACAAGAGTGACTCACATACAGCTTAGCTTTTTTAGATGGAATATCTTCGTGTAACTTCATTTTCTTCAGGTGCATCATTATCGTGGCGTTCTGAAGTCTCAGCTTCAAGGACGCAATCCCGCCAGCCTTGTCTTACCACCTTAGCTGTTTACCGACTCTCGTCACGTGACCCGTGATATTTGCCCACCGAATCAAGCTGCAAGCACCCGCCACAGTTTGCATCGAAGAACTACAAGGAGGTAACGAGAGCTGGTGACTGCAATTTCCAATTTCATTACGCAAACAAGTATTTTTTCTTCTATATCGTTAGACTCATAAGACAAAAAAATATCAAGTTGCCTGGGCGTTCATTTCATCGTCAGGCAGAGAAGATGATTTGAAACTGATACGGTTTCACTATCTTCCGTCAAATTGTCTCAATAACTGGGTGGTTCATTTTAAAGACGTGTGTCTTAAGAAAAGAGTCAGATTGGATCTCATCGATACAGTGGATCAATGTCTAGTCATGATATAAAGATATAAAGATCTTACCACAAGAATTGTCTTAGCTTACTATTTTTTCCAAAAATAAAATCTGCATGCAAATCGATCATGTTGATGATAGCGGAGGCTTTCTCCGGAAGTAAAACCATAATAATTCCGCCTAGCAGCACTGTTTTTTTTTTCCATTCAGCTGATTTGACTGCAACATTATGCTCCCGTGGAAATATACAAATAATCTATATTTCATATTTAAGACAAGCTGTTAATAGGTTATATACTAGTAGATAGCGTGTTTCTTTCATTGTACATACGAACGTCCAGGGGAACGTTTCATCAAGCGTTTTGTCAGTGATTTTTACTGACAAATTTGCTCTCAGCCAATCAGATGCAAGGATTTCAGTAGCGTATAACAGTTGTCGGTAAAAATCACTTACAAAACGCTTGATGAAACGCTCCCCTGATTACAGCGAGTCGAGATCTAGGCATCAATCTATAAAATGACAAAAGCGATGGTTCTATTTACACTCCCAAATCTATCGTAAGGTATTTTCTGTAATGCCAGAGAAGATATTTATAGAGGTTGAGTACCCGTCATGATATTACATTGAGAAATAAACAGTATAGAAATTATGTGGAATGATGAAACAAGAATAACTGTATATGATTAAACTGACTTAAAATTGACTTAGTAGATGAACATGAAATAATCCGTTTTTTAAAAAGCACTACACGCATATAATGGGCACATGGGACTACAGACATGTAGCTCCGAAATTTCTACCAAAGTTCTCGATATATTGTATTTCTAGGGGGCGTTCCATCATGTATCTTGTCGGTGATTTTTACCAACAAATTTGCTCTCAGCCAATCAGATGCAGGATTTCAGTAGCTTGTAAGAGTTATTGCAACTTGTCATTGATGACACGTTTTATGAAACAGGGCCCTAGTGATTTCTGGAATAAGAGGCCATTCCGAGAGCAATCTTTTTCCTGTGACATGGCTTCTATGATAATCTTCCACTTAGGAACCAAAAGAATCAGAAACTTACAAATTATTTTTCACCTGCTCCCCAACTCAACATTCTCTCATAGAGTTGCTGACCACATGTCAGTCACATCGTCTTCGAGAATCGATGGCGATCAATCGGAAGACGAGTGGGGCAGAGAATGACGAGCTTTCTGTTTACATCTGCTGAAATAACATCGTATACGAATAAAGGTTCCTCTGGGGTGACTTAGGGAGCATGACATTAAAGTAATTCCTTATTTTACATTATCATTCAACCCCTAACTAAACCCACCCCATTAATTCATAAATTCTATGAACATCATTCTCTGATAAGTGCCATTTTACTATTAAAGTGCCCCTTTTCCTATATAATCAGTGCCCTTTCCGCTTCTGATAAGTGCCCCTTTTCAAATTTTGATAATTGCCCCTCTTTTCTCTCCCATAAGTGGCCTGTTCTCCTGATAAGTGCCATTTTCACTTCCGAACAGTGCTCTTTTCTTCTGATAAGTGCCCCTTTTTATTTAAAAAAGGGCCATTTTCCTTTCTAATGAGTGTCCTTTCCCCTACTGATAAGTGCTCCTTTTTACCTCCTGTTGAGTACCCCTTTTCAAATCTAATAATTGCCCACTTTTCTCTCTATGTGTCCATTTCTCCTTTAATTAGTGCTTGTTTACTTCTGATAGGTGCCCCTTTTTCCTTCTAATACCCGTATCTTTTCCTCTTCTGTCCCATTTCAGATCTGATAACTGCCCCTTCTTACCTTTTATACGTGACCCTTTTCCTAGCTAATATGTGAAGAAGATAAATCCTCGCTCCCTTCGCTCACTCACACATGACTGATTAGACCATTACATACAACTGCTAATTGGGGAGCTGAATCAGTATCTAGAACAACGTAAAGATAAAAACGATAAAATAACAATGAAGAAGATGATGCTCGATAATGTATTAATTAGACTGCATGTAGGGTAATACCAATGTCACAAAATGGTCGTTTCTTCGCTTTGTGTTCATCCTCAATCTTGTAGGTGCCCCTTTTAAAAAAGTACCCTTTTTCTGGTGCCCCCACTTGAGATGCTCCGCCGCCTCTGACATCGTTGGCAACGAGACACTAATCCTTTTATTTGTACACAATCACTTACTTGACAGACAGAATTATTTAAGGTTTAATGCAGCAAACACAAATTTCATTTTCCTAGCGATTCACTGTTCAAGTATGTTTTCTATGCAGATATAAAAAGGTACAACTTTAGCCCCTTCGGAAATAAATCATTATCTTATAATCAGTTCGGGAGATTGTAAGTGAATAAGATTTGAATGGAATTGAACTGACATCTCTTTGATTTCTTCTATAGTTTAGGAAATGATTACGACAAAATGAATAAAGGGAAGGGGACAGGGTATGCTTCCAAATAGAGAATAAATGAGCCTGATCGGTTAACAGTGGGCATTTTGTCCGTCTGTGACAGTGAATATTTTATGGATTAAAATTTTAGAAGGCGACCACGGCAACCAAATTTTATCCTTCAGTTATGCCCTTCACAATGAAACATAAAATAGCTCGCTTCAATTAAATACTTCTTTTCTACAGGCCTTCAAACTTTCAAAATTTGTCCTGTGTCCGTCTGTGACTAACTGATCAGGCTCAAATACAGATCACGCTGCTCTCTTTTCATTAAAAAAAAACCAGTGCCAAACATGTTTAACATATTTCTACAAACCATCATGTTTTCTGTATCTTCAAATTTCTTCTGCATGTGCAGGGAAACAATTTTTACATTTCGATTGTCTACTCTCGTAGGAAATAAACGATTTTAATCTGAATTGAAATTGAAATTGAAAATGTAATACCTTTCAACTGTGTAGGTACAATTATTTGCAAAAGATAATGTAACAATTTTGATTGCTTTTTGCCTATTCATTGGAAATAAATGTATTTGAATTGAATTGAAATTGAAAATTGAATAATGTAGTACCTTTGTATTTATCGGATGGATGCCCGAAGGTCTTTCGTAAAGAATAATATTCTTATGCCATTCTTCAGGTTCCTTCTGGGAAATTAAGAATGTTGGCACTAATTTGTTTTCAATCAATATTTAGTTTCTCTTTTTCATATCTACATATAGACCTTTTTGAATAACGTTCGGAAATATGAATCAGAAGAGAATACTATATCTTAATTCATCTTGGATTTCCCCATTTTTACAAAAAATAAAAATATTGGGATACTCCTTCCTTACAAACATATCCAATCGGCATCATTGCTTTTCATCGCAAAACGTGAACAAAAAAATAGGTAAACACGATGCTCTGAGGATACTAGCATACCAGATTTCCTTGTATTTATATTTGGCGATGTAATAGCAGTTAAAATAAAGCAAACACGATACCTTTAAGACTTGCAAACATGGCGAGATCACTTACTATGTATCTCCGAGGTCGATCTTAAGATACCGGTAGACCACGCGTTTGTGAGCGAGTACACCACTCCCTTTCCCTGTCTAAAATGACTTCTGCAATAATATCTCCATGCCATTCTTCCAATTACCATTATTACCTTGGGTGCCTTGGAATAAGGCGGACTTTTACCCACATCCTGGTATTGAATAGCTAACCTTTTCATTTCGAACAATAATATACGTAGCAGGGAGGAGTATTAAATGGCTTTGAGGAAACATAGCTAAAGCGATGTTGAAGGAGAAATGTCAGGGAGGGTGAATTGAGAGGTTACCACGAAAACATGGAACAAAACTGTCGAGTGGCGAAGACAAAGGACAACGGACTCTTCGAATGTTTTTACTTGTTATTTATTCATGTTTTCTGTCAAAGGCAGGTTGGTATTTCACGTTTTCTGTAAAATACAATATGGTAATGACGGTTGCATTGCTGCTTTAATTACTCTGCGCCAAACATGAACAACGACAGAACATTACGTCACATACGCATTAAGCAATACATTACAGGTATGATAGGATAGAAACATTGGGGCAAACAAGTCGATTTAAAATCGGATTCCCCTGGAGAATCGCTAATCCTATAAATACCAAAGTGATCAAATCCAATCCTTACAACCCCGATTTCTAGTCACCTATTTTTAGGCGCTATACGGAGAAATGTTCATGTATATACATTTATTCATGAAATAATAAGCGCACATGATTGCCAGTTAATCTCACGCGGTTTGGATCCGTGTGTCTATTTATTTGAAAGTGGAAAGAACATCAGTATGATGTGATGTCATGATAGGTAGAATGTTACATAACGTTTTTTTGTTTTGTTTTGTTTAAGGTCCCACCTGACATTAAATCTTGACGAGGGTGATAAAGAGTCATGTCAGAAATGCATGACGAATGACACCCCCCCCCCCCAATGACACCCCCCCTTTATTTAGAAATAAAGAAAAGAGGAAAGAACTCCCCCCCCAAAAAAAAAAAAAAAAAAAAAAAAAAAAAAAAAAAAAAAAAAAAAAACTGAAAGGGAAAACGGTCCGAAAAGAAAACGATAGGACCCTTCCGACACCCTCCACCTTATCAGTGACTTAGTTAATTCGCATTTCATGCTCTGAGGAAGCCCGGTGTCCACCCCCCCCCCCCCCCCCCCCGATACCAGAGCTCCCTCAGTGGCTGGACTCTCACCACGCCACTGGTAACGGAGAGATAGCTTGACAAGTGAGTGAAGGTGAGGTGGAATTTGGTTGGAAACCACACCACGCTCCGTCCTACATAGAAAGCCACAATGAAGTTTCGGTAAACCTGAATCAGTGGCTTCAAAACGGATTCAGTCTCGGACATCCTTCCTCGTTTACCGACTGTCAAAAAAAAGACAGATACCTTACAAAGACCCTTTTGGGGTATAATCTGTTGTGCTGAGTGACATTCTGTATTCAGCGATTTGGAAGTATTGTGCCTACTATACCTTCAATTGGATTGAAAAGAGATATTTCATTTCGATTCATATCTCATCGGCAACCTGTATCATCGAAATTTCATCGTATTCATGCAGTAATCTCCTGAAATTTATGAATAAATCGAAAATCAGAATTATACCAAGTTTTGACCATCATAATGGAGGGCATGAGGACATGTAGTGTAGGTTTAACCCTTTGTTCTGGCATTCTGCGTTTTCTACAACAAAGCCAGCTACTTATATTTTAATATATTTATTTTTGGCTCTTTGTGTGAGTTGTAAGATAAAATGAATATTAATCAAAAGACTACATGTTGAAGGGAAAGAATGTAGGGGTGTATAGGTAAACTCCTCTGAACACGGCGTTTTCTACGCCACTTGCGGCTACTGGAGCTGGCTGATTATGTTGTATGCTGTATAATTGGAAGGATTTAATCGGTTGGGATGCAGTTACCATCAGAAGTCCGACCCTCCAGCTCCACCACAATCAAATAATTTGATTAGAAACCAGTCAAGGGAACTGTACCCAGTTTGTCATGCTAAGTGCACGTCTCTCTGTCTACCCCCCCCCCCCTCCCTCTGCCAGTTTGTCAAGATGCATAATGTATTGCATAATGTCTATTTTTAGGTATGTAACCGTTCACGTTCTAAAGGACAGGTATGAAACTCGTCTAAAGCCACCTAAATTTATTGGTACTTTAGGTCCCGTATACTTGTGTCGTAATGAATTATTACCATGTGCCTTTCTAAAGTATTTCAAATTGAATTCGAGTTTCCATTAATGAGAAACTAGAAATTCATCTAATAACCACCTACCACAAATTAAAGGAACTATAATGAAAAGATCAATTTTCTTTGATGGTCCAAAATGTTGGAGTTCCATTCCCATTTTTATTATAGAAATTTTCGAAGTCTTCAAACTTTTAACAATAAGTCTAAAATGTATTTAATTGACTTTACAGCGTGCAATAACTCATCAGGCTCTCGACTCTTTTTTATGTATTGTTTAAATTTCATGCCTCCAACAGTAGAACATTTAATTTCAATATTCATTAATACACATCATGGATGGGCTTTTGTATAACGACCCTATTCTTTTTTAGCTCTTCCCATCGCTCTTATTATGTTTGGTTTGGATATAATTATGTTCTTTTGAAAGTCTATCATTGTATTAATTTTGTAATTTTTGTAAAGTTTTAGCTCTTCACTTCGCTCTCATTATGTTTTGTTTGGATATAATTATGTTCTTTTGAAAGTCTATCACTGTATTAATTTTGTAAATTTAATTATGGTAAATGTTATGTTTCTTTAAATGAGTGTAAATAAAAGAACTTTGAACTTTGAACTAAGTAATACATCCGAGTGAAGCAATTATGAGGAAAGGGTTAAAACCAGACAAACCAATGGTGAATGACAAAGCATTGATATTTCTAACAGCCAGAGAAATATCTAAAGTCATCATAGGCAATTTAGACTTATAATACTTTTTAAATAACTTTTGCTTCTAATGGTGTACAACGTTCATGAAACGAAGTACATGCATGTAGAAGCATCACTCGCACGACTGTGGTAAACAACCCCACCGTTAATCGTGACATGCTGTTTGGTAAAGGAAAGCGGTTTAAACTGACCATGCCCTACAAGGTCTCTTCCTCTCTCTCTCTCTCTCTCTACTCCTCATTAATAAAATATTCAGTGCACTAGATTTGAAAAGCGATTCACGAAATATACAATACAATGACTGGACATATTTTTAAAGGCACCTCAAGGGCAAGAAAGATACCGGAATGGTGGTAAAGTTTTGATATTCATGATATTAAGAGTTTAGTTCCAAAACATGCTAAAATACAGAAAACCAAGTTCTGAGGAAAAAAAAAAGAAGTGTTTTATACTCTCCTACTTTGCTTGATCGATTGAAATGAACTCGGTCCTATTTAACCGCTTACTGATGAGAACATAAAACCATGAGCGTCACTATTTCTTAAATAAATTAATAACTTATAAAGATCTGTGGATGTAGCTTGTTTTGGAACCCAAATCTTGATCCACAATACTTACAGTGAACACAGTTGCAGCATACCACCTTCTATTGAGAACTGGTAAACTATTAAAAGTAAGAGCTCACTCATGCATATCGCGTTGCACTGTGACTAGACAACATCATTCATTTTCTAGAGGAAAAAACTTGTTTTCTCTTAATTCTGGTAAAAATATACATAGAAACAAGTAGACGCGCTTTGGTAACTTAAGGATTGCAAATATCTAATACGGTATCACATTCCATCCTGTGTATGTTGCAGGGCAATTTTAAAGCGTTTATCTAATGGCGACGTAAATGCAAGGTAATGAGAGTATTGTATTACGAGGCCATTGCTTCTCCGGTTACTTTTATCCCAAATAATTGCTTAATCGTACTGTCTTTATTTCATTTGGCAACAAAAGGTGACAGGTAAGATACTAACGGCTTTGGGGAATAAAACGAAACTTCTTTCAAAATAGGAATAGCGGTAGATTTTAGAAGGAGAAAGAAAAGTCCGAGGGATTTACTGAGGTAAAAGCTTAATTTGTATCAACTCAACATATAGTGATGCTTAAATTCTCCAGTAAGGGGCGATTAATAATGACCAGCTAAAAATCTAAAAGAAACGGTCATTTTTGCATTGTTGCTATATCATTTTAACCAACAGGCAACTCTTTAGAGATGCTTTTGATAAAGGCACGGAGGAATGTCTGAAATTAAAAAATGTAATGATTACAAAAGGATTAGGCATCTTTAGGACAATCAATTACTGTCACGTGCTTGATTAACAAAGAAAGATAATTACACAAAAACGTATGTTCGTAAAATTTGTTTCTGTAAAAAAAACCTTTTCACGTAGGTTAATGTCCACCATTTTGTAAGACTTATACAAAAAAATAAAAGACAGCCTTTTAATATTAAGTCAGGACTCGCCGACTCCATTTCGATTGCATTCAATTCTTATCGATTGCTTTGATGGGCGTACGGGCGCTGAGGTATAATCGCGATAAAATGTCAAATGAAAGGCTCTTATATTCCAAGGTCTCTTTCAAAATACGATGCGGGAAAATAATGAAAGCATCTGCATGACAATAATCATGAAATCCATCTTTCCAAACACACACAAAAATGAATTTTCTCCGTATTTCCATTGAAAGTCGACTCATAATGTATGTATTGGCATACAGTCGCTGATACCAAGCGCATCTAGCGAGCAGTAGGTGTAGGAAGACACTTCCTTATATACATCACCCTGTTGTAAAATGCTCAACCTAATTTAATATATCTAAAATGTGCATCGTTAAAAAAGATTTAACAGCAATGCATAATGGAATCTTAAAGGGACACTATTACACTATCTGTGACTGAAAAATAACTCTTCAGTGGGTGTTTCGCTTTAAATATCTCCTCTCGCTACCTATCAGTTCAAGAGAAATGATCAGCATGATGACGTCGTCATTGCTGATGCATTGTGAGAAAAGTTGAGTTAGAATATAAAGCGAAAGATATTGAGGCCCCAATCAATATGGCCTCCCTTTAACATGAAACTGTATGAAAGTGATACTCAACCGCACATTGTGGACGTTTTTATGCCGCGAGAGGGCACCGTGATCGTTACCTGATCATGCCGTGGCCCCGCGCCGCAAACTTCGGACAGACTGGTCGCCGCGCAACATACACGCTCCGCCTGAGCTCGAGCTCTAGTGCGAGATTCGCTCGGCTTCGTGCAGTCCGAAATGTAATCCCAGTAGTCCGACGGACGCGTTCGACGCACAAGCGTTGTGTACGCGTGACTGGGGCGTACGCAGTCCTGACTTTCCCCACGGCCGCCTGGTGGCGTATCACTTTAAGATACATGTGTACCTGCATACAGATTGTCGAGTTTGGAGCATTTCCCCTTCTGTTTCAAATCTTTCTCGAGAATTTAATCTTTTAATACAACATAATGGTATTTAATTCTAGCACTATTTTATGGTATTTTGATTGGTATTCATTAAGAAACTTCATTGACATTATCAATGTTTTGTTTTACAATACAAAGCAGCAACAAGGAAAGAACATTTACAATCAAATGTCATCATGAGCGTACCGGGGGGGGGGGGGGTTTGCTTGTCAGAGAATTTTAGAGTAAAAACAAGCATCCCCCTTAAAAAATATCCTGGGTATGCCTATTCATTCATGTAAATGAAAAGAGTTAGATTGGAAGACCAACCGCCGTCATGCGTGTCAAGGCTATTTAATTACTTGCGCGAGGTTTAAACACTTGACTGGAAATGCGAAGTTTGTGGGTTCGATCTCCAGCACGGCACTTAAGTCCTTGAGCAGGGCATTTTATCTACATCGCTCTTTTATTTGCATACTAATAAATGGTGTTTAGTATATTTGATTCCCAATGTGTGTATTGGTGTCTGTTTTTTGTATTTTTTAAATCGTGCAATAATTAGCATTTCACAGAGGAATGTTACATATATTTCCGTGATATAATTCAGTATTTCTTTTAAATTTATTTCATTTGTACATCTAAGCCAGTTCGTAATTAATACATGGTACATATGACCCTGAAATGACCCCAATTTGTACGCGTACGCGCATTTGTTTTGGTGGACGCGCTACTTGTTTAACATGCAAAATCATACTGGTGTGCGCATCATGGTGCGTACCTGTCTATGGTGCGTACAAAATGACAGCACATAAAGGTCAATTGTACTCGGTACAAATGACCTTTATCTGCACATGCGCAAAATGTATCTACGAACTGCATGGCTTATTTAATTGTATCACGGACATAAATCAATAATGACCCGATTTGGAAGACCAAAAACAATGTTGCAAGAAAGTTGTAATCGATTGCAAATTGTAAAGCAAATTAGAACAACCATTCTGAATGGCTCAGGGTCTGCCCATTCAAGAAGATGCGCTTGCAACAATGATTTTGATTGGTCAGTACCGATCAGTTGCAACTTGCAATCAATCGCAACTTTCTTGCAACACCCCACAAGTCTGATATTTTGAATAATTTTTCCTGGCGACGAACTGCCCATTTCAAAATATAAATACATGTACAATGCCCTGAAATGACCGGATACAGAGAAAACAATCGTAAACAAAATGAGCATGGCCGCGGAAATTGCAATCAGTCATGAGAAAACAGCAACAGAGGTTATAATCAGATTACATACTTTACCGTGAAAGCGTTGTATAATTCTAAATTGTCCACTCAATCATGATAAGTTATTGTAGTGACCTGTCCACATCCGTTAAATCATGTTCAGTGTGTTGAAAGATAAATTGACCGACAGCGCTTTCAAAAAATAGTCGACTTTGAAAAAGAACCGTGAAATTCGATTTGATGAATACATCAATCTAAAGGAGTATTTTCCTCTTGGGTTATGTGGCTTGCCCTCTACCATAACAGGTCTTGAATTATCTAGTACGCACACTGATGAGACAGAAGTTCTTGAATGTTGAAAAGTAAGGAAGAAAAGTAAATTGCAAACATCAGTTACGACTTACTAGCTCTGCTCCATCGCGATCTCAAAGACTGTTCACCATGAATCCGAGTTTCCGCCCTGTAGAACAGTATCAAATGATTCCTTGAACAATATTTCGCTTGAGGAAACAATCATGTGATTATACCTGTGACTGGAAATACCATGAATGGCAAAGTTTAAACTTACGCCTGCTGCACACGAGACGTCATTTCCTTCGCGTTATTACATGCCAGGTGCTATATAGGCATATTAATACAATGTCATGGTTCTGATAAAGAAAAAAAAAGGGCATGTTTCCCTGTCCCCCGATTTCTGGACCCCCCCCCCCCCTCCGGAAATACGATTAAATTGTCTTTTCTATACGGTGCACAGCATACGTATGTCAATATTTTATACCCAATAAATGAGAGTGTCCGGTTTGCAATTCGGTTCCGTTACAAATCCCTAACTGAAAGCTTGGGTACGTTTTCTCCCCAGTTAATTATCTGTTTTGATTATCATCTTTTCCATTATGGTATCAGTATCTAAACATCCATCAATAAAAAAGTTTTGCAGTTTGGAAAATGGACTATTCTTGATAAAACATCATCGACTCCTGTCCCACTAAATTGTAATTGTAATGCTAACAGTAGAAATAATAATCGTTGGAATTTTAAAGAACCTTTTCCCTGAGGATTCGAAGCTAATAATAGATAATAATGACGTAGTTTAAATGCGATTACGTAAAATATCAGGACGCTGACAATAAATATTAACGTCACTGCTAATTCGTCAAGGTATCTCCTACATTACGTATGCCATTTTAGAAGATTATTCCCCGTTATTTGTAAGTTAGGGTACAATGTGGACCAGCTCCTTTTCAACTTTTACGACCTTTTCATGATCATGATGATAGGGGCTCGAAATTGTCACAAGAGCGTGTCAAAAGCCTAGACGCTCCATTTCCTGCGCTCAGACGTTGATGGTGGGAGGCGGCTGGCCTGGTGTTGTTCGAGGTCTATTCACCATCGGCTGTGTGTTCATGCAACGGGGTATGATACAAGTGGAACATCTTTTATTTACACCTACTATGATCCGGGCAAGCTGACGCAGATGGTTTAGCTTTTTTTTCACTTTAATCGACCGCATATCAGGGTGTATCAATGTACCTAAACACCTAATATTCAATAATTGTCTGTGCTACACACGTTATGGAGCTAAGGTCGATACATGACGCACCTCGCATTTCTTTCGAAGTGAATACTAAAAAAAATAATAAATACCTGATGAATAACTCGCAGTTGTCATAATACCGTATAGATGTTTACATAAATGCTCGAAATAAATACTTAAGATACACCATTATATAACAAAGCAATGACAAACGACTTGATTTAATGATGTGTTAAGCTTTGTGACGTTTTCAAAGTTCAAGTTTCTCACCGAATTTTCACGTAAATCATGTTAACTATCACCCAAGACCCAGTTGTCAAAGCCTCGAAAAGCAATCGCTAATTTTGTGCATTCGGTTCATTCTGTACTTCCGTACGCAGAGCAGCTGGTTACTATGATAGGATTATTACTTTAGAAAAAAAAATGTTTTCTACGGATGAAATTTTTTCGCACTACAGAATAAGGCACAGCAAAAATGCTCCGATGTATTTTGCATTCAGAAAGTTAATTACGTATGGTCCGGGAAGCCCATACACGACTTACCGAACAAAGACTCAAGATTTGACAAGAAGTCAGTATGAAACCAACACTGAATTAAAATATCGAGGTACGTTACAATACCTTCAAATTATGTACGGTTTCGAGAACATTATTTTACAGTGATTCATTTACAGCGTCGGTGGCGACGGTAAACCAGTGATCAATAGTAATTCCCTCTTCTAAGATTGAAATGAAGTGGGGAAGAGTGGGAACAGAGAGAGTTGGAAGGAGGGAGATAGAGGGAGAGATGGAGGGAGTGGGAAACAAAAAGAGAGAGAGAGGGGGAGAGACAGGGAGAGGGGATTTCATAGAGAGGAAGAGGAAGGGGAGAACAAACGAGTGTGGGTGATATTTGTGGGTGCAGTCGGATGTGGGTGAGTATATTATGTATCTGAACGAGAGTTAATGGGCATGAGAAAGATAGAAAGGGAGAGAGAGAGGGAGGGGGAGGGAAGAGAGCCCTTACACCTAATCTGTTTTCTTCAAATTTTCAACCAAAATCCGCAATTACTAAAAACGTTTTGACAATAACGAGGGGGGGTGGGGAGGGGAAGTGTGACGTAAAAAGTTAGAGCTTCTCTTTGCATTTAAGCAGGTGTTTTACAACAACGTAAGTTGACAAATCAAAACTCAGTTATTTTGACCTATACTCATAAAATTACATATATCGCCAATGGCATGCATGGTTGTGTGTTCATTTGGAGGTGGGGGTGGGGGGGGGGGGGGACCGGGGGTCGGGGGCAACTTACATCGGTAATGATTGCAATCACCTGGTATGATGCATTTACACCATTTTAAGCTATTATTTTTTCCCATTTTTTAAAAGCTTTAGTATACATCTTAAGCCTGGAAATGACAAATACCCTCCTCAAACCAAACAATTCGATTCTATAAATCAGTATATTTCATCCACGAATTACATATTGTATAGTCAATCAAGCACTCAAGTAATTCCTTCCTATCGCTGGTACCCATTTGCGTCACCCGGGTGGAGAGTGGCGGTTGTAGATTACTGTCTTGCCAAAGGACATTAGTGCCGCTGTTTACACATCTGTTTGTATAAGGTTCTTCTTAATTAACATTTTTTAACAGAGTGTCATATCTAATGGTCCGTGAAAAACGATGCCTCTGCAGACTGGTAACTTTGTATTGACTGAATATATGGGGCGCATACGTGATCAGGTTATGTGGACGTGTCCACAAAACATTTATTTCCTAATGCGACCAAGACATTTAGGGGCCGAATCGACATCAGAAGTCTCCCAGTCTGATTCAATTAGGAAAACATAATTGTCCTTATATTGCATTGATTTTTTCTTTCATTTCGAAGTTCTAAAATTTCCTAAATCGTGTCAGAAAAATCAAAACAAAAGCGGGTATGGACACGCCATTTCTTTGCGCGATCGCTTTCCACTTGTTTGAACGTTTCTTTTCATTTAAATCATATCGATATCTTGTTCAAACACTGTGCTAAGTGACATGGCAAATAGAATGAGACAGGCCCCTGTTTTCTGCTTCCACGATCTGTGTCACTCGGCTCACGGAAGAATTGATTCTTCGTGAACACGGCTGTAACTCTGTTCTGAAGCAGAGGCCCATAATATACTCCGACATAAATGTACCCGGTGCTGGGTGTTTCTTCTAAATTCAAGCTCAATATAGCGACTTAAGTATAGAGATCAGTTGTAGCGCTTTGTTAGAGCAAGCTTTACCAAACCATCGGGGTTGGTCTGTGTAGCAGAATATGGGCCAAGATGATTTGATTTTTCTATCATACCATGGTATTAAAAGTCTAAATATTACTTCATTTGGTAGAATTCGCTCTCATGAGTGAAATAATGCAAACTTGTGAGTGTGCAGACTGATGTCAGATAACGCTTTCTTTTCACTGCATAAATGTACCTTTTTTAGGTAAACGAGCAGAAACTTGGAAGAAAAACACTATTTTAAGACAACAGCTACATCCAAATGGACCACGAATGGACACAACACTTTCAACTACATCTTTGGGTCATAATACTGACCTGCATAATTATTTCACTCGAGAGTCGAGAGTGTATGCAGGTCACGCATATACCCTCCAGAAACGTCACTTTTTTAATGAAAGAAAACGATAGTTTTCAGCGATACATATCTTTTTCAATTACTGACCACTGCCAGTACAGCATACTTCACGATATGACCTATATTCTCATGGTGTGATATCACGAGGTATAAAAAGTTCAAATCAGGTTTATATATAGTTAGATAATTGTTGGAATCCGTGAAGTTTAGACAATTATCTTTTGTAAGCAAACGAGAAGGAAAAAAAAGATGACAGAAAAAAAGAGAAAGAGAAGAGAGAGAGAGAGGGGGGGGGGGGGGGTAACACATAGGCACTGAAATCGATACAATGAGTTGGATATAATTATAATACAAGGAGAATGAAAAAAATGTAGAAGTACATCAACTTAAACTGATATCATGCAAACAGTCCTAGAAATGGTGAGCGACGTAGTATATAGAACATTATGTCACATGGATTTTGTAACAACATCAAAATGAAGTGCTCTGTCTCCACGTAAAATTCATCTACTTCTTCGTTCATTACGAATTTCTTTTGCTGTTACGCTGAATGAAACGCCCAAGGAAACTCATTGAATAACTGAAATACTATTGAGGGTGAATTGCAGAGATTTAAAAGGTTGTGGGTTTTATGAAAATATCTATTTCATAATGCATTTATTCGGTCTAAGCGTTCTGCTTGTCTTAGAACCATCAAAAGAGTAGATATAATTGCATTTACACTCTAAAAACTCAAATGTTAAATCTACATTTAAAAGGTTGGAGGAGTGACAACATTTTTAAAATTGGAAATTAACACTTTTAACATGCTGGATCTAATAGTTTAAAGGTTGGATGCAGCATGTTAAAAATGTTCATTTACCATTTTGAAAATGTTGTCACTTCTCCAACCTTTTAAATGTAGATTTAACATTTGAGTTTTTAGAGTGTACAACAAAAAGTCCATATGTACACAGCATCACGAAGGACTTTTATTTATGGGTACATCTTGATCAGTCTTGTCACATCGTATTCTAAAGTTAAAGGGAGGTGGGGTGATCTAGACTTTTCTGGTCTGTTATGAACATAGTGCTAATGTATCTGTTTATAAGATTTTAACATCTAGATGTGCAATTACCTTTATTTTCCCTTTTTAGGTTGATAAAAAAGGGAAAGGAAGAGGCTACTGACGTCACTGCTACGCCTCATGTAAAGTACTTAAGCTTTCAATATAATTTATGCAGGTCTTTTTATTTTTTAATTCGATCGTCTTTCGAGTTACTTTATTACGTCATATCTTTTCACAATGTTGTATTCAAGATCTGATGACAATATTTACAAAAATCAGCGAAGTATATCTTGAAAGAAGGTATATAGATGCGTGAGCATATATGACAGATAAATCTTGAGTTTGCCTAATACCTTTTCTTGGTTTCATATATTTTGCCAAGTAAAAGAAATCATGAAATCATTTTTGACTGTCATTGATTGGATTTACTAAAAAAATGATTGAGCATAAGATATATATACAGGTTTCGTGTGAAGTCAAAAGAAAATTATGCATATTGATATGATTAGCACTAGTTGAGAATTTCTATTCTCATTAAGTATTGCAACAATGCAACTGCAACGCCCTCCCCCTCTTCCGGTCAATGATTGCCTTCAATTTAAAAGCATACTTTTAGATAACGGTACGGCTAAAATATCTGACAACAACGATAAGGAAAGTTAAGTGCAGATGTAAATACATGAGCAAAAGGTCGAAAAACCCCAGATCATAGATAATAGCATGTTAGGCGATCACTGTGTCAAAAGGACATAGCATGGTTTAATAACGTGGATATTCGTGAATAATTGGCGTGGATAGCATAATTAGCTCATCACTTCGTCATTAGATGTATGACCAACCTTCAACGAAGTGAAGTGAAGCGAAGCATGATGTAAGGAACAAAATGCCTATCACGACCTTCTTATGTACTCCCAATGGAATATATTACACGTGTACAACACGTTGCTGCAACCAGGGGTATACCAAGGAGGTACCTCCTTGGGTATACGTGTCCCAATTTATCTGTGAGAGGGTCAAACATATTCCCGATGTACTACACATTTGCAGTAAACAATCTATACGTTTTCTCTCAATTGAAAAGGGAATTCATCCCGTTGCTAATCCCCAACAAAATACAATTTCAATTACCATGATCACAGACGCAACATCCTTATCACTGGTTTTTAGGCAGATTTAGTTTGGAATAAAACTCAAAACAAAAAAACAAACAATTAAATTAATTTAAACGTGTATTTTCCAAGATACATCATTATGAGGTGGTGGACTCTGATTACGGCATACACGTACCGTCAAAGAATTGAATTGTGCTCGAACGTGAAATTTTTCTCACCGTTTTGCCGTGTTTTATTTGTTTATCCGTGACTATTCATTCTGTACATTTTTATGCAAACGTCTTTTAACTCATATAAATAATAAATAGTACCACAAATTCCCGAGTTACAATTATGAATAATTACAAAAGCGATAGAAATGATCACAAAAACAACTGCACGCACACAGTCTCGTACTGTCTTAAGGGTTGGTCACATCTCAACGATAGCCATATCATGATAAAACCGTTCTTTGCAGAAAATGTACTGGATCCGAGAAAATTGGTGCTGTAGGTTCATTAACTTAAATCGGTGAGGACCATAAATTTTCTACATAGACCGAATTTCTCTTAATCAAATCGCTGATATTTGACTAGCCCTTTAAGAAAGCCTTCTGTGTCGTACGAGCAGAGCAGATACGATCGCAAACAATAACAGCCGTGACTTGGTGAAGTACAGTTTCATTTCATTATACCTTTAATATCCCATTGCCCGTGAACTTAAAAAACATAAAAGGTCACTCCGACCATAAAGTGCATGTTCCAACGAACATGGCGAAACACACGTCAGCAAATAAAAGCGAATTGCAGAACTAATATATTGAGAGCGAATTGGATGAAATGAATTGTTTTTCGTATGTTTTGGATGTTACATTTCTCAATTATCCTTTCCTCGTAGAGTCAACATCAATTTCAAAATGCTGCGAGGGAAAAAAGGGAACCGTTGTACAGAAGAAGGCCTATACTCAGCCTACTTAAAATAAGTCGGCTATTTTATCAGACTTGTACGCAACGTTACGTCAAACTGTTGAGTGTAGGTGCATTGGAGGGAGGGGGGTATTACTTATTTTGAGAGCTACAGAAAACAATGTTGTATACAAAGAGCAATTTGGACAAGAGTCATTGGAAGAAAAGGAGCAAAAGACGCATATATTAAATTAGTGTTCTCCCTAATTTTGCCTCGGCATCGACTTCAAACAACAATTACCATTGTTCTAAATGAATCTAGGTCCTGCATCAAACAACCAATGTCATGAACGAAATAAAAAAAGGCAGAACTGGCTGCTGAAATTCTTATCCGTTATAACTGGATTTTAAAAAAGAAGTCCTGTAAAAGCTTTAGATAGCAGTCAGTAATGAATATCCTCTAATAAATAACATAAGATTATTAAACAATCTGGGGAGCGTTTCATCAAGCATTTTGTCAGTGATTTTTTACTGACAAATTTGTTCTCAGCCAATCAGATGCAAGGATTTCAGTAGCTTATAACAGTTGTCGGTAAAAATCACAGACAAAACGCTTGATGAAACGCTCCCCAGGTTCCCTCAAAAAAAAGGCTTAAAATTAAAGTCAGTTAAAGGTAATAAACATTACAAAATAATATAATTACCGATACCAGATGTCTATGCAAGTTGAATGAGTAAGGCACTTGCGAGTGAATGCATCAGTCTCTGCGTATGATACATCTTTTACTTCAGACTATGCGGTTTGAAAAATATTGTCGATTCTAAAATTCCTTAAATACAACATTTCGTAATTTATTTTTCATTACCTGAAATGATGAATGTGGTTTTCTCCCATCACAAATCATGTAAAAACAAAGAAGAAAGGAGACTTTGCGCTAAAAGTACAAGAATTTGTCTTCTAATCACAAACGCATCACTCACGATCTAAGCTTTGATGCGAGCAAACCTTAATTTAATCTCTAGTTTTTCATCTCTGTCACTATCGCATATTACTAGCGTTACATCATGTCAGAAAGCTTTTAACAGCTTATATCCCGCGTATGATCGCGTGTTAGCAGTCGGAGAAAGCGCCTTACATGCGCGGCATCGAAAAGGAACAACCGTTGCAATAACGAAACACTGGGTGTTTCTGTCTTCTACTCTCTTAAATAGATGAAACAAAGATGAACCCAACTTCGGTAAAAAACAGCAGCTTAACGGAGATCCGCTTGTTATCGATTCGGTGGTCGTTCACGCCGGCTCACGATTTATATTTGCGAGCCAGGAACTGGGGCTCAAGGCGATAACGCTAAAGCGACCTGTGGACGCTATAACGCTAACCCCTTCACCCTGATTTTGAAATTACTGCTCAAGAGGAAAGTGATTGGTACACGTTGAATCAACTTAATTTATCCTTAAGGCATACATGCAAAAATCGGGTCAGGCGAATTATTCGAACTCCAAGAAATCCCCAAAGCCTGGCTCACAAGAGGCTTCATTTCGATTGCGTCACTATAGCTGCGCCAATCGAGCCTGTAAAGGGAATTAACCCATACGTCAGTTATTAAAAGTATTGTTTGAACTATTCACTTTGCAATCACTTTTTAAAGGATATCACTCTTTCATGACGCGCAAAAGATCGTACAAGTCACTGACCCTGTCCTTACGTCACCAAATTGACCTCTTATGTGAGCCGGGCTTCATACCCGTTGCACACGAGACGTCATTTTGCCTGAGTAGCACCGCATCAGCGATTGGTACGGTCTCTGTGATGGTGACATCTTACAAAAATGATTGTAAATTGAACAATTGAAACATTCACATGATTGATTGGCGCAGGTAATAAAGCGAACCAAACGACGCCTTGTGTACAACGGACATATTAAGAATGTAGGCAGGTTCGAAAGTTCAAATGTCACATATTTTTTTATAATTTCCATATGTAGTATCGCAAAATTTGGAAAGTGTGTTTTCCTTCAATCCCCATGGATTATGATAACGGTTACAAAACGTCTAAACTACCCTTAGTCTTGAGGCCGAAGTCAGTGCGGGGGGGGGGGGGGGGGGGGGGAGAAAAGGTCCTCTTCCCTGGAGGACAGGACATTCGAGACGACCCCACAGAGGGCATTGTATTTTGTCAGTCATGGATACGCGGTGAAATCGCGTCACCGGTATTGTGTTCGCTTCTGGAGCCTATAACAGGAAAGCCCTCAGAACGAAACAGAGGGCATTGGTCTTGTATGCCACATATTCCCGTATCCTCATCCATCGTGTGATATCTTAGAAGAAAAAAAAATTGCCCTCAAAACTTGTGTATCCACCTTGTAGTTTTTCGGGATTGTAACTCACCCCGTATTTTTTCAAGCACGCCGAAGTATCTCACATGGTATGGGCAGCGAAGTTTCATTCATTTTGCTGTCAATACGTTGTGAGATATTCTAGCACGTGCTAGAAAGCACTGCATGAGATTTTATATTTCATTGATGGACAGCAAACTTTACTCAAATTAAGCTTATCAAATTTTAAAAATGCAGCCAACGAAACTATGAAAAAAAAAATCTCTTGTGCACAAGTCATAGTGATATAATATCTTCCTTTCTCAAATTTCAAAATGTGAAAAAGAAACTAAATCAGTGACGTAGCCTCTATTATTTATAAGTAGTAAATAAGTCTGATATTGATCTTTGTCAAATTGTATGCCTGCTAATGCAGCTGAAACATTCGTGCAGTATATATCAAATTGAATTCATTAATCGATAATTTCTATTCAAATGAAAATTACTTTTGTATTCATATAGCGATATTCGCTACCAAATTATTAGTTTCCATCTTTAAAGTGCGCGTCAAGTATTAAAAAGCAAAGAAGCTGCTTAAACTTGTCTTCTCAGTTATTACATCAATGCACTTTAAAACGGTATTTTGAAATTCATTAAAAAATAATCCTCTATATTGCTTTGATTTTGCAGGTTCATTTATTTTTTGCATCTATCGTGGTGTGGAGGTGCGCCCACATCTTTTAAATTGAATTTCAATTGACTGATTTTCAGATAAAGAACATTGTCCGAAAAGGGATTTGCGAAAAGGGATCTCACAACGTATTGACAGCAAAATGAATGAAACTTCGCTGCCCATACCATGCTAATTTTCCTGCCATTTCACAAGAAAAATACCGTATTAACAGAAAAACGGCCAAAACTTGTAATTTTACAAGTCAAAAAACCTGTTAATCTACAGTTACAAGTCAAAAAACCTGTTAATCTACAGTTATTTTTTACAGTGTAGAATTAAGTATCACCAATGACCTTCGCTGAATCCTTCAGTTTAAAGGGGAAAAATAAATTTGCGTTACATGAGAAGTTGAGGACATAGTATGAAATGTAATTGTTTTCTTACATTACAATACTAGAAAATAGTGCTTTATCATTTTACTAAAGGGGAGCTTATATTTTTGATTCTCAAGTGATTTCTTGAGATTTCAGAAATTTACCTCTCTTTTTACTTGAAAAGGGGTTAATCACATGCTCAGCCCAGTCTCTTTAAATAATCTCCGGCACGCACAAAACGCTTCCCTCCTCCCTTCTTATGCATGCTCCTGAATGTGGAGTGTTTTTGCTCGACGCAGTTATAAAGGGTTATTGAATGCAGGCCAGTGAAAGAGGCCAAGTGGTTATTCGATAGAGCTGTGAGATGCACTAATGGTAGGATATTCTAAAGTTCTATTGATGGACGTTACTCCGATGATTTCCCAAACCCCACTCATGGGTTCGGACCCCTATTGATCTCTCGTATTACCCCCACTCTTGAAGTAATGATACAGTCTGCCGATAGAGAAGGAAATTGTTAAAATAAATTAACCATCTATTTCCATTTACCAGATATATTTACATGATACTGTATGTGCTTTCGTCTTTTTCTGACACATATTTTTTTTTTGCTTTTCAGAAAATTAAGGAGGAAAATATCTGATAACCGCCCCCTCCCCACTTGGCGACTTTTGGAGGATTGGTGATATATATACATGAGTAGGACAGAAACAGCTTCAATATAATTAGCACCCGAGTACACTACCCCACCATGTTAAAGAGTGTGAGCCAATTTTTGCTATTATATATATAATATATATATATATATATATATATATATATATAACTGTGATAAATGAAAATGAGAGAATGGTTGCGTATCTTAAATCAAGGTTTCCCAGAGCTGTCCTCCCTTTTGAAATCTTTGACAAATGTCTCTGCCGGGAATCGAACCCGGGTCACTGCCTTAGAATGCCAATAGCTATTGTACAAGTTATTTCCTTACATTTATATATCATTAATCTCTAATCATGGTATAATTATGTATCATATCAAATCACTTTTACTAAAGTATCATTAATCTTTACTATTGAATTAACCCGAAATATTATTTTAGGACACTGTTTAAAAAAACAACAACAAAGGTTAGTGTTGCCAGACCCTTAGCTAGTTTTATGTGAACAGCTTGAACTTAAGGTGGAAAATGTAAGGAATATCTCTTTTGGCTACAAATCAATATGCGGTGCTTAAGTCTTAATAATAGTACTTCTCAGAATCACATTCCTACTGCAACTATGACAGAACTGCCTCATTGGAAAGTGTCTTTGTTGCTCGATAGACTTTCAATATCACATATCATTATTAATAGTACATCTCATTATTATTTATCTTCAAATCTGTCTGGGGATAAGGCTTTATTCTCCCTTAACAACTCTTGTATAAGTTATATCAATTCACACAAAAAAGAGACAAGTCACAATTCTATTCGGTGATTGTTTGCTGAGAGCCAGACGGTGTTAATTCCACGTCACTTCACTGAGAGCTTCTGCCCTTCTCACGCGAAGCAGATGTTATACCAAGAAGGTACTTGCCAAGCTTGCCCCATACCTCCTTGGTTATACTTGTTATTTCTCGTTCGTAGTGTACACATTTCAACTCGGTAATGCTACAGTCACACGGCCATGTTACGGACCTGCGGATGCCTGCGTATATTTGGATAATGAAAATGCGTAATTTTTACCCCCAAATAACGCAAATTTGAGCAAAAGTTACCTATATTCTGCGGACGATACGGATTAGTTACGGATGTTACGTATGAATTACGGATGTTACGGGTAAAACCTGTTGATGAGCCCATCCGCTGCCAACCCGCTGACACATGTCACGGACGACTTACGGATGACTTACGGACGATACGTATGAGTTACGTAGTTTATGTATGGATAACGTATATTTTGCGGATGCTTACGTATATTTCATCCGCAGCAGAATTTTGAGATTTTCAAAATTCACGCTGCGGATCTGCGTATGTCTGCGGATCCTGCGGATTAGGTTACGGATGGATACGGACGTTTTACGCAAAAATACGCAAAGATACGGATCAATACGCATGATACGGAACAATACGCAAATTCTACCTAAATTCTGCGCAAAAGACCTTGCGCGGGAAATTTAAAATAATTTTGAGATTTTCAAAACTTTTTCGCGGAAGACCTCGATTCCTGCGCACTCCCACGGATTTTTACGGATGCACTTACGGATGATACGCATGATACGGATTGCTGCGGATTTCTACGGATTTTTACGGATGCACATCCGCAGACATGCGTATCGCGCGTATCTGTCCGTCTGACCATAGCATAATGTTTCTGTTTGCGTCAATTCGTACGCATGCACTGGTCCAGACTGTGCTTTCTGCCAAGTGCAGGAAATTGATTCGGTTCCAGTACACTCTAAAAAGCCAATACATTAGTCTCAATTCCAACCGAATATAACATCAATCTATTATTGATTAAATAAACAATCACATCTCACACAAAAAAATGCTCGGGGAGGCTGACATTTGAATAACTTTGAAAATGTGCTTTCTCACTCGCCATGAAATGTTTAATAGAAAGAGTCGACAAATAGTGCTTGGCTATTATTGCAATTGATAGATCTCTCTTCATTTCTAATGGTATTTATACCATAGTGATGTCAGTCATAGCACCAACTCAAGGTAGACTGAAGTGGATTTATCGTGATTGGACAACCTCCTAAGATATTTTGAACAACCAAAAAAAACCCACATTTTTAATGATATGAAAATCTCAAATTCTCAAATTCTATAAAACTCACGCATATCGGAAAATTGTGCTGATTCGAATTGCATAAGACGACTTTACCGCACATAGCTTGCATACTCTCTTGTTTAAAGTGAAGATCTACAACGCAGTGTTACAAAATATGCATGCAAATGCTGTAAATGAAAATATGGAAACAAGGAAATATCATTTCACGTTGGAAAATGCCAAGGATAACTCGAAGACTGAGAAATTTCTTTGGCACACCATCAGAAGGCCAAGGCTAATGCTGCAGCTTAGAAAGAGAAAAATACCTATATATTCTTTGAAGTTGTACGTGGATAACTTTGTTGGTTGAGAGAGAATACCATGGTTACCCAATATTACAATGAAATTGATGAAATGGTTCTAGATTGGACTTTCAGACTCCTTGGTATTTGCGATGACTATCATATTTCTATCTGTTCAATTGTACTACTCGGTAACGGCAGCTGGCGAGTTTGCTCATGCTCCCGATTTTGTGTCATATTTCATATGTGACCTGTCCGTGTTGTCTGTATGTCTCAGTCTTCTTACTCCCCTCCCCCTCTCTCTCTATCTATTTTGTTCTTTCCCTGACCCCTCCCCCTCTAACTCACTGTTGCTACCCCTATCTCTCTCTCTATGTCTCTTTCTCTCTCTCTCTCTCTTACTCATAAAATTATAGACCTCTTGATCTCTTTATTCTTTTGTCTCTAACTCACTATGTCTCTCCATCGCCTCCTGTCTTCTCCTCTTCCCCTCTCTCTTTTTCAATCTTGCTTTCTTTCCTAACTTCCCATTCCACCCCCTCTCTCTCTCTCTGCCTTTCCTTCTCCACCCCTTCTTTCTATTCTCTCCCTCTCAGATCTCTTAACCATATCGGGTATCACCCTCTTCCTTTGGCGCCTCCTCTGTCGTCCATTTGGTGCTCCACTAACGTTCTACATGTACCATTAACACATTGCCTACTGGAACCGGATAGTTCCTGTATTAATCCTATAGGGAATGAGGGAATACAGGATCCAATGGGTATAAGCCGAACCTTTTCGTGAGTGCATAAAGACGAGGAGGAGGAGGAGGGGGACTGCGTGGAAAGGTCTGAACTCCCGCATACATATTGATTGCAACGGGGCTAAGAGTTTTAGGATAATGTCATGCACAAGAACCACTAATGTGTCGATAAGATATGGCATTCCACTTGTCGACAACGACTTGAAATGGCAGAAGGTAATGTTTAAGTAGGATCTATCTCTGTCTCCAATTAAATATACGAACAATGACATGAACCCGGAATACGGAAAAAATCGACAAGATACATTTTAATGTCCACTGCGTACAACGAGTCATTTTGATGACTCTGGACTGCGCCTGGTGCGGTCTTTGACGAGAAACGTGAGATTGACATCGCACCAGAAGTGAATGCAAAGCGTAACAAGAGTGAATCCAAAAGAAACAGATCAAATAATGCATGAATTACTTGTGCCTGTTCTAATTTCCCATAGGTGTCATTAGCGCAAGGAGTTAATCCTTGGTTAGCGTAGCTATTATTGCAATGAAAATGACGCCTCATGTCCAACAGTCAAATGAGAAAACTGTTAAAAATGTCTTTCAAATAGATGCTGATATCTTCATAACAAATATGCACTTAGAGCGGTATATCCAGCATAACATGAAACCAGCGTACACCCCCTCCCAGTCAGACGCCCGTCCTAAGAAATAAAAATAAAATGCAGTGAGTCTATCAGGTACGGATCTGCCTGTTTATCA
This sequence comes from Heliocidaris erythrogramma, assembly GCA_025617745.1. Taxonomy (NCBI): domain Eukaryota; kingdom Metazoa; phylum Echinodermata; class Echinoidea; order Camarodonta; family Echinometridae; genus Heliocidaris; species Heliocidaris erythrogramma. Next base: position 47,097,695 of record CM046855.1, on the reverse strand, counting down.
ACATCTGGATACGCCACTGAAAAAACCCAGTATGAAAGTAGTTCTTATCATTTCTGCATATCGATGGACAAACATAAATATATAATACCATCCTTGAACTCTCTAAGTTCAACACAATCCACAATACAGCGGCCATGTTAGGCCAGATACATTACGTGGGATCTTGAAAACCTAACTCCACTTTTAATCATGGTTTGGCAGCGAAGCGGGTATGAATTCCGATTGAAATAATGTAACGTTAGACCAGACCGTACAGATACCTGCATGGTTTTTAGATTGGTATTACTGAGTTCACAAGATGGTCACATTCTCTTTGCATACCTCTTACTCAGAATCTAATTTAAAGGCAAGGAATATCCCCCAGAATAGGCAAATCAGATTCTTGAAATAATCTTCTCCCCAATTAGGAAAGCAATATCAATATCATGAATGTCGAAACGATTAAATCTTCAACGTCCATCGTTGGAAAAAAGGGCCTTATTGAAAATGTGAAAATTAAAAAAACAAAACAAAAAATTGGTAGAATTTCACCATGCACATGCTAATACTGTCGTTACAAATATACATTTGATATTATACGGGGTATGATATTATCTCAATAAAGACTACTAATGCACTGCGCATGTGTCTTTGTAAATATCTATTAACATTTTTCTTTTAAGGGCATTTTCTCTAATATTTCCTACATCAGAGTTATAAACAAATTTTGATCCATGAAATTGTCGACATTACCTTTAATCGGAAATAAATCTTGCTCCTGTATAGTCTATAGAGAAAATCATTTCCTTTCAAGTCTGATTTTATTTTCATGGCACTCAAGTAAGAAAGTCATCCCTATATGTTGAAAAAAAACAACACGAATGGTAAGTTATGTGATGGCAAATACGAAGAAGATTGTACCTTCGTGAAAATTTGTATCCAAGAGATAATGCATGTTGAGATATTTTAATGAGCTATAAAAACAAGGCAAAACAATGTACCAAATTAATCTGTAATTACTCATGGAAAGTTAAATCTGCAACTTTATTAAGGATGGCTATATCATGATATCTGTTTTATGCTCATGCTCATCATAGCGAGCGAATAGTTGCATTTTCGCGTTCTTTGATCTCTGCTCCATTGCGAATTCACGTTCTTCATGATTAAATTCTTTGAGATTATCCTTCGAGCAAGCGTTTTGATTACCCAGAATTTGCGGATACCGGCACTTTACAACAACTCAAGCCACCACCACCACCATTATGATCTTCTTCTTAACAAACGTGGATGGATGTTTTAAAAAAGATAATAAAAATTTCAAGCTGCATGGCTTTTGGCGCAAACTCCACAAGCTATCAATCACATGTACCAGGATACATTACGTCATTGAGCGTTCCAAAATGTCAGAAGTCTTGCGTATTCAGGAGAAAATGATATACAACTACCTATATCATGCTCGTATATCACCATCAGGTTACGAAGTAGTTTCTCTATTACCTGCAGAAATAAGTGTCAGTCGTAACGTGCAACTAATTGTCTGAACTGCAAAGACTATGTAGACTGCATTGTCTACTGCACTCCATAGTTCTCGTATTGTAGGTGTTACTGACACAGCCAGAGACTGCCGTGAAGTTAGGCTTGCCTCAAAGATTTATGGAATTATGTTAAAGTGTCAAAATAGAGTCTAAGCCAGCAGAATACGCTTAAGTTTTTATTTTAAAAAAGTATGGTTGTTCTGAATGTCTGAACAACACCCCCCCCCCCAAAAAAAAAAAAAAAAAAGAAGAAGAAGAAAGAAGGAAAGACATTTATGTTGCGGTACGCAGCTACTCAGCCTACACCTTTTTGTATAAAAATAACCATTGGACAAATCAAACTGCAATTGGAAGAGGTTAGTAAAACAACAGGTAATGTAAATTATATTTCATAAAAGAATGTCCTCTTGTTTTGCTTTCGAGCTAATTTTTAAGAATGTTATCAATACTTTTAATGTTGCCGATAATTTCAAGCCCGGCCTTCCAAAAACGATTTCCCGCATCTTGAAAATGCTGCGATAGGCTAAAATTAAAGCAATGCTGTTTTGGGATGGCTATAAGATTACATCAGACGTGCGTGATTGTTGAAATTATCAACGGTTCTCATCATGAGATGAGCACTCCACGCAAAACCTTTAAATAGAGGTGTTTTTCGCTGCTTGGAATGAACCTAGAAGTGATACGACAAGCTTAAATCACTACAGACGACACCCAGTGGATGTTAATAATGAATTATTATCAGATCGTGTGCAGCAATGGGGTGTGAAGCTTTTCACGCTCCGGTGCTAATTCATTTCGGAGAGGCAGACACTTTGGATTGGCTGCTGCTATAAATCAACGCTAGGGGTTCTTGTCTCTTTCACATGGACCCTGGCCAAGTTGATGATACCCCAGAGCCTTCGTCACTGATTCTACCTGCCTGCCTGGGCAGCCTTCGACTTGCCGTGTAAGAATTCTCAAGACGCCGATCTCTCGTTGGATGATATGGCCCGAGGCGTGATGAGCGGCACATCTTTCTTGGGAGTTGAAATTTGAAATCTACCCTCCAAACAGGGAAGCTTTTATTCGCAATAAGCGGGGGAAAATGTTAATCAGTGGTGCGGACATTAATTTGAAACACATTTTCACCAGACGTGACAAACCTTTTAACGAGCTTTCATCAATAAATGTCGCTCATAGAAATCTACTCCCCCCTCCAAAAAAAAAAAAAGAAAAAAGAAAAAAGCTTTTATTATCCATTAGGACAAAATATTCATCAGCAGTGCCGACAGTCATTGTCTATATTTCGAAACAGATCTTTTCCTGATGTGATATATACCTCAAACCCTTTCCATTATTTAATGAATATTAACCCATAGACTACGGGAACCAGGTGGCTCCTGTATCAAGCATATGAGCGTTAGGGAATTCAGTAGTCAACGGGTTAAAGTACAAATGATAACTCAAATTCAGAAAACATTCTGGACTCAATTCCTTTCTCAAACTAAATTTAACGTCTTTCATTGTCTACAATGGCCTTTTCCGTTGCTTTAAGATCCGATATACCTGAGCCCCGTCATATAAACAGGTGCCATTGATTCAAATCGATCGCAACTTGATATCAATCACAACTCTGCATGTACTAACGAGATAGAAGTTTGTAATTTTGCGATTGACTGGAGGACTTGCGATCAATCGCAATTGTTTATAGACAGGGCCCATTTTTACGAAGTACTATCAAAGTACGCTTCAATCAAGGCAACATGAGTGAACAAGGTATCCTTTTAAACTCTAAAGAAACCAATAGGCAAAAACAAAATGAACTAGTCCTTTGCAATAAGAGAAGGTTAGCAAATTGGAAGACTTTTCTAGCAAAACAATTTGATGAGAATCCCACAATAACGAAGACGGCCTCTAACTTCGAAGTCTTGATAAAGTCTCTAAAAGTCTCTCTAAAAGTCGCGATTATGCTATCCTATTCCTCAAAATGCTGTGTTAAAAAGGGTGAGGAAGAAAAGCAGAAAGACAAAAAGAAATCTGCACGTTCAAGAAATAAAATTAGAACCTTGCTCGATTGCAAATCGTGAAAACATTCGCTGTCAGAGCGACTCATCGTAGACAGTCGAGAAAAGGGGCGTACGAATAGCCTGAGAATAAAGACAAGATAAAATTGCTCATGGAAGAAATAAAATGAGAACCTTGCTCGATTCGAAATCGTGGAAACATTCACTGTCAGAGCGACTCATCGTAGACAGGCACGAAAATGGGGCGCAAGAATCGGAATCGATTTGTCGGGCGATTTTTCACTTTGACCGTCATTTATCATTATGAATCGCACCGATCAATGGGGCATCGGAGGTTGCCAAGTAATTTGAACTTTTATTTGTTTGGTATTGATTTTATGATGCCTGACATTTTGGGCAATGGGACACTGGAGGCCATTTTAAGAGAGATAGCAGTGACATCTTGGGTATACACAGATCATCAAGTTCAATGTAAGACAGATTTAAGGTGAATGCGAAACCCTGGGAAGAATTACATACTTCTGAAACGATTTTCCCCCAATATCGCGTAACCCTACGTTACGGAGGAAAAGGAAAAGGTAAAGACCAAAGGTATTTGAGGACAAGACCAGAGGCAAATGGATACCAGACATAAAGGGAAGACGTTACCACACATGGGAGAATACAGAAATGCAATAGAAATGACACGTTATTATGTAAAACCATCTAAAAATAGGGATAGACACCTTATAGCTTGCTTATCGTGCTCTAAAAAACGGAAAGCATATTTTCTAACCGCACCGACGCACTATTTCGGTTAAGGTCTACAACAATCCTTATAATTATATTAATAATGAAAGAAAAATTAATAGAAAAGCATAAATTTTTATCAGGCTCAATATCTAGCACAGCAGACCATGAATGAATTCTGATACCGCTGTTTTATTATGAATATAAGTGGAACACAGCCGATCATAATCTGTGAGAGTTATTGCTTCGATGTGTTCTTAAGTATACTCTAGTAGAAGGGAACGCAGACTAGGGCATATTGTTGATCTTTCACTGGCTCTTGCTAAACATAGTAGTCCCTCTTGATATTTCATTTCTTCAGAACATCCAGTGTCTGTACAATGCAATACGATGTAACCTTAATCCTTCAAAACAGAAAGCGCGCCGAAAGAACAGTCGATACTTTTTCTTTGACAAAATGTAGCTCCTTACGTCGGTCGGCGACGACCCATGTTCCATCCAAGGCACGACCGTCTCTCACCGCGGCTTGATTCGTGCTACAATTTGCATACTCCTGTCTTCTGGTGAAAACAACTTGATTATAGCCCCAGTCCACGCTCCTCTACATCTCTAAAGATTAAAAAAAAAGATGGAGAGGAACTTTTTCCCCCAGCAGTTCGTTTTCGTCTCCGGTAGACGAAAGGGGGCACTGAGTTGAGAGTGCATGGCGTGCGGCTCTTGAAAAATAATTTGTTTGTACTGCTCCTCATGTGTTACCCAAATGTAACTCTATGCGTAATTTCTAATATCTAAATTGGAGTGCGCTTGTGAGATGGGTTTCCGTTGCTGCTAGGCCTATGTCAAACTCCCTTAAGAAAGAATGAGAGAGAGCGAGAGAGAGAGAGAGAGAGAGAAATATAGGGACAGAGAGAGACGGTGGGAGAGAGAGAGATGTTAGAGGAGAGGGAGAGAGGGAGCGAGAGAGTGAGAGAGAAGAGGGGAATCAGTTTGGAAGGGACGGATGCCGAAGACCAAGAGGAAATCTTTTTTTTTTTTTGCAGCGATCCCCAGGGTATGGAATTTGAGAAGAGTGATGTTGAAACCACGTGACATGCGTGGTGTGGCCTCATATACAAAAATACTCCCGACATTTCCTAAACTACATCTCCCCCCCCTCTCTCTCTCTCTCCCTCTCTCGCTTGTTTTCTTTATCTCTTTTTACACAGTCTTACATCCGTTATCATAAGAGGCATACCGGTACCTCCAAAGATTTCGTTATGGCGTTCATTACATTAACCCGTCATTGATACAGCTGCACTTGCAATCGCTGTAACTGATTTGCTTCAATCCGCTTCAATATTGCAGGCGAGGGGGGAACCTGAGAGACAATTTCAACAATGAATGGATGGTCTGAATTTAAGTGGGTCAAGCATTTTGATTCAAAATTAAGTTTGCATGATCGTGTATAACAGACAAGCAGTGGCATTCTTACCGGTCTACTTATTTTTCTATTTCCGACCGACTGAATATCGCAATATGAAAATGCATTTTCTGTTTATAGCGAATAACCTTCGAACATTGTGTATATGAAAATTGACACCATCATGCATTATGCAAGGAACCTTGTAGGAAATGGATTAGGCCTACTATAGCGAAGCGGAGATTTACATCATTTCCCTCTCTAGTTCAAGTCACATACTCATCAATAACTGGAGTGAATCCATTATGTTCATGATACTGCCATCTCCAATTACACAAAGTTCACCGAGGATACGAAAACCAATCCAATTAAAACAATACAATAACGATCAGCATCAAGTCCTACATACTGGAAGATAATGGTGGATTTGTTTCCAATGTTCCCAGAATTAATTGGCATATGGAGCAAATCCATTTTGTATTAGTAGCTTATTAGTATTTTAAAAATATAAATTAGTCTAGTTTATTAATGAAATTACACTAGAAGGTCGTTACTCTTCTACGCAGACGGCATTGCGGTTTTATGTTTTGGTGGAAAAATCAACAATACGCGTAGATATAAGCTGTAAATTATTGATATACGTCTGTTATATACAATGGATTTCACCAACTGAATTATTTAAATAAATCTCATCTTTTAAAGAAAAAAAATGATACGTGTACGGCCATGATAGAATAGAGATGGCATTCAGAAATGAGCAACAAAAACAAGAAAAATTCAAAACGGAACCAAATTAATCGATAATGTTACAATGCTTACATGCAATGAACATAATCTCAAATATAATGAAAATGGTGCATTATATTCAATGAAAAAAAGACATGGGGAAAGGCAAAGGTAAGTAGTTAAAAAAAAAATTATGCTCCAATTTTCAACGTTATCTGCTGAATCTATAGTAAGACACATAACACGACATTGCAGTAAAGGCCCAGTGAACACACAACGTTCCCATGACATTCACAGAACGTCCCGATAACGTTCAAACGTTTACAGAACGGATTTTCTTTTACGTCCCGAGAACGTTTTGTGTTCCAAGTGCGGACCTATGAGTGGATAGCTATTCAGGAACAAGCTCAAATGTACACCAACGTCCCAACAGCTAATTGTTTTAAACAGGAATGATCACCCAATATATTTAGAAATCTCCCCCCCCCCCCTCAAATCATTCTGTATTCCATACACTCCATAATTCGGGATTTGTATTGAGGTAACTTTGGGCTCTTTTACAGATGATTGTCTTTTTAAATCGTGGCAGTAATGAACGGATGGCCGCTGAGATGTTTTACGGGCTATCAATCGCCCGCGAAGGATTAACATCAGGTTTGAGTGATGGCACGTCACATGCGGAGGATTTTTATGACATCATTTTATTACCAGGAGCGGATGGAATTCTCTTCATCTTTTGAACAAAGTTTGAAAGGAGGGAATAAATTGCCCAGGAAAGAAGGAGGTACAGAGACGGAGGGGAACTCAAGTATTTGGTAAAATGTAACTTGTTATTCTGCAAAATGTTTAGATCAGTATGAGGCAAGAAATTTTGCTTTCTATATGATGATATATGAAGAAAAAGGAGACGAAACTTTGGTATCTTTGTAGAAATGTCTCTTAAGAGACGCCGTTATTATAGAAATACCGTTTGATGTTGTTAAGACACACAAGAGAATAATCTCGTTGTTAGAACCACATCAGAAATTATAGAGTATGTAGAGACAAAACCGTTTGTGTGAAGGGAGAGTAAATATTTCTGTCGAAAGAGCCAATCTGGTAAAACTCTACGATTCCACGAAACCCAGATTGATAAATACTTTGATTGATTTGATTTTTTAAATTTTGGTATCTTCATACGGAAAATACATTTTCATATTAATAAACTATACAAAGGGTAGGTGGCAATGAAAGTTGATTATCAAGGTTGCAAGAAACGTTGCTTTTACGCTTTGAAAAGCTACGTTAAACCTAGAAATGGACAAGGCCCTTATTTTACACAAGATGACGTCTCCTACAAGCGGTTTCATTTGAGGAGATCAAAAGAAACATGATGCGAAGATGTGTAATGAAACTTTTTTGTAAAGGAGACATTTTGTTATTTCAAAGGTATTTATGACGATTCATCTTTTTTGCAGCTCTACATCCGCACCGTTCACTCTTCGTTTATTTCGAAGGAACTATTTTTAGCAATAACGAATGCTTCATCACCCCCACTTCATCCCGTAACGACAGATAAATTATGCCTCATCCTTGAAAAGATGCGGTGATTTATGAAAACGACGGCGAGGAGATATACTCTCAACATAATGTTACTTGTGAAAACAAGCACGGTAACAACATTGACCGGCGCGGAATGAAATGTCAGACGATCACATTCCGAACTGTGGAAGTCTCACTCGCGCATTTCACTTCTCGTTCCCGCCAAAAATGATGGCAAGTAACTTTGTTGTCGAGCGTCAGAACGGATCAAAGCAATAACGACATACATCGACGGAGATGGCGAGGAAATTGGAAGCAATAATGGAGATAACAATCATACCGTGGTAAAGCCAAGCATCCTCTAAAGAGCGGCAATAAAAAAAAGTGAAAAAGGGGTAGTTGTTGCAGGAAAACTTGTCCTATATATTCTTGAAGGTTGTTTGATTATTTGTTTCTCGATCTCACGCATGTTGACTCTAAGAGATTTGATAGGTACACTGCCTGCATCTTATGGAATATATTGAGGCCAACGACAACGTTTCCAATCTTATTTTTGTTACTTTCCCTGACTTTACTTTTGCCTTGTTTGTATAAATTCCTTTCCCTGGAATTTCTTAATATCTTAAATATCGTGAAGGTATAAAGATGCATAAGGAGGGAAGCCCTATTAAGAAAGCTGGCCGTTGTCCCCCTCGCTGCATGCAATACATTATCCACCTTGCCCTGCCTCGGGATAACACAAACGATGTGTGAAAAAAGGGAACGGTGAGTGCTTTAATATACGATGTCCGCAACAATTAGCATCACCACTGGGCCTTAAAATTCGTATGTGACGGCTCTTTTCCAGGCTCTGCGGAGCACTCTCGAAGGGAGATTTCATTTGGAAGATGCGACGGAGCGAATTCTTGTGGCATTCCGATACACGCTTCTTTATCCAATTTCAATCGAATCGTGTATGGACTTTCAGAAGTTTCAAAGCTAACACCCATGGTTTCTCTCTCCTGTTTCTTTCTCTGTGTCTGTCTTCTGTTTCCTTATCATTTTCTCCGTCTTTTTCTCATACCAAAGCATTTTTGTCGGACTGCGTAAAACACAAATTTTCTATGACTTTCATTAAACATTATTTCTGTTCCTTCAGCACAAGACAAGGGCCTACATTCCTATAGACATAGTATGTCTATAGGAATGTAGGCCCTTGTTACTGTTTTCACGAAGTGACGGATGAGCGCGCAACTAAAAGAATGTTAGTTTTGAATGAATCGCTTTCAAACTTTTAGAGCATAATCTCAACCTCTTTAATGTATGAAGGGTGAATAAATTTTTATATCCTGGGATAGATCATACTTCAATGTTTAGTTCTATGTTTAATTATTTGCATAATTTTTTGTATTTGGGGGGAAATGAGCTGTAAACAAAACCGTCATTTCGTGAAACCACAAAATTCAAGGACGCGCTTTGATTTGTTTACACGAAGTGACGGATCTCAACCACGCGCGTGTAAAACATATGTGACTTGATCACCGCGCATAATTATGTAATCGTCATTTCGTGAAAAACACAAAGCCAATTCAAGGACGCGCTCTTTTTTGTTTTCATGAAGTGACGGATCTCAGACGCGCACGTAAAACCGTAAGCCGTCATTTCATGAAAACAGAAAATCCTTTTACTAGGTATTTTCTTGTTGACGTTATCGCCGTAGTTACATAATTAGACATTATTATGGTCTGCAACTTTGTGAGGTTCAAGATGTTAGTGAATGATGTCTAAAAATGCAAAAAACTCAAAATTTAAAAAATTGTCCTCATTACCGTCACTTCGTGAAAACAGGGACGAGACAGGTTATTGATATTGCTGTGACCAAACAAGAGACAACATGCACCAAAGTCATTCAAATACAGTTTATGTTTCTCTCTACTTGACGCCAGTCTGATAAGCAAATTTGTAATTAGTAATACAAATGACCCTGAATTGACCCTGAATTGACCCCAATTTGTTTTTTGCGCATAAAAATCATACTGTGACTGGTGTGCGGGTGGCGTCTTTTTTTTGTAACCAAGCCTAGGCAGAAACCCCTTTTTGAAGACTTTGAAACAGACTACAAGTATCGGACTTGTATTTTCTTACTCAGTCACCTTATTTTTAAATAAGCAAAAGAAAATTTCGTAATATAAACTTCTGCCGAGGTTCGAACTCGTGGTTCTTTCACCAAGAGAGGACTGGATTATCCGATTGCGCCACACACAACAGCTGCTCGATGCCCTTGCTCGTTTTATTATATCGCTATAATTCGTTTCATGAATATTCATGCAGATTAGTCTTGACGGAATAAACCGTATTGGTATGAAAAAATCTGCCTAGGCTTGGTTACAAAAAAAAAAGACGCGTGCGGGTGTGCGCGTACAAAATTTTAGCGTATAAAGGTCGAAAAGTACATGGTAGAAATGGCCTTTATCTGCACATGCGCAAATCGTAATTACGAACTGGCTTATTTGAAGGACGATCCACTGCACTTGTCAACAAAATAGTTCTTAGAACTCAATCTATTTTTTGTATACACTACTTCCAATTTGACTACATTAGTAGGTTAATCTTCTCAAATGTGTTTTTCTTCATCATGTACCCAGCGTTGATGAATCATGTTCTGCCCACTCATTGATGCTTGCGTTTAAACTTTCATGTGACCCGCTTCAATAGATTTACAATCCATTTGCTGACGTACATTCCATGTCATCTGTATCTCTTCCTACAGAACATTACCTCGAATATTTTCTATGAAATGTTAAGCTATATACCATTCATTGAAGACCAAAACATGCGCAGAGGCAAACTGCTCTCGAGTGAGCATTGACGTGATTGAAAATAAAGCGAAAATAGAGTTCAAATTCACACTTTAGTTCTTAAAGAGCACTCTAAAATGGAATGATATTCACTCCTAAACATCGATCACTCCTTGTTTAGACAGCGGAAGAGTATAATCACCTATGCTAGTACCACTGGTATATTTTTACATGTATCTAGGCTTATAGACAATGACATGCCTATTCTGGGTACCGCCTTGTCTTTTCCAACCACAAATGTGTTCCTTGTACGAAATAAAAAAATATAGTGCGGTAAGTTCCCATCTTCGGTAGATAGCCGCGGCGGCTACGAGTCTACAAACACAGTATAGGGAGATGTGAGTTCATCTAGCGGTAATGTCAACGGTTAATTCTCTGCCTTCGCCAACAAACTGACCCTTATCGGATCAAGGTTCGAAACTTAGTCACCTCTTTCAGGTGGTGACGTTACATGTCTACCCCAGACGTAAATAATCACATGTGATTGATACACATCGTTAAAAAACACACAATAAAACCCAATTATATACACACAATTACACAAAATTTTTTAGTTACCTTGTTTTTTCGCAAATATCTTAGTTAAACTTTGCCTTACGTATGACAATTCACTTTCTTCAGTAAATATTGCGTAACATTGGATGAAGTCATTGAAAGTCTAAAAAAAAAAAATCGAAAAATCTTCAATTATAACATCCCTTTCACCGAACATGGGCCTCTACCTAGAAGAGAAATCCATACTACATTAAACTGCTGCAATTTTGTCACTTTATCGATAACCAATATGTCATAATATTTCTGTCATAATATTATCTAGACCCGGTATCACGACGATATTATTTTACTCCGTACACATGGAGGGACGAGACATTCGATTCGCGAAATTGTATATGTATCAAGCGTTCGAACTGGAGGCAACCTCGAAAATGGCGGCAATGCTTTTGCTTTCCAGAAAAAGAACAACACGCAGCATCAATCAATGACAATGTACGTCACCGCTTTGATCTGGTTCAGGAAAAAAATGGGTCGTCTGCTCTTGTTTTCTTCTTCCCCCTTTTCCCGCCCATACTTTTTACCCGCCAAAGTCATGCCGTATATATAGAGCATAAAACTGGAGGTGCGGACTTGGATATAATTGCGATGATGATAACAACGTGAAAGGGGCTTTTCCAGTCAATGGCATTAATGTGCGGGCTGCATTATGCTTCCGCCGCTGTATATGATCATTTAGGGAATTCAAGGTTATTTCTCGCTCAATAATTAGGGACTAAAGCTACTAAGGCATACGACTTATCATTTCTCAGATATCTCAAAAATAATAATTTATCAAGTTTTCAGGGACTCGCCTTCAGAGAATAAGCATGTATTATTTTGCGCTTCATAAATTCAGTATTATTATCATTATTAATAAGTCACTATAAATCATGTCTCTATAAAGATCACTTCAATTTGCGAATAATAAGAGAACATGCAACTAAATAAAACCCACTTAATTCGAACAGTTTTCTACACATTAATGACGCCGAAAAGAAGCCTCAGTACGTCATGTAGGTTAAAAAATCATTTCCAGTCGACCTCATCCTAAGCCTTCTAGGACATGTCGCTCCAAGCACGTTTTCACAACGTAACAAGTTTCTGTGTTCAAGGCTCTTAGTGTTACCGATGTTCGATATTCTACGCAATCAATAGCGCGTTTAGCTTTAAGTCATGGATGTTCTGGTGTAATTAAAGGGAATATTTAAACAACATGTAGTGGAAAGTTCACGTCACTACTGTCTATCATCATGGTTTTAAATTCGTTTTAAATTATCTAGATATCGTCTGGACCTATACGCAATCATACTTTTAGTCTAATATTGCATGTACATGAACAGCATTACTTCTCCTCATCTCAATCTCTGACTTCATTTCCAATCCCAGCAACACCACATTTTCCGTTTCTTTTCTCCACTCTTTATACCCGTTTTAAAAACCTTTGCCCTGGGGGTGTTTCATGAAAGGACTTGTCAGATATTTTATCCGACAAATTTGCTCTCAGCCAATCAGATGCAACGATTTCAGTAGCTTATAACTTTCATGAAACGCTCACCTGCTTACGTGCAACCGTTTCATCAAGCGTTTTGTCAGTGATTTTTTACCGACAACTGTTATAAGCTACTGAAATCCTTGCATCCGATTGGCTGAGAGCAAATTTGTCGGTGAAAATCACCGACAAAATGCTTGATGAAACGCTCCCCAGTTCTTCCCTCTCTCTTTCATACACGTTGGTTTAAGTTTCTTTCTCCCTGACATTACAACTCTCGTTCTCGTTCTCTTTGCAACTCTTGCCACCAACCCACCCTCTTACTTACTCTCTATCTCTGTATACATCTAATGTCTTCCTTTCCTGTATTGATAAATTAAACGAATTCTGCGTTCTACAAGATAAAAATCATATAAGCCTCTCATCCCCATGTTTCTCCGAACCAATTAATGAAGTTACGCCTCATGAAAAAAATCAGTCCATCTTTTACTCCTTTCTATCATTTCCGCACATAAAAAACGTAAGAGGTCCCTATAATGTTTGTAAATCCTGAGGTGTACCTAATGTCAAATGAGATAATTCATCAATATCTATTGAAGCAGTTAATACATATTGCTATTCTAAGAGCCAAATGAACCTATAGTCTGCAACACAGAGTTAACGTCTTTCTGACTCTCCATAGATCAGGATAATGCGATTTGAAAGATAATCACCTTGTACATGCATCTACCTCTATTCCAATTTCTTCAAAGTGCATATCAGTACGTGTTGTCCGTTCAATGACATCAAGCAATAAGGTTACAAGTCAGTATAACCATCTATATAATCTCTAATCTCAAAAAGCGTATTTCTATGGTGAACTGCAGACTGGAGCAAGATCCCACGACCGGGAACCAACAAGGAATTTGACATTGACCCTGGATCATCATCATGGGAGGCACTCTGTCAGAATCGCTCAGCATGGCTTGCCAAGGGAGCAACTACCTATATGAAGAGCGCAGAACCAAGGCAGTCGACACCAAGCGAGCATTACGCAAAAATCGGATAAGCAACAGACTCTCAAGCCAACACCCTTTGGCTGTGGCCGTTCCCTCACTGCCCCAAACAATTCAAGGCTCGGATCGGCCTTTATAGCCACCTCCGAATTCAAAATTTCAAAAATGAAATGAAGAAAATGGTCACCTTATTATAAAGAGGACATCGTCTCATCATCTCATCGTCTACCCATCATCATAATTACTTATATCCTGCATCCATGCTAAGTGACGCCAAAAGTTACAGATGAAAGCTATTGATGTTGCGCAGCCAATCAAAAGTTTGCATTCTACTTGCACCGCACTTTAGAGATAAACAATAAACAAATACAAATGTATATCCATGTGGTTGCTATTTGTTCATACTGAAACCATGCGATTGTAGTTAACTTTAAAACGAGCACCATAATACAAGACTTCCCTTGTTTATGGCTCTGAAAAGAGACACTCAGCATAACATTTGAAAAGGTTGGCATTCTTGATATCTATTCGTATATTTTTGCTTTTCATCCATACTTTAAAATGAGAATTTAGACTTGTTCTTATATTCCTCGATGAAAGATATATACTAAATTCGAGACACAGAATAAAACGCTTGAATGAAACAGCCTAACAAGATACATACAAAATCCAACCTGGCCAATGAGAGAGAGATTTTCTCAAAGTCCTAAGTGGAAGATCATTGATTACTTACAATCGCCTCGAATAAATCTGTTTGCACGAGATTTCACGACGCATTGATTTATATCCCATTAATAACACAGAATGATCTACAACACCTGGGAATGCTACACTAAAGATGAAGCTGTCAGATGTTCCTTAAAGTGAGGCTTTGATGGGAAATATTGACGTCATTGGTTTTCATCAGGTACAAACCAGTAAAAAAAAACCCAACCCCAATATAAAATCATAAACGTTACGATCGTCCGTAAATTCTTGTAAAACTGACAGGTACAGGTACAGGTGGGCTCAAACGTTTACAACTTTACATACACTTGGAAGAAAGTTTATCTCTTATTTTCCCAACTTATATCATTCCTATGATAGGAGTCATAATGTATATGTCTCAAAGTGATTTTACTCGATGCATATACTATATACATTAAGAGACCACACTTGTCTGTCCTCCTGAGGATTAAAGTTTGCAGGAATGAGTGAAGTTGTGAAAGTGTATATTGTTTTTCAAGCAGGAGTATGTTAAGTTTTGGGCCCAACTCTATAATACGATATTACATGTAGACAATTTATAGTCAAACATATTTTGTAGGTCTAATTAATATAAATTTAAATGTTAATCGACGTGTCCCATAACAAAAAAAAAAGAAAGTCGATTTTACATACAAGGCCAGGAGA
This sequence comes from Heliocidaris erythrogramma, assembly GCA_025617745.1. Classification (NCBI taxonomy): domain Eukaryota; kingdom Metazoa; phylum Echinodermata; class Echinoidea; order Camarodonta; family Echinometridae; genus Heliocidaris; species Heliocidaris erythrogramma. The sequence goes on along the minus strand of CM046855.1, from coordinate 47,082,556 downwards.
TGCTTAACATTTATTAGTTTTAATTTTGGTTGGAAGACTGATACTAAAGAGAGAGAGAGAGAGGGGGGGGGGGGGGGAGAGAGAGGAGGGAGAGGAGGAGAGAGAGAGACCAACAAGTCTCTAAAAAATCTCGAAATCAAATACCTGCCCATAATGTCCTATTGAATGCTATGCAATGACACATGCAAAGGGATGCTCAAAATCGAATAAACTTTGGGTCATGGAAGATCAATAAGGGGGGAGAGAGAGGGAGAGAGAGAGAGAAACGGGGCAGACAGGTAAAGGTGCGGCATAGGAAATAAAAAAAGACACAAAGAGATACTGACAGCGAAAGGAGGTAAAGATCTGTCTTTATTCTGTCTTAATTCTTCGTTGTTGAATGATGGATGAGCGTGAATACAGACATCATCAGTGGTCCTGTAAGTTCAGAAGGCATCTGTCATGTCAAGACGGATAAGACCTTACATGCGAGAAAATGAAACCTGACAGGCATGGAGAAGGGAGCACTGATAGAACCCCTTCTACGATTTGAATCTAAACAAACATAATAGGTATGCACGTTTATAATTGACTGCATTATGAGGGACGTTGATCCATATTTAGAATGGAAAAAGGGTAATACTTTAGGCAGGAGGATACACTAATAATTATGATACACACTTATAACTGTAATATTTGGTTGCGTGTGTGCGTGAGGACGGGTACGGGGACTATCATAAGTTCACCCTGGTGTAGGTAAGCCCGTCTGCATAAATCATATATAACTACAAATGTGTGGCCACAGAATCATATCCGGGACAAGGAGTGTCCGGAAAAACTAACATTTCTCTGGAAGAACTTGCTTTATTTACACCCCCCTTCGTCAACCCCACCAAACTCTAATACACTTCTTTTGCCCCTGGCATGGATGCTGCTCCCATTGAACTCGTTTGCGGGCCTTTTCAAAACAACTCCGATGGGAGAGGGTATTTACACAGTCTCCCGAGCTTCCTTTCTCCTATAAACGCATCCCAAACCTTTCCTCATATCATCCAGGATACCAAGATGCGCTCCGGTGCTCTCCATTTTGAAAATAATCTGTCAAGGTAAAGTGAGGCTCATCTGCATAATGGTTGGTGAACATAGGTTCTAGACCGTGGTACTGACTTTTGCTTTTTAGACATAGTTCGTGAATCTATAGGTTACCTTGCAAATTGTATGTTGGTGTGTGATGTGTGGGTGGGGGTGTGTGTGTGTGTGTGTGTGTGTGTGTGTGTATTCTTATGGGATACTATATGCAATGGGGGAATGGGGTAGGTAGGGGCATACGTGGGTAGGGAGGGGTCTTTGTTTGTTTTTGTTTTTTGTTTTTTTAAATAATAGATTCCGAAAAATTATGATTTGTTGACTTTGTTTGGATATACATCATCACACTTATATGTCTAATTCTTATATAATCATGTATGGAATAATTTAAATTCAGTTACAGCATTAGAAAAGCACATTTATTAGTTTTAATTTTTCCTTCCAGAGGAAGAATATTTTGCATGATAATTATATAAGTGATGATAAACTATTTTATTTCTTTATATTGTTAAAACATTCAAAGAGAATATATTGATTGTATAATTTGTTTCATGGAATCTTTAATAAAGATCATTGAAAAAAAAATATGCAAAGCAAATTGTCCGCTGTAAGATGATTCTTGAATGAAAATCAAGACCAAACTTTTGATAAAAGAGTGCATACACCATCTAATTTTTTATATATCCATTTAACATAAATTCACTAAGACAAAACTTTACAGTTATTAAAAAATACACATTACCCACTTAGTAATCATTCATAATCAAAATTCAACCCACTTTGTAATCATTCATATTCAAAATTCAGAACACATTTTATTTCCTTCTTTTATGCAATAGTATTTTGTTATACAATAAGGTTCTTTATTGTAATATAATATTGTAATATAATGGGGCTGTGTGTTTATCTTGCCTAAATCAAGACTATACAAAAGCATTTACCTCGATCTCAATCTATCTATTACTGATGTATCTTTCTATCACTAGTAATCAGTTGATCAGATTTCATGCATCCAATAAAGGTCACCGTGCACTCTATCCACAGCATTAGATGGGAGTCACTTTCCCCGCCAAAAAATCGGGCCACGCGGAAACGCGGGAAATGGAGGAGTAGATGCCTCGCCTGCCAAGGCCCACGCACGGAGAGGTTTGGAATAACAGACCGTCGAAGCTCTTGGGTTTTGAAAATGAGATGCTCTAGTTGGTGAGAGAGGAATTTTGTTGATTTATATCATTATACCTCATCATTTTGAGGATAAGTGTTGTCAAATGAACATCAAATCTGTTTTCAAACGCCTTGCATTACAGTAGCGTACAGCGGAAATACATTATTCATTCATATTATTTTGAGAGCTACTTGTATTAATCACTTTTACAATCACACCAAATACATCCTCCGATAAAGGTTGTAGTTGTTTATGAGGGTTAATGTCAAAGCTAGCTAAGTAAAATGCTCTTTGACAGATGAATACAATTTCAGGGTGAATCCAAATACCATTGTAAATCAATCACTACGTTTAGGGTTTCATCGTGGAGACGCGGGAAACTCGACCCACACAAGAATCAGCCAAGCAAGATATTATTGTCATAACAATCGATATCAAACTAAAGCATATCGCATGGTGCATGCATTTGTGAATAATATAGTGGCTTACCGCAAATAAATTCTTTCTTCCACATTTCAAATGAGCAATAAAAATTATATGAGCATCCGGAAAAAAGTGCGATGCATAACCGTAATTTGAAGAAAGGCTCTTGGGCTGCATTAATAATGAACGTTGTTCTTCCACAAACGAGCATTTATTTTTTCTCCAGGGATGTTGTTTATGTCGAACGGTCCAGTGGAAGTATGACTGATCACCTTGCATTCACACTGTTTGATAAAACAGAGAATACACCTTGATTAGGTTCTGTGGGGTCATTGACAGAACATCCTCCATTGACTACACATTATGTTCAGATAAATCTACAACCAATCAATATAAATGTGTACATTTACGTGTACATTTGTGTCAATTTCCATTAATTTCAGCGCCTGCTGAGAGGGGCGTTATCTGATATTCTTTAAATTATGGTAAGCACCTCTTAAAACTGCGACCGGACAGGAGGACTAGCACTTGAGCCATTTTCTTGGTCCATTTTACCATTTGTTTTGTTTTAACCATGCACGATCAAGTAACCGGCCTTTTTAGTTCTGTTTTTTATAACAGTTTTATATGTTTTTCCCTTGGAATATTATGGGTTTTCTTCATGTGTTATTTACTTATGTCTTGTGTACTATTCATTAAGTATACGCATACCGTCAATATCCATTACGTTTTGTGCTATATTTGGTCTAACTATATGAATATGAATTGAATTAAAAAAAAATCAGACCGGGCTTATTTCATACCACAACAAAACCAATGTGACCGCCTAGAGAGAGAGAGAGAGAGAGATAGAGAGTGTGTGTGTGTGTGTGTGTTTGTGTGTGAGAGAGAGCGAGAGAGAGATACTCTATAATCTTACTATTAATTCAGCATATAATATCAGTACATAGTCATGAACCGCCATCCTGTCAGCAGGTGTGATAATTATTGCTTTGAAAAAAACCAGCGCTCTTTTTTCCTTACTATTCACGTGCCTTCTTTGTAAGACACTCTCTTCCTCTCTTATTTCATTTCAAAAGTTATATCTGAAGGCTACAAGTACATCAAACTTAATGCTTGCGTTCTACCCCCCCCCCCCCCGTATCTGATTTATATTTACTATGCATTAAGCATTATCATTTAAAAGTTCTATACATTTTCTATATAAATGTATATACATTTATATGTAGGGAAACAATTATATATTTTAATGTTATAATTTTAATGTTCAAAATAATGACAAAGAAGAAACGAAATAAAGTAATAAATTCAAATCAAACATTACACAAATACTGGAAAGCTGGAGCAGTGGGGACAGACCGCTTTGCTCTTCAAGATCCGCCGTGCATCGGGATGAGAGCTCTTGAACAACGAACGAAACGGCAAGCAGATATATCAATTAATTTCAAACAAAATCAATCTTAATCTAATGCATCTCCATGATATATTCGTTAGCTCGTCCCTCTAGTACGTCTGGCGGAACCCATAGGGCTTTACACACTTGAGTAGGTAATGTTTCGTGGAAGGATAAAGATGTGTTATTAAGGCAAAGGTCGGGAAGTGGATCAGCAAATAGCTCAAGAAGGAACACATATATACATTAAACATTAAAATGCTCGCGTGTTTGCCTCAAATGTATCATCGCTTTCTTTTCACATGACCTTACTGGTATCTTTGGACACGTGCTCTCGTCTGAGTTAAGTGTTTACTTTTAGAAATGAACACAGAAACCTGCAATTCATCCAGTACGGCAAACTTGAAGAAAAAAAAATATATAAACTTTGACGTTTCTCGAAAAATGTCAAAATATTTCACACATCCAAAAGAAACGATGAATTTATTTAAACGATGAACTTATAAGAAACAACCTCAGTTAAAAAAATAGTCAAACCATTGACTTCAAATAGGCCTAGCTGATCTCATCGATGAGGCGAGGCTAAATTCCGGTTTTCATTTTTAAATGAAATATCAGTTCGGTACATTCCAAAGACTAGTAAATGAAATAGTTCGCATCAATAATATTCAAGACAAAGATTCATGGGGATGCATTAAATATTTAATGGTATCAGTTTACAGCAAACGACAAAATGCAAAAGGTGCTGTATCAGAAAGGCAAATCTACATCCCTTATGTTATCATTATGCTAATTATAGACTTTTATCGTCAATAGAATTTTCATTTGCAGATGTTAGAGTGCCATCTTTGTAAAAGATTCCATGTGGCACTGGTACATTTTTCCATTTCATTTAAAGTGAATACAAACATTACTTAGCAGTGTAATGGTTCGTATATATAACAAATTCTTGTTATAAAATACGCCGATTGTCTTGCCAGCCGTATCTGTTAACTGCAAAAATATCAACGGAAGAATAATGTAAAATAAAATCACAATTTACAAAAGATATACTCATAACTTTTAAACTACAACGAAGGGAGCTAACTCACTGAATGATTAATCTCCTCGACTGTTTTAAGGACCTCATTTTCGCTTCTTTCATTTCGCACTGCTCATTCAGCTGTTTTCGCGGATCGATATCCAACCGTACGCACGGTATCGTATCTGCCTAAATGATCGGGGTGGCACCATATCAGGTAATGGTCATTGATAATTAGTCTCTCCTGAAAATCGAACGATCCGATGCAAATCCATCCTATGATCTACCGACCAGAGCAGGTGCACATTAAGCAGGAATCTCTTAAATTTCTTCGATACCATTATCATTCCCAACCCTGGCTCGAAGAGGAGAAAGAAGAACAAGAACAAGAAGATGGAGAATGTTACTGTATTCTTTTCTTAGAACTCATGACGGAAATCTATCTGATGTATGTTATAGTGCCAATTTGGAGAGCCCATCTCAGGTTCTTTACAATTAGGTTACGAAGCAAGAGAGCCACAAACTGAGGACAACATGAGGATGTCCTAGGACGGTTTCTTGATAAAAGATGGGTTTCAAGTTCAATTAGGTGATACTGTATCCTAGACAGGGGATAAGTATCCTTCCGCCAATGTTATCACTTCTTTAATCTTACGGCTCTAAGGTATATGCTAAGCTGTAAGGACGGTTATACATATAGCTAGCAGTTACCGAATGATGTTAAGTTGTTTACAAAGTATCACATCTCGTTCTTTTTTTTTGTGACAAACTATTTTTTGTAAAGCTTCGAAACGTTTAATGTCTGTCGTCAATACATTTCATGTTGAGAACACGGAAAGTTCGTGTCACACCATGGTCCTGTTTCATGAAACTTGTTATCAATAACAAGTCACAAAAACTGTTATAAGCTACTGAAATCCTTGCATTTGATCGGGCAGTTGTTATTGATAACAAGTTTTATGAAACAGGACACTGGTCAGTCTTTAGTTACATCTGATTCAGTAATTCAGCTCAGTAATAAATTTGGTACTTCATATACACTCCTCGATGCTGACATACGGTACGTACCTCATGAAAATTGCAACGCTTGTAATCTTCCTCTGTTCCACTTTGAAGTCATAATCCAAATATATTCAATGTATCTGCACCCAAAACACATTGGTCTCTTAGGGAAAACCCTGGAGTTCCTACAGACCGTCCTAGCCTAGGACCTCGTGAAGCAGTAAACACGTAAGATATGCTAACCAATTTTTAACAAATAGGGACTGGTGCAGTGATAGAGTTGCCCATGCAGACCACGGGACCGGTAGGGTCAATATTTTCTTTTGTCAAGTACCCTATCGATCTGACCACCACACAGCCAAAATGGCTTGACCAGAATAATAATAATAATAACTAGAAATGTGCATTGCTGGGGCCGCGCAATGCTAAATGTATCCCCCGGCACTGGCAGCGATTTGAAGGAGGGACAAAGACCCTCCCCCATCCCCTCCCTCAAACAAAAGGATGGTGTAGAAATTAGATGTGTAGGTTTCACTAAGACACATCTTCATATAAAATTTGAAAGAAATGTGTTGAGAGATATACCAAGATACATCTCCATACAAAATTTGAAAGAAATCCATCAAGAAATGTGGCCTGCAGAGTGCACTCACGCCATGCCCTGAAGTATGACCTTTGACCCTATAAAAGACGGAACACTGGTGGCAGCATCACCAAAAACTATAGGTTTTTAGATTACACCAAGAGACACCTTCATGCAAAATTTGAGTGCAAGAGTGCAAGAAATGGAAAAATGACCTTTGACCCTATAAAGGACGGAACAATGAGGGCAGCATCACCAAAAATTAAATATGTGTAGATTATACCAAGATACATCTCCATACAAAATTTGAATGAAATCCGTGAAGAAATGCAGAAGAAAGAGTGCACAAAAGGGACAAATGAGCTTTGACCCTATAAAGGACGGAACAATGAGGGCAGCATCACCAAACAGTAAAGATGTGTAGATTATACCAAGATACATCTCCATACAAAAATTTGAAAGAAATCCATCAAGAAATGTGGCCTGCAGAGTGCACTCACGCCATTCCCTGAAGTATGACCTTTGACCCTATAAAAGACGGAACACTGGTGGCAGCATCACCAAAAACTATAGGTTTTTAGATTACACCAAGAGACACCTTCATGGAAAATTTGAACGAAATCCGTCAAGAAATGCAGAAGTAAGAGTGCAAGAAATGGAAAAATGACCTTTGACCCTATAAAGGACGGAACAATGAGAGCAGCATCACCAAAAATTAAATATGTGTAGATTATACCAAGATACATCTCCATACAAAATTTGAATGAAATCCGTCAAGAAATGCAGAAGTAAGAGTGCACAAAAGGGACAAATGAGCTTTGACCCTATAAAGGACGGAACAATGAGGGCAGCATCACCAAACAGTAAAGATGTGTAGATTATACCAAGATACATCTCCATACAAAATTTGAACAAAATCCGTTGAGAAATATGGCCTGCAGAGTGCACTCACGCCATGCCCTGAAGTATGACCTTTGACCCTATAAAAGACGGAACACTGGCGGCAGCATCACCAAACACTATAGGTTTTTAAATTACACCAAGAGACACCTTCATGCAAAATTTGAACGAAATCCGTTGAGAAATGTGACCGCCAGAGCGCACACAAGAGTACACACAAGACATCTATCAAAATATGACCTTTGACCCTATAAAAGACGGAACACTGGGGGCAGCATCACCAAAATCTATAGGGTTCCAGATTTTACCAAGAGACACCTTCATACAAAATTTGAACAAAATCCGTTGAGAAATGTGACTGCTAGAGCGCACACAAACTATCCCCAAAAATATGGCCTTTTACCCTATAAAAGACGGAACACTGGGGGCAGCATCACCAGAAACTATAGGGGTCCAGATTTTACCAAGATACACGTCCACAGGAAGTCTGAAAAAAATTTGTCGAGAAATGTGACCGCTAGAGCGCACACAAGAATGTGACGCGGCGGCGGCGGCGGCGGCGGCGAAACGCTGCTGAATCCAAAGTATCCTCCGGCATACTGCCGGGGGATACAATAATAATAATAATAATAATAATAATAATAATAATAATAATCTGCATTTATATGGGGCCTTACCAGTTAGTAACTGCTCAAAGCGCTTTACAGTGTATTATTACCCCGGTTATTGGATCCTATTACGATTCTGCACTTATAGTGCACATTCACCACTCCACAAAGAGCATTCCAGTCTGGCTGCCATTTTACAGGCGCACATATACTATTCCAATCACAGTGACATTCGCATCCTACCGGGTACCCATTTAATACCTGGGTGGAGAGTGGCAAATGTAGATTAATGTCTTGCCAAAGGACATTAGTGCCGCGGCGGGAACTGAACCGCGAACCATGTGATCCACAGTCCGGTGACATATCCACTAGACCACGACACCTCTACACTTTTGAACTGAGAAAAGGGGTTTCCCCCATTAGTTTCTACCAATATTTCAATGTTTATTGGGAATTATGCGGATTCTGGTGATTCGGCACAGTACTTTAAAACGCAAAGACTCTCCGAAATTTTCATAGGAGATGAGATTGAAGACGCCTCATAACTCGGATTAAAAAGTAAGGTTTGAAGAAGGCTTAGCAGCAATATTCATTCATTTAGACCTGTGCTAATATCTGGATTAGTAATGCTCCTTATAAAAAAAACTTAGTCTTTATACTAAAAACAAGCCAACTTTCTTCGTCATGTTCGTGGAACCCTATTATGTTAAAAAAAATGTTTTAAATTTGCCCCTCTTGTGGGAAGGGCTTCAGCAGTCTCACATGATTATAAAGCAAATGATTATGACTTTTCTGAATGTATCAGTTATGTACAGCTAGGTTTCTATATGCAGTCTTTAATGACAGGCCTAAATGCATGGAAGCGAATTATTAAGAGGGGGATACCCATACGCCCCTCATAAACAGGTTAAATATGTCATTTGCTTCCAAAACACGAACATTTTGCCAACGCTGTTGAGCTGCTGGGTGATTTAGGGATCCATATTTTGCTGCTAAATTGACACTTTATGAGTCTCTTGACATAAAAGGATCAGATTCGTTACCTCTTTTAGTAATCTAAACGTCAACTATATGCTTCATATTTCCGATTTACTTCATGCTTCGCATAATTGTTATGAAGTACAGGCTGTACAGCAATATTCGATTCCAATATTGGAAGAAGAGTGTGCTCTAGAACATCATGGAAGGACTTTAATTTGGCTGCTGGTTAGAAGAATAAGTTTTGAGTGGAGCAACTAAAGAAATGATTCAGACAATCTGCTTGCTGATTGTTTCGGCTCCAGATGGTAAACAATATGGGTGTTTTGCTTTTCTTGCCTCGTGGTAATATAAGACGATTGCTCTATCCTACGCGGGTGCCAACTAACATCACGCTGTGGATATCTCCAAGAGGATACTGAGTCAATCTTTACATGGAGGTGGGGCCGGTTGAATATTTCATTTGCAACGCTTCCTTTTCCTTTTATCTTCTAAATCCGTCATGCCAGTTTAGTATCGAAAACGGGTAAGGAACTTTCAAGTTACAGAACAGAGATGAATCAAGTACGAGTATATAGAATATTGAACTCTACACCTTTACAATTAATATTATGTGGGGATTTATATTTAAAAGGGGGGGGGGCAGTTTTCAGTAGGCTATTTTGCTCAGAAGGCTTTGCAGCTACATCATTATGAGTGAAACACTGCTTTACTTATTTTTTTTTTAATTCTCATGCGAGGACACCTCGGCTTAAATTTTGAAATACATCTAATATAATTTCCTTACTTGTAGGGCTAAACTTAATTCACGTCTTGTAGGGCTAAATCTTACGGCTACTCTTCATTTCTGTCTCTCTATATTATCTGTCTCTCATACTCTCTCTCTCTGCATCTCTTTACCGGTTTCTAACCTTTACTTGCTCTTTATATCCTTCATGCAATATTCTTTCAACTATCTCTAGAACCTTTTCAACATTCTTGGTTCTCATATCCCATTTATCATGTCAGTTCTACAATGTCTCTCTATCAATCACGTATTGATGTATAATTATATAGAGATCCTATCCACATTCGCCTCCATGTGAATTTCATTCCATCCACAGATGTTTCATCTTCATTGCAGACAATCGTGTACACGTCTTAACTCTCGCAGCCTTTTAACCTAGATTCTCGCGCCATTGCAACCCTACCCCTTGTGGAAGTGGTAAAGATATAACGCGTTTTATATGCAGAGGGGCGTATGTCGTCAATTCAACCTGTGCTCCGAGAAGCTTTTTTTCGATGGCGACTCAAATTTACGAGCGAAGACGAAAGAGAAAAGAGCAAGCAGGAGTACGTGCCAATATCGGAGGAGAATCCGAACGGGCATTACTTTGTTCAAATATGGTTGCCATGCCAACCGAACATGATACCCACAAGGAGATGGAGCGCGGAATGATATTGTAAACTGGCCCATTTTTCTAATTGTGAAGGATATTTAAACCACGTACTGCTTGGTTTTATTCCGTGATTTCATCTTATGAAGTGCCTCGATGAAAAGGGCGTAAGTGAACAATTTACAACCATTAGAAGGTATTGTTTGTGTGGTTGTGAGTTGAAATGATGCTGAGTTGAAATACAGCAAACAAACCAGTCCGATTCAGCAATTTGAGTAAGGTTCTTTAATATAGTGATTGATGTTAGTAGCGTGCCTACCCAAAAGTAAATTATGAATATGCAGACTCGCTCTTGTGTATGCAAGTTTCTACAGCAGTCTCGATAGAACGCCTACCAAATGATAGATTATGAATTATACAACATGGTTGTTCCCATTCCTCGAAATAGTCAGAGTATAAGCAAGATAAATCTACAGCAGTGTGGATGAACCTTTAAGGCACAAGATTGTGTGAAATGTGCGCGTTGCTCAAAACGGAACGGTGCAAAATGTAGCTTTATAGCTTACGACCATAAAAGAAAAAGGGAAACGTGTATAAATTTATGATAAAACATGCCGAAGATGGCGAGGCATGGCTTTCAGGCAATGACTACCAACATTTGCAAGTAGTTCAAATCAATTGATAAATTATTGTTGAAAATACAATAACTCAATCATAAAGATGTGGAATATTTGGGCATGATACAACTTAAGATGATAGGTTTTTCGGGCGTACAGGGAATGAGCACCGGAACCCACCACTTCCCCGCTTTCTCCCCTACGTGCGCAATAATTAATCTTCTTTAATCACATACATGATAACAATGAAAAAAAGTGATTGAAGACATCGTTAAACCTAGTGTCCTGGAATCCAAGTCTCATAAAGCAATAAATCTCTGCTGAAATAGGCCAATGATCTATTTATTTCACCAAGCCAAGAAGTGTTCTGCATCACTAATATTGGGATCACAAGTTGCAATTTCTCAGATAATCCTCCTGATTTGCAAGACGCCCTCGAAATGTACCTCGAGCGGGCTTGTCAGGATAACGTTGTAAAATCAGGGCAGGAGTGGCGGTCCTGCATGGTATCCTGGAATCTGTACCTTTCTAACAAAATCTAAAGTTAGACCCACGGATCAACAAACAAAGTATAAGTGAAAAGAGCAATTTAGTAAGGCAACAATAGTCAAAATTGACTAGTTTGCCTTTTTTAAAACAACAACAACAACAACAACATGGCACTTACTTCTTATTTCTTTATTTACTTTATTTCATATTTTCATATCGCATAAATGGAACATAAACAATTACCAGCGCACTATTACAATACTATAGGAAAACATGTTCAATATTGATCCAAAAAAAACTTGCTGGTGAACATACAAAGACACAGGTCAATATTCCATATTTTTTTAAAGTTGGGATAATGCAAGGAATTTTGACGGGAAATATGACGGAGTCTAGAAGCTAGGGCAGTAATATTGAAGATTACCTTCCGAATGAAAACGTTTTTAATATAATTACATGTATATGAGAGATGATCTTAAGAAAACAATTTAAATAGGGAGAAAAAATGATTCGGGTAGAGTACAGTACAGGGTCCATTTCATAAAACTTGTTATCAATATCAACTGCCACATTTCTATGACAAATTTTACTCACAGCCAATCAAATGCAACGATTTCAATAGCTTATAACAACTATCGTAACTTGATATTGATAACAAGTTTTATGAAACAGGGCACAGCATAACTCTCAAGGGAGTTCACATCCAAGCTAGATGTATGCCGATTTTGCCAGTAAATCGTAATGCCCCGGCCTTTCCGCCATCTATAAGGGAATGTTACGTGGGGAGCATGACCCAGATCGAACGTTTACACTCCTGCCGAGAGTTATAAGCTGTTTGAATTGTGATCATTAATATTTGGCCCATGGTTTGACGCGCTGGTTTAGATAAGCTCATGTGTTGGAATGATGTGACGTAGCTATTCAGCTGGACCGGGAAGTGTAGCCTTTCAGGGGCGTAGCTACAATAGCAGAAGAGGGACAAAATGAGGGTGGCGGGTAGACTTTTGAAGTGACATCAGTGACGCTTTTTGATTGTGTTTTGCTTATGTATGGGATTATTCTCTATGTTTTGTTCGTTTTTCTACAATCCAGACAACAAATGGAAGTTGTTTGCGATGTCGTTCAAATGCAGAATATAATCATATATAACTTTTAAAAAACCCAAAAAGATATTTCAATGGGTAATAAAGAGTGAAACGGAGAAATAACACATAAAGCTGCCACAATGATATCGATGAACAAGTAAAAAGCAAATGGAACCATTAGCACGCACATATTCATAGTTCATCATAGTATTTTCTACTGTGCTTTCCTTGTCACTACTACAGTACCCTTTTACGAAAGCTTTGATTGTACATGTATTTGCATTTTCTCCCCAGCTTTTATGAAAATGAAAGGTTTATTGATCACCAAGTGATATTCGAATAAAGTCTGTATAACTTCATTCTATAGTATATAGCTGTAGATTTTTCTTTTACTTATTTACTTGTAGAAAGGGAGGAGCATGGATACTGGATCGTCTCTTTTGCTTCGCCTCAATGTAAGCCATACCAAATGTCAGGGATAGCATACTGCGCAAATGGGCGCCCCTAACATAGGTCGCATTTAGGAGGGTGAAACGAAACACACGGGCCTAGATGAACCGATGAATGATCGTTCATTAAAGCATGGATGGAGGGGACTGAGGATGGAATCGATGGACATTTGGGCTCAGAGAAATAACAAGTATATCTAGAAAAATAGGTCAAAGATTAAGACGGGGAGGGTGGAGAGAGACAGGTAGGTACATATGGAAGGACAGAAAAACATATCAATCTTCAGTTGGAGAACTTTATAATGGCGGATGTTCATTTCTTTTTCAAATACAAAGAAAAACAATATACAATGATTGCGATCAATAAACATATACAGCTCTCTTCGTCTTTGACTTTTTTTTTGTCGAATATGTTTTATGTTGTCTTACTGGATTTATTCTCGAGAAAAGGACATGGCTGTAGTCGAACACAGATAACTAATACATGGTATGAATATTAAAGCCAGATCCAATTTGTAACCACAATCTATACAAATGCTGCCATCAATAAAGATAAAGCTCTCTATTTCGTCTTATGTTTTATCTTGTTTTGTCAAACATATTCCAGTAAAATAGACATGGTTGTAGTAGAACTCAAATCACGAATACATCCACAGAATTACAGCCAGATTCAATTTGAAATTAAAAAACTACACCAAGGCTACCATCAATAAACATTTTTATATTAAAAAAACACTTCTTTGGGGTTTTATGATTTATTTCTCTTGATGAGCTTATTTCAGTAAACTAGACATGGCTGTACTAGAACGCTAAGCACGAATACATACCTATAAACTACAGCCAGATCCAATTGGTAACCAAAAATCTATACAAAGGCTGCCATCAAATCACGAATACACGGTGTGAATTAAAGCGCCAGATTCAATTCGTAACCTCAGAGCCATTTTGTGGATAGCACTGAAGAAATAAAAGACATACAAAGGACCTATGTTTTATTTCGTCTTGAAGAGGTTATTCCAGGGAAACAGACATGGTTCAAGCAGAACTCAAATGACGAAGACATGGCATGAATTACAGATTCAATTTGTATCCAAATTGATTGCAGTTCCATGGAAAAATAGGGAATGATGTGTGCATAATTCATAGCACATAGATCATTAGAAACAAGGATTTTCCCCAACCTGACAGCCATTATGTCAGAAAAGGTTATTTCAACACATCAATATTCTGATGAACAACATTATTAACTCTTCGATTCTGATAACCTTCGCAAATTCCCTTACACTACAATTTCCCCGTTGTTTATGACTTGCAGTTTTAGGGATCAAAGGAAAAGAATATTGTGCAAGTTGCCCGGAGCCGCAAAGTGGGCGAACAGGAACAAGAATAGGATTTATTATGATAGATAAGAAATGTCACAACACTATTTTACCGAGTTCCCAGGATATTCTATCCAACGGCAACGATCAATCTCACTGCTGAGTGCTAAAGATCCTATGTCTCGACATACAATGAGGATCAAAAAGTGGAAGATTGATATTGTACAAGACACAGTTCCTTGTAGACATGGTGAGAGAGACGGTGTTTTTTAAACATATTATAGTATTTTTGAATTACGTTAGAGACATGTGCATTATTTAGACACAGTATGTGCTATTTTCCCACTTAGCTGCACTGTAAAAAATAACTGTAGATTAACAGGTTTTTTTGACTTGTAAAGTTACAAGTTTTGGCCGTTTTTCTGTTAATACGGTATTTTTCTTTCACAGGAAAAATACCGTATTAACAGAAAACTTGTAATTTTACAAGTCAAAAAACCTGTTAATCTACAGTTATTTTTTACAGTTTGGTCATGTGTTTGAGTCTATGTACAGAGTTACATAGACTCAAACAACCAATCAGGATTTTTCTATGGGCAAAGGGACCTACTTTTTTCATAAATCGAAGTGACCCTGAGTGTGTGTGAGAGAGAGATAGACAAAGAGACAGAGAAAACAGCTAACGTCACAACTTCTGCCTTTCATCCAGAAAATCGCGAAATTTACCACCTGTAAATATTGACATATCTGACCCTTTCAATGAGTGATTTGATGGTGAACAATTAAAACTTCTTGATATTCCCAAATCAATGGTGTACTGAGTATTTCTAGACAAAGAGTCGTATAGCTTTAAGGGAAAGGAATTGTTCATGACAATAATTGCAGCAGATGGACAAAAAATACAATGTATGGAAAACCTTATAAGGAACACTTAACATAGGTCTAACGAATATGTTTCTGTGATATAAATCGAACAAATGTTTGACTTTTTCATTTAACACGATAAGAACTACTTTCGAAAAATAAACTCAAGGGCAATTTCAAAGGCCTATTGTACTGCCCATAGAAATACACCATTGTAATGTTCGCACATTTCTAAAGGTGATAGACAGGGCTATAGAGTTTATTTTTCGAAAGTAGTTTTTATCGTGTTATTTTTATTCATTTACAAAAATATAATCAAATTGATTTTCGATAGAAGAGAGCATATTCTTAAATTTTACGTAATCTTGGTGTAAACGGGCTATTTTCTAGAATCAAAATGTAGGTTACCAATTTCTTTGTTGGTGATCTTCTTGTACACCTGTCTTTTTTGTACACCAGTCTTTTGGTACATCGGTCTTTGCTGTACATAAGTCTTTTTTGCAACCAATCACAGTGACTGTAAATACGTGGAATTTGAAGATATGTTATGGCCTTTTTGTGGTCAGTTTGAATGCAAAATCAGCACGATCAGCTAGCTTCTTATTGGTATAAAACTAAATAATGCACTTCTACTAGAAAACTATACACATTTCCACCCTCAATGACTACATAAAGTTACCGCCCTTCGTGTCAAAACAAATACAATTTGACAGTTCGTCATGCTAAAAGAAAGAAGCAAAGGTTGAGATATGACACTTGTCTGGGTATTATACAAAAAATACTTAAGCGGATCGGCAAACTTTCGAGTCCAAAACTTTGTGTCCCGTATTTACTCAGGCGGTATTTAATCAGTTATTATATTCTCACCACCTCGCCGTCTCATTTTGTTTACTCAACTTCGCTGCTCCAGGCAGCTACGAGGTCTTGTTACATGTCTACACACCCAATAACATGGCGCAGCGCTCTGAGCCGAGTCCCTAGGCCAAGTTTTCGCTGAGCTTAATGAATTTTCTTTTTAAAGCAGTACACTTCGGCTTAAACACACTCCTGGAAGCTGGAAAGCGGAGCCTCCTTTACCTGATTTGCGTAATTTGATGAAGCCTCCTTCACAGAATGACAAACCATTTAAAATCTGGGGCTAGCAGCCACGGAAAATGCAGTTTATCCAATGTTGACAAAATATTGCAATCTAGCCTCTCATTTTTACGCATTGGCACCACATTTGTAAAAGAAAAATTCAATCGATCAACGTAATTCATGGTGACGCCGAAGAGTACAAGCTCAGAATGCGCATGAAGTCTACTGAGATGGAAAGAGAATTATTGTCCATGAGCAACAAAAGCTCCGTCAAATATAATATTCATTTTACTTCGCCCTTCACTACACAATATTGTGTGATAAAAGCGAACCACGAATTCAAAAGATTGTTCATGTCATGGAAGATTGATGTGGGCAAAGAAAACTCGTTGTAATAAGTATGGCTGGTGATATCAATAGGAGGACTTCGAACAGCTTAGGAAACGGTGGTTGGGAAAGCATTCAAATTACATGAATTTAACTCAAATTATAATTGACAAACGAATTACCTCCAAATATAACGCTTGTCACTCACAATGCATAAATTGAACATGATCATACCAAAGCATACAAACATAATGATGAGGGGAAAAAGAGAGAAAAAGGGGGTATTTCTCACGGAGCAATGAATGAACACTTAGATCACACAAGCGATTCAATCATCAACAAAACCAGACCGGAATTCATGCACTGATGCATTAAATGTTAAATGCCCTGATAGCAATAAGCGAAATGTAATCATATTTTAGAAATATCAAACCTTTAAGCTCTGCATTACACGCCTGTGGAGCATCAGTTCAACACTTCATCACCAAATGTTTCACACCTAAAACGGAAGATCCCTGCAAATTTACATGTACCTCCCTCCTGACTAATGGTCTTTACATGTCGGTATGTCCACACTTCCAAGATCTACTCTTCTCTCCACCATGTATGACAGCACCTTACCACAAGACGATCGCACTATGATGAACTGACAACGCTCCACAAAAACCGCGCACATTCGGACGGCACGCGCACACACACACACCTCTCGCGCACATTAATCTGTGTGCGAATGAGAACGGGTTTGTAATTGGGTGTTCATTCTTTTGGCACGTGAGGTGTTAATCCAGACAATCGCTAGAAAACCCGGTCGATATCCGATTAGTGTAGCATTATACACACGATTGGTGAGATAATGATTGTCAATCGCATCTTTAGATATTCGAGGCCGTCTGCTTCATCATATTTTGATGATATTATGATACCAATTCCTACGCAGTATCAGCTTTGAATGCCTTGCCATTAAAACAAAACAAACCAAAAATTTATACAAAACTTTAACCCATAAATAAATAAATATCAGAACGACATGAATGATATCATAACTGTACACATATATTTTGTTCTCTATATGTCTATTCTCTATATTAAAAAAAAATTAAAGCACATTAAAAAAAATTATATAATGGCCAAGGCAATTGTTTTTGTTTGTGATATTTCCTATCTTCCCTACAAGATACAAATAAATATCAGTAACGTCTGAACTCAATGAAAGGAGAATCTTGAACTTTAAGAATACTGGCATGTTGAACGATACAGCAGTCAATACGTAACTTAAATTGGCATTAAATAAATGAATGTAATTTCTGAATCCTCTATAAAGGCGGAATCTTTAACAATTATCATATACATGCTTCCTAGCACACTACTTAATCATTATTTAAACAAATCTGATTTATTTCGCTTTCTAATGTATTACCTCGTTTGATTGAGCTAAAACACAATTTAAGAATCGTATCGTGGCACTCAATAAACTGAATTTGTATTACGTTGTCAATAATTGTTTGTGAAAGATCCTGGAGTTCACCCAAAATAAATCTTTTTTACAAATTACGGTTCAAATCGTCTGTTGAGAGCCAGAAGGGCGTTAACTCATACATTATCACATAGTTAATGCTCTTCTGGCTCTAAAAGACGAAATAAGAAAAATACATAAATAGTTTGGACTTATCATCCTCAAAATGTAAGTGTCATCGAACATACACATTCACTGGAACCTACATATAGCCATTTTGATTCTACCATGTAGCGTAAACAATTTACAGCGTTCAACCATTCTTGAAACGTTTTGGAGAAAACTCAATTCTTTAAACTGAAATCGAAAATTTTGAGAAAATTTTCAATCAAGTACTTTAATTTACACTACAAAAACCGTGATCGGATTCTCTTGTTATACTTTACAAATCATTTATGCATTTTTTTCCCCGCGGAGCAGGTCTTTTTCCTTTCCCTTGCCATTTTACACTTTTCCAATATTTAGCATGCTTAGCTACTCCAATTAATTTCCGTTCTGTGAGACCTCCAATAGGTCACAATAACAATATATTACATAGCTTTTCTGTCTTACAAATTTAAAAAGAAACTCACACACTTATTTGCTGGCATTTTTTAAAGATTGCATACAGGTTTATAGTTTCTTATAATATTGGAAGAGATAGAGGTCGGTTCTAGGGTCACCTATTTCAAGTGCCGAATGATTTAAACAACCGTCAGTACTGTAAGTAGAACTTTATCATCTTGGTTCATTCTCTGTATGTGCAAAAGAATATAAAGCATATGTTTTGTCATTTAATGCCCCTGGGAAAAAATTGATTGAACACTGAGAACTAATTAGGCATCTCGCCAATTGTTTATATTCATTTATCTCCATCGGAACAACTGTTTGAACCCCTCCCAGCGACAATCGATGTTAACATTACAACTCCAAACAATTGTGTCTATGAGCATGAACATGAGCGAGAAAAGTCTACCCCCAGCGACAATTACCGGAACGGCGTAAATCAAAATGACACGGCAGGAAATTAAGAATTTCGACTAAAATATACCTTGCAAGCGGTGCCTTCCTTCCTTCTCCCGTCGCTCGTTTGATGGTGATCATCAGGATGGAGGATGCTGCAGAATCATCAACTGGCAGAAGGTATCACCGGAGCAGGGAAGAGAGAGTACGTTTGAATACGGGATACGATCAATCGCGAAGCCCCTATAGATACGTCATTAAATTGAGTCCCTGTCGACTATAAAGGTGCGCGGATTGCTCTTGGTTTTGCTTTTGCTCACAAGCAGTTGCTGAAGTTTTCCTTACATGCAGGCCAACGCTCCATTAAAAAAAAAAAAATGAGAGAGGGTGGATGGATTGGACAGTGTTACCGGCAAAGTGCCTTGAAAAGAGAAAGTTTGGCCCAGCTATTGCCTCGTCGGGAACAGGATACCCGGGTTGAAGGCTTGTAAACCCGACCCACCTAACCAGACATGCTTAGTCTTTATCATGTTGGCTCAGTTGGTTAGAGCGCCCGCCTCATGAACGGGAGGTCGTGGGTTTGAACCCCGGCCGAGTCAAACCCAAAGACTTCAAAAATGGGACCTTCTGCCTCCTAGCCAGGCGCTCGGCATATTAGAATGGAGAATGGAGAAGGGTAATAATGACATAATATTATGTTATGCAGGGCCCGCTGGAAGAGCAGTTTGATAACTGAAGGTGGCTACCCTGGGTAAATAAAACGTTATTATTATTATTAATTATTATTATTATTATTATTATTATTATTATTATTATTATTATTATTATAATCTGAATCAATATGGATTTCACCATATCTGCAAAGTCATGCAAACGCTTTCAAGCACCATCTCAGGCATGCCGTATGTCCCTCGAATATTTACCGCTAAAAATATCTCACCCCCAATGCCCATTAATGATTTTGCATATACCATAACTCATCTAATGGTGGATAACACCTTCAAATTTAAATCAAACTTAATTAAATTTGATCAAAGCTAAAATTCATCCAAAATAGAACCCTGCTTTACCAGATGCGATCAGATGAGTTTGCTTACCCCTCATCGCTTATATGTCGTCCAGAGAGCTACCATAAAAGCCCAGACAGGT
The DNA here is from genome assembly GCA_025617745.1 of Heliocidaris erythrogramma. Taxonomy (NCBI): domain Eukaryota; kingdom Metazoa; phylum Echinodermata; class Echinoidea; order Camarodonta; family Echinometridae; genus Heliocidaris; species Heliocidaris erythrogramma. The sequence continues at coordinate 47,062,211 of CM046855.1, read as the reverse complement.
AGTTGCTCTCCATCAATTAAAGACTTAATGAGCGGGAAATGGCAGACGAAGTTTTATGACCGGGTGCGAGCGCTTTTTCCAATCCCAGATTTTCTGGCAAAATTTTTTGTTTGCATCCAATTGCCAGCTGTCTACTGAAGACCGTTGTAGTAACGAGAATAGCTTGTTTATCCCTTTCTGTGATTCAAGTTTATGTTCTATAATCGAATAGGTCGATACAGATTCACCCCAGAAATGATTCCCTATGGGGACCTTCACTAGTACCAAAGGGATATAAAAATAATATAATTCGGCATTTTTCTAATGAGCACCGTTTTTATCGAGAGAACATGTATGCCCGTTGCACACGACAGTAAATCAATATGTACGCCATAAAGTCAATATTGTTAATGTCTGCACTGTTCATTTTGCAGTCACTTTTTCTACACAAATAAGTCAGTTCGTAATTAGTACATGGTGCAAATGACCCTGAAATGACCCCACTTTGTACGCGTACGCGCATCTGTTTTCGTGTACGCAACAACAGTTGTTTAACAACTTATTGGGATACTCAATCGCAGATTGTGGACGTTTTTATGCCGCGAGAGGGCACCGTGTTCGTTACCTGATGATGCCGTTGCCCCGTGGGGTTCAATCTTCGGACAGACTAGTCGCTGTGCAACATGCACGCTCCGCCTGAGCTCGAGCTGTCGTGCGAGATTCGGTCGGCTTCGTGCAGTCCGAAATATAATTCCAGTAGTAAAACAGACGCGTTCTACGCACAAACTTTGTGTACGAGTGAATGGGGCTTACGCAATCCTGACCTTCCCCACAGCCGCCTGGTTGCGTATCCCTTTAAATCATACTGGTGCGCTCATCATTGTGGGTACACTATAACAGGGGGGCGTTTCATGAAAGGACTTGTCAGATATTTTATCCGACAAATTTGCTCTCAGCCAATCAGATGCAAGGATTTCAGTAGCTTATAACAGTTGTCGGATAAAATATCCAACAACTTCCTTCCATGAAATGCTCCCCAGGTCAACAAAGCCAGTTCGTAATTACAATCTGCGCATCTGTAGATAAAGGTCATTTGTACCGAGTATACAACTGACCTTTATACGCTGTCATTGATTGCGCACCATGATACGCGCGCCAGTATGATTTTAGTTCTTAAACAAGTACAGATGCGCGTTCGAGTAAAAATTCGGGTTTGTCAGGGTCATTAATACCATGTATGATGGGGAGCCCTAGGTCTGCGCACCTAAGGTTTTGACCTGAAAATGAACAAGAATTTCTTTAATATTCCTCTAAAGCTTTGTTCCTCTAAAGCTTTATTTTACATTATTCCTGATATTCTAAAGAGTAAGTTTGAAAAAAATCTCATCAAAATGAGCAAGAACAATGCCATTTTCACAAGAAACGGTGGCTGTGTCATTTCAACATTGAAAAAACAATGGTGCCCATGTCTGCGCACTCATTCATTTTACACGCAGTTCGGGAGTTTTGACGTGAAAGACAACATTTTGAGGCTTGTGAATAAAATGTCTGAAATAAGACCGTTTTTTCATCATTTTGACTCGTTTTTTGCATGAATACGTATCGCTATGATAATGATGAAAAGTTTGTGCTCGTTGCGTGTTTTGTTTTATTAGAATACTAATAAAAAAATTGTATGTGCACTAGCATTTGTTTTGGTGGTCGCGCTACAAATCATACCGGTGCGCGCATCGTGGTACGTTACAAAAGACCTTTATCGGCACATGTACAAACTGTAATTAGGAATTGGCTTATTAGAGGAAAAACATGAGCATAAAAGAATATAATATCCACGTTAAAAGGAAGGATTCATCCAATTACATACATGCATTTATAACCGTTCCTTGGGACGCCATCTTACTCTCTAACATAATGCACAGCTGTTCTATCGAAAATGAGCAACTGTTCTTGGCAGCTCAGAGAGCCATTTCAAAATAAAAGAAAGCGACTGCCATTTGTTGAATACCATAAGGAAATTAGTTTTAAACTAATCTTGAGGGAGGCATTGAAATAAACAGGTCAGTAGCCTACATTTGCATAGACAAATTCCTATTCATTCCTATTCATTTCATTCTTTAAATATAACCTATACGAAAGTTCTTGATTAGAATAACGGATGGTTTGAATCAAGAAATATCAAGAAACTAATCACTCCTCATTTGACACACGAAATCTCGCAATTAAGATAAAGAAAATTGTACATAATTATGTACATATACATATAGTCACGGGATTTATCAACACAACATGGGGATACAATGTGAATAGTTGGTATGCAAGAGTCGCAATCCATTTGGGGGCAACGGGAACTTCCAGGCAAAATAGGAAGAGACAATAAGGAAACCACAGTGGTCATAGAATAATTAAATTCCCCTCACGGGAACTCTCATTTTGAGCGAGGCTGCGGTCATTATTTTTGAGAATTGAAATCGAGATGTAGTTCGACGTGACTTTGTTTTGTGTCCATATTCAACTCATAGCAAGTGGGGAAAGGAGAATCTAGGAATTCTGGCGCCCGGGGCAAATCTGCGCCCCCCCCCCCCCACCATGCCCAAAAATGAATTTTGATGCACATTTCCCGGGTTTTTAGCCCAAATTTGATGATTTATTGTATAAGCGAGAGAGCAACGCGACCGAGCGGCATATTCCCCCCCCCCTTTCCACCCCTCAAATTGAAGTTTCTTATGTATTTTACCTTTACCCCCCCCCCCAAAAAAAAAAAAAAAAATCAAGGGGAATACAGCGGCCTAGCAATAGATTTTTTGTTGAAAATTTGAACATTCCTATTTTGGGGGCGCAAAATAAATGAAAACCCTGAAGAAATACATTTGAGGAATTTAGTAAGGCAATTGCGAGGCAAATTTATGATTTCTTTCGAATGTTCTATAGGCCTACCTTGAAAGTGCTTTTTATGCACTTATATCCCATCTGGGGGCGCAAAATTAATGGTTAACACTTTACAAACGCCATTTGGGGCGCGAAATAGCTAGATCTTGAACGTAATTGTGCGAGGGAGCAAAGCGACCGAGCTTTAGAAAATTTTCGCATTTTGAACCCTTTAAAACACAATTTCTTACGCATTTTGTCCTTGACTTGGGCGCAACTAACCCTAAAAGACCATAACATTTCTTGTATTTCTACACCTTTTCTTTTTTCTCTTTTGCGTTTTTTACGCCCCTTCAAGTGCTGCCCGGGACTCGTGCCCCCTCCCCCCCCCCCCCCCCGCAGATACGCCACTGTGAGTAGATAGGGGGCGTCGTTGACTTTGCATTTGGGGTAAAGATTTGGTATAGACTAGCTTCGAAATGGAATTTCAATGGACATTTGATTTTGATGATAGCATACATCAATGTTTATCAGAAGACATAACTGGAGAGAGAGACACACACCCACAGACACAGAGGGACAGAGACAGGGAGAGACACAGAGAGGCAGAGAGATAGAGAGAGAGACAGAGAGAGAGATATATATAGAGACAGTGATGGTATGTGAGTAACAATTCGTGTTCTTATGGAATCTTTAACGCAAATGGGCTCAGTTTGACCAACAAGTGAGATCACTTTGCTAATGAAAACGGAGATAGTATTCCCTTAGTCACCGTATCATCGATATAGCGTGTCAACTACTCGCCTCCATCCAGGCAACCTCAGGTGTGCAAGTGTTGAAATTAACAAGAGAATAGTGATAAATACAGGAGAGAGATAGAGGTTCAAAGAAACAGAGATTGAAAGAAAGGGAGAGAAAGAAAGAAAATGGGGGGGGGGGGGGGGAGACAGGTAAAAGGATAGAGGGTGAACGAGAGGAATATTGAGAAAGAGTAAGATAAAAACAGAGGGGGAAGAGCAGAAAGAGAGGGGTTGAAAGAGAAAGGGGAAAATATTAACAGTGGGGGAGAGAGAAAAAAGAAAGGAAGAGCAAGGAGAGAGAGAGAAAGAGAGGTGAGTTTGGGGACAGAAACAGATTCAGGTTACAAATAAGATTACAGAATTAATAAAAAAGAATTATAAAAAACGTCCGAGACACGACTAGATGATGGAATGAGATACAAGCGAAATAAAAGAGAAAGAGTGAGGGACAGGAAAAAAACGATCAGGACAGTTCGTCACACACACACACACACACACACACACACACAGTCTTGTATTGCTTTATTTCCGAGGACAAGTATTGTTCCTCTATTGTTCCTCCGTCCTCGGACAGTCGACGGAATAAAGCACAAATTCATTGTTCGACGTTCGAGGACTATTGTCCGGCTTCCGAGGACCATTGTTGTCATGATTTTTTTTTTGTTCTCTGTCCGAAAATGTCCTCGGACATACTGCTAAACACGCCCACACACACACACACACGTTTTGTCTTCTTAATTTTATACTGCAGGGTTGGCCTATACAAATACATATACATATTAAGACGAGAGACGTCGGAGGGAGAAAGCAGAGATAGACAGAAACAAAGTGACAGATCAACTATAGTCCTCCATCCTACAAGAAAAGGTAAATGAAAATACATAAATAGAAACAAGAAAGGTATAAACTGCAGACAAGACAACAGTACTTGGACTTATGGAAAGCGAATGAAAATGCTGTATAAGAAACTCAAGGTGGCATTCTCCGCCAGCTAACTTTTATGCATTATTACACGTATAAATTAGAAGTTTGAAAGTGCACCCCCCAAAAAAAAATAAAAAAATAAATAATAAAAAGAAGTAGAAGGAATATATACATGTGCTGATAAAACTTTCGATTTTTTTAAGAGGCAAAGGCTGTATGTGATATACAATTCTCCTGTTAACTATCATTATTCATGACCAAAGAATGAGAATATACCTTAGAGAGGAGAAGAAAGTGTAATGACTAACGTCCTTGGTTACGTCGTGCTTCGGTTTCCTGATTCAGAATTCAGCTGGTAAAGTATGAAACGAGCAGATAAGAAATAGTTAAAAGTTGGTTTGATGATGGTTTATTTTTACCCGACTGCTAAGAAAGCTCATCTCCCAATACACAGAAGAGAACTAGACATGGGTTAGTAATGACTAATAACCGCCTGATGGTCAACTCCGATCAATTTACGGACAGGATATGACGACGATGCGACCAAAACACTGCACATGGAATGGATAAATCGGCCCGTGGATAGAGGAGGGCATTTGGGAACTGAGACGAGAGAGGTATGAGATGAAGCGGGAGATGAATACCTCAGTCACACCGCCGAACCGACTCTAGATCGACCACGAACCAACTGATTCTTGTCCTTTAGTTGTAAATGTGATTTTCTGTTCGGTTTGTTATCGGTCTGGTGTCTGTATCGCAGGTGTGACTGAGGTAGAAGATGAGGCTCAGGTATATTGATGGCTATCCGATGAACGGGAGAGCCGATCTTGAAGACACAGGCCGCCAGGTCTGATTGATACTCGAATATCAGCCAGCCGAGGCTACAATAACTGATGGATTATTGACGGGGGCCAGCCCAGGTTTCCTTACCCTGGAGGAAAAGGCACCGGCATCGCCACTGGCGCCAAACCGCAGCATGCAGTTTCGCAGCATGTATGGCTGTACGCCAATATGGCTGCTGCTGGTCTTCTATTTTGATACACTGTTAATGACTATGTCCATCTATCTCAATCTGTTTAATGTTTTATCTTTTGTTTGTTTTTGGTTGGTACACCACATAATATTATGCAGGTGTAGCTACTTTCAAATGGACTGATAATGTATTACCTGTCAAACAGAGTGCTTTAAAAGTCATCACAAGTATATGCCATGTTGGGAAAAAGAAGATACCGGTTCCTTATCTGTTTGGGGACAAATTTTCTGTTTGCTTGTTCTAATCATTCCTGAATGCAATGCCGGGACTTTACATCTAAATCGTCTTGTAAAGTTGTAATATTTACGCTACAGCATCATGATACCCATGACATTATCAACATGATTCTCATGATTTGATTAGTTTAAGGAAATGCAGTTTATACTATAATTGTGTTCAGTATTTTAATTTTCTTTCACTCTTGTTGGTCGTTATCAGAAGCTAAAGTTACGTTTTAACATATTATCCACATCTAGTGAGCACACTGTGAATCACGGGAGCTTCTGGAAAATAAAACAAACAATCTCATCAATAAAAACGGGAGGATGGGGGCGGAGGACGACACGGGGCTCATTCATGATCAGGATTAATCATGATGAAGTGGTGTTATCACTGCATCTCTTTCTGTGAAACTTGAACAGTCCGGCGGCATGACACGAGAAAAAAGGGCACCGCACTCTGCATCTTGCCTCCATGGACTTTCCTTCTGTTTACTCATTCATTCCTTAATGTACGTCTATCAGTGACCGAGAACGATTTACTCTCTTCACCGACTCTATCAATCTCCCTTTCCGGTATGAGAGAAAGGGAGAGAAACGAGTGGGATAAGAATTTTGAAAAGGAATGCGATAGTAAACTCAATTTGATGCATAATATTCGCTTATACCATGCTATACCATGCAGGGAAATATTTGGTAGGAGAAAGAGGAAGAGGAAGAAAGGGAGAAAAAGGGAGGGGTAGAGATAAAACAAGAAAGAAAAAGAGGGGGAGAGATAAAAGGAAAATAAGAGAGAGAAAAGGGATTATTATTATATTTGGTAACAGAAGGAGTGAAGGAGGGAGTGGGAGAGAGAGAGAAAGAGAAGAGTGGGATCATAATTTTTACCACGAATGTATTAGTACATTTAATGTTATGCATCATATACAGTTAGACTGTGTATGAACATAACAGAGAAAGAGAAAGAGAGAGAGAGAGAGAGAGAGAGAAAGGAGTCTGATAAGAATTTTGATAATAAATGCGTCAGTAAACGCAATATGTTTCATCACATTTGGCGACACCACGCAGGGAAATGTATTATATATTTGGCAACAGAAATAGGAAGCGACAGAGAGAGAGAGAGGAAGAGGGCAAAAAGCGCGGAATAAAAATTTAACAAGGAATGCGTTAGTAAATCATTTTGATACATGTACATCATATTTCGTGAGATCATACAGGGAAATGTATTATATATTCTGTAAGAGATATAAGAAGAAAGAGAGAGAAAAGTGCGGGATAAGAATATTGACAAGGAATGCGTTAGTAAACTTACTTTTAATGCATCATACATTATTTTGTTAGACAATGTAGGGAAATAAACAATTCAAGCCGATTGGCTGTTTGGAATCTTATATACGTAATCAGACAATGTCGAATTGCAATATTTTCTTTCCGGATCTTCATAATGTTGTTGGAAACATAATGCTATTAATAGCCATGTATTATTAGAAATGATAACCAAACAATATTACATGAGATGTAATATGGATGCATTTAACGTTAGAAAGTATTTCTGTATATTTAAAAAATGTTCAAATTAAGTAAGGAATAAAACACTGTTAAAACTGTAGCCTATAATATCCGTTGCTTTTTACGTATAGCAGCTATTTTGTCATCTCTGTCATGCAGTTTACTTGACTTAAAAATTAAAATACATGATTGCGATGAATTCTGTTCGCTCAGAAATAATAGAGAAAAGGATGTTGTTGCTTGGATATAAACTTCAAGTAAACTTTAAAGTGAACAATTTGCAGTTTATAAGTGTGTGGTGATAGAAGAGTTAATTTCTTAGGAAAAAGTAAAGGCTGTACAAGTGACGAACATGACATGTAAAGGCGACACAAGAGACATGATGTGAAATTAAGTGAAAATTACAGTATTCCCGGAACAAAATATTAATTTGAAGACAATCTGGAGATGTCTCTGATAAATATCACTTGAATCCCTTGGATACCCCTTAAAAGCACTTTTCAATAATGTGTCTAGATACCCGTGTGCTGTCAGGATGGGAAAGCCCCCTGGCTAAGTATGTAACTAATTATCACAAACTAATATATTATATCACCTTGCATTAAAAGAGCTCTCCTGGGTTATTAGAGAGATGCATCAACGACTGTCGTTTGGCGAGTTGGAGGCAGACTTCATTAGTTCTTGATGAGAGAAGGATTTCTTCTCCTCTTGTTCCTGCGTTTCATCGTCCTTTTCCTCGAAGAACCTTCTCCATATTAAACACAATTTGACTTTGAACTGATCGGTATATTTGAGATTTGACGGATAGCTTATGATGTAAAGCAATAAAATTGCTTCGTCACACTACGACGCGGTGAACATATGTTTTATAGTCAACTCTCATCATTTGCCTTTAACAGTTTAGTTCACTTTCATGTCTTGTAATTCTATTACTTTAAAGTTACAAGTTTCATTATGACTACTATGTTATTCTTTTTTTCTGTCACGCGCCTTTTATTCATTTCAAGCTTGCCTTTTCTCATGAAATGATATTCTTCTTGTAATGATCTAAGGAAGATCACCTTTTTTTTTGGGGGGGGGGGGGGGGGTTATATGTAATAACAATTAAGAAATACTTTGTTTTACAGTAATTAACAACTTTAAAGAAGCGACATACCTCGACCACAAAATTATCTTACAATTGATTATAAATGTTAGTCTGTAATGTATTTTTATGAAAGTTTTATAATACTTTTAAAGGTCAGATTCGAATTTGATTGAAAGTGGATGGTGTTTGTGATAATATAGCGATGCATATGATGAGGAAATGGTAACGCAAAATATTTACTCATGTTCCTTCTATTAGGAAATGTGACAGTTAATTAACCTTGTACCACGTGTTTGTTTTCTAAATGATGATTCTTTCAAATTCCTTTTATAATTATAAGAGCATACCTAGACTGTACACACATAGCTCAGAATGATTCCGAGTCATTCTTAATGAGTGATTGATCAAGCGTGTATACCACAACCACACTGCATGCATTATTCGTTGAAGATACGGAAGCTGCGATTTCCATTTTAACGATTTTCGCAAAAATATTATTGCCCGGTAACACAGCAACCATTATAATGTAGTATACATTTGCATTTACATTTCAACAATAAAAGTGCGTGGGAAAGTTGATCAAATGCAAATGATACTCGAAAAAAACCGGGAGAAAAACATATCCCTGACATTGTTTACATATGATATGCTTAGTAACTCTATTCAGAGTTACCAAATGATGAACTTGAATTTTTGTTTGATATTAAAGTGCTTTAAGCTCTGTAGTACATCGATAATATAAAAAAAACATTTTGTCATAGCTTCGCGTAGATTCCGTAGGATATGGCTGACAGTTCTGTGAGAGTTTTGAATTATTAGTTTTAAGATATTAAATGTACTACAGCGATGGAATGTAGTACTCTAGTATGATGCATATAGAAGAGTTCATTATCATAACTTCAAAGAGTGACTAGACTGATAACCACAAAAAGAATGAGAAAAGCATGGTGTGTCCTTGATGGGTGGTATATGCCTGATGGTTTTGCTGGGATTACTGGGTATACCTTATGTTTTACCCTTTTTTGGGGGGGGGGGTGCAACAGCTTGGCTCTTGGTAAATGGCTGCTGTGTTGGAAAATGCATATGTCATAGTTTTCATTAACATGAGTTTAAAGAAATTAAACTAAATTAATAATGCTGAACCATAATAATAATATTTCGGTGACAGTCTTCGCCCTCTTACTATATTGCATAGGTCGAGACGTAAAGCATCATGAAAATATTTTTTAATAGGAAAGTAGAAAGTGAGTAAAAGACAGTTTATACAAATCGTACCTTCACTATGGGAATAGTTGAACGTATTCGTACTCGTAGATCGTCGACGCTTTGAATATCCAGGAAAGAAATAGCTCCTCATTCCAATCCAACTGCGGTTAAAGTCAAAAGTAACCGATTCACAGGGAGATCAGATGGAAATGTTGAGTAACTCACATCATTATAATCCAACAGCGATCTTCATGGTAATCAATAAGTTTTGGATCCTCTGCCATTCGACCACTTCAAACATTTTTGGTATAATCACAGATGCAAAAATAACTGTTTGCAATTGAGCAAAAACAAATCAGTGCTACTGCAAATGTGCACGCATTAAGCGTGATTCCCCGGCTCCAATGTCAACAAATCGATAGGTTTACCTTCCCAACTGTGATTTTCGGTGTGCCGCTATTTTACGTCTGATATTTTCCCCGTATTTCTCTCAGAGGGCTGTGAAAACAAAAGCTGTGCCAGAAAGCGTGCGAGAGGTGAACGAGCCCGGCCGATAGCTCCCCGCGAGTGAACGCACATCGAAGGGAACAAGTTTGCAGCCAATCGTGCGGCGTCGCGGAGGCAGATTGCTACGGAGAGTAATCAATCAGCCACCACGCACGCGCATAGATGCCACTGTCGTCTGCATGCATTGTAGCAACGTCAAGTCGCTGCATTCATCAAAACAAAAGAGTGAAAGAGAAAGGCGAATCCATGTTATGATGTGGGGGTGCAATGACATGCGAAGCACAAATAATCATAACGTATAGAACCTCAATATTTAAATTTTGCAGACGATTACTATTCAAATCTTTATACCCCTTCAATTATATAGCTATAGCAACATACATTTCTGTTCTTATTTGGTTGATCAGCAATGAGAGCACAAGAGGTATGGATGTGCAGACAGAGACAGACAACTGTGAAGGGAGAAGAGAGAGAAAGGTATAGAAAGACAGGGTGTGTGTTTATGTGTATGATATGAGAGAGGGAGAGAGACAGAATGAGCAAGAGTGGGGATGGGAGAAAACTTCTCCATATCTAAAAGCATAACCAGGATTATCGATTAATATCGTTCATAATTACATGACAACTGACGCAATTTAGAACGATGTTCTGCGCCATGGCCCCCCGTGTACATGAATGAAATTGAGATCATGATCGGCCGATCAAGGATCGCTCTCCTGCGTGAAGCGATGAGGCGGAACCGATACCTGGCCATGCGTGGACAAACTCGGACAGATCGACCTTGTAAACCTGGAGAGCCCTTAAAAAAAAAAACTCTCACCCTGGTCACACCGACGAAACAGACAACAGACCGAAAATGTTACATTATTAAAATGGAATGGGCCGCTTGGAGTGGATTTGGCTGTGTGACTGATGTACCAAAATTGTTCTTAGAGTGTTCAAACTTAACTGATTGATGTGCATGAAACATTAAGCAATCATCTGGCAGACGATGTCCTGAACATGTGAAAGTACCTTCGTTTGATTCTTTGAGAATTGATTTTCCGTCATTATGTGATCTCAGGGTTGTTATCAATTAACAACACTGATTCTACATCAATCTACATTTGCCACACTCTACCCAGGTGAGGTAAATACTATTCTAGTGAACTTAAAATGACATGAAAGACATCTTTAGACCTTAAATTGGTTTTATTTTGCAAGCGTTTGAGGCGATATGTATGGCATCAGCTATGCCCAATTTTATCAGCTATGCCCAATTTTATCAGCTATGCCCAATTTAGTTTCATCACCATTTAATATATTTTTATTTTGAAATAAATATGATATAACATGGAATTGCATGTTTTTATTCATTGTCTTGTATAATGCTGTTTTTTTTGTAAAGATGGAATTGAATATGAACTGGATATGAACTGAAACAGACTAATTCACAAACCAACTAAAAAAATAAGAAAGATTAGTTTAGAATAATTAGTATATTTACATAATTATTCAATTTGATGTGATATGATTGCTTAAGCTATATAGCGTCGAATATCAGACGTGGTGTAAATGTCCCATAGGTCTAATAATCACATGACTTTTAACAGGAGTCCTCCTTTCTTGGTGACATAATGAAATGGGACATCCGAAAAAAGAACGAAGTAAGCCTCCAAGTATCAAACGGCTGTTTTAAAAACCTCAATACATAAAGGACAGCAGTGCAAGAAACAATATTCAAAAGACACGGTAATGTACTTTAATATATATATATATATATATATATATATATATATATGTGTGTGTGTGTGTGTGTGTGTGAGTGTGTATCTGTGTGTGTATATCCCTATTTCCTACTATAGGGGAATCCTAACAATGCGTCACAATAGAAATTCGGCGTTGCGGGAAATTCGACGGGCGTTAAGGGGAATGATAACAATAGGCTGAGATAAAAGGATTCCCCCTAAGGCTGCAAATAGAGTAATATATATATATATATTACTCTATTTGCAGCCTTAGGGGGGAATCCTTAACGACGGGCGTTAAGGGGAATGATAACAATAGGCTGAGATAAAAGGATTCCCCCTAAGGCTGCAAATAGAGTAATATATATATATATATTACTCTATTTGCAGCCTTATTTATTTATATATATATATATATAAATGCGAAAGGAAATGAGAGAATATATATATATAAATCGAGAAAGAACTTGTTACTCTATTCAAATCACTACACAGTCCAAAATACTATTCTAGTGGACTTAAAATGACATGAAAGACATCTTTAGACCTTAAATTGGTTTTATTTTGCAAGCGTTTGAGGCGATATGTATGGCATAACTAGATCGGAACTCAACGCCCCGGGCATGCATGCATTGCGTCCATATTGTTCCCCGTTCCAGTTCTCTCGCACGTAAACCGCGAAACTCTTGAATAATTCGTGACTTGGCAAGGAGATGGAAGTAATATTAATTCAGTCGTTGTACCATTTAACTTTTGTAACGATTTTCCCCCCAGGGTGCCTATTCAAGCATATTGACTGACAGGCGTGAAATTTTGACATGCATGTTTTTCAGTCAACATGTTCGATGATGACATGATGCCTGTTGTAGTATAATGAGAAAGTGGAATGGAAAATGCAACCTCCTCTTTTTTCATTTAACCCAATGAATACTGAATTCTCTGGCTTCCATAGGCGTAATACAGGGACCACTCGCTTCCCGTATAGGCAATGGGTTAAATCGAAGCTTGTTTTCTGTGGATATACTAATCGTCTTAATTCACTGCAGGATAACCCTGAAACTAAGATTTAATGCAATAACTTAAAACAAAGACTCGCATCAGTTAATAAAATAAATTTCAAGACTGTCTAGTGTCATTGTTCTTTGTCCTTTCTTGAAATTTAAGAACTTTTAAATTAAGATTCAATGTAATAAAAAAAGACTGGAATCAGTCAATAGAATAAACTTCAAGACTGTCTCTCTAGTGTCATTGTTCTTTGTCCTTTCTTGGAATTTTAGAAATTCTATGAGTTATTTTACTAATTCTGAGAAAGAAAATACTTACTTCTCTTAAACTGATGCTTAATGTTTTGACTTTTCATTCCATAAAGAGGGATTTGTGTTTCATTTTGTTCCAATCAACATGTAATTATTATCATGGTAAATTATACATCTGACATTTTATCGAATTCTCAACAACAAAATAACCAATAAACAAAGAAAAAACTAACAAGCTGAAGGCCAAATCCTGCTAGCATTTACAGAGTTTTGTTTCCGTAAGCTGATATTTCGAGTACCTCAACAGCTGTCAAGATGTACAAATCTAGGAAGCTTTAACTCCGCATTCATCGTCGCGAGTTGTATTCAGTCCGCTATCTTATAAAGATACTATTTTTCGGTGGTGGTAGGGGGGATGCAAGGGTAGATCCGGGGTTTTGTAAAAGGGGGTGGGTCATCCGAAATTTGTTTGGTATCGTTTTACTCCAAATTTCTCTGAAAAGCAACAACAACCCCCTAAAAATAGAAAGAAAGAAAAGGAAGAACAAAAAGGGGAGTATGGACCTCTGTGAACCCCTATGGATCCGACTTTGAGTTATGACTCAAGTTTAGTCAAAAGTAGTTTAGGATAGTAAAGAAAGCAAGGGACGCTAATGCCAAGTGATATACTTCTCTAAGAGATGAAGTTCGTAGATAATTCCGGCTACTTTTCCAGCCAAATGAATGTAGTATAATTTCGAGAAATATTGGCATAATCAATAAACTTAGTAACACCTTTCCTCCACACGCACTACTCACCTTATACTCCACACTGGCACTTCCACACATTACTTATGGGATCGTACCTTGGGGCAATTCTGCAAAGGCACATTTAGAGCGTATACCTTTACGCAAAAAAAGCACTCTTCTATCAACACAAAATCCTTAAAATTACAGAATTACACCACCTACAGTTAGGCTTGTTGATGCATAAGTTAAAGTCGTAAGAACTTCCACATGTTTTTTACTTTTATTATTATTATTTATTTATTTATTCTTGCATGTTTCACAATAATCAGTTTCATACATACAAACTTTGAAAATATAAACAAACAGAGGTCTGGCAATATAAGCTGCACGCTTGAAGTTTTGTCATGCCTAAGATCTTACATATTTCATACATTCTTAAAAGTAAACATAGATTAATAGATTAAATACCAAAAAAAGTGCAAATATAATACACTATATACAGATACAAATACAGATAAAGAATAAGATTGAAATCTCCACAGTACGTTCTATAGCAGGAAAAATGTAGTAGACATGATAAAAGGTGCAGTCCATCCATACTGAAGGAGAAACAGAGAGAAAAGAGAGAGAAGAAAACGTAAGACAAGCAAGAGAGAGGGGGGGGGGGGGCGGGAGAGAGAGAGAGAGAGGGGGGGGGGAGGGTGGTGGGAAGATGCCCTAATTAACAATACCACTGCGCATAATTACATATCATGGCAAATTATACATGTATACATATTATATAGAATATATACAATCATAATATAATTAAGTACACGCTATGTTCAGGGGAATTAACAACCAACTAATAGAACAAATACCTTAAATAAAAATGTTTGCAATGAGCATGCGCTTGACTGCATTTTTAAAAGAGTAAATTGTAGGCAAATTACGTGTTTCAATTAGTAAAGAATTCCAAACGTCTGGACCAGTATGTCTCACTGATTTATGTGCCAATACTGTACGTGGATTAAACAAGTGCAAGTTTGCCGCTTGTCTCGTCGAATAAGAGTGAATAGCATTGTTTTCCATGAACATGGAAGAAAACGAGGCAGGTAAAACATTAGTACTATAACGATACATAAATAAAGAGGTTTGAAGAAAATTAATTTCACCGACTTTAAGGCATTTAAACCTTCGAATAATCATCTCTCTCTTACCCTACCAGACAGGCTAGCCAACTGGACCTAAAATTTGGAATTCCCTTCACCGAAATATTATTGAAACTCCTAATAATCATACGTTTAAAAGAAAATTAAAACATCTCTTACTAATATACAAGGAAAAGCCAACCCTCCAAAAATATCCCGGAGACAAACCACACGCGGAAGTTTGATTCTAATCTTCCTCTTTGTTTGTGTGTTTTCTGTTTTTGGTGGGGTTTTTTTGTGGTTATTTCTGTGTGTTTTTTGGGGGATGTTTTTTTTAAACAAGTTATTTCCCCTCTATTACTCCCTTTTCTGATTCCGTCTCTTTTCCTCTATCAACCCTTCCCTCCCCATCTGCTTCTTCATTTATAGGTGAGCCTTTGTGTGTTTATTAAATAAGTTAGTTAGTATTCTATATGTAAAAAAAACCCAACCAATGAACAGATTTTTGAATGATTTTATATAATTATAATGCTTTTTACAAGCTCCGCTTCCTTGCTAGTTCCCTTGTAATACCTTTTCGTTTATTATTATCAAGAAACATTTGAAACGTGTGTACACCTCTCTCTGTTATAACATTTATTTTAGAAATTTTTTTTTTTTTCAAAGTTCATATGCGTTATGTTTGAATGATGATTTTTTTCTACAAGGTACATTCTTTATATGATTTATGAATTGGTATCGGAAATTAAATTGAATCTTGAATCTTGAGAAATGATTATCATAGTTGATTTTATTGTTGATAGCTGCACAACCCAAGCATCTACATCTTCATCTAAAACATATCAAAGGAACCTTTAACAGAACTACCCGGAATTGTGACTTTATTTTCAGGTTTTATTTATTTACTCATTTATTTTTGATATATTTATATATATATATATATATACAGGGTTGCATATTTTCAACAAAATTGGTAGTCTTCCATGAGGCCCTATTTGATAACAAAGATACTAAGTAACAATATAAGCTCACTGCAGCAACAAAACCAAATGCAGAAGAAAATAAAATATATATACATATTATCTAGTAAGCTCGTAATTAACGTGATTGTTAAAAATCCTATTTTGGTGCATATTTCTAATATTGTTGATATATGTACATAGGGTAATTGGTTTTTAAATCAGATGAAAGGTCATCAATTACTCTTTGACACCCCCAGTCATATAATAGTATTTAAAAAGTTTCATATTAAAAAAAAATACACTTAAACGTTATCACTGCACGTCCAAACTAGAAACGTGTCTGAATAGGCATCCATCCTAAACGAGTGAACATTTCACTGGAAGAAACGTTAAATCCTTCTCCCGACCTTACACGGGCAGCTTCTTTTTTTAAAACATTTTATATTATAATCATTTGTCTTTGAAAACGTGCAGATCACAAACGTCAAGACCACAGAGGAGCAATAATCAAAGTGAGGTAGAACAATGGCATTATACAAAAGTTTAAGAGATCGTGCTGGGACATAGCTTTTGGCACGCTTAATCACACTGATATTTTTGTAGTAGTTTTGATTTTCTTTCACATGTTCTGTCTTAGGAAACTCTTCGTCAATCATAACACCGAGGCATTTTGCTACTTTCACCCTTTTCAAACAGCTTCCGTTTAGTGCGACAGAGAAATCATTTACATTAACCATTGATCTTGATTCTTATAGCATGACGTTTGTCTTGTAAGCATTAAGGACTAAATGGTTTTCAGTTACCCATGAAAATATGTTTTGCCTACCTCTCGTAAATTTTTGTTCTACTTCTCTATTACTTCTGCTGACTGTTATAGTTGTGTAGTCAACATTCATATCAACAATGTCATCAATACATTTAGGAAAACTATAGATAAAGAAAACAAAAGTGGCCCTAAAATTGTACCTTCTGGGACTCCCATCATAACTTTTAAGGAACTACATGTTATTCCTTTAAAACAAACCGACTGTTCTCTGTTGGACAAATACGATTGAAACCACTGAATACTGGTTAGGTAAGCTGGATACATAATTAATGTATTATCACTGATTTGAATTATTGATGCCATATCGTCATCAAAGTAAAATAGCATATTCCCGTTCAATTCCTGGTTTTAGTACCATTTTCCACCTCAGAATATAAATCTGTTCTTTAGATGAAATTACAGCCCCCACAAAATACGCCCCAAAAAGCAAATACGGAATGGCTATTATGATTACTTTAGCGAAAGGATAATTTTCTTTCGTAAATGCCAGAAAAGAATATAGTCAAGAATCAATGACTTTCCCCATTATATTTTTTCATTATCACGATAAAGTAACAATATCTTTTTATCGTTAACCAAATCAGCAACCCTGTACTCGAAACTGTGACAAAGGAATTATCACCGTATTGAAAGCTGATACTTTGATCTGTGTAGGAGATGTACAACATGATGTTAAAATGAGCTGGAATTAGACAGAGTAATTCAAAGCGATGCTCTTCGTGGGTGGATGATGAAAAACTAACAAAAGAAATTGAGTACAGCCTAGGAGATTCCAATTATCTTGAACAGCGCCTTGTCCGTATACAAGTTAAGCTCTATACAGCACGGGTAATCTAGAGTACTTACGGAACTATTCATGATATGTCAGGCCTCTCACCAACATCATCATGCCGCGTCTGGCAGAATTAGAGGCACAATATTTTAAGAAGGAGAGAACATTACTGATTATAGAGAGATCCAAAGTAATAGATTGTCTACAAGGTAACTGATTCTAATATCACGCACTCGGTGATCCCTTATAAAAATTCCAATTTACTTGACTTCACTAAATAATTAAAACGTATTTTAAAAGTAATGACCAACCATGATCCTGGAAAGTCAGTGACGAACAGAGTTTCTTAAGAAAGCCTCTGTATGATTTAACAACGTTACTAGCAATAAAACTATATACTTCAAGGATGGGACTAAATTCGGCTCACAAATCTAGATGCGATCGGTTCCACCTCATTGTAATTATGATTTGCATAATAAGCTTTTAAGATGTTTGTAATAACTGGGTCATTTTCTAAAATCTACGTCTAACACGATGGGCAAAGAAGTTCTATAAATCAATTTACGGAAAGGGAATGCAATACAATTTGTGTATACAAGGAAAAATGTTCGGATTATTTAATATGTCAACGTTTTTCACATACACCCAGGAAGGTTATATGGGGCCATAATAGATTTAGGTATAAAAACATACTATTCAAAGATTAAACAACAAAAAAAAAACCCACCCGATATTCTATTTATTTGGAAAATCCGGTCGAGTAACTACGCTAGAAATTACATAGCCTCACGTGGCTGATGGGGTCAATTTCTTCTAAATATTTTTTGGGGAAGAGGGCCTTACGTGGCGCTCACGGCAATTAATTAATAGGCTAAATATTGTTTATGTTACTTTAATCAATCAAGAAACAACGGCATGTGAATTAACGGCGTTATAACGCTTTGACCAGTCGGAGATTATGGATCGAAACTCTTTAAGTCTCCACCAGTAGATGATGCAGTCGGCTATCCAATTGGTCGTGATTAATATCTCCTCTGCAAATATGAAGCATGCGCTGAGATCAGACTTCAAGTTACTACTAAGATAATACCAGAAACCCATGGGGTACATCAAAAAGAGGACAGTCGTGCCTAAGATCATGCAGAATGTTCGCAGGACACGTTGGTTCTCCTTCTTGCGCTCTTCCAGCTGGTTGTTGCCATTGGATGATACCTTGGCAACGGATCGGTAGATGAGGATGTAGCAGATGGTGGTCGTTGCTAGAGAGATGAGGGTGCTGTAGAAAGGAATGATGTGATAGTAACGAATTCTCATGTTGGCAATGGCGAACAACCCTCCTGCAAAAACCCACGTTAGGACGCAGGTGACGATACATCGCGTGGTGGTGATGATGCTCTTCACACCGAAAGGATCCACCCGGATAGTGATGAACCTGAAGATAGCTACCAGTAAGATGCTCACGTTGGAGACAAGAAGAGCTGTATACACCGCAGGTAATAGGAGATCAGTAATGACTGGACTTCCCTCCTGTAGGATACCAAAAAACCTTGTTATTACCATCTCTTAAAGAGCCCCTGCAACCAAATGCAACCCAAATACAAGGTTTTTGCTGTTCATGTGCAGGGATGCATACAACTAATATTCTGTTATTCAGACATCTAGATATTTTTCATAGAGTTTTAAATGTTTTCTGAAATATTTTTTCCAACCTACTAAGCTCCACCTTAAAAAAAAAAGAACTCCAGATCTCATTCCTGCAATGACATCATCTGTCAATCATCAGTCAGCTACACTAACATTCTACAATAGACAGTGGGATGTAACTTCCCCCAGCTCAGCACATGCTCACAATAGAATTGCATGCTTTCGAACAATACCTCCTCATTACCATTCTTTTCCTGGTGATGCTACAGCATGTCTGACATAGCAACTACTATGTAGGCATTGTATGGTCGATTAGAACAGATGGTCATCTCTGGCAATGCTACATACCACTGTCTCTCCTTAGCTCACTAATGATTGACAGATGATATCACTGCCGGAATGAGATCTGGCGCATTTTTTTAGGGTGGAGCTTAGCATGTTTGAGAAAATGATTTCAAAAAATATTTAAAAATCTATGAAACATATTTAGATGTTTGAATAACAAAATATGAGTTGTACGCATCCTTGCATATCGACAGAAGTCAACTTGCATTTGGGTTGCAGGGTACATTTAAATCAAAATAGGTTGTAGATAGAATATAATATGCACTGGGTGGAATTTTTATATAGGTTTTCCCAGTCAATTTCGCAGATTTGTCATTCAATTTGACCGGGAAAACCTATAGTTGCAGGCGTGCTAATCTATTGTTCAAAGGGATGAAATAAACAACATGACGGGTTTTTTGTTTATTGAAATACACCCTTGTGTACGTATTCAGTGTACATGAAGGGATGAAGGTGATATAGTCATATTTTCATATAAAATTTGTAAGCGGCAGAATATCACAATATTATTTAGAAGAGTAATAACAGATCAAGACTATTCCAAGTTAATAATAATGACAAAAGAACATACCTTTTTCATAATCCGTTGTACCTCGAGAATCACATAGACTATTACTCCTGTTAAGTCAGCAAGTGTGAGGTTGAACGGGAAGATATGATATCGATGTCGAAATCGTGGGTGAGAAAGAATTAGAAGTAAAGTTGACGTGATCGATACGAAGGCGATCACTAGTTCTATTCTTTTGACCACAAGCAGGTAATTTTTGCACTCATACATATCGAAAACAATTGTAAGCCGTCTTAAAAATTGAGCATCCGGCGATATGTATTTGATAGATATTTTGTGTACAAGCTCCTTTTCTTGTATTTAAACAATACTTGAGCACTGTCCTTAACCGCAAGTGGAGTACAAATAAAATAAGCAGTTCGCTACGTCGATAGCAATGAAGTTTGTTCTCCAAGAGCGTAAGCATGCAGACTTCAAACTCTGCCTACGTGTGACCGAAAAAAAAGTCCCGAGAGAATAAATCGGATGTTAGTAGGATCAAAAGAATAATCGTCTCAAGTTCTTCCCTCTTTTGACATTAAAAAAACGAAGCTAATGGTTCTTTACGGCATAAATTCGTTTTATGGTCTCAAAATATGTGCTCCGAATTAAAACCATCGGATTGAAAAACAACAAATTAACTACATGCAAAGACTGGTGTCAGAACTATCATCTAAGCAAACTTGATAACTAAATGAGTCTTTCGTGCGATGTGATGGCCGGTCATTCAATCTGTGTTACCATTCCACAAAGACGCAATAGTATAAGCCGATTGGTATAGAAACTAAAGGAAAAGCGTGGTTATGACGGTCATATCACCTGATAAATTTTGTATTTATTATATGAACACGGTTAGCAAAAGCCGGACAAATAGGCCTTAGTGCATCCTTCCAAATTGATTTCAATGTCATTACGACACTCTATTCATTAGTGGCCTGAGAAAGTTTACAATGAGAGAAAAAGGAAGCAAACACAAAACTGATTATATATAAGTGAAACCGTATGCAATTATACTTATGACTTATCACTCCATAGATTCACTTTTGTTTAGACCGAACTTGATCAATAGTCTCCTAACAAAAGCAGCATTTCAATTAGCGACGCACTCTCATCAAAATAATGAAATAGCTTGATCCTTGTTAGGAAATGGAATTAAATTATAATATATGCAACAGAAATGGCTGAACAAGAATCGATATCTTAATGGTAACGTGCTGTAACCAACTGATGCGTACATATGAATATTCATAAACCCCAGTGAGTTGCACAATCCAAAATTACTGAAATACGGGGTTACTTCAAATTATACACAAAGAATCAGGGGCCTGGGAGCCGGGGGCGCGGGGGTGCTGCAGCACCCCCTGCAATTTTTTTTTCTTAAAAAAGTAGTTAAAAAGAGACCCTAAAACGCTGAGGACCCCTTTTTTTTTTGCTTGTCAGAGATTTTTGGCTCACAGCACCCACAGTAACAAAATCGTTCCCAGGCGCCTCGCTAGAATATATTTTTCTGAGAATAATTGTTTATATTTCACTTTTAATCAGTATGTAGTTTGTATTTAATTACATTAATATTCTTTTTTTAAACATATATAATATATAATGACAAAAATAATACGATGAAAAATATGAATAGTGAAATCATAATAATAATGAGACATCCTCCAAAACCTTGTAACCTTGTAAACCAAACATTGCAAAAAATAAGTCTCTCTTTCCTAAATATATAAGGTATGGCGCCAATATTTGAGCGACAGTGGGTTAAGTGTAGTAGCACTAATAGGCATTGCTTGATACTTCACTTAAATTACCTCTAATCGTGTCTTTAAAGTTTGCCAGAAAAATGATGAGCGAGAGTGACTGACTTTTTTACATCATCTCAATACCACTGTATTTACTTTTTAAAGAAGAATGACGTTTGCTATCTATTTTCGAAATGTCATCAGTACGCTCTCCTTCTCAATATTCACTAGATTGTTTCCCCATCCTGTTTCGCCTAGAGCTACGCCATTTTGAAATGCTAACTACTCCATTGTTGGGAGGACATTTACTTGCGGACGCAGGCGTGTAATCACGTAAAAATCTCGCGAATAACTCGAGTGCGTATGTCGCGTAGTTGTTCAGTGGAATATTAAACGGGGAGGAGAGCGGTGAAATTAGGAGATAGACCGGAGAGCCGCGGGGGCCACCCTTATTAGGACCGCCTTAACATGGGAACTATAATATCCATCTATTTTGGTCGTCGTTGCATTCTATTTATAAATATGATGCCCCTTAGGGTGTAGCAGTAAAACAGACAACCGTTTGAATGTAAACAAATCAATCAGGATATGCGTGTAATACGGTCGTTGGATTTCACTTTCCAGAACATGAAGAATGGGTAGGCTTTTTACGCCAGAAGTCATTGAGGATAGTATTGATGATAATTTGTAGGCTCTCATTCAAAATGCCAATAATGTTGAAAACAGCTGAGAGAACGTTAACAGTTTAATATAGGTTTTCCCGGTCAATTTCGCAGATTTGTCATTCAATTTGATAAGGGAGTCATTCAAATTCGCGAAAAAGATCTGTGCCATGAAATTTATCATTCAAATTCATTTTGAGGTCATTCAAATTCGCACTTCGGTCAAGACATTTAGCGTTTACATCATTCAAATTCAAATATGCGTGGAGAGCATTCAAATTCGCTACCTCGCTTGGAAGCGTCTTTTCGAGCATTCAAATTCGCACGTGGGCATTCGAATTCGTAATGAGTTCATTCAATTTAGCATGTATTTGAATGAGAGCATGTTTGCTAAGCATTTAGCATGTTTGTGTGTTTTTGCTCATCTATTCAAGTCGTAATGTTTAAAATAACATGTTTTGTCATGTACAGTTGTTGCAGCTATATATATATATATAGTTACACATGAAAAAAATCAGTCAAGAAAATAAAGAAAATAAATGAAAAAAAAAAAGATTATAAAAAAAAATAAAAATCAATCAAGAAAATCTGCAATTCTGCAGGCACTATAAACGTTAGAAATGAAGAACAAAAATTCCTAGAACTAAATTTCAAAATGATGATAAATCAGAAGAAAATAAAATAAAAATAATAAATCAGAAGAAAAATTAAAGAATGTTATTGATTATAGAAAAACACACCCATGTGTGCAGAAAACTCATAAGGAAAGAATGAAAATACCAAATAATTATCAACTGACAAAATTTACTGGAACTACATTTGATTTTGAATGCTCAACGTGTTAAGTTGAATGATCCGAAATGAAATTGAATGCTGGAATAACAGTATTGCGCAATTCCCTTGCCATTCTTTGCTAAATTGAATGAACGTTTTGCGAACTAGGTGCATTTAGTGCGAATTTGATTGACAAAAACTTAGATTCAAATGACATAAATACAAATTCGAATGATACGAAAATGAATTTGAATTACAAATCGGTTGTGCGCGACCTAAATCCTTGAAATTTAATGCACGCAAAATGAAATTGACTGACGATCTTACGAAATTGACCGGGAAAACCTATAGTATTATTTTCTGCTCCTAATTTTCGTTCACATAATTGTATACCGCGTAGGATTAAAGCTATTGGCCTACTACATACATTATAACATGGCAACTCAAAATCAGTCCAAAGTTTTTTCAGGAAGCAAGATAGTCGAGAAAAAAAATATGAGCGGATTAAATCTTACGAACTTTCGATCCAAAGTTTATAATGTGTGTTTGCCAAGACGAGGTAGGCCTACGACAAAATGAGGAAAAAGTTTCTTTCAGATTTACATTTAGATTTATTTTATTTCATTTCATTTTCATTTTTCACAATAACAATTGTGTAGTTAACAATGTAAAAATAATTGACAGCGACATTAAATGCAGAAGATTTTTAATCATTGCAATCAAAATAAAAAAAATTACAAATTTCAGTTGTAAGAAAAGAAAATAATAACAACACTGAAGACTACAATACAGTACTGATATGAAAATGAGAATGAAAACAAAGACCAGCAAAGAAGCAAAGTTTGTAGAAGTCTGGTTCCTGGCAAAAAGTAAATTGTAAATCATGCAATACATCAAAATTAAACTGGGCAATCATCCATAACATGCCAAAAAGGGTAAAAAAAAGAAGAATACAAAAGGGAAAAGAAGAAGAAAAGGGGAAAATAAAAGATGTAGAAAAACCCCATGCACTGAATGAGTATAATTTTTCCCCATGATTTTCCAACATTTTAAAATAAATGGAAATTCAATCAATATTCAAGCTCCGATTCAGTCACCAAATCCCTTCCCTTTTTATTTTTTCTCTTCGTTTCATTTCTACTCTCTCCGTCCTCTCCATACCGCGGTCCTCTCCTTTCTTCCTTCATAATGAAATTTGAGTTCACACCCTTTAAAAGTCTTTATGAAAATTTCATAGCCACCTCGCCCTACATCCAGCGACGAATGTCACTCACACTTACCATCGGCCCTCTTTTAAGAGGAAATGGTTAAGTATTCTGATTCACGACGGTATTCAATTCTAAAGTACGTCTGACCTTTCTCTCAGTCTTGGCTCTCATGGTTGATCTACAAATTAAGCCCAGGGTATCGAAACGCACCCGATTGTAGGTCATTGCGCAATTACATCTGCTCTCCAACAGACAGATTTAAAATGTTCCCCCGTCCCGAACATTAAGATTTCTCGACCAGCGGTGGCTAAACACACCTCTGGGGATAAGTTCGTCGATAAAACCATTCCGGTGTAAATCTTTCATTACCATGTCTTTCCCGCGCTGGTTCAGTATTCCTGTTCAGCAGTTCAGAAAGCCTGGCATTATGTATCTACTCCGTTACATTAGGCTCTTAAAAGGGATATCCTGATTTCCTTGTTATCCTTATTAATGATTCTGGTAGTGGGAATGATGTCACTGCCAGAATCATTAATAAGTTGGAATGAGGAAGAAAGTTTAAACCCAGTTTCCTAAAGTTAACTGATAAGAAAGAAACAAAATTTTTGTTGCCGACAAGTAAAAAACAATAGCCGACAAGGGCGCAAAATGAGTTATGACTTATGTACCAGTTTCAAGAATAAATTGAAAAAGTGTCATTTTTACCTATCTTCCACAGAGAGACGTCCCGATGAAAGGAGTATTTATTCAAAACTTTCGAGAAGTCGACTAATCCGGTTCATTTTCTGTTTATTAAAATGCCACAATAACTACAAATATGTTCTTTCTTTTCCATGGAAGCAACATTTTGAGATTGATTTCGAAACGTTAAGCCAAATGCTCTCCGTTCAATGTATTCATTGATCTTCATGTTCATTGAAGGTTCTTGAATGCAAATGTCCATTTAACTGGAACAAGGAGTTGTAATCACGCTAATTACCCAGTATTTGGTAAAAGGGGAACATACATGTTTGTTGGGAAAAATAATATATATATGTTGGGTAAACTTAACCCAACTTCCTGTGTAAAAGTTTATCCAACTAACATGCGTGGTCCCTTTTTAGCTTTTTACCCAATATCGCGTATTTTTTAGAGTGCATACCATACCGTACATCAGTGTGGACACACCTCACGGTCAACACAATTGTAACGCTGCAGGTGCGTTTGAATTCCTTGGTCTGGTGCAAAACTGTCTTCCGTCCCTCCAAGATCAAATTAAGTGAAGCCAAACAGAGAAAATTCGCGCATCTCATCGACCATGCGAACAAGTGATGGTGGTTGCTAGATGCCGACACCAGCTGAAGCCCGATAGAGATCTTCTCCAAAATCCAATGGCTGTACAACACATGCTCAGGCAACTATTGCTCCTCGGTAACCATGGTAACATATTTCAACCCTGGACCAAGCACTGTATCTAAACCTAAGCCTAAGCTTAAATCCAACCCTAGCCTATGGCCAAATTGCAACCCAAACCCTAACTCTGCAGATGGAATATATGTCGGGCCACCCTTCCCGAGATCCAGCCCTCCCTCAAGGAGATTTAAGGATCTGCTCAAAAGAGGATATAATCATATTAAGGAAAACAACAACAATAAAAGAACAATATCTTTCTGCAATGCAGGTACACTGTCTCATCTTCACAAGTAATTTTAATTTATTATTTTTATATACGAAAGACTAACAACAAGAGCTATTCATATACAAAATACTACAAGTTAATTAAGGGGCGACTGTAGCTCTGTGCCTAAATGAGAAGTATAAATTGCGATGTCAGTCACTCATTTTAATTATGCTATCCCCGTTCTCTTTCCCTAATATCTAATTTTTACAGTCCAATGACACATATAATTATGTGCATCGTTTACGTCAAGTACACGCGGGCAGAACAGAAACAATAAAATGTGATTCCATATCAGTTTTCATGAACCACAGAAAAGGTTAAAAAAAAAAGTTTTACATCTACTCTAGATATCACTTATTTTCAACGCGGAATTTTTAATTTCTGGGGGTATTGTTTGGTTTTCAAATGTATTCGCATGTTTTATATTACACTGGGAAAACAATGCTATGATGCAATATTTATTCACTAAATCAACATGAATATACCTGGCGGTCATTACTAGTTCACGTACATTTGTGATGTGCACATAAGCTTATAGCGAGAAGAAAAATTCATGAGGTTGGTTTCCTACCTTCCCTGATATGTTACTCAAATTACGCTTTGCAAAATTGTGGTTTGAACTAAGATAATTGAAATAAAAATGCATTTCCATTTAAAGTTTGGGTCAGAATGTTGGTTGAAAGTTTAAACAACTGTTTTATGTACCTGTTTTACATCAGAATGTTAATGTATTTTAATGTATATGATTGTAAAGTTCAAAGAAAGCCCAACATGTATCTTTTTCTTTTTTCTCATTTTGTAATCGACTTCGAAAAAGTTGTGAATAGAGCTAGTGCGTTAAGTGAAATACGATATTTTGTTGACAAGAACGATGAGTCTATATATCTGAACTTCGGCAATATACGTTAACACTCTCAACTGTGAAGTATTTTGTTTGTTTGTTTGTTTGTTTGTTTTTTTTTTGCTTTCTGTTGTATTTTCTCACAATCAGTATCTTAAAACAACCTACACATGTCATTTTGATGGGGTGCACAATGTAATGTTGTGTGTTGTCATTTCAGTCAATTGTGTTTTGACCCAGGGACATTTAACAAAGACGTTCAACAAAGTAAAGCACAGACTTAGAAAGCTATGCGCGGCATGGCATTCTCCCTACCACAGAGGCGACCCCAAAATCCAAGTTGGAATCTTGACCAAACAGGTTCTAACCAGGGTAGGCATTCGAACAAGCCCCCAGGAGAGACAGGGATCAGATGTCCTTACAACAACATTAAAAAAATATCTCCTTGTTCTGGATTCTAAGGTAAGAAAAGAAGAAAAAGGAGTACCCTTGACTTTAAAATGACAGTTTGTGAGCAACGAAAGAGAAGACGAATCGGGTTACTAGACGATGTTTGTTAGAGTACAGCCGAGGAAAACAATTTACATTTTGTTCCCTACGGCATACTGCCTGATTCTGAAAGAGGGTAGAATAACTGATGCGTTGGAGAAGTTGAACGTAAAGTGTGCTAGAAAACACACATGTTTTAAGGACACAGTGAATATGTACGACATAGGGAGGGAGGGAGAGAGAGAAAGAGAGAAAGAGTAAAAATTATTGGAAGACGACAAATAAAATGAAGGAGAAATTGAGGCTCTTTGCGAAGTGATACTGTTGATGTTTTCAGGACTTAAGTCACATCGTCACATTTTCTTGGCTTCACTGTGACATAGTTTCCGCGCGGTTTATTACCCCATTTTGTGCTTGTTTTCAAAATACTCAATTCTCGGTTGAGTTCCCTCAAGACAGGTACAATCAATCTCACAACGATTCCAAAATGAAGAAATTGCCTCCATTTAAATGACTTTTATTAGACAAAGTGGGAACTCAAGCGGGACTTCTTCACGAATCTAGCAAATCATGTCATGATATAATTTTGAAAGTTTCATTACTGAAGGATGCCGACACGTGACTGATGTTTCAATTCACAGTTGGGACAAATGATACTGTGGGCCAGTATCCTTCAGTGATATTGCAGAATTACCTCGTCCCATAAATCCCAGCGCTTCATCGGATCTTAATCTATTCTATCTTGGCATTAAATCGAAGCTGTTTTCGCCGCCTCACTGCCCGCGAGTGCACATTTTGAGTTTAATATGGTACATGGCGCAGTTTACATCTTGCTGTTTTCCAATAAACGAATGCGAAGTTTAAACTAAAGGAGAATAAAATGTCCAATAAGTGGAAAAATACTTCTACATTTGTCTTTATGTTTTAATTTTTTAGTGAATGTCCATTATGCATTACAATCATTCTCAATTTAATTGGGATTGTTCCGGTTCGCGCGCTTAACTTAAGCTAGGTTTCTTGTCAGAAAAAGTTCATTTTAAATGAACAATAAAGAAACATTTGCGGTGGTTACAAGCATAAATCATTCTCCAATGTTGTTTACAAAATCAGTTCCACCCATGTTTAAAGTTACCTGCATGCATAACCTGATTCTGATAAGGTCTCAGACGAGATCTTTTTTAAATCTACGGTATATACAGACAGCCCATTAAGATGACATTTCGCTGTCCGTATACATGAATGAAACATGAATAAAATAATCCAATTCGGACAAGGTTGAGGAAGACCTATAAACATAGCATGAAACTTCAAAAGAAGTTTTTGCCGCGCCAAAAACCTCCTTGATGGATTCTACACGCCGACAGTCCACTATTAAACTCTCATCATCAGCTAATCCTATTATAAAAAGGAAATCGAGGCCATCCTCTGTAAAGCAGAACACTTTCCTTCCCACATGCAACATTTCGGAAAGGTTTTCGTACACGAATGATGAATGCAGAAGGCCATTCTCTAAATACCAAGATAACCCGTGAAACTGACTGATGTTTATAGCCTTTGTTGGTCACGACAGTCTTAAAAAGAAACCAAACTAGAACGTTTTTTTCAACAGATGACATCCCCGGAAGGTTTTCACATACGATCGACGTTAAAAGGAGGTCATTTTCTAAACACCTAAACTACCCTTGCCATGTTCTGTTGTCTTTGGCCTTTGGTGGTCACGGCAGTCTTCATGAAACAAAAACAAGTATAAATAAATGTGTTATAAATCTCGTTGTCTTTTCCAAGTAGTTCACACCGGCACCTGCAGAGTGTTTTATGATATTGCATACAATCAGTGTAAGATGTGAAGTAATCTTAGATTTATCTCACTCAGTAAAGAATTATGAGGACCTCTTTTTTTTCCTGTTTCTCGAATAAAGTCAGAGGTGATTGTGCAAGTGATGAATTCATTTTAAAAATGAAATGGAAGTCCTTTCATCCTCCCCCTGATTTTGACCTTGTCGTCAATGATTTCGATACGTACAGGAAAATGATTTTCGATGACAATGTCAATCTCGGATAGGTAAATGCTGCAATCCAGTGAAACGTATCATTTTGGCTCGAAATGAAAAGGGGGAGCTCAACAAATTAACACAAACATCATACTGGCAATAACTGCATTTGTAATGTATTGGAATTTAAAGTGATTTACTGAACATAATGGAAGGCTGGAAGGTGGATGTTCGATAGCACACCCTTAATGGTGCAAAAGTGATAGAAATACAAACTATATAGAGTTCTATTTAGGATTTGGATTTTGAACCTCTTTTTTTCCTTATCTATGCAAAAAGTCAAGAGATTCATATTCAACATGATATAATAAAAGTACTTTTTAAACGAGCAAAAATGCTCAGAAATCAATTTCCTGTGACTTTTTCTCATGGCCCAATTTTTATTTTCAAATTAAATTAAATGTACAGAAAGAATTTGTAAAGATATTGTTAAAAAATATGTTTCGTATAACACGTCTTATAGATTTGATTTGGTTCGTTCTCTGCTGCAGTCTTTCACGAAAGCGCTCTACTTTTAGAAACTTATTTCGCTCCATTGTAGTTGATTCCCTCATAATTTGAACTGTAAAGAAGACAGAGTGAAACCCATCATAATGGTGTTTGATTTAATAATACGTGGACTTTTAGAACTCATCAATGCCAAATGAAATACCTCCAGTATCTCCAACCGATGGGTATATTTCTGAAAGTAATGAAGTCATTACCATGTGATCTACTGCTTCCTTCCATCTCATCAACATCACTTATGATAAATACCCTGCACTCTATTATCTCATAAACTGCAGACACTTACCTCTCTCTTGACTCTTTTTTGACACCTTTTAAATCTTAACCCCTTCTCTGCCATGGACGGATATCGCTCCCAAAAGATGAAGAGTTGAAGTTGAAGTGTGGACTAAACATGTCAAACATTGTCTTCCTGAAACAAAACAAAAACAGATGATCTGTCGAATGTATACCCATGGAAGATATTTCATTCATAATTTTCCATCAAAGAACAACAAATTAGAGCGTGAACCATATAAATTTGATCGTGTTGGTATTAAATAATTTTATTGTTTGTTAACGTAGTGGTTGAGAGAAAAAAAGATTAACACTTATATTTCAATTTAGAAGGTGATAATTTTTTGCATGAACCTAACAACCTTTTTAAATATGCAAAGACATAGTCGCTTAATATTTCAGTAATTTGAAAAATACTTTGGCATGGGAGCTTTAAAGATGAATTATGAAATTGAAAAAGAAAGAAAAAATACGTGAAACTCACTTTTCCTGCATAACGAACGTGCATAACATATCCAGCTAGCATTTGAATGGAGATTTTATTTTGTAGAGTTCAATGAACGAGGGCAAATGGAATATATGATTTTATACCTCTCGCTTGCAAGATTCTATTTCATGGCATGCTAAGACAATTATCTTAATGGAATTTCTCTTCAAGGTCTATAGCTCAAGTATTAAGCAAGAAAAAGGTAAGTCAATGCCCCTCTTTTGTAATTCATGTTCTAGGAAAGAGGACCAGATAGATGTATAGGTATGGCGTCAAGTTACACTAAAACGTCTATTTTATTGCCAGCACGTACCGTTTCAGCTTTTTAGGTCTGAATTTTGAAATCCAGAGGCGGTATTCGTAATACACAGGTAAGATGACAAGGAGATGGGAAATTAAGAGCAAGAGCGGAGAGAGAGAGAGAGAGAGAGAGGGGGGGGGAGATGAAAATATAATAGAAAGGAGAATACAGAGAGAGAGAGAGAGAGAGAGAGAGAGGAAGACAAAATTACGATGGAGGGAATAAGGGAGAGAGATATGGAGATAAAGAAAGGGGCACAGAGAGAATCAAAGGGGATACAAAGACGGAGACAGAGAAATACCGAGAGAGGGAAACAGAAAGGCAGAAAGACATGGCGAAATAGAGAGGGGGAGAGGGGTAGAGAGTGAGAGAGCGAGCGAGGCGTGGGAGAGAGAGAGAAAGAGAGAGATGGGGGGGGGGGGGTAAGCAGGTGTAGAACTCCAGACTCGGAGATGTCATTTTGAATTGCCCGAAAAATTTACCACAAGTCATAAAAGAGTCTTCATACTCGGTGGACTGTCTTATATAGCACGGGATTGTTTTATTTATTGAAATGAAAACGAGTATAATTTGGATGCATGTCATGATATTACGGGAACAGGTTTATAGGCACAATTAGAGAACTCATAATACTGATAACGGAAATGGTATAGTAGGAAGGACATGTTTACTTGAACTGCACTCGAATATTACCCATTAATGGTTTCACTTTTTAATTCATTACTGGTGGATGTTTTATGTGCATATTATAACAATCATGTGATGATAGCATCACGAATGCACTCTCATCGTATTCATCAAGGACAGCCTCTTTGCTTTACATGAATAATGAGCTGAGCGAAATTTATATCCATTAACCAATCAAAGGCACACATATAGATACAGGAAGATTAATTACAAAACAGGCTGGTATATACATTTTTGAATTATTAGGTGCTATATCTAGTAATCTTTCCGTGAAGATATTTTTATTTGCACTATTTACCACTGTCAGGTGTGCAATTTAATGCATGAGAAACGCTACATGACATGTAATTTTTTTTAAATGGATTATTGCCGCATTAGTAGATTAATAGCAAGAAAGTTATCAACTGCAAATTTGTTGTTAACATTTTATGAAATGTCTTGTACTTGCTCCACTTAGATGAATAAACAGATTGGTAGATACAGCCCTGGAAAAAAAAAATTAAACCAACCTCTTTAAAGCGTATATGGGAAGTGTTGGTAACATCAGTAATTGAACTTTCAAATTGATTTCTACTAGCTAAGTAATAATGATTTGATGACTACTCCCTAAAACAATTACCCCCTACAATAAATAACCCCTTGGACAATTACCCCCAGGGTGATTACCCCTAGGACAATTACCCCCGGACAATTATCCTCAAAGGACAATTAAATCTAAATGCATGCACCCCCAAATGGATGGAAACTTCAGATTAACTATAACAGAATGAATATATCCTAGTAGATAATTGTCGTGGGGATATTCTCCATGGGCAGGAAGGTTTTGAAAGAAATGTTCCAACAGTAATAAAAACTCTGGGATAATCGTCCAGGAGGTATGCCTGATTGTCTGGTTAAGCCATGTTCACTTCTCTAGAAGCAGTTTGTTCAGTTATTGGTGGAAAATTGGTACATGTAAATTTGATGATAGCAGCCATGCCTTGTGGCATGCTGTCCAAAAGAGTTTGCATTTTTTCCTCTTCACAGCAGCTCATTGATGTAGCTAGATTCTTTTCTTTCTAGATAACTTCAATTTTCTATTGTCTTCAATTTTTATGTCACCTCAAATGTTCTCAGTAGAATCATAATCAGGCCATAATGCTTACACCAAGACAAGTAACGCTTGAAATTCACCTTCTCAGACATTTATTGTCTATTTTGGGTCAAAAACCCTTTCTCCTAGGAAAATGGGGGGGGGGGGAATTTCTGGGTAAATTTGTCCGGGGGCAGTTTTTCCTTGCCATAGTCGTCCTAGGGGTAATTGTCCTGGGGTAATTGTCACAAAGGTAATTGTAAACGGGAGTAGTATTCAATGAATAATGAATGAGCTGTTAATAATCACTTTCCTAGTTCCATAAACAATGGACTTAATACTACCCGTATGCCTCCAAATGCAAGTGGTAGTTTTTTCCAAGGCTGTAGATAATAACTTTTTTTTTTGGCTACAATCATGGAAATATGCTTTCCACTAGGATTACAATGAACATACAAATACAAGAAAATACGATATATAACAATACAATACAACAACAACAAAATATATACAAATATTAAGAAAGAAATTATATTCTGCTCAGTTCTTCTCATCTTCTTTTCCTTCTTCTCTTATCATATTCTTTACTGTATACTGTATACTGTATCTTTACTGTGTACCATATTATGTCCATGCATAATAAACCATGACTTGTGATCATGTTTATAATTGTAATAATCATTCAGTTACCAAAAACTAAAAGGGTATAGAAAAAAATACAGTTGAGTCTTTTTTCTCTTCTTTTACTTCTTCTCCAATTTCTTCTTTTTTCTTCTTCTCCTTCTGCTCACCTTCTCTTCCTTCGTTCTTAATATTGTGGTTAATGAGGTTAACAAAAATTGAATGTCGATTCATGTGAAATTGCAACTAAGTGAAAATTTTGGGTAGTGAAAACGATCTTACATCCACCAACCACAAATGTATTATGTCTCATCTATTGTACAGGTGTCGATGATGCATACACAGAAGCTACCAGGGTAGTTTCTAGGAAGAGGCTCGAAATATCACACCACGGTTCAGTTTTTGTCAGATAATATCACATCACTGTGAGTCCTGATTGAATTTAAAACCCGTAAAATGGGTTACTACTGGATAGGGCAAAGGTGCGTGGTCCCGAACGTTCTTTGGCGTGTAGTGGGATCATTATCAGACCCTAATTTATTTACCGACTCAGGGACCACTAGGGAGAGACAATTTATGTATTGAGAGTATCGAACTCTGAGATCAATGAACCTTCGGGCTTTGGCCAGCCTTCAGACTAACAGGCAACTCTCTGAAGATGATCGTTTCTGGTATTAATTTCTCCTAATTAACAGAACTGATATCACGACAACAATCAATTTTGTCGGCATTATATATTAAAGTAACCGTGTGCTTACTCAGAAATGGTATCAATTAATCATATAAAATTCATAAGAGACATTTTGACATTTTCAAATGTTGAATAGATTTTTCAAAAACGTTTCGTATAATGCTTTACCTAAAATGTATTTATGCATAATTCTTTTGTAGATTATACTTCTTTTGTCTGTGTGTTTTGATGATATAAAGCCCCTTAAATGTCAATATCTATCCAAAAAGGTCTTTTGACATTTAGATAAAGTTTGGAAATACTTATTTTACAGAAATTTAGTCAGTGTGTTTACCATTTTTGTGTAAAATGGACACTTGTCTTTCAGTTTAATTCTGGAGAAAGGTAGCTTAAGATAAGCAACCTTAAGAACTATATTTATCAATTACTTTGGCAAGATACGGTTTCCATCTTTTCTGGAATCTACATTCTAATAAATCTTCAGTTGCATATTAGATAAATTTTCTATCGCTCCGTGTTACATGAGTCGGAGTGCACGGTTAGACTCCCTTTTGTTTATTCTCACAATTTTACACGAAAATAGAAAGCCTCATTTCAGTTGTTTATTACTTAATTTTACATTATTTTTTACATGTACAGAACAGCTATGTAATATTGTATTTCATACAAACTTGAATTAAAAGTACCCAGAACGTGCTGCGTATATATTCAGCTTTAAAGATACTTTCACGTTCACAAGGTAATAGCTATCAAATATTACCCTCTGCAATCAAGCTATAGAAATTGCACCTATAATCTTTAATGTACTGTTGACGACTGCCATGCTACAGACACACAATCAAATTACCAATCGTCTCCACTAAACGTCAAATAATAACCGGATTGCAATCATAATTGCAGTTCGATCTGAACCGCAAATGTATCTCACGAACTGTAACTTATCCCTCATCCATTATACAACGATTCTTCGGTTACAATTTAATTGAGATAGAATAGAATTCGACATGTTTCTGACGGCTCATATCTCTTTCTATCAGTCTATTTGAAATGAACAGTATCCTTGACTTAGTCAGGTCTGTTAGCAAAATTTTACAATATAAGAAAGCGCATATTTTTGCCTGTGAGTCATATATATATATATATATATATATATATATATATATATATATATATATATATATATTTGACTAACGGGTACATTAGGTCGACAGTTGACAATACAGTTTATTTCGTCATAATAGAGACCCCTACATTAGGTCGACAGTTGGTACCCTATTTAAAGATGCTAATTCATACCAAAAAAACCCCACCAAAACAACATAAATTCGGTTGTTTGTCTCGAAATATATAAACTGGTTCCTTAATTTTTCATATCCAGGTGAATAAAATGAAATTATCAAATTCATTTTTCTTCATCTTAATTTTAATTCATGCTAATTTATGCATAAAACCCATATTCTATGATATACTCCCAAAATAAATGTGGAAAGGCTTCAGATTCTAACACATAGGTTTGATCGATAAGTTAGAATAAAATAACATTAACAATTACAATAATCTTAAAATGTTTATTGATTTTAATGCTAAATTATTACAATATTGATGCATATTCCAATGTTATATCAAGAAATGACCATATAAGCTCCTCAAATTTGTAACATACATGTATTTGTGAATAAGGTCAGGTTATTGAAATGACTAAGTTAAATGGAATATTCTGAGTATATTTCTTGACGTTTAAATATGGTTTATTATAATTTATGCATATTAAAGCATAAACGGAATTTGAATGGTATATCAACAACCGACTAGACTAGCACGTCCAATATGATACTCACTGGTAAATAAGGTCAGGTAACAGAAAAGACATAAAGTGCAATTTCCAGAGTATACTTCTTGATTTTTAATGCAAATATTGTATCACTGAAGAGCTGAATCTCTTAAATACGTAATATGAATGGCATCAACACCTTGGATACATGTAATTCCATAATTTGCATGAATTTGCAGAATTTTGCATGAAGATGTGTTATTTTGATGGGTCCTGTGGGGGGAAAAATCTGTAGGCACAAAAAATACATATGGAAGTTTGGTACATTTTCAAGCACTTTGATTTTTACACTGTCTAGGTACTTGAATTATAGTACAACTAGCAGAAGCAGCCCGTGGACATCCACGGGTGCTAGCTGTGTTTATGATTAATCACCGTACCGTATATTTGTCACAATAATCAAGTGAATAAAAAAAGTCGGGTAAAGTTATTTTTTACCAAGAAGTATTTACAAAATGTGAGCATGTGTTATTTATCCAAAGCTTGCATGAGTTCGAAGAAAATACATTTTCATCTTGATGAAGACTAAATGATATGGATATAATTATGTTCGAGTAGTATATCCATGAATAGAGCTGGAGGGAGCGATTTGATCTTGCCATGTTTCTGTGGTTTAATACTCAGAGAAATTAAGGCCATGAAAACATAACATGCATAATTAGCGGTAGGTCCCTTGTAAAGGATGCAAAAATGAGAAAAAGATGAATTTATTGTCATTTTCTTTTCAGGGGGATTATGGCCCCTAATATGGGTCTTGGGAGGACCGACGGATTGACTTTTCCCTACTTGAAATAGGGGCAGATTTTGATACCCGAAACAGGGAAACCCGTCTATCCCCTATTGTTATACCATTAACGGCGCTTTATATCTTGCTTGGTATTTTACATCCTATTTAGGCCTACATCATCATCATAAGACTTCTTTTTAGCCAAAAAGGACCCGTAAAAGAAATTTAACCTAATTTGGAACACATTACCGAACTATTACCCCTCCCCCCTTCTGCAGATTTCCTTCTTATCAGATTTTCTGATAAAGTGTCAAATTGGGGTCTGTGCTTGCAGACTATACCGTACCGGCCTCAATGAGACATCTCCCCCCCCCCCCCCCCCCCCCCGGCGACCGCCGTGAAACCACAGACACTATGAACATGGCGAACAAAGAAGCGGACAAAATATACAGCTCCTCATTGTACCTTCCACACTTGCTCTGGTAGACAATAGAACATCCCTTCATTGCTATTATGTAAAAATATGTAGAACACGTGTCACATGCATATTCACCTGTTCTACTTATTTTACATAATAGCAATGAAGGGATGTTCTTTTGTCTACCAGAACAACTGTGAAGGGTACAATGGGGACCTGTATATTTTGTCCGCTTTCTTTCGTGTTCATAGTGAGAGTTACATACACACTAAACTGTCTGTATGTAACCATGAAGCTTCAAATGATGTAACTCTATGTGTGAAACATAGTACCTGTACATGTGCGAAAGAATAACACGTGTGTTGTTGCGCCGTATATACTGTACATTGAAGCCTCCATGCATGCGGATATGGCCTTGGAGCTAGTACACGTCATGCTGTTCTTTGCAATACACCAATTGAGGTTTCTCCCCTTCACAGGTAAAGGGTATGGGTTGGGCATGAAGCTACAAACCCGCTTCATGGGTTGGCAGAATTATTACTCCCTCTGGAAATTCAATGTTTAAAAATGAATTTATGAAATATGGACGGCATGTCAGCCCATAAGAAGTGCCTCCCACCACTCTAAGAACCATTCCCCGCCCGTGGGTACCAAAAGGTGGGGACCGAAAGGGCCAGGGGAGGCGCCTATTCGAACCAAAAAAAAAGGTCCCAAATCCTTAACGTAATATATCTATAGATGATTGTCATATTATTAGCATACTTTTGGATGAAGATGGGATTTAATTCGAGGGGTCTTGGGAAAAAATGAAGCTATCGCCACATGAAATACATATAGAAAGTTTGGAACATTTGTAAGCCATTCGATTCTACAAGGTCTATGGACTTCACGCATATTAATCGCATAAATTAGCATAATTTCTCCTGAAGATGTGGTTTGATTTCATGGGTAATGTGGGGAAAATGAAGCTATTGTCCAAGCAAGTACATATGCAGAGTTTGGTGCTTTTGTAAACTCTGTCCCCAAAACTCAAAAATAAGGGCTTAAAAGACCTGACTTACTGTATGGCGTAACGCTGTTATTTGACATGATATAGTATGGCACAAGCAATATATTTCTGCTATCAAGCAATGAGGAAGACAATGCCACACATCCTTGTCTGAAGGACAGTATTGACAGGTGCGTGGGAAAATTGTAGTCTTCTTGGTTCGGGCGAAATCTCGTAAGATAAATGCCTATCGTATTTTCTAACATCACCCTCTCATTATACGAGTTCCTCACAACATTCACTTCCAAAGACTCATATTATTGTACGTATTAAAAAAGTATTCGTATCTTAATTCACAAACTTTTATCAGTGATGACCTTATGAACTTATGATCGTTGAAGGTTTTGACCCTTTGAATTTAACCTAAACAAACGTCATTATCCGAAAATACACTAGATGTCCTTACTACCTGGTTTTAAAATTAGAAAGAAAAAATTAAAATGGAGTCATAATCATAGCTTTATCCTGTGTGCATGACAAGGCATAATATAAATGTTCTCCTTTCAAACATTTTTTGTTCAGTATGATGGATTTACAAGTACATCCATACTGAAGTCTCGGCTTATCTTGTATCCTTCTAATTTAAAGTGAAAGACAAAAAAATAAATAAATTGTGAAGTAATAACATTCAGTCCCATTCAGGGTTATTGATAAACGACATGAGGCCGACATGAAATAGAGCGAGTTAATTAATTTGATAATAACAACTAGCAGTATGTCATCCTCATTGTCTAAGCATAAAGGCGCCTTGAAACTAATCCCCCATCCCCGTCATTCTAAAGGTAGTATTTATCATGTTCAGGCAAAATGAGAGTGATTGAACGGTGCGTAATTTTAAAGGTATTCTTGAATTCTAGTAATGACAGAAATAAATTTCCACGGAATGAAATGAAACTTTCACTAAATTTTCCAGACTAACTGATAAATTATATCTACCAAACGATTTTTGAGTATCAGCTTTCTACAATTTGGTAAACTTTCTCCTGATTGACTGATCAAGTAAACCTCCTTCATCAAGGAAATATGCAAGTGTTATTTCTTGTAAGTATAAAATTTATAGTTTGTATGTACCCCCCTTGACCAATAGATTTAAAGGAAATGTAGCATAACCCTGTATACTCCATCGATGTTGTTAAGAACATCCTATAATCCATGATCCTATCCTCCAACATTCCACGGGGTTTCTTCTCCCAGGACCCACTGCGAACATCTTTATGAAATATGTAAATGGCAAAGAGCAAGTTTTATAAACATGGTATTACTCACTCTTCGTGTCACACATGTGCGGGAGTGAGTTGAGCGCATCTTTCATTCAGCTCATTGGAACGTATTTGACTTTACTAATGAGAGGCGGCAGAGTGTTCATTGGGGGCGTCCATACACTATTGTTTAATCGCTTCGATTAGGCCTACCCAATCAGAAAGAAGTGAATCCTTTCCAACTTAGGGATGGTCAAATGAAGTAAAATAATCGAGATCTTAAGGGCAACAACCCAAAAGACCAAGAGCTAATGAGACTGACATGTTGCTATAGTGGACCTTCTGGCAACTTTTCCGAGGGTTCACGAGACCGACACTGTCGGTTTCGTATTTCGTGGGCTGTCGGTCTCATGGGATGTTGTTCTACTGCAATGTCCCTGATTTCAAGGACTTCTCGTATTTCCTAGAGAGAAAATTTGGCTTAAAGGTTGGTCACAACCGGTCGTGCGTGTGGTCTGCGACGGATTTCGCAGAAAATCGTTGCGTCGCACGCACGGGCCTGCACGTTTATTCCAAGCACATAGGAGCACGCAGGACACGCAAGGAGGCTGGTGGATATGTCCAACAATCTCTACGTGTGGCTACGTGTTCTGATAAACGCACGTATCACGCGCAGCCATCGTACTTCCTGCGCGTGCTTCTTGCCACCATCGCACGGGCTCCTTGCGGAGCTCTCACGAAGCCCGTGGCTCGATCCGTACGGTACTAGTACGGGGCTGTACGTTTGCATCAAGAGTTCTTGCAGGGGTATGTTGATGAGGAGGGTACAAGGCGCCCAAGAGGAGATGCAGAGAGGTCTGATTGTGACCATCACAAACGAAGGACGTACGAATTGCATGGGTTGGCCCACAGCCATAGCCCATCGCAGCTGCGGACACGTACGTGCAAAAACACGCACGATCAGTTGTGACCATAGCATCATAGGTATAAGAGGTTCGTCGTCTCCTATGCCTTTCATGCTTAAAACATGAACTTATACTAACTTTAATTAGATGCCCACATATGTCTTATTAAGAACCATAGGCCCATTAGTTGAGCGCTTACCGCTAGAAGTCAACATGAAAAGTATTTTGGTGTTTTGAAAAGGAATTTGTTTTTCAATTTCTTATTTTGTTTCAAACGCAAGAATTTTCGTCCCAAAGAAACATATATTCCTGATTCGACTGGAATTAAAATGTTTCCCTTTCTAAAAAAGAAAAGGAAAAAAATAGTTGGATGGACACAACTTATCTTGATCGAGGCTCCTGTGAATAATGTAAACGTGTCTGCACACCCATACACCTGCGTCTTATACCCCAGTCACACCGCCAAAACGACCCTATAAACGGACCGATTCATGGTCACTGGGAGTAATGTAAATTTATGTGTGGTATGTTTTCGGTCTGGTGTCAGCCTTGCCGATGTGACTAGGGTGCGATACTCGTCCTACCCACGCCTCGGAGAAGACAGGAAAGATCTCATCATTCACGCATTTAAGGGTAGCGTCTATATCAATTTACATTAAGGATCGTCTCGGGCGGTTTTTTTTTGTTGGGGGTTTGTTGACCCGTCGACCACGCCCTTCTTCTCCCTCCCTCGCAGATCCATTCGACATTTACATAACGGTTTATCATTTAAGGTAAATCCACTTTATTATTTCAGCCGATGCGTCTTTAAGACAGAAAATATGTGAAAAAACTGTCAAAAAAGTAGATAATATAACATCCACCTTTAATTCAGCATTTTTCCCCCTGAGAACACAAATCAAAGGAAATTAGAAACCAATTCTTCCATCTTATAACCAGCCCTTACCATTTTAACATTTTTCTGTGCGCTTAGTACATCTTTACTCTTTT
This sequence comes from Heliocidaris erythrogramma, assembly GCA_025617745.1. Lineage (NCBI taxonomy): Eukaryota > Metazoa > Echinodermata > Echinoidea > Camarodonta > Echinometridae > Heliocidaris > Heliocidaris erythrogramma. The sequence continues at coordinate 47,020,961 of CM046855.1, read as the reverse complement.
ATATTGCCTCACTTAACCCATTGACGACTGAATTCTCTTATTCCCCTAGGCTTAATACGGGAACCGCCCCGTTCCCGTAGGCAATGGGTTAATATTCCACCTCTGTGTCCCCATTGATGTGATACTTAATCACAAGCGCGAGTGCAAACAGTATGCAAATTTCCCCAAATGCCCCTAGCAACAATTGATTTGGAAGGAAGATGAGGGGGGGGGGGGGGATATTTTGAAGATGCTCTTTACCGACTGAAATTGCTGTCAGCATTTTGATTTTCTTTATATCTTTAGAGATGTGCAAGTGCCTCGTTGCTTTCATTATACAGTATGTAATTTACCAAAGAGGAAGAAGGGAATTCAAGTTAAATTCTGGGGAAAACCCCGTATATATACATGAAATGTTCCAATGTGTTTGAGGTTATATGAGCTTGTTAAGCTGTAAAGCTGTTAAATCTCAACATGTTTACTATTTTATTACGCAAAGAATACGGTATGTAGTACTTATTCCTTTCTTTGCACGATGAAAAGATTATGAAATGTGCCTGACACAGTACAATCCTATCCTGAATAATTATACTGTTTGTCTCGAGGGCGAGATTTATACCCTTTATACCACTTTGAAACATCCAATTGTCTCGTTCAAAATCAAGTTTCAGTTAAATGTGCGTCAAATGCTTGATAGGTGACAAAGTTGCATGCAATGTTTGTCTACGCCAGACGATATTTAGCACATGAGATTCCCGCCATAACACCATTCCAACAAATTTACTCTGCAGGTCAGAAATACACGCGGTATGACACGTACTACTAATTTTGACCCATAAAGAATGACACGTCGTGAACTGGGGCAGGCATACCTAAAAGGAGAAACCGCGCCCCTTTCAAATGGATGCAATTGAATGAATGATTTATTAAAATGAGTTTTTTTTCACATTTGCATTCCACATTTCAACTGCGGAGAATGAAAACAAATCGTAATATCTAATACTAATTAAAAATGTAAAATTATATGAGATCCCTATTTAATAAATGCATCACATTATTTAAAAATTATTTCAAATATTTATTTATAAGTACGCGAGGATTTTAATATAATTTAGTTATCACTGTAGCTTGAATATCGACCATGTAGTTCAATTATTAGAGCATGAAAAATATCTAGTATGATAAATGAGACCAAACATGAAATTTGGAAGGAGACTCTAGGTTAAATTCCAGTTTTCTGCACTGGTTTTGCTGCCCTGCCCCCTTGGAAGAAGTCTGGTTATACTTTTGCTACGATTGATCAACATACATGGCTACTATGGCTACCGTAATCTATGTAATGATTGCCGGGGACAGGGAGAGTGGGTCAAGATGATGAGGGTTATTACAGAGGGCATTCACCTCCTTCAGTTGTAAACTCGTGTCACGTTAAGGGGTACATAGGGAGTGATGCATTTAGTCTCTCTCTCTCTCTCTCTCTCTCTTTCTCTTTTTATGCCCCTCCCCTTTCTCTTGCTATTTTGTTATTTTCTCTTGCGTTCCCAATTTCTCTTCTATGCATTCCACTTTTCTTTCTTCCTGTCTCTCTTCCTCGTTCCACTTTATTACTATATCCCTCTCTCTTGTTCTAAATCTCTCTTTCTATGTCCCCCTCCCCCTCTTGCTCTCTAATATTTAATTGGTTCTCATGTCCCTGTTCATGATTTGTTTTCCATATATGCATTACTTACTTTTTCATTCTATCTAAGAAGTCCTGGACAAAAACTCATTATTATTTTCTCTATTTCTCCCCTCTTCCTAAATGGTTTACATTCATTTCACCTTCATATTACCGTCATTGCTCAACATGGTAGAGGATACGGGAGCGCACAAAAAGGCGTTGGCCCTGATTTTTTATTCATTTAGTTTATTTACATGTATTTTATTTTATTTTACTTTATTTTAAGTTTTAATTTATTTCAATTGTTTATTTATCTATTTTTAATTATTATTTATTATTTTTATTATTTTTTTTAATTTATTTTTTTATTTTATTTTATTTTTATCTTTTTTTATTTTTTAATATTTTTTAATTATTTTTTTAAAAATTTATTTATTTATTTATTTTTATTTATTTATTTTTACTTTTTTTTTTTTTTTTTGGGGGGGGGGCAAAATTCGATAATTCTATGAAGAGAGTGTGTTCTAAGGAATTCTGATTTTTCGCATGTAGCATCTATCGGCGATTTACAGCATTATTGCATCAAACCACGAACCCGCCTCTGTGCTGTCTTAAGAAGATGTGAAATTTGTGGTTTCAATTTCTCATCCTAATTTTTCCCCATCGGGACTCATACCATTTTGTTTTTCGCCATCTTAAAATAATGATCATGGGATATGAGCGGGTTTTTCTATATTTTGACAAGCAAAAAAACAACAAAAAACAAGAAAAAAACCCCAATCCATTAGCCTAATGGGGGCAAATTCGGGGGGGGGGGTACGGGCCCGGTTGTGTCCTCTATAACCACCATTGCCTATAGGTACTGTCGTTACTATATACTGAACCGATTACTTGCACCATAAAAAGCTACTACGTTTTTTCGGACGTACAAGACATGTCGTGATGAAGCAATTGGGATGAGGCGTACACATTACTCATTGATATGGAGGCTATTAGTATTGAAAATAACATATTCAAAACAAAAAATGGGAAGCCTTCGTGATTTATAAGCAAAACAAGAAGATAGTAATTTGTGCTCTTCCGTCATAATTAGCTGGGAGCATCTTTCCACGATAAATAGGAAAATCTTTTTTCTTGGAGGACGAAAAAATGAACCTGCATCGGCCCCGTTCAAATATATCCTTCGTAAGATAAGCGATTTCCTGTGAATGTACGCAAATATATATCTTCAGTCTAAAATAATTCGCACGCCCTCATCAATAAAGATTAATTGCCTCAACACAATGATAAAAACATAGGCCTACAGCGAAATGAAAACCAACAAATACAGTAACCAACGGAAAAGCAATATCACCTGACCTCAATATTCGGAGAGATGACCAATAAACACAGATTTAACCCGCTTCCTGTCAAGTGATAACATCAAAATACCTTCGTGGTGTTTTGATCTTAAGTAGGTTGGCGTATAATAAATATGAAAGCATGATGATGAAAGGCTAAAACATTAAATACGGTGTTATGTATAAATGGAGACACATGACGTGTTGAGGTATTAAAGAAATCTGGGCCAACCTCGCCCTTGGCTCTTGTCTATCTTCCAGCTGACATATTTTCTTGCAATCTTGCGCATGCTGAGGAATTTTGATTTTGCGGGTCTTGAATTCGGCGCATAAACACCAGAGGACATGGTCGGGCGCAGACAACGTGGCGTGTGGTTTCTCTCGAAAACATTTCACCTCGAGGTTTTTACTTCCATTCACGTTTTCATTACTTTCAATTCCAGCCCTTGATTTATTTTTGAGTGTGTGTTCTATGTCTTTCTTACATTTTCTATTTCACTGGAAGGTTTGTGTCCTCTTATCGACCCACGTTAAAAACTTATCCTGGTTTTATTCATGATATACGCGTATGTCTCAATTCCTCACCTTTATTCCCCCATCTCATTCTCCTCTGCATAGTTACTTAGATAAACTATCTGCGTTTCCTATTCTTCTTTTCGTTATACCTCTTGATATTTCTTCTCAGGAATTTTGTTTGCAATCATATCTTTATTTCAAAGAAAAATATAGCAATATGCACATTTGCAACACGTAAAATAACAGAAGTAAGAAGCAGGTCCTTAAACCTATTCGGGTTCACGGCAGGTTTCTAATAGTAAAAGTATATTTTATACGAAAAACGAAAAACAAAAGACAAACACGAGCATGAAGTAATTGGAAAGAAATCATATCACAATATATTGGCATTAATGACATTAATGACAATGACAGTAATTATATTATCATATTAATTCTATTATCATATTAATTTTATTAATGACAATATGACGATGCTTATATACACTGTATACACCGTATTCATATTAGGGTAATTACGGGGAAAGCGGTGTTATGGTATATTTTTTATCAATCATGAAATATGTTTTAACATGCGCAAAATCTTGAAATATGCAATTTATCCTTACAATTATTGAGTAGCGTCGTGTTCATTATAGATTCAAACCCACACTTATTCAGTTTTAAAGAATAGATATACTATTACCTAAAAGTAGAAATAGAGTTGTTTTTACATAAATCACCAATCACTTATATGACTGTGATAATTATGTAATATCAAGTTTCACTACATTTCTCCAAACAGCAATATAACACAATGCTATAAATCATATATTTCCTAACAGTTATAATCACTTTGTGTCGACTACACCAGTGTTGTTTTATATTGTGGTCCATTTTGTGGTAGCTTTCGGTTGATGTGAGTATGCATGTACATCATGTATCACGACTTCAAATGATGTGCTGAATAGTCATGTTATTCTCAGACATCTTGTTTCCCTGACAGTCTCACTTAGCAAAACTGCATTGTATGAAAACCACACTTTGTAAACCCGACTCCATTTTCTTTGTCGTCTTTCGGCGTATTCATTTTCGTATATTCCTTTCAAGATACATCCGCTTTTCAATCTCTTTTCGAGAAACCGAGTCGGATGGAGTGAATCGACGGAGTATGATGGGGGTACCCCAACTTGCCTTCCGGCGTTTCCTGTACATTTTGTAGTTCTGCATTTTGAACAGTTCGCAGCAGGATGAATGTATACAGTCGTCGGGGTTAGGTCCCTCGAGAAGGCACCCCCTACGTGAGGTTGGAGTAACTGAATGTTTACTTTGTCAGCTTTTATCGTATAAAAACGAGATACACCATGTGGCCTTCTTCACCGAAAAGTGTAAATAAAATAAGCATGCGCCCAGCGCTGGTGCCACAAACGAGCAAAGGGGATTTGCACGGTACTTACTGGACGAGACACTTTGTACTGAATTCGCTTCTGGGCACATACTGCACGTTGTCTTTTCCATTGCATTTATTAAGTGATCAGAGGTTCGTGATGGCTTTGTGAATACATTTATAAGTTATACTACTCCCATGAAACCTGAACTAGCTTCAAACCAAATATTGTAACATTGCCGATCAGAACATTTACTACTTGACCATGCCATTTTGTAAATAAATGACAATTATTTTTCATCTTATGAAATTTCCATATGTTTGTGAGAATATAATTATTTAAAGTGAAACATGAAAATGCTTAAATTTATTTATACATTATAGGCATAAGCTTATACGAATGTGGGCTATGCTCAATGTCCAGCTGCATGGCATAAAATTGATACTTCTATTTTATATTATCTAAAGATGAAATCATTCTCTTCTATAATGTTTTCAACAAGGAAAAATAGAATGTGATATGTAACGAACCAGTTTATGATTTATAAGTGCCCAATGATTTTATTCAAACTATCCCAAATGTAATGTGTATCGTCCCAAACAAAATAAAGACACGTATTCTGATTTTCCATCATTTTTATCAATGGAATAGTGTATGACTAATTTGCATGCATGACATGTGAATTCATATAAACTCTGGACCAGACATGTCGTCTGCACTTGGCCCAAAGTTCCCGTCGTTTTCATCACCACCAACTGAATACGACTGCTTTCTCCCGCACAACGGTCGATTTCAACGGCGCCTCTGATTGGAACTACGGCTTCTCTCTTTTTTTTTGTCTCTCAGTGACATTGTATCTTTTTCGGAGATTTCTCTTTCGTCGATATTCTGCTCACTGAAAACCACTACAGATCTCGAGGTTAAGCTACTTTGTAAGCGATAGCGAAACAAAACGGATTTTTTTTTCTTCAGTGTATTCGATGAAAATAAAATGCTGCTGTTGCTAGGTCTCAATCCAACTACAAGAATGAAACATGAATTACATTTAATACAAATCTAGATAATTCCTAAATTTATCCCGACTCTGTTTGAAGTGCTTTAGCAATAAACGCTTTAATCAATCATCCTTTAAGACCTCCGACATGACTATGGTTTACAATAAAAGAAAACAACTTGTTGAAAAATCCAGATAACAGAAATCCCGTATATAAAGAATAAAATCCATATCTTGGCTAAACACTTATCCAAGCGTTTAGAAATTTTGCAATTCCCTTCCATTACAAATTTACAAAAATCCAAATAACAGAAATCCCGTATATAAAGAATAAAATCCATATCTTGGCTAAACACTTATCCAAGCGTTTAGAAATTTTGCAATTCCCTTCCATTACAAATTTACAAAAATCCAAATAACAGAAATCCCGTATATAAAGAATAAAATCCATATCTTGGCTAAACACTTATCCAAGCGTTTAGAAATTTTGCGATTCCCTTCATTTTACAAATTTTCAAGTAATTGAAATCTAGATCGAATCAAGAGTGAAAATAGAAGGAGAGAGAAGAGAGAGAAAGAGAGAAGTGGTAGGTTTTTGTGTGCAGAAAGGCAATTTGAATCAAGGCAAGTAGAGCATGTGTCTTCGAAGTAACTCGTAGCCATTTCTCAAAAAGTTCAGATCAAACGATTCATTTACCGTTGACTCAACAAGGTGTATCAATACTATTGCATGCCGATGCTCTAGATATAATAAAAATGCTATGCTGATACGCCTTGCCGGGGAATTCCAAGGCCAAAAAGGCGTAGCCGATATATCCCAGGCATCGGTAAGATACACTCAAAACAGCTTGATATCAATGCGTAGTATTGGCAAAAGCTTTACTGGTTATGCTCTATCAAGGAATCGACGAGTTATTCACCGTGCATACCTATGAATAGAATAGAGAAATGTGTGTGTGTGAGAGTGTGAGAGAGAGAGAGAGAGAGAGAGGTGTGTGGAGAAAGAGAAGGGAGATAGAGGGGAAAGGAGGGAGAGGAGGAGGAGGAGAGAGAGAGAAAGAGAGAGGGGCTGGATAAAGAAACGGTAGTGGATCCTGGAAAGTTATCCAAATCTCCTAATGTAAAGCCAAAAGATAAGGATACACGAGGAGAGAAAGAAAGAGAGAGAGAGATAGGGTGAGAAAGAAGTAATAAACTAAATTTGCGGTTGAACTTTCACCATCAAACAAAGTGTACATGTGCTTATGATCACTGCATCATAAAAATGAAATAACTAAGTGAGAAAGGCTGTCATTTTCATTTTTAATCTATTTAATAAAAATAACCCAAACATGACGCCATTTGTGATTGCCCATATCCAATGACTAAATTGATTAATTTCTTTCAAGATGATGAGTTATATTCTGTTAAAATTTCTGTCAATGTGTGCTTTATCATGATAAAAAGTATTATTCTCTCCGTGATCTTAACATTACTACATTACTTTAGCAGGAAATGCTGTACAAATACATGTACGCACGCGAGCTACATTTTGTGAATACGCAAAGAGAATCCTCGCTTTCCGTACAGACAGATCCACACTCATGCACGCACACACAATCATGAACACACCCTCGCCCACGCCAAACGGAGGCGAAATTGCAATTGCGTTGCATTTTTGTTATACATGAGCGGGTTCGCTTACCAGGAACGGACAAGGGGCATAGAGAAATCATATCGCGTTTCATCATATTTCTCGAAATCGCAATATAAACAATTCTACAAATCCTTTTCCAAACAGTTATGAATCGCTAGGACTGCCGCTTGGAAAATGTCAACTCCAGTATAGAATATGAGAAATAAACATCTTTTTGTGTGTGTCGGCTAAGCTGATAGAAAATGACATCGACTATTCATTTTGAAATATTTTTTTTCATTGCATTCTATTGCGTCACTTGTATTGCTTTTATACGAATATTTCTAGTTTTTACTGCTTTTGTAGCCTTTCGAAATCAATTAATAAAGGGTTATATTTATATAAATTTCCTTTAAACACTTTTGTTTGAGATGAATTTTCGATAACAAAAAAATAATGTTTTCTTAACTCTCTTTTAATCTGTATTGTTTCGAATTCTGTTGCCAAACTCCAAGCATTATACCTTCCAATACTAAAGTGGGTTTTTTAAAAGACAGCTTGCCTTGTTTGGCAGTTGGTGTCTGGTACTCATTATATTGAAACATCTCTTACAAATCACATTTGACATAATATTATGCCTCGCAGGCTTACGCAGATAGTTACAAAATTGTCCTGTGCTTGACATTTCGCAATATGTTTTTTCCTGTTTATCATGTGATGATGTCACGTGATATCATTTTGATGACGTGGCTTAAACATACATTCTATCACGTGCTTGAACATAACTCGATTGTTGGATATGCACGCGAAGAATGAACCAAGAAGAATGAACCAAGCTCTCTGACAACACAAATCTAACAAAATAAGCTGGGATAGCCGGTAACAAGCGTCTGTTTTCCTTTCTTCCCATTAAAACTTTACGAAGTCTGGTTTTAATTGCAGGAAAACATCCATCGAGCAATTTTAATATTTTTAGATTTGATTGAACACTACAATGTAATATACTAGTTATAGGACTGAATAAATGATACAAATCCTTCACACATAAATATTGACTCAGAGGTGTTGGAAATACATCTACTAAATTAAAAGATAAAAGAGGGGGAGCATAATTTAATGGAATGAGAATTGAATTCTAAACTTTTTTTTCTTCCTTGAATTCGCCAGTCATTTCCTAAGTTAAATATCCTCAAATCATTGGTGACCCAAAATTATGGATAGAAAATTCTACTCTGGGCTTTGGAAATAGATTTATATTCTATCAATTTCAGACAGCAAATTGTCAGATTTTTTTCGCAAACAAATATTCCCCTCCGCGAGCATGTTGATATTCGCTGATATGGCTGACATAAAAACAACCAATATCAATAATATGCTCCCCCCATCATCGATTGGTTTACGGGAACAAAATATGTTTGTAATAGAATGCTTATACTTGTGAACATTGAGTTTCTTAATATGAATTGTTTGCCTTTAAATTTAAACCAACGTCTGGTTTTACTTGTCAACATGTTTTGATTTGAAAGTGAAGGATATCGACAGCTTTACAGGTACATTGCAAAAAGGGTGGGTCCAGATATTAAATGTCGTAACAGAGAGAAGAAATAAAGAGAGAGAGAGGGGAATATGGGATTGTAATTCAGTAGAGAGTGGGAGGCGGAGACAGAGAGCGAAAGAGAAGACACAGAAACGGAAAAGAATGCAGAGGGAGGGCAATATATAGAGAGCGCTGAAACACTTTTAAACGAATCTGGAGCACGGCCTAGTATGCCATTATGTTTAGTAATTACTAGAAGAGAACATAGTTTGCATCAATACATTAACGGCTTTCGGCTTGACCCGTTTTCCCCCGTTCCATATTGCCACTGTGGTTCAAGCAAAGTCGACATAGCAATCAGCTGAATATACGTCACAAAGAATGGAAACCTCTGCGTGCTTTCATTATACAGAACTAGTACAATATGCATTGTCAAATATAACGCGCTATTAGGTATTATAGAATGTTGATCATGGTTTCAGAATCCCTGCAATCTCATTGGTCAAGAGCTGTGCCTTGAATTTTACTGGCCTGCACGTTCGATATCAATAATTATTACGATCACTGACGATAGCCACTGTAAACATGCTATCGATATTTATTTTAGCGAGTGCGAAAGTCTGAGCTGAGAGCCGCGATATACGACTTTTTAATGACGGAGAATTGCAAGATTTGAGACAAAATTCAGATGTTAATGATAGTTGACTTCGGATTCTGATGGTAAGCCCAATAAAATCCGATTATAGGTCTACCTGTTTAAAAACAAGCAAACTGAAAAGGCGATTAAATGAAAATTAGTGCAGTGTGAAACTGAAACTTCAGACCGTACGCTGCATGCACTGCACTGCACTGCACTCTGCAGTGCATACGGTACGGTGATTCACTACAGTCTACAGCGCAGCATACACTGGTCTGGGCTGGCCTGGATTATGGGCTGACCAGACTTAAAATTTGTTGATGCAAGACTAGAAGTTCTCTTTGCATTAATTCTTTAAATTACTTGCTTTAATGTAAATAGACTAGATTATATCTAACTTGGGCTTGTTGTTGACATGAGTGACAGATTCTAAAATAAAAAAGTTGACAGTCATGATTGACAGTAGTTAGCTTAGCCTAGGCTTAGGGTCAAGACTCTAACACTGAAAAAAAATGAAATTCTGAAATTTAACCTAATTAGCCAGATTTTCAGTTCTCTATGGAAGTCATTAAATTTCTAAAATCTATTTATTATGCATGGAAATGATTTACCAGTGCCATGCGTCCGGTAAATTTGAGCCATGCGTCCGGTAAATTTAGCCATGCGTCCGGTAAATTTCAGCCATGCGTCCGGTAAATTTTTTTACCGGACGCATGGCTCACTTTCACTGGATGCATGATTGGGAAAAAGTTTGATTTTCACTTTTTTTTTACCCATTCTATAAAACAGATGATGCACAGGTATTTTTCGTGGGTCGGTAGGAATTGTGTACCCTCGGTACCTCTGAATTTTGTCCGAAAATTCAGAGGTACCTTGTGTACACAATTCCTACCGACCCACTCCAACCTGTGCATCATTTGTATAATATTAATTGTTGATCATGGTCACGTAAACCATTTAGCAGCTTTACCTTTTGCTTGAAAAATGTTGACCAGTATCTTTAAAAGTCCTTTCAGCTAACAAAGTCTTGATGAACTTAGGCACAGGCCTTGAACATTTCAGCTCTGGCATTTCGAAAAAATTTCATCTTCGAAATCCTCTTAGGATCTGTTTGTAAAAACACAAGTAGTAGCCTACACTGTAAAAAATAACTGTAAAACTACAGGTTTCCTGGCCCTTGAAATTACAAGTTATTGCCGTCATTTCAATTTTACAGGCTTTTTCCTGTAAAACAACAGCAAGTTTGTTGGTTTACCGGAAATCAGCATTTATTTTCAATCGCCCGATAAAAAACACCGTTAAAAAAACATTTTCTCATATTTTAACAAGTTACCCTGTTAAATTACCAAATATGTGGGAAAACACTTATATGAATATTCATGAATTTTTAGTAAGCGTATGGTTTGGGGTTGCCCGATTTAGTAACTGTCACAAAAGGAATAAAAAACTATAAGGTGCATATTAAAGATTGCATTAAATTGAATTAACTAGATAGGATATGTTTAGGATAGGATAGATTAAGGTAGAGAATAGGATAACATAAAGCATGGCTATACACTAATAACTGTAAAACTACAGACTTTCTGGCTTTCCTTGAGACTGACTACAAATTATTTTAAATTTACAGTCTCTTTCCTGTAAAAAAACGGAAATATTTTTTACAGACTGTAGTTTTACATGAGGCTCTATAAAAATAACGTGCACTCCTGGCGTTTCGACTGCCAGGAAATGTCCTGAAAAAATACCCACATATTTTTTAACAGTGTACTCCTGGCCAAGGTAATTAACGTGTTGCCACATCTCATTTTAGTGTTATAAAAAATAACACTGGAATACGCCATACTCTTGGATATTCAGGCCCTCTTGCAAAACTAACAGAACGTTTCCTGAAGTAATCATTTAGAATCTTGATGACGTCGTATTTATTACCATTTTACCCAATTTCCCGGGGCCGATTATTGCTCGTCACTCGATGGCCCGTTAATGTCTGATTTTCTCCGCTTCGCCCATCATGCACATCGCCCTCCAGCCCCTCGCTCCGTCGTTATTCATACATGGTTATGGCCTTAGTAAAATTGCTTTCAAAGCCCCTTCTGCTTGGAGTGACGGGTGAATGTCTCTTTGGGACAGTGCAACGGAGAGTTAGTACGGGGAAATGAAAAAAAGAGAAGATATTTAGCTTGCCCAGTAAATAGAAGTTTACCATCGAAAATATTGAGCTATATTTTCTATTCGTGTCACAGTATAGATTTATTTTGCTCGTTGTGGAACGATGATGTGACCTGCGATGACCTTGTTCCGTATGCCCCACAGAGTAAATTCAGAATGAGCTGTCATTTAGCGCCATGGTCTTTATTGATTTCATCCGCTCATTCGCAGAAGAGCACACCATTAAATGTGAGCTAATTTTCAATCTAATGTGTCAATAAAAAGGCCAGAGCAGTTCACATCCTAGCCATATCAAATTCTGTCACATTTCTTTAAAAAAAATTATTTAATCAATATATATATATTTACTTTGTGTTTATATGATATTAAAAATATTTTATTATTCACATTAAACTGAATAACACAATAGTAAAATTAATATACAGGTATTATGACAGGTGTCCGAAAATCTTAACCGATATTACTGTGTGGTATAGCGATAGTTGACTCACTGTGTGTTCCGATTTACATCATATATATATATACAGATATAATTTTATTGGCTAGATAGTTTAGCTTATGAGTCGTACAGCCTGTTTCACCCGAAGGTTCATCAGCTGATGAACCTTCGGGTGAAACAGGCTGTACGACTCATAAGCTAAACTATCTAGCCAATAAAATTATAGACAGCTCCTCCAGTTGAGCACTTTTAGAAACTGCAGTGTATTGTACATTACTGTACATGACTTATATACAGATTTATATAATTGTGAGATTTGAAAATGAGAGAATAATGGTTGCGGAGCTTAAATCAAAGTTCCCCATAGCTGTCTTTCCTTTTGATTTTTTTTGCAAATGTTGAAAAAATGTTCAGAAATACAAAAGAGCACCTACCTGTTCAGCCTGTGAGTGGATGATGAACAGTAGTGCAGAATTTATATGGAAATGTGACTTTTCTATCAATGTACTTGATTTAAAAATCTACAAGAAAAAGAATTGAACATGCGATGTTTTACAAATCGCCCTAACTTCAGTCGTCTTCTTCTTCTTCTGCTTCAACTAATGTTGGAGCGATATGAGCGTCAGGACATGGCGGACCTGAGTGCTATACAAAAAGGTACCATTATTATTCTTATTATTATCATTACTTCTTCTTATCCTCCTCTTTTTTGGTGATTCCTATATGTTTTCGCTGTCCGTCAGTGTGAAATAACTTGCAGGCGCAATGATACCGTATGTACAGCAAAATGTCGAGTTGTTTCACTCTCTATACAATGTCACACGTCACGCCGATATATCCAATACCATTTTGACACCTAAAGCGACTCATATCACGAACAAATTTACGTGGAAAAACGCAATTTGGGTTATCCTTTAAAGAATAGTGAAGTTCTGATGAGAGTGAAAATTATTCAGCAGCTATTTGAAAGAGTATCATAATTGCCATGTCACACGGGAAGGATTTCTCTTCAAATGCCCTCATATTACAAATATAACTAGAAATAGTTTTAAAACTTTGGATCATATTTTGATGCCACATGTGTATGTAGTCCCATATACCTATATCTGTGTGCAAAGCTTTTCACTGTATGCAATTTGTCATCATTGCGATGATTCTAATACCTGTTATTACACCATTTTTCTTAGAAACTACATAATCAATCCTTTCTAATAACATCAAGTTTCTTTCACGATGAAATCGCATGTCCAGAACTCATCTGTATCTTTAAAATCTCTCCTTAGAGGAGACTTCCCTCACTCGTCACCCCTATAAAGAGCTTTACATGTCGTGTTTAAATCAAACAATTTTCTCTCTTCATCTTTCAACAGGCCTAAGCAACTGTTCATCTCTATGTTTAGTCTAACACATTCATGTCTTATCATAAAACAATGACTGCATAGTTGCATACCCAGACACGTTCCACAGTAATACCCCAGTCACAATAACGAGACCAATACCAGACCGACTACAGATCGAACAGAAATGCACATTACCTCGAATGGCCAAGAATCTGTCGGGATGGAGTCAGTTTGGAGTTGGTTTCGCGGTGTGACTGAGACACAATCACGCATCATCGTAATTACATGAATGCACAACAACATGGGGTCTTAACAGCATAACACAATGTCATGTGGCTTAGCAGTTGACTACGTATGTAATAAGTATACGACCTCTTGTCTATAAAGAATGATGGATGAGTTGATGAAAGTTAAATAGTGACATGGTTTACAGTGAAGTTGTTGAGGTAGCAAATATGCAAGCTTCCCAACAAAAAACTATAATGTAAGCGAAAAGTGGATTGCTAAGCTATTCAATATCGAGGTTGTGTCCCAGATACATTTCCTGCATACGAATGTGATTTCATTAAAATATAAATGTGGCAATACATTTCGTCGTCGTGTTTACGAACTGACGAATCCGTGCACGGTGCGCAGAAATGTGAATTGGCGGGAAACGAATTTACAGATTTAGGTGTTCTTAGATAACGGAATTTGCTTTCGTTGCATAATTTCATGTATCGATATATACATAAAAAGAAAGCTCATGCCTTTAATTTTGAAATGGTGTATATTATAATGTATATTAATAAGGAATAAGGAAACACTTGCCATTCAAACACGATTCGACGGTTCGTAAAACTGTTTTCTCCAAAGCGCGCATGTGTGCACGTCCGCGGATTCGTCAGTTCGTAAAAACGACGATTTTCTATATTCAAGCTGCAAATCTCTGACTTGCATTGATCATTGTTACCTCAAACACGTATGATGATGGCGATGCCATCATAGTTTTGAAGCAATACGTCGATAAAAAGCGGGAGCACTGTGCATTGTTTACTGGTGAAGGCTCTTGACTCTCATACGAAAGGTCCAGGGTTCGATCCTTGGTCGGTGCTTACACACTTGGACAATGTGTATTTGTCCCTCTCGAGCGAAATGTATTAAATGAATACCCATCGGAGAGGACTTAAAGCCGTCGGTCCCCTGGTTGCTTACTTACAAGCATACACATGATTCTCAGCAGTCAGGTAAAATGAACCATCAAACCCTTTCACACCTTCTCAACTTTTTTACCTGGCAAATGCTGGAGCCCTCAAGAAGAAGGGAAGCTATACCCTGGGTAAACAAGACCATATTCATATAATTGCCATTAGTCAGTAGTGGCTACTATAACGAATCGCCCAATATTACGAATCACCCTTCAGGCAATCTGTTACTATGATGTGAAAAGGAATAATTTAAAAGTGAACAAAGCTGATGAAAATAATAATATTTTAAAATAAATCTAAAGAAAGAAACGTATATATTTATATGGTTTTTATGTATATAGCCAATCCATATGCCTTTCATCTCCAGATGGAAAATATTCATAAACCAATAATCCATATGTCTAAGTGATCCAATACATAATATTCTAAAGCAAAATTAGAAGAATGGATGACTTAGAAATACTGCGTTGAAACACTGCATTTTTCAATATTACCTTATTCTATTATGTTCGAAAAGATTACATTGAATTTTCATTTCCGTGGAATTACTTTGCATCTTTTATCATTTCAATTCTGAATTATTTGCAAAATCATAATCATCTATCACAGTGGCCTTTACCGTAAAGATATGAATGCTAACATTTTCCTGCATCTCGTAGCTTATTTGGAAATGTAAATCACAGGTCTCTATATAGTATCTCCTAAAATATTTAACCTTTCTTTTGTGTCTTTTACTTAAACCAAATTACTAAAATATCTTCAGTCTTTTTTCTGCTTCTCCCGACAAAAACGTAAAATCGCTCAGGAAGATGAAATTGTGATGTAATTGAATGTCCTTGAGAAAGAAAGGTGCAAATTTTCCATTTCTGGAAGATTGAAGCGAGTGCAATTGAGTTAAATAAAAGAGCATACAGAGCTGAAGATTGAGGATGTATAGAAGAAATGTATGTTTGTTGTCGTGCTTTCTGGATTGCCGATGTTGACTGTGTGGTTGACACTTGTACAGAATAAGACGATGAGAGAATTCGAAAGCTATTCTTTATGTATAATGCGCATCTTCTTCTTCTTCTTCTTCTTTTGTATCGAAGGAGCATAGTGTGAGAATGATCAAAGACATAACATTTGAATTGTCTATGTTCAAAATGCTTGAGAGCGCGAATCATGAAACAACTGAACTTCTTTTTTGCGTACATGATAATCTTCGAATCTTAAAATATACAGGAATATGGAAATTATGAACCAT
This sequence comes from Heliocidaris erythrogramma, assembly GCA_025617745.1. Lineage (NCBI taxonomy): Eukaryota > Metazoa > Echinodermata > Echinoidea > Camarodonta > Echinometridae > Heliocidaris > Heliocidaris erythrogramma. The sequence continues at coordinate 47,004,938 of CM046855.1, read as the reverse complement.
TAACATGGAAACACAATTTATCTTAGTTTTCTTTTTTTTTGCAATTGAGAAACTGGAATCCTTCAGATGAGGTGAGATTGTCTTATTTAATTCTGGCACCTGTTTCCCCCTGAATACCTCAATGGATTTTATTCCTAACACCAGGTCAAGCAGCACATGTTTCAACATTCGATTTATTCTGAAAAATCTGGGAGAAATAAAGAAAGAAAGAAATAAGAGACAGAGGGAGGAAGAGAAGAGGGAGAGAGAGAGAGAGAGATGTGAAATGAAATGTCGATTTTTTTTCCCCCGAAGGAGCTCTTTCCTGCGTTGCCATGGGAATGGAGAGAAGTCCCTTTCTGGAACATTTAATTGCTGAAGGCAATTCAACCTAGGGAGATCCTTACCCCTGTTATAAAGCCTTCCGTAGCTCGGGGACGATGATCGCTTTATGGCGTACTTTAGTAGGAAAGGTACTTTGGTTTAGGATTAAATCTATTTGTTACCCCCAAAACAAAATCAGCAAAAAAACCCAGTAATGTATACATTACGTATTCATATATAGATATTATAGCTATGTTGCATTGTTGCATTGTGTGTTGCACCTTATACAGTGTCATCATCACCCTAAAGTCCCTGTAGGTTGACATGATCATTGGTGCAGAATGCTAGGAAATGCAGATTTTGAGGTTTCAACGGAAAGAAACAACTTTATGTCTTTTGAAAAAAAGGTTTGAGGTGTCTCCAGAAAAAGGTTTCAAGAGAAACCAAGTACTTAACTCTTTCAGTGCCGATGTCACATATATGTGACTGATAGACTTGTCATTTTCATTCACCAATTTTTTTTGTATTACTCGACCACAGGATAAGTATATGGCGGTCAATGTATATCAACATTTTGAGCATGAATAAAGCAATCTAAATATATGATTATAATTATATGCTACCACTGACATTTTTAGAGAAATTACAGATTTTTAGAAAGACATTACCTTATTTCAACATTAAACAATAGTAAACAAATGAGAAACCAAAAAATGGACAAAAAAGAAACTCAAATGTAATTTTGAATAAATCTTATGCATAAAGTTGGGTAAAGTAATAATGTTTGGTATCATAAGAAATGGTAATAAATTTCCTACAGTATTGTACACAATATTTTGTGAAATAATAGATGGTTAATGAAGTGAAAACATTTGAAAAGTAAGCATTGATCACATGTTTAAAAAAAAGAGAGAGCTTGACACAGTAATATTTAAACTAGCAACATGAAGGTTACTCTGCATATAAATGTTATGGATAGAAATTATACGAAAGATCTGCAGTGTAATGACATCCGTGTTCATTTCACTGATTTCATTTGGCACGTGAAAATTCTTGCTAGGGATTTTAAACCATCAAAATAATCTTCCCTGTAATTCTGTTCTGTTGAAAATCAGTAATAGGGTAACGGTAACACTACTGTTTACTTCCATTTTCCTCGTACAATCACGAAGCTCCATACTGAAGTACAGCTTCTGAAACACAAAAATACCCAAAAATATCCCCGAATTGTAAAATCAGCACTGATTTTCTTATTTACTATATAAATCTATATACCTACCTATTATGCCAGTAGTCTTGACTACTCACGCGCGTCAACACGCTACGGCCATCTTCCTCTTTTGCGAGCAACCCCAAGTAGAAACATGTTGCTTGCAAGGTGAGGGGAAGGAGGGAGGGTCATAGGTAGGTATATAGATTTATATAGTAAATAAGAAAATCAGTGCTGATTTTACAAATTTACTGCAATAAATCATATATACCTACCTATTATGCCAGACCAGCGCCAACTCAAAGACCGGGAGGCATGTTTCAAGCAGAAGGGAATAGGATTACACCAAAGATTACAAACAAGACACAGCGGCCTTCAAGGTGGCTGACGCAAACATAGCCTCACCTGCGGGAACATCCCTAAGGTAGCAAGAAATGAAGGAATTGGACGAACGCCAATAAGCAGCCTTCAAAATATCAACAAGCGCCACACCTTGAAACAGAGCCCAAGAAGTGCTGACACTACGAGTATCATGAGCACGAGGCTTACTGTCGGATAAAAGAGCCTCTGTGCCAGCGGCCCTAATAGCCTCGACGATCCACCTAGAGATGGAATCAAGAGAGGCAGGAGAAAAAGGCTCTCTAGTGATCAGGAACAACTGATCATCCTTACGATAAGACTTAGTCTTATCAATATACCATTTCAGAGCCCTTACAGGACACCAAACTTTGTCCTCGCGCACAGAAGAAAGGTCAGAAAGCGGACAAAGAAAAATCTCAACAGGGCCAGAGGCAGCTGTCTGATTCTTGGCAATAAAAGAAGCCTTAGGAATCAATCTAACGCCTTTTCTCTCCCAGCGAACATGACCAGGAGTAAGACAGAGAGCATGAAGAGTACTGCGCCTCTGCCCAGAGGCAATAGCTACCAAAAAGAGCGTCTTAACCGTAAGATGATGAAGCGAAGCTTCACCTAACGGTTCGAAAGGAGGTTTCGCCAAGGCCTCCAGGACCTTAGGCAGACTCCAAGACGGTACTAACTTAGAAAAAGAAGGTCGTTTCAGAAAGAACGAGCGAATCAAACCACTTAGTAGCGGGGAATTGGAAATCCCCGAACCATCTGAGAAACCCGAATGAATGGCCCCGATCGCCGAACGGTAGCCTCGGATAGTAGAGATAGATCTCCCTTTGTCAAATAACGAGATTAAGAAATCCGCAATTGAACCAACAGGAGCCTTAGAAGGGGTTTGATTTCTCTCTTTACACCAAAGGAAAAAGACCGAGAGACGGGAATTGTAAATTTCCCTAGTAGAAACCCTACGACTGGACATTAAAAAGTCCGCGGCTCTATCAGAGAGACCCGACTGTCTTGCAGATTCCCTGACAGGGGCCAAGCAGTCAAATGAAGGGACTCCGGACTGTGGTGAAGAATCCCCGAGAGGGGCTGCAACACCAGATCCGCTCTTAACGGGAGAACGAACGGTTGAGCCCTTAGGAGGCTCATAAGCTCTGGAAACCAATTCCTCCTGGGCCAAAAGGGAGCTATTACAAGCACCCGCGCCCGATCTTCCCTGATTTTCCGCAAGACACGCGGAATCAGTTGGAAGGGAGGAAAGGCGAATCCCTGAAGGTTCTCCCAGCTGAGGGAGAAAGCATCTAGAGCCCATGCTCCCTGATCGCGAACACGGGAGCAATACTTCGGCAGCTGGTGATTTAGCACCGACGCAAATAGATCCACTTCCAGTGGACCTAGGCAACTGCGAATGCGGCAAAAAACCTCCGGATGGAGCATCCATTCCGATGGAAGATACCTGCCCCGAGACAGAAAATCCGCAATGAGGTTTTCCCGACCGGGGATGAAAGAGGCCACGGGTGTGATCGCCATGCGACGACACCACCTCCACAGCTGAGCTGCTAGGGCATTCAGGGCAGCCGAACGAGTGCCTCCCTGCCGATTGATATATGCCGCCACAGTAACATTGTCCGTGAGAATCAGAACCGAACGACTGAGAAGTCGACTTCTGAAATGGAGCAAGGTCAACAGAACTGCCATAAACTCCAGGACATTGATATGGGGAAGAGTCCCAAGATGAGACCAATCCCCCGCAACCGTGCTGCCGTTGCAGTGTCCTCCCCACCCCAACCGAGAGGCGTCCGTCGAAACCGATATCGACGGGAGAGGGGCAGTGAAGGACCTGCCTCGCGCGAGAAACTCCTCGCTCGTCCAACAAGAGAGAAGAGACTTGATCCTTACTGGTACTGGAATCCAGACCAAAAGAGAGTCTTTTCCCGGCTTGAAGAACCTGAGGAGATGTCTCTGAAAAGGTCTCATGAGGAGCCGGCAGTCCTCTAGAACGTCGACTAGACTGGCTAGATAACCTAAAAACTGAAGCCACTGTCTGGCCGTGACCCTTCTGGCCAGCAAGAGCTTGCGAGCCGCAGAGACAATGGTGAGAATCCTGTCTCGACTGGGCCGAGCCAACTGATTCCGTATGTCTAACACCGCCCCCAGAAAAACTGGGCTGCGAGTAGGAACTAACTCTGACTTTTCCCAATTTATTAGGAAACCTAAGTCTTGAGTAAGAGAGACGAGCAAACGAGTCTCGTCCAACAAACGATCGCGCGACTCCGCAAGGAGAAGCCAATCGTCCAGGTAACAAAACAACCGAAGGCCGCGTCGCCTCAGAGAGGCCGCCAGCACAGCTACAACTTGAGTAAAAACCCGAGGGGCCGGGCGCAGCCCGAAGGGAAGAGCCCGAAAACGATAAGTCTCTGAGAGGAAGGAGAACCCCAGAAGATCGCGGGATGCGCGATGAATGGGAATGTGAAAATACGCGTCCTTGAGATCTATCGAGACCGCGTAGTCCTTCCTCTTGATCAACGGAATAATGGAGGCGAGAGTCTCCATCCGAAAATGAACCGGAGGAATGAATTTGTTTATCCTTTTCAGGTTCAGTATCAAACGAAGTTTTCCCGAGCGCTTGGGAATAACAAAAATTGGAGAAAGGGAAAGAGACGGCCTGTCTCTTACCCTTTCTATAGCCCTCTTTTCCAATAGAGACTCGATCTCCTTTGAAGCATGAGATCGAGCCAGGGCAGACATGGGAGGTGACCGAATTCTTATAGCCCCTCCGGGGAGCGAAGCGAAAAGATCTATGAAGAATCCGTCTCGCACGACGGAGAGAACAAACGCGTCCCCGGAGATGGCCTCCCAAGCGGGGAGAAAGGAATGAAGTCGGCCACCTACCAAATTCGGAAGAACAAACGCTCGGGGAAAAACATCAAAACCCAGGCTTGGCCTTATGCGAAGCCGTCGCCTTACCACGAGAACCTCTCGAAAAGCCCCTGCCACGACTCCCTCTCCCGCGAGGAGGAGGAGGCTGCGGCTCAGAAGGCGGGACCCTAGACACACGACTGCGTTGACCCGAAGCGGGACCAGCAGGCCTACGCCGGATAGGGGCCCGCGTTGACTTAGAGCTAGTGTGAAACTGCTTAGTCATATCCGAGATCTGTTTTCGCGCATCGATCTCTCTCTGAAAAACCGTAGCAAAGTTACCACCGAAAAGCGAAGGACCCCGAGACGGAACATCCCGGAGAAGTTGAGCAATGCCCGACTCTCTAACACCCAGTGCCGAGAGAGCCAAGGTCCTGCGACGGAACGTAGCCGAAGCAGCTGCGGTGGAAAGCTGCGACCACTGCAGACAAAAAAGAGTATGCAGCAAGTCGTCAATAACCAGCTTGTCACCATCAGTAACATTCAACTCCTCCGCCCTGGACCTAAGGTCGGAGAGAAACCCTTGAAAAGCCGCCAAACGCATACCTGACCTAACCTGGTTTTCAATATTAGACCAAAGCTTATCCTCCGCCTTGAACGCAGCGGAGGTAAGCGGATTAGTCGCCTGCAAGCGACGACCAACTTCTAAAATCTCAGGAGAAAGAGTCTTAGCTTTGAAAAAGCTGTCTTGATCATGAGAACCGAAGGCGAAAGCCTTACCCTTAACCGCAGTAGGGCGCTTAACCAACAGCGCAGCCTCAATGCGGTCATACTCCAGCTTGAAATCCTCCTCGAGAGCAATACCCTCGGAGGAATCCTGCTGCTTAAACCAACGCGAAGTCGAACCCTGCGCGCGGGCTGACTGAAATTCAGGGAGATATTTAGACAACAAAGCAATCGCTTCCATCCCACACAGGGCGAGCGATTGAGGCTCCGCCTGCCCAAGCGATTCAGAAACCGAAGCTTGAGAGGCCGCCTCCAAGTCTGGTTCCACCCGAGTGGAATGAGACAAAGGACCGCAAACAAAGGACTCAGCAGGCAGAGCCCCGCATGGTTCAACAAAAGTCTCCTCGCCCGGCGGCGCCCCAAGGGCCGCGGGAATAGGAGGCACATGCGAACCCGACTCAGACAAAGACGAATCAATCACAAAAGGCTGATTAGTCTCAAAGTCAGACCCCTGAATAGGGACAGAAGTCAGGGTTGAAGTAGCCGGTACAAAGGACCAACCCTGATTCTGAGCAAAAGCCCGCATCATGCTGAACATATCAGCTTGAGAGGAGCTAGCCGGGTTAGCCAGGCCAGACGGGCAAGAGGTCGGCAAAGCCTTGCCACTTTTTGCCTTCTTCTTGGCCTTTTTCTTGGCTGGCTCGACAAGAGTCGTAGCCGAAACCCTTTTCTTAGAACGCTTAATCGGATTCGTTCGGATCTCCGAAGCCGCTTCGGAAACACGAACCGAACCCTCCGCGGAGGGACGTTCACCTCCCTTAAAGGGATTAGAGCGCTCAGGGCGTAAGCCCAAAGAATCGCCCAAATCACCCATATTGGCTAAGCAAGAAGATGCAATAGCCATGGGTTGGGAGCTAAAAGCACCCAGTGCGGGGGCAGACCGAGATGACTCGGTATGTGCCCGATGACTACTAAAGGCGTGTGAACCCACTATTGGACCGCTAGAGAGCGGCAATAGGGGAGCACTAGTAGTCACGCACTCAGGTGAAAACACCTGTTGCTCCGAAGAGCGTCCATAATTGTTAGCTCGAGCATTCCCATTAGCTGGCAATGTAGACAGCCCAGGAAGTACTCGTTCCCCCATATGGCGTCGGCCGGGGGCTAGGGTTTGAGAACCCAGACCAACATGGACTAAGCCCGTGGGTTGCCCTGCAGTAGTGGGGCGCGTCTCCCCTAACGGATCAGAGCGAGTGAACGCTACCGTACGGGAAACAACCGCCCCCCCCCCCCCCCCCTTCTGGTCTTGACGACCGGGGGATTGGATTCGAGATATCCAAACCACTAGAATCTGACGCCACCCACCCCGAAACCACGGGCTTCGGAGTTGACAATCCAGACTCAGTTAACGCCACCCGTCCCGAAGCCGCAAGCTCCGAGACTGGCAAACTCTGCAAGGAAACACCACTAGGCAACTTACCCTTAGCCCTCCTCCCTCCCCCATGTACCGAAGTACTCGGGAGAGTTCTGGAAGGCCGAGTCGTCTTGCTAGACGACTCTTCGGAAGAAGCAGGTCTCCGTGACCTAACTGCTTCTGTACACTGTACACTCGGCACTCGACAAGCACAAGGTACGATAATACGCCAGCGGCGGTCTGTACCAGACTGGAAGAAGAAGAAGAAGATCCATACCACTGCAATAAAACAGACAATAAAGTATACTTTTCAAAATAAGAAATACTTCAACTGAATGCAGTAAATAAGACTAAAATTATTTGGGAGATACGCACAAAAAATTTTCACAGCCAAAACCGTAAGAACAAACACCAAACCCAAAGGCTCGATGACAAACGGAAACACCCGCAAGCACACAGATATATCTACGTGGGGCTGACCGTGAAAGAGAAAAATAAATGCCAAGAAAGGAATCAAAATATCCCTTGCAATCGGCAAGAGTGACTACTAAAACACCAAGTACTATAATCTAAGCGAATATAGGTACCTAAAAGTGCTTTAAATATGCGAAAAAGCGCGCCTAAAAGATACTATACGACCTGATTTCAGGAGCGCTGTGACAAGACGTCCTATCTCGTCGGGGGCGAGCAAGAAAGAGGAAGATGGCCGTAGCGTGTTGACGCGCGTGAGTGGCGAAGGGGACAATAGGATTACGGGGGGTACGCACAATATTGTGACTCATGTGTGTTAAATTATCGAAGGGGTCCCGTAGTCAAGACTACTGGCATAATAGGTAGGTATATATGATTTATTGCAGTAAATAAATAACCAGTACACATTGAAAGACAAAACCCATCTCAAAAGCGTTTTTTTTTTTTGCGTTTGAAGGAAATATTTCCCTTCTGATGACTATTTTCTTTCTTGTTTGCCCACTTGGACATCTTATGATCCAGTAACCGCAAAATAGAGTAGAAAAATTGCCTATGCAAAACAACTTACAATGTACCATTATACAAGGCTCCACGTTTGACCAAATCATGCACAAATTAATTTTTCGTCTTGTTTTAAAATTGACGGGGCTTGGAAAGGCAAGTACGGGTGGATACCATCAAGTTATCATTTGCAAGCGCATTATTGCTTTGGAAAACAAGTAATCATGGCAGCACATACATTGGTGATAATAACCTTATTTAGGGTTCTAGGATTTCGTTGTTTTCGGGGACGCACTGTAGATCAAGTTTACGACCAGGGCATACATTTGAAGATGCGATTCCCTGGTACATAAAGTTCAAAATCTTCCCGTACGGAAAGTAACCCCAGAAATTCAAAACAAAGACAGTAATCCAGGAAATTCTCAGTATTACTAATTGAACCAGTCTAATCGAATGGGGGAACTAAAACGTGGTATAAACACATCCCATAAAATTAGCACACCGTTAAACATGACACTATGTGCAGGTTCAAAGAACGTCATCTTTTCTGGGAGGAAAGCAGAGACTTCATGAAATGTATCTAAGCACCTGTTTCTACCAACATTAGTGACGTAAAGTAATCTCAGACAAGAGAAAAGGAATTTGCACATTTACTTTGCTTTGCTTTACTGACGGGTCGTAAAATCTAAGCTCCTGAAAATGCAAAATAATATTTACAGACTATACAACTATAAACAGCGCTCTTTGTAGTTTCATACGGCCTGCTTATCGATAAAAGAAAAATACGCTGTGACAAACTAAATATATTCATTTAGCTTATCATATGAATTCCCACATTGTTTATTTCTGGTATAGATTTCCATTGAAAATGGCGGTCGTCGTACACACTACGAGGTTACATAATTACTTGATAGGAAAGGGTCAATTTAATCTTGCCTTTGACCTGCTTCTTATATCCCACTTCATCAGTATTAAATTACCCCCTCTAAGAACATTTGAATGGTTGGTCAATCTGGATTAACTCTAAAATGACCTATCTGACAAATCATCAATTTCAACTGAGATAAATGACGAAGGCCTACTGAGAAGGTTAGCAAACAGAAGCCATGGCAGAGAAATGCTTTAAGCTTGATATTTTTCGTCCATAACAATCTTTCTCTCTCTCTCTCTCTCTCTCTCCCTCTCTCTCCATATCTCAGCCTCGGCGATTTGACACCAAGATCCTTTTTTTTTCTGACACAACTCTATGCGGAAAATTCAGCTCAAGTAAATACCATACCAGTAGTGTATTAGGGAGAAACTCAACAATGAGGTTTATTCCGTCATAGTAGGGACTAGTCTATTAGGGAGACACGAGGACAAATAAATAAGACAAAAAGTGTCTCCCAAATACACCGTACATGGGTATATATATATATATATATATATATATATATAAGAATAACACAGTATAAATGCATTAACTCCCAACTGAAATTTATTCGATCCGAATTTTCGGGGGCCTCCCCCTTCTTTAGGGATAAAAACTTACAATGCAAGATTATACAAATGATAACAAAGATGTATATGGGTATATACATGTATATATATATACAAACATCGCTCTTTCTTATTCTCTTGTTGAGAATGGAAAAGGCATATTGCATTAAATAACGGTGCATGTTAATGAGATTTCGAAAGAAAATCTCGTGTACGGCTTCTTCCATCAATGCCAACCAGCACTTTATTTCCATTAGGAAAGAAACAAACACTATGCGAAAATTGGCGTCGCTTATGACGAACTGGGTCGCTCCATTGTGCGCTTTATTCGTTAGATGTTAAAGCATTTTTTGTTGATTTATGACTTGCGTCGAAACGAGATATTTTCAACCGACCATTCATATGATTGAGCGCACCAAAGCAGGGGAAAGTACAATATTGGAGAGGGGATTGAAGATAAAGATGAATAGAGAGAGAGAGAGAGAGAGAAAGAAAGAAAAAGGAGGGATATATAAAGAGGGGAGAGAGAGAGAGTTAAAGAGAAAGAGGGAGATATAGAGAGGGAGAGAGAGAGAGAGAGAGATGTTGATACTACACATTGACCGTGGGAAATATGAATTCAACAACAACAACAGCAACTACAAAAAGTACGCTATTGACATTTTATCTCTAATTCTCTTTAAGTGCAAATCACAGAATATCATCAATGTCTTTATAATGTCATATGCTCCCAAGTGATACAACACATGACATTAGCATGAATGCTACGATTTCATTAATATACATTTTGGTGGATTATGGAGTCAAATGACGTTGCTTTGAGTGCTATTCTGATTTGTTGGTAAGGTGGACTGAATACCGACGTGTCTGACTTAAATGTCACGTTTAACGTTTCTAATTCTTAACAAATATAAGAACTCGTAGATGTCTGATTTTTTGTGAATTAATTTGCGAATCTTTTTCAATAAATGTAACAACGTGAAAACGGGGTGCGCTAATTATTTGTTGTCAAATATGCAACCGATTTTAATTAAATGATTTATTAGAATTAAAAAAAATATTTTAAAATGACTGAATAGCTGATAATGAGATTAAAACATGACCATAATCATAAAAAAGATTACATTAGAAAAATTTCATGATTTTACATTAAAAAAAACCTATTACAATTATATCATGAGTATGCTAAATGTATAGATACATAAGAAGAATCATCAATAATCAGTCTTCAAGTTTCATATGGTGAGAAGCAGAAGCAAAGTTCCATTTACCTCAAATAAGCAAAAACTAACAAAAAAGGACTAGCAGAAAAGAAAATAAAGCAAAAATAATATATACAAAATTGGGAAATCGCCAGTGTTACAAAAACAGCAGTCAAATATTCAAAATCTAAGATGTACGTCGAATTGATATCACTTCTTATTTCATCATCGTTTTTCTTTATTGTCATAATAACGATAGCTGGACCATTTAATGTTTTTTAATTTGCTGGTCTGTTGATAAAACCTCTGTACATTATTTTCACATTACAAAATGCAAGAGAGCACTTGGAACAATGCCCAATGCCATTAACCATATCCGCCAAGGCATACAAGTTCTTACTGTGGATGGTATTCGTACCACGTGGTTCCAACACTTACAAATGCCACGGTGATATATCTCCGCCATACTGTGAATGTATCCTCCCGCCTCAGCTCATGAAAATTAAAGGTACTTCTTGGAAAAAAAAATCATTCAGAAAATTGTTTATAAACAAGACTATGGATGGCGTCAAGGGGTATGGAATACTTCTGAAATTGAACTGTAATTTTTAATATTTTTTAAATTAAAAATGAACATTAACTTTCCCACATATCAATTCAAACAGAGGTTACAACCTAATGAATGTTTGCCTTATATAACCATTATATACTAACTAAACTACACAAAAATCTTCAAAAAATCTTCAAAAATACCTTCCTAGAAATATCAGTATTATCACTACTCAGCTGACGACATCTACTTGTTTGTTTATGTGTTAAAGGGTGGACAGGAATACAGTTTGTTCTTGGAGAAAGGTTTACCCATTTACTGATTCCCACGACACCGTGGGCTGTGTATTCGGCCCATGGTCTGTTATACCTCAGCTCGAAAATTATAGAGAAAATTGCAATGTGCACACCGCAAGTCGACATTATAATCATTCCAGTTTTATATCGGGTTCTGATTATTCAAATGAACCACTTTCCTTGATGTGATTTGGAACACGACACACTTCCAGGTGCAATAAAACTGATTGCCCGTTGGCCATAATTTATTATTCAATAGCAACCAACAATTGCAGATTTAAGAGTCTATGGGGGAAGGAAGTATTCCATAATCACTCGTAATTTTGTATTCATGCCTATGGTAAAACAGCTTAAGACGTTTAACAGCTCTTTTGGTAATACTAGAGAAATATCGTACATCATTATGACAACTAATCCACAGAAAAATCATTTAACATTGATCGAACTAGATCACGTGACCGTATCCTTGAGATAGTTCCATGGAATGCTCGCTTTGACATCAATTCAACATGCTTATGGATGACAACATTACTGAAATTCAGAACATGATGTCGGCAAAGGGAAGTCTAGTGTAAAACTTCCTTTTAGCATGCTCACGGATGATAACATTGCTAAAATTAAGCGCTTCGTGTTGTAAAAGCGAAACCTAGTGTAAAATCCCAGAACGCTCAATCCTCCTTTAAAATTCGATTCGCTGTGACGAGGTAGACAACATTCTAAGCAGCTGCATTGTTCAATGAACACATGTAAATACCAGCAAGCAAAAGCGTATGATGTGATTTTGATGGAGTATAGAGCCTGCTTTACCAGTCAAGTCGTTAGAATGGCTATTGAAGTCTGGCACAAGGGGTACTAAAAGAGGCTGCAACAGATTTTGTCGGAACAGAATTTCTCGACGCCTACACCTTACCCTCACCAATGAAAAACAATTTTTCGCTTTATGCAGTGTTATACACATAAGAGGCTTCTTGGAGTGTGGCTAAATGGGACGTCGGGAAGTTTTCTGGCGGCACATTGCAAAATATTGTTTGCTTATTGGACAAAGTTGTGGATATTTTTGTGCTACTTTGTCGACAAATTTGGTCCGAACTGCCCCGCTCCCTTCACAATTGTCTAGTACTGCCTCATACCACATATTCATAACTGTTTGGCAAATATCCTGGTTATGATTTCACTTGGTACTACCTTTGTTGCCGGGATTTGAATTGAAAGGTTAAGCCTAAAGTACCAAGGTTACAGTCCATGAGACCGAAGCCCACTGGGATGTCCGGAATATAACTACATATTAGATGTAGCAAGAGACACAGAGAGAGAGAGAGTCAAGAATCATCAGAATAAGATAATACTGACAAGATTATGAAATGTTCAAATGCTTACCATGAACACCAGTTCCCAAATGTTTTCAAATTTATGTAATTATACTTTTACCCCGAGCTCCTAGTCATTGAATTTTATATTCATCTGTTAAGCGGTATCGAAAGGGCAGATCCAGGATTTTCACAAGTGGGAGGGGGGCTTCGAAGATATAAAATCGCGAAAGTCCACGATATCTTACATATATTTTTTTTTCTCAAAAAGTAGGAGCCGTGGCCGATTTTCCCTCCTATTTTGATCTGCCTAAATGTATCATATTTGCGAATTCTATACATTAGATGTTAGAATGTCAGGCACACCTCTGGTAAGCTTAAGGGACGTCACTAATAATGATCGCATGCGTTTTCAATGTATTCTGTGAATTAGTTGACAAGTATTGTGAAGACATGGATACCGATAAGATGAAGGTATAACTCACCATTCAGTTGCATACATGATCTTTCGCAGAATTGCTTTAACCTTTTACCAAATACACTTTCAAACCATTAGATCGTATCGTGTGAGAGTGTTAGGGGTACAACGAACATATTACCTTTGGTTTATGCACGCTTGGGCTAAAACCACTTGGTCTAATTTCCAGATGGGCTACCTTCATTCGGGCTACACCCTTTTGGTCCACTCTTCATTTGGTCTAATTTGCACCTGGTCTAATAACCAGAAGGTCTAATAACCACTTGGGCTAATTATCACTTGGTCTAATTATCATTTGGTCTAATTACCATTTCGTCTACTTTATTTTCTTGTCATTTGGTCTACTACCAGTTCGTCTAATGTCAGTTTGTCTAATTCCCAGTCAGTCTAAAACTAGCTGGTCTACAGGCATTTCGTCTAAAATCCACTTCGTCTAGTATCCATTTGGTCTACGTGGCATTTATATGGTCTAATATGCAGTTGGTCTAACTTTCATTTGGTCCATTTTCCATTTAGTCTAATTGTCAGTTGGTCTAAATGCCAATTTGTCTAAACATCACTTTGTCTAATTATCACTAAGGCTAATTGCCTGTTGGGCTATTCCCTTTTCGTCTCCGCACCTACCAACAACACTATGCGTCATTTTTGGCCATCCCTAGCCCTGTAATATTTTGAACTAAATGTAAAAGTCAGTTACCAAGGTTTGAAAAAGTTTTGACAGCTATCAAAATATATTATGATATGGAAAAGTATATATCAAAGATAAATCTTAAAGCATTTCTTCAAAATATGTTTCTGAGAGTCTATATGTTCTCTTTGCCTGTTTTGTACCTAATATATTATTGCACACAACGTATATTTTTTCAAACTATCCAATACACCGCTGTGCGGCTGCATATTTTGTTATATAATGGTATACGCTTATACGCTGATAAATCATGGAAAAAAAACATATTTAAGATCTTTTGTAAAAATTGTCATGTTGATGATGAATAAAGGAACCTTGTGGAAGGGTAAAAAAATAAATTAATAAAAAAAAATTGCTGCTCTGTCGCTTGGCTTCCTCGCATAACATAATTTGACTCGGGGAGGGGGGGGGGGGGGGGCGCAAATTCACTGTTTGCCCAAGGCGTCATAATACCTAGATACGCCACTGCCTTAAAAAGAGAAAAAGAAGGCAGTGAACAAGTATAAAAAGCGGGATTTCTGTGGGTAGCAGGAGACTTGTGGGGTGCTTGGAAAGGTGAGGGTGGGGGGGGGGGGGGGGCATTGCGCCCCCTGCCAACGAGCGAGTTAATTTACGTTTTTAGATGAACAAATAATAATATTAATAATAATAATAATAATAATAAAAATGATAATAGTCATAATAATAATAATTGCATACTCAACAAGAACATAGTATTTTTGGTCGCTTAATTGCTGCAAGTTAGGAGTAGAGCAAAATTGCATAGTACGCAAAGATTAGAAAATATATCCTTAAAATGTAATGTGTGTTAAATACAATGTTGGGGTACAGCAACGTATGAAAACGCCATTTTCCATTATTGTCCTCACCCTTTATTAAGTTCCCCCTTTTCCAAAAAAGGGTACCCAGTTCGTTGAAACCCCAAGTCTGTGGGTCGTCTTGCCCCTCCTATGAAGATACCCTGGCACCGCCCCAAGCTTTTATTGACTACTTGCACAAACATTTGTACATCGGATATCAAATAAGAAACATGAATAACAGATTATCAAACCAACACTAACAAATAATACTAAATAATCGATTTTCATAAATTAAATAATCAATATATAAAATGTAGGGATATTGATTGATCTTGATATAAGCAGCAACAAGGTGAATAATTCTTTTAATGCACATTTACGTAGATGACTTCTTTGAAGTTTCATTTTTTTAAGTTCTCAACTTGCTACTAAATGGCGAGAAGAATAAAATAGTAATTAGACCAAATGGTCATTAGACTATATGAAAATTAGACCAAATGATAAGTAGCCTAACTGGTTATTAGACTAATTGGACAGTAGACCAAATGGTCATTAGACCACATGACAGTTAGACTAAATGATAAGTAGCCCAACTGGTTATTAGACTAAATGGAATTGGACCAAATGATAGGTAGACCATATGGTATTAGCCAAAGTAGGTGTAGCCCAAATGGATATTAGACTATGTGGCTTGTAGACAAAATGACTGTTAGACTATTTGGAAATAGACGAAGTGAAAATTAGCCGAAGTGAAAATTAGCCCAAATGGGTTTTAGACTATTTGGGGTTAGCCAAACTGGGTATTAGACGAATTGGTTATTAGGCCAAATGGAAATTAGACGAAATGATAAGTAGACAAACTGGTTGTAGACAAAATGAAGTTAGACCGCGTGGAGTTCGACGAACTGATAATTAGACCAAGTGGTGGTAGACCAAGCGACGGTGTACCTTACCTTTACAGCAAACACGATAAAAACTACTTTCGAAAAATAAACTCAAGAAAATTTCAATAACCCTTTAGAATTGTGCGAACATTACAATGGTGTATTACATAATCCGAACCTGATTTCTATGGGCAGTACAATAGGCCTTTGAAATTGCCCTTGAGTTTATTTTTCGAAAGTAGTTCTTATCGTGTTAGCATTATATTCATCTCATTACGTAACCTAATTGGTCTTCTCTGTATCTGTCGGATCGATACACTGACCTGTAAAGTGCCCCGATCTCAATTTGTTGCTTCATTGAATGCATTTTCTTAGGATACATGGTATATTTAATTAGTAAGGCGTGAATACATTACAGTTGCAAGTCATACGACATAGACATTTAACTGCATTGTCTAAGCATCCCTTTATATGCAAACAAGTCAAAGAAAGCGTCTGTTCAAACGGATTGAGGAAAATGTCACTTCTCTTGATGAGTACACCGTTGACACATTTGGACAATAGACCAGTTTTCTAATTTATTCAAATTAATAAATATATTTCTTAGACGTATTGACATCTTTTGACAGTGCGCAAGTTGCCATAACAGGCATCAATGCAAAGAAGTATTCAATCCACACAGATAGAGCATACGGATTTAGATGAATTAATAAATTGTGGGAAGTACATCAACAAATTTGAATAGCAACCCGAGACTTATTGTGGTGTAAAGACGTCATGTTACAGTGTGATATTATATACATTATGTTTCGGAATACTTGAAAAGTGAAGAAGAGATCGAAGGAAATAAAGTTCACAATTTCCTGATAAAGCCATGTGGGCGAAAATTCGAAATTTCATTACTTTCAAGGAATTCTTTGTTGATTCCGATTTCTTATTATAATCATAATGAAATGCCTATAACAAATTAAAACTCCATTGGCAACTCTCGTATTAAATACATACACAGTGTTTTTCTTATTTCCTTTCACATACGCACACGCGCGCACAGAGAAAGAAAGAGGGGGGAAACAGTGGAGGAAAGGGGGCGGGGGGGGGGGGGGGCTGATAGAAAGTCACAGATAGGGACAGAGAGAGAAAGTGTGTGTGTGTGTGTGTGTGTGTGTGTGTGTGAGAGAGAGAGAACACGGACGAAGATTCAGTATGTTAAACCACCGATTGAGGATGTTCCCTGCAATTAGGTGAACAATAAACCACGCAGCTCACTCGTAATACAGTAATCATTTGCTTTATTGACTAATGAGCACTCGCAAATGAGCGCCTCACTCGAATAAGTATACTATTCTTATAGTTTCCTCTTCGTTTCTCATTTCCACATACACCTGATGGATTAAACATGCGCAACCCTATACTATGACTGGGGTCTTCCTCTGATACGGTGTGTTTTATATCCATTAGCGAGCCATTCAGTGATTATCTTCTAGATTAATGACAAAGAAAGGTCACATCAGATATTGGTTTCCTAAAAGAATTGTCGTCAAGCGGAGTATTCTTTTTAATTCCTATGCTAAGCTCTTTGAATGCCTGCAGTCACCAAGATCGATACATTCCATGCAGCATCATGGCTTTGCATCAATTGTCGATACATAGCATGTGAGGATGGGCATGAAATTAAGAGCCATTTAGCGATCCTAAAAACCTACCGGTATTCTGATCACTTAGAATGAACTGTATGAGCTGCAAATAGAGTAGCCCCTACTGATTCTTTTTAATCAAAGAAATTCATTTTTTAATATTAATTGATTATTCGTACATTGATTCGTATCAATATATAGAGTTTTTGATATCATTATGTGAAACAACCAACAATTTGAACTGTCATTAACATTACGTTCATAGTGCATTTATACATAAAACGTAGTTGGAAAATTCAAGTGAAATAGGCCTACATTTGTTTTAATATTTGGAATGCCAGATACCATTTCTTTTGTGCCACATGGTTCTCTCAATCTGATTTATTATCCTATCTTCTGTAAGCAATAGAGACCAAAACTACGCCAGTTTAGCTTTTCAGTAAACCCTCCGATATTGAATCCATCTTAAAATGTCACAGGCTATGTTACAGTGGAAAACACTCCGTCCCTCAGATAAGACGTTAAATGGAGACCCCGTGCAGAGGAGGAGCCACCTTTTCACGTTAAGAACCCACTACACTATTCGTAGAAGAGTAGGAGAAACCACGGAGTCGTGGTACACCTGCACATCCCAGTCAGTTATATCGGGAGGAGACGGGAGGAGAGACCTGAGGGTCCCGATTTAGCTCGCTTTTACCTTCCCCAGGCACAAGTACAAATACTTAATGATAATAACGATAATGATACTACTACTGCTACTACTACTACTACTACTACTACTACTACTACTACTACTACTAATACTACTAATACTACTACTACTAATAATAGTAATAAAGATATTGATAAATACAGTAACATAATGATAATGATAATAATAATAGCTAATTGATTAATTGATTATATTTTGATCCCGGATTTTGATATTACCTGAAACTAACAAAGCAATTATAAGCATGCCTACAGCTTTAAAATTCCCATCCGAGCTATTAGATAAATTACCATGAATGTCTGTCTCAAGGGCACTTGTAAATTGACTAGGACTCGAAGCAAGGTAACTAGGTGGCGTATCCAGCATAGGGTGTAGCGAGGGCATGCACCATACCCACTTTAAAAATCAAATTAAGTATATGGCACTCGGGCATTCCTTCCCGATCCAGGAAGATGAAAATTTCATGATGGTGATGTGTACAATAATAATAATAATAATAATAATAATAATAATAATAATAATAATAATAATAATAATAATAATAATAAATAGTAGTAATAATAATACTAATATTAATGATAATAATGATGATAATAATGATGATAATAATAATAATAATAATAATATTAATGATAATAATAATAATATTAATAATAGTTATAATAAAAAACGATAAGACTAATAATAATACTACTAATAAAAAAAGATTAATAATAACAATAACAACATCAATAATTAGAATAATAGTAAATAATGACTATAACAATTATCCTGTATACCAAGCCTCATCAGTATTAATACTGCTCTTCCTGAGGGCACTTAAATTTTTGACCCCATCATTGCTAGGTATCCATTTAATACACCTGGGTTGAGAGAGACAAACATGGTTAAAACACCTTGTTCGAGGATGTAAGCACCAAGCAAGGATCGAACCCAGGACCTCCTGCAGGACTGTCAAGAGCCTTCACTATACTACAAAGCTTCCAATCTCTATAAGTGGCTATGCCACTTGTCATCCAACCCCATTCCAAAGACCATTTCTCTCTTCCTCCAAAACCATTTTGCCATGTAGATTTATCTAATGTTTATTATACTCAAATGAGAATATGTATTCATGTTTGTCATTTTCAACTTCGTCAATTTACCTGAACTCGACTTCAACTCCGACTGTACGTCATTCCTTTACATTTTCTTAAACGTCTTGATCTTCTTCCTCCCGCTTTCCGCATCTCGCCTTCCTCCTAAACCCATTCTTCATCATCAATGCCTGATCCTATCCAACGCCAAACTCCTCTAGTTCTTTTCAGTAGTAACGCTGGAAGAGCATGATATAGCAAATCAGCCTAAATAGATATCGGTGGGTTCTTGTAGACGCACTTACCCAAAGCAAACAATCCCGACGAGAATGTGTCGCAATTCCTGCCTTGAGGTAATACCAGACCTACTTCAGCCCATGTGATTAATTGTCAATGTCAGTTCATAATCAAACGATACTTTATTTCTCCATCTTATCAATTTCTGTCTTCGCTCAACTGGAGTAATTTACCTAGGCAACCGTCAATCACGATTCTTGGAAGAGGAGACTTCGGGCGTATCTTTGCGATAAAGAACGTCGGAAAGACGTAATTTATTGGAAAATGGGCATCTTTAAGGAGGTAAAATTCTCTCATTTGCTTGCACTTTATGCGGGGGCAGTGACCAATGAAGTTTCGTTTTAAACTCGATTCATAAGAAGTCAGCCTTCCGGGCAAAATTCCACTACACGCGTAAGAATTGATTCGATTGTGTTTTTTTTCGGGTTTTTTTTTCAAAACATATGATGACATTTATATTTTTTCTTACATTCAGAGGTTCCCAGAATATTGACTGCAATATTCGTACTGCGTGGTCCTCGTATAAAGTAAACAAAAATGACACGACAGAAATTCATTATGATCATGTTCATTCCTTGGAAATGACGCTACTGGCTATTCACTTGAATACCATGCAAAAAGTATACAAGGAGGATTCAGAAATGATAAAGTTACCTTATTTATTAGAAATATATGGATTTTGGAAATATTTTGTCCATTGAAGAAACTGGAAGAATTGTCGGCGAATCTCATAAAAGATAATCATAGGCGGTAGAAAAGGGGGGAAATCAGCAAGTGAATCGTGCGTGAAGGCTTCACAGGCGCCACGTGTAACCTTTTGAGAACAGTTTCAACATGAGTTCATAGATTAACAATTTTTAAGGGATGTGAAATAAAATTAAATGAATTGAATTGAATAAGTAATACTTTCGCATAAGGAACCAAAAAAGGCCAATACTGAAAAGCTGGCTTCGCTCACTAAATCGTGGCAATTAGAGAGCTTAAATCATAGCTCGGTTACGTCTATATTTACAAGGTTTAATATATCTTATAGTGTTCTTTCAAAGTGTCTCTTTCAAGACAACCAATAATTATGGTATAACGCAAATGATAGAAACTCATAGATAGGAATTAGAATGTGCCTTTAAAAAAATAAAAGATAACTAATCCAGAAAAGATTCATCAGAATTGAAATATTGTGATCAAGGATTGAAAAGGATCTCAGACTATGAAAATTAGACGGACAACTAAAAAAATACCTCCTAAAAGTTTATAATATTGTGAATTTGACAGTCGCACAAAACTACTATTTGTCAATAGCAATCCTGAATTTAGCGCCAACAGAAAATAGTCATCGAGGATAAAAAAAAAAGGGGTGACTTATCCCACTCTCCCCGATGCCGTCGCCTCTGAATAGGCGTAGCAGTTGACTATGAACCCTTGGGAAGGTTTGTGACAAGGCCTTGCATTAACAAATTACTATGCAATATATATTAATTTTGCCAAGAAAAACATGCATTTAGTGAAATGAGATTAAAACATAAAAGCATAGGCGATCAATTTCTCTCTCTCTCTCTCTCTCTTACACACACACAGACACACACCCACACACAGCACTCACCCTCTTCCATCTAACTCTTTCTTTCATTCTCTCTTTCTCTCTCTCTTTCCTCACACACCCAAACACAAATGCAAACACGCACACCCCCCACACACACACTCATTCATCTTCTTCTATCTATCTTCTTTCCCCTCTCTCTCCTCGTACACACACACACCCACCCACTCCCACACCCACTCACCTTGTTCCGCCTACATGTATCCTTCTTCACCCTCCCTCTCTCTTTCTCTCCGTCCCTCTATCTTCCTTTCTCTCTATTTCTCTCTTTCTCTCTCTCTTGCTATATCTGTCTCTCTTTCTCCTTTTCGCTCTCTCTCTCTCTCTTTCTCTATGTCTTTACATGTACGACTGTTTTATTTTGCCTGGTTTCACTGAGATAATAACTTGTAAAGTCAAACATAACTTTTTCATCAAAAATTATCTACAATTACGATGATCTCAAATCGTCGAAGGTTTTGTTCCCCTTTCTTTCCTTTTCCTTCTTTTTCGTGAACTCTATATCTAACATAATTTCTTCAAACACAATACACTATACTAGGCCGAATCATGCAATGTCTTTCAAGACAGTGTATGGCCAATGTATTTTTTGTAATAAGTGCCAAGTTAGTATATATTTGCTCGTAGACGGGGTCGGCAAGGTAGACCCACCCCTTTGCTGCTACTAACGCAACGTATTGTTACTCACAAAGTGTATCCACATTCGAGAGAAAGAGAGAGAGAGAGAGTAAGAGTTGTTTATTTGTATCAATATGACATCGCCAAGAAAGCAATAATGTTGCCCTGTTGAAATAGCCTGGTGGTCAAAAAAGAAAATATAGTAATAAAACGGTCTGCGACCTTTTGCTAAATTGTCTTGGACTTTATAATGTGCCACATGATAGTTACATTTTTGGCATACTAATTGCTTTGTCTTTTGAACTGCTTTACTTAAGATTCTCTCTCTCTCTCTGTCTTTCTGTCTATCTCTCTCTCTCTCTCTCTATTTATGAGGTTGGCGTTTGGCTGGTATCACACTGGTTGTGACAAACAGCTTTTAAACCAAACTTTTACAGATTTTGGATGATTAAGCTATGTCTTGAGGGTACCAAGGTGTAATTTCATGATATCACCAACCACTATACTTTCCTTCTTCTGTTGTTCGTTCGTTTGGTAAAATCCAAACTGACATAATTATCTTCAAGATCATACTATCGGAGAATCGTCAAAATCGATTTACAATGGGCGAATGTCCGCAGGCAAAGATTGTATGACTGAAACGAAACACAGACGCGTACGCCCGTATAACATGTTCATATTCAGGTACAGGAAACCCATAGATGAGATTCCTAGATTAGTTTAGCTATCAACAGGAAAACTATAAAAGCCGAACCTTTCTCTATCTGCTTATCAAAACATAGCCTTTGCCATACAATCTACCCAAACCTTTTACGTTAAACCTAAGTAAAAGAAAGACGGAATAAACATAAATATGGGGGAAGGAATACAAGATGAAGGTTTAAATGGATTCCACATGTGATCTGCTGGGTAATTTATTGAAAGACTGTTAGATTAAAGTTCATGATATATGAGACATTTAAATCAAGAACTTAGTTTCTTATTTCATCTTTTTTATCCTCCTCTCTCTTTCTCTTTCTCTCTCTCCCTCGCTTCTGCCCACATTCTTCCCATATCCCTGTATATAAAAAAGAGGAAAGAACAATATATCTCACCTGTAGTCGTCAGCCTGTTTGTTGCTGATTCCCCAGACGTTCTAGCACTTGACGAAAACACTTGCGGAACGAAAATCACAGCATCCCTGGCGACATACTTGGCAAACCACGTCTGGGCTCTCTGAAAGCCTGATCAAAACAGGTCTAAAACAACATAAACCATGTTAAATTAAGGTAACTTCTCCATTATCACACTGAAAGGTTTCATGGGAGGTGAACGGCGGTCATACTAAAAATAAGAGAGAAAAGTGTGCATACATATCGACAAAAATTCAATTCCAGGCACGTGTTGTAGATTTAGAAGTTACATTTATCCCTAAAACGATGCATACGGGGGTGATATCAATAATATGCAAGCTATCAATAGTAAAAAAATGAACAGTGATATTGCTTTGAGACAAATGTAGTTTACGGATGAAGGAAGCGGAACGTTTTGCTTTTGTACATGGTAACAAGAAATGCTCCGACATAATGCTCTAGAGAAATGTGCTCTTGGGATTATTTCGCCGAAGATAGTGGGATAGGGTTGCAAAGGGTTAACGTTGGGTATAGGATTTGTTCTAGTGTTGAAGTTGCCTTCGGAGCAATAAGCCAGTTCGTAATTATTTCATCTGAAAATGACCCCAATGTGTATACGCACACGCCTTGGTGGACGCACTATTTTGTTTAACATGTAAAATCATATTGGTGCGCGCATCGTGGTGCGTATAAAAAAAACGTATAGGCCCGAATTCACAAGGGAGGTTTAAACCTAAACCATGGTTTAAAGGGAGTGGCAAGTCATAATCCATGGGCCTGACCAGTTGGCCTGACTCGGGGAAATTCGGATACAATCAGGTCCAATCGTGCACTACCGAAGGAATGTTATTGCCGAATAATCGTTAACTCGAATCCCTACATACGTAACCGACCAATGAGATTCAAATACTGGAATAAAGAACGCGCGATCTTGTTTACTCAAATTTGGGTCAATGTGCGAACTTTTATTAGCTGCGTGCGATAAATTGAAGTCGCTTTGAACTTTGATCCAGAGAAAGGAGCAGCCAACTGTAAAACCGCCCATAGAATGCGACTTGTCGCTCCCTTTAAACCTCCGTAAGCGTACCGAAATAGGCGTAAATAAGCGCACATTACCCATGCGCGCACTCAAAGAAATATATGATTGGATCGGATTCCGTGCGCACGTACGCTTAAAACCACCAGGAGGGGGTTTAAACCATGGTTTAAACCAAACCTCCTTTGTGAATTCGGGCGATAGAGGTCAAGTATTGCACTTGGTAAAAATGACCTTTATGTGCACATGCGCAAATTGTAATTACGAACTGGCTTATTGTCGCCGGAGCATGTGTTCTAACAACCTAAAATTACGGCGAGAAGAAAACAACTTGGATACCCGCTATGGTTAAGCAAGTGGATTCACGCCAGGCCAAGTCGTTAATTATGCATTACTTTTATAGTCTACCTGACAGCAGACAATCTGACTGGAGTTGTGGTGTGGTCAAGTATGGATCCTACTGGTTTTAAGATAACATACTAAATTCACTCACATTGAATTCGACCAACGCTTTAAAATGCTTCAAGTGGTATGATTCAGTTATCTTTATGTTTGAGCAGAGTCTAGTGTAATGCCAGAAATCTATAATAAACTTTTTATAGATACTACTTAACCTATGAAAATAAATTTTGAAAACCTGTCCAAAATGCCAAGGAAAGCACCCCAAAATTGTTTACGTAGTTTGTCAACTATAGAAGAGTTCTTGTACTACGTAGATTAGAAAATCTACGTCGTCCATGATTCTGCTCTTAAAGTGTACGCCGCATTAAGTTGAAGCTTAATGATCTTGTACAAAAACTAAACTCGAAGAGAATGGATTCTAATCCATTAAATTAATGTTCAGAACGTCATTCCCATTTCAACATTCTACTGAAATGTAATCAAATTATGGAAAAATTAAAACATTATCCGTTTGACAATGTATATAGAATATCCATAAATTTCCCCTGTACATTTCAGTAGATCGATAGTCCACGAGATCTTACCAAGGAGTTATTCTGTGATAACTCCTTGATCTTACTGCACAGGTGGCACAGCAAATGTTAATCTTGCAACAGTCTCAAAATAGTACAGTATGTGGAGTCTATTTCCAAGGTGAGGATAATACACAGTACAGTAATCGTTGATTAGATTTGAGCACCTCTTGAGCACATCAGTATCAAAATAGCTTATTGAAAGTCAGCTACCGTCAAACCTGGTGTAGGGGCCACCTGGGCACAAAAAAAATCGCCTGTATGTTGTGACAACCTAAACTGTTTCCCTCTGGAGAGCAACATGTTTTATAGAACCTGGCCACCTGTCTGCAATGTGAAGTAAACATTTCCCAACTAATGAATTTTAAAAACAAAAACAAACAAAACAAACAAAACACAAAAAATAGGGCTGTCGGATTTATAAATTTGTCGACAGATGTCCACATTTTCAACCCCTAACAACCATTAAAAAAAATTGCGGGCGCAAAAATTTAAGGGGGACACAATCCCACATCACCCTCTAGCGCCGCCCCAGTGCAACTATTCATGAGGTTGTGGTAGGGTATGTGTATATAAGGGGTACTTAAGATGCAGGATGGTGGTGGCGGAGGACTTGACAGGCGAGCCCCGTTGATGCATTGCGCACTTGAAGCTTCAAGATACCGGGTGAAAGTGAATTAGAATCCGGCCTCGAGTACTGATCAAACAGAACGCCGATGGTTTTACAAATCGGCTCGAATTTCGCCGGGCTAAAACAGCATGCAGAGTCTTTTCATCTGAATAGGATGTGGATTGAGGGAGAGGGAGTGAAAAAGGTGAAAGGGCATTGTCACTTTTCTGGTTACGAGTGAAACCATTGAGGTTCGTTTACACAAACCTTGCTCCAGTCAATTTCTTAAAGTAGAACTTTAATGATTTTAAATATTGGCTTAATACTTATTATTGCATAGATGGCATATATTAAACAAGGTTATCCAAATTCAACGCTTGGAAACATTTGAAGTAATGATTATTATCAATTATAAAACGGTAAAATACAGCCCCCGATATAGCAGCTGAAGAGCTCCTCGAACGCTGCTGAGATATGTGACGACACACCATGGGCCAGTCCTGTCTAAGCAGACGATGTCCCATAACATCTTACACATTTTTCAGAGCCTATTTTGTCATCTCCTCTTCACTTATTTCTCTTCCTTCACTAGCGTCAGTCTTAATGTTAGTCTGTTGCCTCACTCTTAACTTCGTGTATGGTATTATTTTGATGAAAAATGCAGCGTTAAAAAAATAAAGGAATCAGTCACTGTAAACAAAATAAAACGCCATTGTATTTTCAGCTGTTTGCACCGGGGCATGTTCGGCGTTTCAAGAGGGAACGAATACCATCCTGCTATTATTCGGAGGGCTTTTCAATTTGAAAGTGGGGTTTATTTCATTGATCATTGACCCTTCTCCTGTGTATTTACAATCAAACGGTTTTAGCTATCAGAATCAGTTTCACTTTCCCTTTATAATGGTGTGAAATAAGGTCATGTTTAAATACACCAAACTCTTTATAATTTGATAAATAATTGCATTGCAATTACGTTCATTCATTATAGGACGTCGTCTGCTTAAGCAGGATCGATCCCGAGTGTGACGACATCAAAACATCGCTATATTTCTGGCGAATCCTCGGATATTCCAGATGCTGAGAAGAGCTTTTATTTGTGTTGTTTTTATAATCATCAGATACGTAGTTGACATAAAACTTATACGATTGCCATCTGTAAGCTTCCACGTTTCTAGTGATACATTAATTGCCATATTTGTGATTTTCTTTGAATACCTACTTTAAGGAAGAAACACTTGTGGTAATTATCGAAGGACTTTGAAAGGAAAGGGAGTACTTTTAAAAAATTACGTAATATACTTGGATATGATTTTATGTTTTCATAACCAACCTTTAATTACCTTTAGAAAGATGTGGAGAAAAAAAAGTGATGGAGCACTGGTTTCTTAACCTATGGATTGTTAAGGTCCCCCCCCCCCCCCCCTCGTTCTTAAAACATGTCATTAATAAAGTAGATGCATCTAATCTGAAATCTATATAATCATCAACTAAAACATTGTTTTTCGGGATGCGGACTTGTTAAACAGGCCCTATAATGTTGCCACAGTACCAACTGAGAATGTCTAATGGGTCGTGGGGCAAAACCATTCAAAAAAACCTGTGGCAAACAAACAGCTTCAAGGAGTTAAGATCTAAGTAAGATTGTAAGATCGCAGCTGACGTGCACGTGTTATTCCACACGTCGCCACTAAATGGTCAAAGGTTAACCTAGAAACCGTGCTTAGCGCAGACACAATACAGAGTATGATAATAATAATTTTAAAAAAAACGTCATACCAAGTAGACTATCGTTCTATTTTTTTAAATAGGTGTTATTCGCCCATCGTTTACTGAAATTTCGTTTCGATTATCAAAACGCATGGCCCAAATGTATTATCGATACTGATATGCAAAGGCATGCGTAGGTTGGGGCAAACACCACATGATTAATGCTGTTTATTACAATTTTATCTAGGTTTTGAGTGAATGGGCTCAAGGCTTTGTACAAACAAACAAGTAGTCAGAATCCTTTTAGATTTTTTTTCGACGGTGATACGTTATTTTGTTCCGTCGAGAAAAATAATTAGAGACATTTTGAATGATATTCGTTGTCTTGCATCCTGAATTGATTGAAATAGATGACATATTCTCGGGTAGCAACGGATGGCACCCCTCCACCTCACCGAAAGACACACACACACACGCACCCCCCCCCCCCACACACACACGCACAAATGCATTGTAACATTATTATTAATGATACATTCCTCCTAACACCCTTTGCTCATTCTAAAGCCTCGTTCTTTCGCATTTATCCGCATTGTGGACCGGTGCCCCCTCCTCAATAGACACCAATAGACACCAGTGTCTAGACATTGTCATAGACACCCCCCCCCCCCCCCCCCGGTTGGACCCACATTACGCAACTGGTGCATACATGAATGAATTTCGTTACAACATACAGGCCTGTAAAGGTGTAACTTATACAGTACTTAAAGTTTAGTAGGTTCTTCTAGCACGCCCCTTAATGTTTCCCTAACTTTTGAAAACGTTTTGAAATGCAACACATGCCGTGAGAGAATTAGAGAGTGGGTGGGAAGAATAGGGAGGGGTGGCGGAAATCAAATACATTTGAAAATGTTCATGTCATATGAATATAAAACGAGTTATTTATTCTCTCTGTAGAATTTAAACAGCACCAACGAACAAAACTGTTTACAGCCAGACCAACGTTAATGTTTTTATTAAAGTGTAGGATTTTACGCTCATCTGGCTCTCACAGGGGTGAATATGGAATGGAAATAACCGGCGATTATGACAGTGGATATTAACTTGATTGAGAGGCGTGTCTCGCTTGTCATGTCAGAGTGTTTGCTGTTTTTAGATGATAACCGACAGTCTCAGTCGAACACATATCCCTGAGTTTACCAGGGGCGACGTGCTCCCCAGCTTAAGTAGGTATGAGATTGAGGACAGAAATTTTGTGTTGTACGCGTATACGGCACGTGCTCCGGCGATTGTTGCTCCTCGGTTAATGCCTTTACCAATCGAATTGCTAACTGCAACCGGGAACCAACCACGATACCCAATCCTAACCCTAAACCTATCCTAAAATCCAATGGTAACCCCCTAACCCCATATCTTTGACGAAATGTAGCCTGGATTAATCGTCACCGGAGCAAAATGTCGGAGCAACAATTTTGAAGGTAGTTGAGATCGACCCCTTGTTTTTTAAAGTAGAGAACTTATTGATGTGAAGCTATAGAAAGGAAAATAATGAAATTAGAAAAACAACAAGGGCTAATAAGATCTTATATCGATCTAAGGAATATAGTAGTCAAGGTCCTATGCAGTGGCGCCATCAGAAGGGAGTGGGGTAGGATAATCCCTCTCCTCCACCTTTAGCCTCCTTACCCCCCCCCCCCCTCTCTTTTTCTTCAATTCGTGAGGAGTGGCTAAGATAATATAAGTGTATTTGGATTCTTTTTCACAATACCAAATGTGTTTTGGCTCCCAAAGTTGCTGAATGTTAATAGTTTGCCTTTAAGTTAATTAAATCTCATGTTGACACTATTCTACAAAGGGAAAGCTCCCCCTTAGGCATAGAACAGCAAATTTGACATTCTGAGTGGGAGAGTGACCTTTCATAAGTGGCTTTTTGTCTCATTTGTCTCTTGATTTTCTTTTTACTTGAGTACATACAGCTTTTGCCTGAAGACAATCATTCTCATAACCTTTAAGCGGGGACGGATCGAGGGGGTGGGGCGGGGGGGGGGGGGGGGGGGTCCGGATTCCTTTTTTTTGCTTGTCATATATTTTTGTGTAATGGACCCCCTACCCACTTTTCATGATAAACCATGTGTTTTTCGTTTTCATTTGCTTGTCAAATACTTTTTTTGAATTAGGCCCCCTTTTACATAATCCTGGAGCCACACCTGTTTAAGGATTCGTTGTATGACAATGCACGTGATGAATTACTGCGCCCATAGAGAGTAAGCTGTACTCATGTTTAAAACGAATATGATTGATGTACTCCGTTTCACAATAATTTAACGTTATTCCGCGGGGAAAGAGATAATATATTGTCTGCCCTGCCCTTGGATTTTAATATTATATTCGTATGTTTTCGTAAACACACTATCGCTCACGCGCAGAAAATTATGGAGCACAGGTGAATCATAAATTCAATTTGAATGAGGGGAAACTTGACGAACCGTTTTAAACATTCATAATGGAAGAGGAACATGATTTCTATGCCAAATAGGTAGCGAGGTGAATTTATGAATCGATAACAAGGAAAGAAATTGTTTTACTAGGTCAGATAGCAAGGACGCGAGGTGTAAGGTATGATCACATGTCCGGTAACCCAATATATGAATGGAGGGAATGAAAAAAGAAACGAAAATGAAGCGTAAGGACGGAGGAGAAGAAATTCAATAACGAATGTTATCGAGTAAGCAGGTTCGTGTTTCTTGTCTCTTTTTCACCATTGAACATTTCGTATGATATAATTTGATAAACAGTGAGAAAAAGGCAACATCGAACGACAACTCTGTGGATGGTAATTGAATGCGTTTTCAAAAGTTGGGAACAAGTTAAAATTGTATATTGTAGTGCAAGAAATTCCAAATATATTCGAATAGTGTCCTGATTTAAAAATCATCGTTATCTTTTAAGAATAAAAGGAAGTTGATGTAACTTTGGTTGTTGATTTTCGTGAATAGAATTCACCTAATTAATTTTCTATAAATCCTCACTGCAATTTATGTATTTGCCATGGAAAAGATTGTTTTCTATGACATTCTATTTTCTGGTTTCCTACGAAAGGGTAATACCATATTCTCAGATAACTCTGTTTTTCACATTATCATAAACATAAGGAGCAATTTCTATTGGATGTCTCAATGAAAAAAAAAACAGGAGAATCTTAGCAGGGGCGGATCAAATTTTTTGTAAAGGAAGGGGGCTGGAAAATTCCGAAAAGTTATAACAACAATAAAAAAAGTTATCCGATTTTCAGATGATATATCTCCCAGGGTTGAACACTTGAAATAGGGCACATTTTCGTAAGCATTTAAGGTATACAACATTAATTTTAAAAGGGGTACGGCCCGGTTGTTCACCCGAACCCTAAATCTGCAAGTGGTCTACTACGAATCTGGGTTGAAGTACTGCATTCATTAGTCTGGTTGCTGATAAAGTGAATCTTGATCCCAAGGTGTAGTATACGCAGACGTTCCAGGGTGGTGTTTCATAAAGCTGTTCGTAAGTTACGCACGACTTTACGCACGACTGGTGATCAGTTCTTGTGCTAAATGATTGAGAATCTGATTAGTATAGCACCCAAGAACATGTTCCAGTCGTTCGTAAAGTCATTGGTAACTTTACGAACAGCTTTATGAAACACCCCCAGGTATGGAACCACAAGTCCTCAACGATAACCCTTTTATTTCCTTCCATATTGCTGATATCATTCTCGATTTAACAATTATCGGGTAGGGTTCGTGAAAAAAAATCAATCAAGAACAACACTGACAAATCACATTTTCTGCATCTTCCGGACTTTCATAACACAATCATACATGATTGTGCAACGCCGTATAGAGGCGGTGGAATTCCATATCCACTAAACAAAGACAATCTAATTTGGACAACGTCATGTTTTTATCTGTAACCGTCGAGTGTAGCGTCTTGACAGGTGGATAAATCACGGCGATTACTCTGCAACAGTCGGACGTGCCAAGTTGCCACAAGTGGGGCTATATTATTCCATGACGCAACACATCAGGACATATTATTACCCAATATTGCCAATAGCAGCAGTTGTCTTATGAAGTGATATACCTTAGATGGGTGTCAGACATTGCACGCTCGATAACGATCAATAAACGAAGATGGTATTTGAAGGCAAGGAGGCTATATTTCTTCCCATTATATTAAGGCCATCACTGAACATACATCCAACTACGAACAGATTTGCGAGGAGTTACATATAGAGTACGTATATTATATCCCCCATTAAAGGTCCAATTGTAATGGTGATGAGACAAAAAATTATTTGGGAATATTTTCATACTTTGCGATTCAATAGTTTATTATCTTGCTCACAAATTTTCGACGTGTACATCACTGTCTTTCTCAAGTCATATGAAGTACACGTCAAAAATTTGTGAGCAACCGTTGGAATGTTAAGCATGAAACTATTCCTGATTAATTATTATATTTTAAAAAAATTACATACATTATATTTAGTTGAGACGTGTTGAGACAATGCTACCACGAAAGGATCATAATACTTCATTATGAGATATCATATATTTTTAAATCAAACTTAAGGTCTTACATCATAAAGTAGGCAGCATCAACGGATTCTACTCCAGCAGTCATCATTTTAAATTTAATCGAGCGCGAGATATCTGTGTAGCTGCGATTCCGTCTTGGTCAGTCGGCCAAGCGAGAGCGGTCAGCAGAGTCTGTGGCGCAGCTACAGGGTGTCACATGCGGGGAGCACCTGCCCCAAACATATGGCGAAAAGTAATACATTGAGATGGGAAAGGGAATGTAAAAATATGATGATAGGACCCCCTACCCTAACCTGTGGCCTTTTAAGTTCACATTCCATCCATATAGTAAGACCGGTGCATCTACCCTCCATGGACTCTGTGGTGGCGTACATACACAGGAACACGGGGGGGGGGGGAAGTGCCTAGCAAATGGAGAGGGGAAACGGAGGGTAACAATATTATAGGATCCCCTCCCACGCTCTCCACATCATCGGTGGCCTCGTAAATTCGCATTTCGCCCACCCTAGTAGGTCTGGTTCCCCTTCCCCCTCAAAGCTGCTACTGCCCCGTCACTCACTGAAACCACGCTACGCCACTGGACAGCGTTAATAATTACAGCGTAGGAGTAGACCTCTAAACCCTTCGTGCCAAGTTCATTGGCAATGTCCACTATTGACAAGGTCTCCAGCAGAGAAGACAAGTGTGATATTGATTAATGACCATGGGACTCAATCAGTACAGACAGCTGTATTATGACGGGTGACCAAACGTGCAATAGTACAGTAGTCGGACGCCATTGATACGATTACGTCACCACTTTGATATAATGTTTGTGTTCCAGGAAGAATTATCATAATTAATTTAATCATTCATTTAATGCATCCACAAGTTTGATTTCATACAACAAAATACAAATGGTGGACACAATACCTTTTTTTTTACAATAAAAATACAGGAATTGATTTTGTAATACCTAATTAAAGATAAGAACATAACAATCAAAAAGCAGAGTACGAAGTTGGCCGACATGGAACTGAAACGCGTGTCATTTTAATACAGGTGTTTCAATTGGATGTCGGCGAACTTGTACTTATGGCGGTTTAAATTTACGGAAACAGTAATCATACATATTATATCACTCTTCATCTCCAGAACAATGTTGTATGCTTTTCATTCAGTATTATGATAATGAAAGCTATACGTTTACATTCCTCACATATCCGTCCTAGAGCATGCCAAGGTGCCTACCAAGTATTACTACTGCCCTGGCTTTAGCCGATCTGCCCTAAAGAAAGAAATCGCTTTCTTTGAGGTACCCATTCAATACACCTGGGTTGAGAGTGGCAAATATAGATTATTATGGATCTGTGCGTCTAGGACTCGAATAGAGAATCATTTGATTCATACCAGACATAGATCCGTTGGCATTACAATGACACACACACACACACACACACCCACTAAGGTTTACATGGCTTTACTTCCGAGGACAAGTATTGTTCCTCTATTGTGTTCCTCGTCCTCGGACGGTCGACGGAATAAAGCACAAATTCATTGTTCGACGTTCGAGGACTATTGTCCGGCTTCCGAGGACCATTGTTCTCATGATTTTTTTTTGTTCTCTGTCCGAAAATGTCCTCGGGCATACTGCTAAACAGGCCCACACACCTCCACACCCACACACATTGACACAAAACAGTGATATTAGATCACTTTTAATGATTAAATACGATTTTTATTGTTCATATCAAAGGCCAGCCTGATAAATGTTACAGCATCACAATCTTCATATCCCCCTAAATTAAGTTAACATCCTTCTGATTCTAAGAAAACTGTATTGATCTACTGTAGATATGTACATGTTACGATCAGTTATCCAACGGTCACGTTTCCTCAACCGTCTCCGGACTTTTCATCAATATCACAATGTTGTTTGGATAAGATTAGTTCCCAGAAATGGGGGAGAAAACAAGAGCATTCATTTCAAAAGTCGCCGTAATTGTACCTAGGGTGGTTTCCGAATTCACTATACACTACCTCACAAAAATAGGATTAACGGGATCCTTATCTCATTCGACACGGCAAATGTGTGGGATAGTGTAACAAATTGGTCACATTTTAGAATATTCAGTTGAATACATGCTTCATTCGCCCGTTTAGAAACGACGCATATAGTATACTCGATAGCATACATACGGGGTTGGGCAAGAAGGGCGCGTGCCCCCATCAAATGGAGAAAAAATGAAAAAATGCCCCCCCCCCCCCTTGTCCGTACAGGTTATTGTAAAAACATATGAGCAATGATTATATATAAGGTGCTTATAATTATGCTTGAATATTTTCTTTAGAGAAAATGGAAATGATTTTTGTGGGTACAGGACAACTATATTATGGAAGAGGAGCTCGCAAGATACGTGACGGAGTTCCCAATATATGTTTGAAAGATTACAACTTGAAAAATTCATAACTGTCTTATTTCTTATCGTATTTTGTTGAAACCTTCACTGATCTGCTTCTATAATTTTTCTGCTTCTTTTAAAATCAATTTGTACCCAGGGTGGACTCCCCCATTAATTACAATGTCAGAAGCATCAATCAAAGAGTTGCGATTGATTCGAATCGATCGCAGCTTGAAATCAATCGCAACTCTTTATAAGACGGGGCCCATGATGTTGTATAATTTTTATAGCAACAACCTACATATTTATTGAATCGTTTACACGGTTAAATAAAGTGAAACTTATGTTTTGGCGACTTTGACAAGCAAATTATAACAGAGTTAAACATAAAGATGAATTATGGTCGTGCAATTACATTGTGAAAGAAACTGTCTCGAATCAACTGGGAAAAGTTGATCATGTCTACATTATGCTAGGAGTCCACTGGGCCGGCGCCAGTTGGTGCCAGTTCGCGCCAAAGATTATGTGATTGGCGCGTAGTGGCTCGCTGTGGCGCCGAATTAATGTCCGCTCGGCATGTGTCGCCAAGTGGAATAAACTGGGTGCCATATGGCGTGCGCCAAATGCCACCCGGCTTGCTCCAAAATGTTGCGCCAGTTTGCGCCATTACACGGCCATTTGATTCCAAAATTCACCCTGTTGGCGCCATTCGCGCCAATAGACGGCTACTTTGCGGCACTTGGTGATTAGTTTGTGCCAAAGGTCGCCAAATTGGTTTGAACTTGCCGCCACTTGGCGCTACTTACCGACTATATAAATACCGGCCATTGGCTACCTGGTTCAGACCCTCCTCAGCTGCTGTATGAACAACATCTCTACTAAATAATCTGTACAATTTTTATAGGCGGCAAGTGGCGCTGAATGGCGGGCAACCAGGTGGCATTTGGCTAGTCACCAATAGGGTGCCGTTTGGCTCGCGCCACTGCACATCTGGCGCGCTTTGGCGCGGGCTATCCGCCTCTGTTGGAATTATTTGGCGCGTAGTGGCGCAAACAAGGTGCCACTTGGCGCCATGTGGCGCGAAATCTCATTGGCGCAACTTGGCGCGCACCATTACATTCCAGTGGATTCCAATAGGCGGATTGTTTGCGCCAAAGGGCGATATGTTCGCGCCATTTGGTGCCACTTGACGCTGATTGCTCGATGCAAGTGGCGCGATGAAGATTTCAAACACTTTGAAATTTTCTTGCCGCCAAATTCAAATTTGGTGCCACCACGAGCCGGTTGGGAGGCAGTTTGAGCCACTACACGCCACTAGGCACCTTATTGGCGACACTAGGCGCCACAGCAAATTGCATTGGCGCAAACTGGCACCAACTGGCGCCGGCCCAGTGGACTCCTAGCATAACAATTGGTGTATAATTGGTGTATACATCAAAATGAGAAGAAGCTCGCTGAAAAGCAAATGTAATTGCACATAGAAATGGGTATATGAGACTGAACACAAATGTGGCAAGATTGTTTGGCCCGAACACTTCTGCTATTTCTCGTCATATTTCGATTATTAGGGTATTTGAAGAGCAATACTTTTCAGGGGACAATTCTTCTATGATGTTATTCCAAACTGGCATAAAAGGAATGACAAAGCTCACAAATTATTTTTCACAATTCCCCAAACTCAACTCCTCTTTAATCATTGCTTAAACTCACATGCATACAAGAATACAATTACAGCAATATGTATTCCATCCTGACGCTCTTTTGGGTACTATTATAAAGTGTGCGTCATGACGAGTTCCATCCAATTGTAATAATCTTTTAAGGTTCACGACATTATTTCACGTTTTCTGTATGACTTCCCAAAGGATATTCGGATCGATACTGAGATTCGAACCTAAACATAATTGTTTTCATAAAAAGTCTATAAAGTAATATCATCTAAGGGAACTCTTCAATCCATTCTCATTAAAAGTTAAAATCGGATTGAAAACAGACATTTCGCACGGGGATATCATGTTCTCAAGATTAGTGCATGGGAAAGATTTCCAAACATTTTTAGCCTGTAAGAATTAACAATAAACTGTTTAATCCTCACTGCAAACGTTGAGAAAGTGTAAAGGAAATGCGAAATCTTTACAAATAACAATTCGGAGAATGTATAGTACTATAGACCAACAGTCATAAGCTCCGTCAGTGATCCGTTTTACGTCGTAAACAGACCTTCTTCATGGTTCAAACTTCAAACTGAAATTATAGAAACTATGACACAGTAAGGATTCTTGAGAACTAACATTATCTTCTGCTGTTGTTTTGTCATAGATTTGACGTTGAAGATGAAAATGTAAATGATACGTTAATCTCCATGTGATATCTGGCCACTACGGGGAATATCTTACTCAACCATGACACCCAGTACATGTTCAGAATCATGTAATTGGATTTTCTTAGAAATTAGGACAAACACATACATGTAAAATTAGAATGAGATGTGTACTGTACACAGAAGCTGTTCATGAGACGAAGAATAATGTCAGTATCTCTACTCATTTATTCACAGTTCAATCGACATAAGGTTCAGGGTTTAATTATGTCATCCAAACAGAAAATGAAACCCACACACTATTCATTGACTGTAAACTTCTGTGATGGATCACTATTCGTTTCAGAGAAAACAAAACAAAGATATACTCTGCAATTTGCGATGGTGGTGATACGATGCTTTTCAGACATAGTTTACACAAGCACCACGTACGCCTGACATGAATCATGCTCGCAGCTTGTTTTCTCTCATTAACGTTTGTCGCTCAGAGACCGATGGAGTGATTTAAGGGTCGTTCTCATATCACATTCACGGCGAACGATAACCCTAACTATAACATCGGTCTATGTGGAAAATGCATAGGATCAGGAAAATCGATGCTATATGATCATTGACGTATGGCCTACACCGATATCCTATACCGTTTCTAAATAGACCGATTTTTAAAGTTATATAATAGCTATCGTTATTGGTGATAAGTGACCGGGCTTTTAGTTGCTGTGCTGTGCAATAATATTTAAAAAAAAATTATACGATGCTTGTTCCTTTTGCAAAGCATTTTTTGATTGAAATAGTATGCACATAAATTATTTCCGACAGAAATAACAAAAATGATACATTAAGATATTCAGGTTAATGAAGATAATATTTTTTTTCCTTAACTCGAAACCCCAATCACTTATCAAAGTTGAAAACATTTTCTCACAAATAATTATGGCGACTTGTTTATGTCTTCCTATATATTTTGGGTGTATTATATTTTTCAAACGGTCAATTGATGATATAATATATACTTATGATGGGTAAGAAATCGATATTATACTTGTGTTTGTTATGTTGCAATTTGTCTGTGAGATTAGCTGGAAGATTTTCCATCTTTAATATTAAGTTTGCACGAAATCATACATGATTTTGTTGGTACACATCTTAGAATCATAATGTGCGAACGTTTACATCAATAATGGGTAAAAGGGTGGGTTTTTTTTTTCTTTTTATTAAAAGACCTTTCCCTTTATCCCTTCATGTGTCATTTTGTAAATATCTTTTTCTTTTCTTTTCTTTTTTCTTTTTTTGCAATTTATGCATCCAAGACCAAAATTATTTATACACACCCCAAGGTAATGTTCACTTTGCTTCAGGAAGCAGGAGCAAATACACGGCGGTACCGTTTGATCAAATTTCCAAGAAACGCTTAAAGCTAATTTCTCCCAAATCTAGTAAGAGTTTTTCTTGAAACTCTAGGGAGTATTGTGGTGTTGCCGATTTACATTAGAGTTCAATGACTCTGAATCCGGTAGCTTGTTGTGTTTTGCATCAAGTTTTTATTTATATCGCTTCGCCACGTGATGTAGTGATGATGAGATTAAGAGGAGAAGAGTGAGACTCGTGTGCCGTACGGCAGCTGTGTCGCAAGCCTTCATACGGCGCTTCTGTAATGTCGTAGTTTCCGCCATTAATGAAATCGTGGAATGTTTCGCGGAACCTGAGTGGTAAAACGATTACACCTTGTGTCTATCGATTCTGCATACGATTGCAGTGCTGGTGCCTGCGTCTGATAAGACGAGGAGAAATGGTATATCCGCGTACATAAGAGAGTAAAACAAGAAAAATATAATTTTGATTAAACCTTTCAACATCTACGTAAATTAGTATTACATTTTTAGGAAAAGATATCTTCTGTTAAAGAAAATAATAAAAATGATCAAACTGGCTGACTGCCAATTTCATGCACAAATCGAAATTGTTCACTCGCATCGACGCTATACTGAAACTTTCAAAGTATTTTGTCTTATGGATCCACACGTCTCATTAATAAATAAATCAGATTGTTACATGTAATGGTTAGGCTTACACATAAGATCTGCTTACTCCATTTCAAATTTGATAATTTTCTACTCCATAAAAGACGGCCGAATTTAATCGATTTAAAATAGTGCAATACATCTCTGCCATGAATTTG
This sequence comes from Heliocidaris erythrogramma, assembly GCA_025617745.1. Classification (NCBI taxonomy): domain Eukaryota; kingdom Metazoa; phylum Echinodermata; class Echinoidea; order Camarodonta; family Echinometridae; genus Heliocidaris; species Heliocidaris erythrogramma. The sequence continues at coordinate 46,966,595 of CM046855.1, read as the reverse complement.
CAGGAAACAAATTTCCCGCCTTCACAAAACCTATTTTCCCCATTCTTGCGTGTGAATACATTTGGAAAGTGTGAAATCACAAGTTGATAGTGGTCTAGGTGCAAATGGTCAAACATGAAATATTAGAGATGCCGTCAGTGAAAGATAACAGAAATAAAGGATGGCAGAAATCTCGGAGAAATGGCTGGCAGACCGAAAGATCTTACATAAAAAAAATTAGTAGAAGATAAAGGAGAAGAAGGAGGAGAAGAAGAAAAAGGGGAAAGAAGGTGGGGAAGTAGAAGGGGGAGAAGGCGGAGGAGGAGAAGAAGAAACACACACATACACGCACCCCCACACACACGCACACACAGAGCTTGTTCAACAATGTCACGACGCCAAACTCAGAAAGACAAACTACAATATATACGCGGAAACTATTATAGACGCCGTAACATACTAGTACAAGACTAATCTCTCTGGATGTGGATTCATGTTCACTGCTCTCATTGAAGCGGTGGGTACAGGATGCTTTCTAAGGCTGAAAACTGTGATTACTCGAAGAGAGAGAGAGAGAGAAAGAGAGAGAGGAATAGAGAGAGAGAGAGAGAGTGTGTGTGTGTGTGTGTGTGTGTGTGTATGAGAGAGAGAGAGAGAGAGGGAGAAGGAGAAAATAGAAAAGAAGGGACAATGGGGGTGAGAGAGAATGGGATGAGGTGAGAGGGGAGGGTTGAGAGATAGAGGAAGGGTGGGGAAAATGAAAAGGTCAGAGAGATGAGATAACATACGGAAGGTAAGATAACATGTAAGAATCATTGAAATGAGAATGTAATACTACCTTGGATATGTGATTTATGTGTATAAAACAGTCAACGAAAGGGATAAACAGGAAGATAATACTTAGAGCCTGAGAGAGAGAGAGAGAGAGACAGAGAGAGAGAGAGAGAGAGAGACAGACAGACAGACAGAGAGGGAGAGAGAGAGAAGGGGAGAAACGGGAGGGGGTTAAAGGAAGAAAAACAAGCCTACGGAAAACTTTAATATAGCTATCAGCATGAAACGGATGACGGGGCAATACATCATCTTACTTTTTCGCTTTCTAATGGACCATGCAGTCCACTCATTACCAAATTAGAATGTGCAACTACCATTTAGATTAAAGAAAAACAACCATCGTAAAAGCACTAAATGTTCACCCAGCAAAAAAAGAGAAAGCTATAATTATACACCCCCTTCCCCCTTAGGCAAAAGTAGCTGCAAAACACTGTTCTATATTGTGTACCATGCCACGTCTCATCAAAATGGGTGTATATAGAGCGTTGATGTCACAAGTGAATGGTGCTATGCATCTAAAAATCCTGACTAAGACCTGAATATAGCTCTTGTAACAGTATAATAACTTCTGCATACCTCAGTCCGCACGCGCAGATTAAGGTCTAAACCTCGCCCAATTCATATCTTTAGCCACTGATAAATTGCCCCTTCAATAGTGGCATCTCGGGCTAAATGATGTAACTAAATCCATGGAAATTGAAATGTCAAAACATTTCACATTCCAGAAGCGATGTCTCGGTGATACGAAACATTCAAGACATGACAAGGTCGAATCTTCCCATCACACAGTGCTCTATCGGGTTTAGGGGAAAGGGGACATAACCTGTCCGTACCCCCTTTTTGAAACCAGTGGGATATACCTTATAAATTTACCTTTAAATTCCGACCCCAAAAGGCACCTGGAAAATCTTATAATTTTTTTCGTTTTTTTTTCCTTTTATTTTTTCTTCTCAGAAAATAGTAACAATTCAACCCCCTCCCCCTCCCCCATCTTAGGAAACCTCCTGTCATCACAGACAGTGCTGAAACAGTGGTACGATGATCCGACGTTAGAAAACGAAATAGTAGACAACAAATTAGCTTGAAGAAGCAGCAGGGTATTGAGACACGTCCTTGTTTCTTGATATCTGCAAGTATATGTATGACAAAAATGGAACGACACACCCATCATTACGGCAATGAGTTACGGGACAGCACATGCATAGAGAGATAATAAAACATTATTTTAATATGACGACTGGTGGTCGTTGAAAAGGCAAATGAAATATTTCTTCCGAAACATATCGTTTCCTGAATTTTCGAAAATTAAATGTAATGTTTTTTCTGCACGGTTCATGGGAATTCCTCTAGCCGAAAACTTTTAAGATTAAAGAAAAGAAAATGAGGATGAAAATTTTTTCTATTGAAAGCATATCTTTCTTCCTACATCAACAGATTGTGATTCTCTACATTGTAACTTCTCTATTCAATAATAACAATGTTATTATTTACATTGCTTAATGATTCCTTCTTTCCTTAATTCTCTCTTTATAATTAACAGACATGGGACTCTCCAAATGTCAAGATGTGGCAACAAAGCACAACTTGCTATATTTTAAATGAACCGAGTTTTTCTTTTAAGTCTGAGGACTAATCCCCAATAAACAACGTTGAATAAACTTCTTATCCCAAATCTAAATAAATTATCCCTTTCAAAATTTGGGCTGACAATACACATGATTCCATAAATGACGATATCTTTCATTCAAGTACACACAATAATTATGTGGTTCTGACAAGGAGATATTTTGATTTAGGGCAAGTCCAAGGTATTTTGTCCCATACGTCACCGAGTTTAATAAATTTCAGTATATATTAGTACTCGATGACGCTATCAAGTTGATAGCCCTCCTAGAACTTGGGTCAGACCAAATACTGAGGCAAATAACAATTGCGATGTTTCATTTCGAGTACACTGTAACGTACGGGACAGCAAATGACCAAATACCTTGGACAAGCATCGCCTATTCAGGACTGCATTTACAAGCAATAGAGAACTTTTATTACTGTACTTAAAATAAAACGAGAGAGATCCCATCATATCTGTCAGTCTGTACTCATTAAGGTCGTTATGATATGGATATGGGAAGCAATGAAGCAGTGGGCTACGGGTCGTTGACATTAAATGAGAGAGTTAAAGAAACCAAGATGGCCAATTCTGTACCAAGTCTGTCCTGCAAAAAAGAACATTTTGCATGTCTTGTAGGATAGCAGATAGTGGTGGTGATGATCTTCATGATCGTGATCATGGCGACGACGACGATGATTATGATGATGAAAATGATGATGATGATAATGATGAGCAAGTAAGCAGCGCAACACGGGTCGATTACATCTCATGAGATATAGATGACATCACACGGAGCCAAGATGGGCGATTCACTGTTGTCTCTTCTGCATTCTGTAACACTCGCACATTTTGATGATGAAAAAGATGATGATGAGGATAATGATGATGGTGGTGGTGGTGAGGAGGAAGATGTTTATGATGAACCGGCTAGCAGATCCTCGTATAACTGTATGTAGACTGTCTGTATGAAGTCTGTTTTATTCAATCTAAAATTAACAAAATAAACCATTCATGGATATAATTATAAATCAACTTGTCTTATTCACATAAGTTTCAAGTATATGGTTTTTCATCCCAGAACTTATAATCTGTGAATTCTACATTTACATCTAATGGTATAATTTTGTCTCTACACTTGTATCAATGATGCAAGTTCAAATTTGTCTCATAATTGTTCAAGATAAATACACTTCTCTTTTAAATCAGTTCTGTGCATTTAACCCTTGAAGAGAATGCAAATTTACCTGAGCATTAATTTGAATATGTAAATGCGTATCAACCAGAAATACATTATTTCTCAAGTACTGGTTAATAATTATGCAAATGTCATCTTTTAAAAACACTCAGGTTTCAGAAATGAAACAACAAGGTCAAATAAATCATCTTGACCTTCAAGATAAATATAGTATGACTTCATCAAATTGTCACCAAATTCTAAGACTATTCTAAGACTAAATCTGAACAGTTCAGTTAAATTCTGGCTATATGTGGAAAAAATGCAACAAAACACAGCCTTTGTGATTACAAACCATAAACTTCCAACATCATAATTTCGTTTAGTGTCATTGTAATATTAGTATTTATCCAAGATATAAAAACCTAGATATTTCATAAATTGTTGATTTAAATCTAAACCAAATGAATTTAAATCAAGCATTTCATTAACAACTCTGAGTTACCAAGGAGGTTCAAACAGATGGAGTCTCAACTAACGATAATTAATGCAAACACCTGGCAGATTATAAAGGATGTACAATTGAATGAATAAATTGCCTTGATTCTTTGACGTCGATGTCTGATGCCGCCAAAGTAAACGGGAAAGATTTAGAGATGTTTTGATATTTGAATGTTTACGATGCGCATTTAAATTCATAAATCGACAAACACAGAAAGTGAATGTGCAGTTTCCATGTATAAATTTCGATTTCATTCTGAAATTCCATTGCCTCAGGATGAGCAATTTTTTTTAGATATAATCTTAAGTGTCACAAATGTATGCCTCTTCAAGGGCAATTTTAATAACTTTCCGCTTAATTCCGATTATTAAATTTCATATATATCGCGAAAGATGGCTCTAGGAAATATAGTCGGTACACGCGGCCAGTCAAGAAATTGTCATCGCAACTTTGGCACTAATATGTCCGCTTGAACCTTGTTATATCATTCATGTGCACTTTTTCGAAGTTACATTTGGGTCTGCGAAAACTAATTATCATTATAACAGAATATCCTTCATTGTACTTAACCAAGATTATGCAATAAAACGGAAATCGAGAATGTTTTCGGAGAGCGCATATTTGTCATGTTTGTTGTGGCGGCATCAAAGGTCGCTTCAAAGGGAAGCTGTCTGTTATGACTCCATCTGTTTAACCCCCCCCCCTCCGTTTTGGAAGAAAAGTATGCATTTTGACCATAACGGATCCGCCCTTTTGTCGATTGTGCCTCCCCCTTCTAGACTGAAAACTTTTTTTTTTTTTTTTTTTTTTGGTTGTCAATAAATTATGGAGGGAAACTGGACATCAACATCCCCCCCCCCCCCCCCACTGAGTGAATTTTGGAGGTCTGCCGAATTTTTTTTTTTTTTGGTCGCCACTCCCCCACCCCCCACTGAGCGACTTTTTGAGAAGCTGAGTTGACAAACCTGCATTTGTGTGCCCCCACCCCACTTATACTAAATCATGGATCCGACCCTTTTTTCATTCATAAGTAAATGTAAACATACCCATGATTTCCATAATAGAGTTAAATATCTCGATACAAAAATTACATCAAGTTGTACTCACTTGGCATGATAAGCTACAGACTCTTGAACCGAACGTCTTTTAAATTTGACATTATAGTAAAAAACTAGATGAATATTCGACCGCGCGCGGTCGGAATTTATGCCTCCGCCATCACCAGATTGGAAATGTATGGCATACATGTACACTCTAAAAAGGACTGGTCCAACAAAATGACAAATCTTTTCACTTAAAATGCACAGGAGACAGAAAAATTTATTTCATTTCATTTTCATATAAAACTAGAAATATTTGATAACAAGGCTAAAAACCAGTAATTTCATGTAATTTTATGTAAATTGACCTCTGTAACCTCTGACCTTTGACCTACTTACCCCAAAATCTAATCAGTTCATCTTTATATGGGTATGCATACTGGTACCAAGTTTGAAGTTCTCACCTCAGATAGTTCTTGAGATATCGCGGTAACGGTGGTAAAAACCACTAATTCCATGTAATTTCATGTAAATTGACCTCTGTGACCTTTGAACTTTGACCTACCTACCCCAAAATCTAATCAGTTCATCTTCGTATACGGTAACATACTAGTACCAAGTTTGAAGTTCTTACCTCAAACAGTTCGAGATATCGTGGTAACGGTGCTAAAAACCAAGAATTTTTATGTAATTTCAGGTAAATTGACCTCTGTGACCTCTGACCTTTGACCTACTTACCCCAAAATCTAATCAGTTCATCTTTCTATGGGGATACATACTGGTACCAAGTTTGAAGTTCTCACCTCAGATAGTTCTTGAGATATCGCGGTAACGGTGGTAAAAACCACTAATTCCATGTAATTTCATGTAAATTGACCTCTGTGACCTCTGACCTTTGACCTACTTACCCCAAAATCTAATCAGTTCATCTTTCTATGGGGATATATACTGGTACCAAGTTTGAAGTTCTCACCTCAGATAGTTCTTGAGATATCGTGGTAACGGTGCTAAAAACCAAGAATTCTTATGTAATTTCATGTAAATTGACCTCTGTGACCTCTGACCTTTGACCTACTTACCCCAAAATCTAATCAGTTCATCTTCGTATGGGGATACATACTGGTACCAAGTTTGAAGTTCTCACCTCAGATAGTTCTTGAGATATCGCGGTAACGGTGCTAAAAACCAGTAATTCCATGTAATTTCATGTAAATTGACCTCTGTGACCTCTGACCTTTGACCTACTTACCCCAAAATCTAATCAGTTCATCTTTCTATGGGGATACATACTGGTACCAAGTTTGAAGTTCTCACCTCAGATAGTTCTTGAGATATCGTGGTAACGGTGCTAAAAACCAAGAATTCTTATGTAATTTCATGTAAATTGACCTCTGTGACCTCTGACCTTTGACCTACTTACCCCAAAATCTAATCAGTTCATCTTCGTATGGGGATACATACTAGTACCAAGTTTGAGGTTCCTACCTCAAATGATTCTTCAGATATCGCGGTAACGAGAAGTGGGACGGACGGACACACGGACGGACGCACGGACGGACGCACGGACGGACGCACGGACGCACGGACGCACGGACGGACGGACAACCCGAAAACATAATGCCTCCGGCACCCACCTTCGGTGGGCGGAGGCATAAAAACTGTGGCTGAGCATCGCACGATTTTGAACTCGTCGATCTCGATGGTTGACCTTCAAAAACGTATAATTTATCCTCAATTACGTAACCGTATCTGAACAATAAACAAATAATTTCAAGAAAAAAAATCCGTTTCTTCATCACAAAAAAACTTTCATTTCCGTATTTTTTATTTCTTTTGTTTTGTGTTTTTTGTTTGTTTCACTTGATGATAATGACCAGAAGCAAAGTGACAAATGAAAGAATTTGGAGAATTTATGATAACTAATTTAACTGTCAACGACAGTAAATTACTTTTATATGCGGATGACAGTGTGTTACTATATCCTAAGCTGATCGGGGAAAAACTTAACTTAGAATTATCAAACTGTGTTAATTGGATGACAGCAAATAAGCTTAGCTTACATATTGGTAAAACCGAAAGTATTTTGTTTTGTTCGCGGGGTAGGCTGAAGTATACTGATGATTTCAATATAAGTTATAACAATCAACTCATTAAGAGACAGGATTCTGTGAAGTATTTAGGACTAAATATAGCTAGTGATCTTTCTTGCTCAAGTTTGGTTGACAGTATTGTCAAAAAAGCTAATGCTCGTCTAAAATTCTTGTATCGTTATCAAAATTGCATGAACTTAAAATCAAGACGCATTTTAAGTTTTTCCTTAATACAATGTTTATTTGATTATGCTAATGCGGCATGGTATTGCAGTCTAGGCAAGGTGGATCAAAACAAGTTAAAAATAATTCAAAATAAGATTGTAAGATTTATCAATCACTTAACACCAAGAACACACATTGGGAAGAGTGAACTTGAAACAGCTGGTCTTCTTCATGTAAACCTTAGATCACAACAACTTTTAATTCACCATGTACATTTTTTACTCTAATGCAGATCACTATATTTCAAATAATTTTACTCGCTCTTCAAGTGTTCATAGGCATGACACTAGAAATAGTCAATTTAATTTCGTAGTGCCTAAGCGGAAAGGTAAAATTGGAAATTCTTTTTATTTTAACGGTATTCTTTTCTGGAATTCCCTCCCGAATCATGTTAAGTCAGTTAAGAATTTTTTTACATTTTAAAAGGGTATTGAAGCATCATTTGAAAAATGTGTCTACTCCATAACTATATTTCTCCTCTCCTTTTTGTAGCTCAGATGGTTTTTTCCTATATTATTTGACTTATGTAACCAACGTTTATTATCGATAGTTTCATTATGATTTTCTGTATATAGTTTTTTCCGTTGAGTAAGTCTTGTTTTCACATTTATGTAATCATCGCCTACTTTATAAAAAATGTTATGTTTTATTTTGCTACTTTTAATTAGTACATTCTTATCACTTGTCGTACGTGTACGATAGTCTTGTAGCCGTACTAATGTGTTTTCTTAGTGTATTTTTTAATCAGTTATTTAGGTAAGGACCCCATTGGAAATAAGCCATTTCGGCTTTCATGGGCTATCCTGTCATGGTACCTGGTTATGTTTGTATTGCAATATACCTGACGAATAAAATCAAATCAAATCAAATCAAGTAAGCAGTGGTGCAAACATATAATATATATTATACATTTGAATTGATTATCACCACTTCCATAAAGATCTTCAGGAGAAACGCATTATTTTAGATTCAGTATTTTTTTAAATTCAGTTTTCTATAATATATATTATAGTAGTGTGATATCATTTTTGCGCGCAGGGGAATATCTCAAAAACTAAAAAAGATTTCAAAATTCTGATAGTATAATATTAATACATGGTTGGGAGTGTGTTGGTGCGATCTGTGTTGCCGGATTTCACTAACGCACGAACTCAAAACCATGTATCAATAGTTTTATAAAACGGGTCGGCAATATGATTATGAAGTCTATAAAAATGGTTACGAACCCCATAGAAACGCCAAGAGTCGCACAGTCATGGAGGCTGCCATTTGCTTTCCTGGATGACGTCACATAAGTGCAGCCAACAAAAGTCATGCGCGTTTCAGTGCGCGCATGTAATTCCTGCGCTAAAATGACAATTAAACTACGCGATTTCATTGCGTTTTAAGTTTGGACGCACCAGAGGTACGCGTACGCGCAGCTCAGCCGTGCGTTAGTACCTTTTTTCCGTGCGTTAGTACTTTTTTTGCACGGTCACGTGGTGTTACTTGACCAATTAGGATGGCTACATTCTTGAACCCGTTTTATAATGCCAATTAATAGATAGAGGAACCTAAAAATGTCTAGGGACGAAATTTTTCTGGAATTGGGTGAGAAATTATGAAAATATTAACAAAAGATCGGCTAATTTGGCTACTTTTTTGCGTTAGTTCCAAAAAGATATGAAGTTACCGACAAGGGTCCAGAAATCTTCATTCTGAGAAAAGATATCATCAAACTCGTAAGTTAAAAAAAGTTTTACCAAATGATTTTATGACAGAGATCAGGAACTCTTCCTTGACAAAAATGAGTTCTACTGTGATTATAAAAGTATAAAACTGGCTACAAACAAGTCATGATAAAAAGAGGAGAACAGGAGTGTAAATACCAATTGTCTGAGGTGTTCAAGGCATGCAGGGGCATAATATACAATTTAGTGATCTCTCAGACAATGTTCTCGTATGTCCCTTTATTCTTTATTGTCTTCTATTGAAACCATGGCAGGTGTCAGAGGCGAGCTCCAGGTTTTTGTCAAATGAGGGGGGCTGGGTCCAATTCCCAGAAAAAAATTCTGACGAGAAAAAAAAAAGTCATCAATTTTGGAAGTGTTGATTTAAACACAAAAAACTTTGACAAAGGGGGTATGGACGCCCTTGGATCCACCACCCCTCCCCCCCCCCCCCCGAATTCGCCCCTGGGTGGAACTCTTTTGAAATAGATGGAGGATACCTGATCATGCATTTTTCTTGGTCATGTTTGAAGCCTCACCGCGGGACAAACAATCGGGGTGGCAGCGGCAAACGCTAAACGAGCAACAGATATCACGAGTGCAAACACCATCTCTGATCAGGGGCGTCAGTAAAGGGGGTGGGGTGGGTGAATTTTGACACCCCATTAAAAAGAAAAAGTCGGAAAAACGATGACTTATGTAACTTCGTGGACTTAAGAACCCCTTTTTCCTCTTTAGCAAATTCCATTCTTTGAGGATCTGGTCATTTTCTCATAACTGCTTGTCAGTGGATTTTAGGCTAACATCGTCGGCAAATATTATTGTGTTCCGACATCACCCCACCCCATTCACAATATTCTGGCGATGCCCTTGTACTGTCTTGGATTCAAGTCTTAAAGTAATGCTTACCAGACAGGTGAAAAAGAACAAGACATGTGATGGCGACAACTTTATTAAAAAGAAGAAAGTGCACGACCCTATCTCTTTAGCTAACAGGGCGTCCGTATTGATCAAGCACTTCACCCTTGTAGCTGAGGTGAACTTCTTCTGCACTCAAGCTTTTTTGTAAGAGGAAGGTAGAGGTGTACTCAATCATGGAAAAGCCTTCCATTCATGCACAAGTTTACAGTTGATATGACAGGAGTTTATCTTGTACTTCATACCGTGCAGAAAAGGGGAAGGGAGAAAGCTTATACGACAACAATGCTGTAGGAACATAAGACATAAGTGTATTACAAAAAACAAAAAAAAATGCCAAAAGAAGAGGTGCCTTGAGGCGGAGAAAAGATGAAGAGCGGAGTATTGTTGAAGGGCGTGAAGGAAATGATGCAGGGGCCTTCCATTCATGCACAAGTGTTTACAGATATATGTCAGGAATTCATTTTGTACTTCATACCTTGCAGAAGAGGAGAAGGAGGGGAAGATTGCGTCAACAATGAATTGGGAACACGCATAAAACAAATTAGTGTGTTGTAAAAGTGATCACAGAGAGGTGCATGGAAGAGGTGCCTGGAAAGGGAAAATGGAAGAAAAGGGGTCTAACCCTCTTAAACAAGTTTAACAGGGTGAGCAAAGAAAATAAGAAAAAGTATAATATAAAAATAAGTGAACTTTTGAATAAAATTGTAGTAACGATTTTTTAAAGTGGTAATTTAAATCACATAATCAAAATCTAATATTGGCGAATTAGTTATTCGACTGAGACATATGAGGGGGCAACTCTCCTACTTGTCATGCTTGTTATCCATTACTGGTTCTGTCCTAACATGCCTATAAGCGCATTTTCCGTCTTGGCTGTATTCAATATCAATAGCATGTTGCTATAGGTCCTCCAAGAAACAAAAAGGTCAAACCTAGTCATAATAAGTCATTATTCTATTTTTTTAGTATATAAATTTTCTGTGTTGGAACAAAGTTTTGTCTGTGTTGGAACAAAGTTTTGTTTGACACTATACAGTGACATTACCGATTTACTAGTTTGAATAACTTTTCTGCCCACCTAACTATTTGCTGCTGACAGTAACTTCATTTACATTACTAAAGAACATTCCCCACGGCGATAGGTGGTTTGATTTGCGTCATTTACAACTGAACTTGACTCGGTCGCATCTGGCGTTAGATTTCAACAAATGGATGTGTGTAACAGAGTGAGCATGAGCACGCATGGCGGCTTGACATGAAAGGTTGAAGGTTTTTGGTCTCTTTAACTGTCCTCCGGCCGCGCCGGTATTCAGAGTTTAAAGATAACATTGAGTTATGGTTATATGTGATTACATTTTTAAAGAAACAATCTCAAAGCAATTGGGAAAGGTTTATCATGTCTACATAGGAATTGGTGTGTACTGTGAGGTTCTGGAATCATCAAATGATAAGACATTGATCCATGCATTCTCGCAGAAAAGCACATGTAATGCACACAGAAATGGGTATATGGCACTGTACACACAATGTGGATGAATGTTTGGCCCGAACATTTCAGCTATTTATCGTCATATTTCGAATATGGGGGCATTTGAGCAAAAATCCTTTTCAGGGGACATTTCCACTATGATATTCCTCCAAACTGACATAAAAGGATTGAGAAGGCTCCCAAATTATTTTTCACCTTTGCCAGAACTCAACCTTCCCTATAAAACGCGGCCTTTTATTTTACCGTATACCTTGAGTAACCCTATTGTCTTTCATGCATTATGCCTTTCTTGCTTACATGCTGTAGGCCTATTGTGTTCGATTTTATGTACTGTGTTGTATTTCATGATTGTATATTACAGTTTATATCTTTAACTGTTTACATGTATGCTAAACCGTTTCTAGTACATAGGTTTTATTACCTATGTTCATATGGAGGTGTCGTGGTTTAGTGGATACGTCACCGGACTGTGGATCTCATGGTTCGCGGTTCGAGTCCCGCCGCGGCACTAATGTCCTTTGGCAAGACATTAATCTACATTTGCCACTCTCCACCCAGGTGTAGTAAATGGGTACCTGGTAGGAATTTATTCCTTGAAATGCTTTGAGCGCCTTATAGGGCAGCTCGGCTAAAGCCAGGGTAATATTGGAGCGCCTTGAGCACCATTGGTGGATATGAGCGCTATATAAATACCCAATATTATTATTATTATTATTATTATTATTTGTTTATGTTAAGCCTTTAAATGCCCCCTAGGGCCAAAAGGTGTTTTCTTTCAATAAAGTTCAAAGTTCAAAGTTCTTTCATTTCACGTTCACTTCTGTCCGTAGTCATGTGCATCAAAATGAGATTCTTGCTTTTGATATATTAACATAAAGTTTACTCCTTTATAATCTAAATCTATATTTGAGTCTATTCCTAACGCACCCCCACTAGCCTGCAACATGTTGATCGAGGGTCGTATCATTATTAAGTTTTCTTTTTTGTGTTTATTCTCCTTAATGAATACCTTTAAATTAGTTCTCTCTATGTGATCTCCCCTATCTTTACCCCCTCTCTATACTCTCACTTCCCGCTCTCTCCCTTATGACTTGTTTCTTCTCCCCCCCCCCCCCATATCTCTTTTTCTTCTCCCCTCCCCCCCCCCCCCCCCTCTCTCTCTCTATCCCCTCGATCCCCCTTTATGAGACAATCAGCGCGTTCTACCCATAGACAAATTAAAATTACATGTACCTTAAAGCTTTCCGTCTATAGTTTTAATTTGCCTATATGGCATATCCCCCTTCCCCCCCCCCCCCCTCTCTCTCTCTCTCTCTCTCCCTCTCTCTCTCTCTCGCTCTCTCTTACTCACTCTTTCTATCCATCTCTATCTTTCCCATCTTATCTTTAACGTGAAGAGTTTTCGCTATGATATGAATATGAGTTAAAAAGTAATACATTTGAATATAAAAGGAAAATCGTATACAGAATGTACTACGAACAACGCCCACATCGTTTATCAGGCAACTGTAAAATCATGCATGCTACTCTACTCAGAGCTCATGTTCTGTTCCAGCTTCACAAAAAACAAAGTGAGCGAGACATTAAACCTCGAGTTTCTTTTGTATCAAATCACGCAGATGCTCCACTTTTGATATTATTCAAAGCAATTTTGAAAGCCGACCTTAATAAACCGTCTTTTTATGAAATACACTTGTCTTACAATGCACCTGGGACGGAGAAACATTTTTTGATGGCATGACATTTATAACTCCTCAACGATCAGGCCCGTATCTTATGACATTTTCATTACTCATGGGCATAATCAGAAGTCAAATCTGGAAAATGGGGGCATAAAACAGAGGCTGCGGGGCGTTTTTAAAATGGGGGGGGGGGGGGTGAACATGCAAACGAGCTTATCATTTTCTACGACAAAAGCATTACGAAAGGTATCTACTCAACTTTACGCCCAATGGTAAGAGTGATGGCAATGTGCATTTCATATTTTTCCATTTAAATCATCTTTCATTTCCTCTATTATTATCTTATTCTGACAGTCCCATTTTACTCGACAATCAAAGACCGTTTTGATTGGGGTCAGTAATTATTTTATTTAGATGTAAGTTAGGATTTTTTGATGTAAGCCTATATAATATTCTATGTTTAATTTACATTTTCTATTATTACTTTGATTCATTACAGATATTAATAATATTCCGCTTTTATATAGCGCCTAATCCATCGGTGATGGCTCTAAGCGCTTTACAGATATATTATTACCCCGGTCATAATTATTATGTAATCCGGTCATCGGATTTTGGCATGCCCGCACACAATGTATGCACATTCTCCGCTCCTTGGGGAGTAGTCCAGCAATGGGCAATACAGTGACGCTCTCAATTGCTAAGCAAACGGCATTAACTTTCGCATCCTATACCGGGTACCCATTTAACACCTGGGTGGAGAGTGGCAAATGTATAGATTAACGTCTTGCAAAAGGACGCTAGTGCTGCGGTGGGATTCGAACCCCACTGATCCACAACACCTCTTATTGGAATAAGTTCTTTTATTTCATAATTAATCTTACCCTATTGAATATTATTCATGAAAATCATTGAGAATATTCAAATCTTCTTTTGACAGGCCAAAGCAAAATGATCGGTTCAAACTAATCTTTTAATTGAAATTCGGTATACATCCTTCGTAATACGGTTACAAGATATTGCTTCGTATATTGTTCTTCGAACATGAACTTAAGACTCAGATGTCCCCTGGAATCGCATCTTTCTTCTTTTATCTTCATCCATGCATGTCATAAATAATGTTGCCTCGTTCAGACACAGATATGGATGACATTTGGATAGATATGAATTTCGAGATATTTGCTTTTATATCTTCTCTTTTTAATTTTGAAAGTGCGCTGCTGCCTCAAGATTTTTTCTTTTCGCTCGGACTGCCATCTCAATCGATCTCAATTTGTTTTATTGCTGCGGATTTGCTTTTTGGCCTACACTCGAGTTTATTTATTCGGAAGCACGTCTATATAGAGTCTAAACATGGATTGTGATGCGGACCCCCCCCCCCCCCCCCCCGCCCAACACAAAAATTCTTTATGCATTATGAGAACGTGGGGTGCATGGAAAAGAGGTTATTATTTTATGATCTGATAATGAAATGTTCTTAAACGAAAAGAAGAGAGTAGAAAATGGAGCTGGTATTTAAGAAATGATTATGACTTCTTTAAGACAAATATTAGATTTGGGAGAAAAAAAATCCTCCCAACAGTATATTAATGACCTCATTGAGTATTTTTGTGTGAAGTATAGTGATCAGTTTATTGCTTCATCCGTGAGATATCAAAATTGGAGAGGGGAGAATCCAGGATTTGGTAAAAATAAAAGGGGGGATTTTTCTGACCAGCAGAAAGAAAACAAATAAACAAACAATATTTCAAAAGGGGCACATTTAAAAATCGAAAAATAAAGAACTACTTCTCGACAGATGTTAAATATTCCCTTTAATATTTTTGCAATAATCCTTATCAGGCTGATATACAATGAGATTGCATAAGAAAGTAAATATTTTCCTGATGCACGGGGCAAATTAATATAGTTTTATGTTTGAAATAAACACAATAAGTGGTTTAGATGTGAGGGCGGGCTAGTACCCCCCTCCTCCCCAATTGAATGACAAAATGTTTTGTTTGAATGAAAAAATAAGATGACAGGACCCCCCTCGGACTTGTCGGTGGCCTTGTTAATTTCATTTAAATTTCATTCAACGAGTACGATCCCCACCCCCATTCCAATGGAAGTCCCCGCCCTCAATGTCTGGACCCACGCTATAAAGGCCACTGGATTAAAACACATCGTAATATTGATATCAGAATAATCATCAAGAAAATCTTGAAGCTATAGCGTGTTTTTTTTTTTGTGTGTGTGTGTGTGGGCGTGTTTAGCCGTATGTCCGAGGACATTTTCGGACAGAGAAAAAAAAAATCATGAGAACAATGATCCTCGGAAGCCCGACAATAGTCCTCGAACGTCGAACAATGAATTTGTGCCTTATTCAGTCGACTGTCCGAGGACGGAGGAACAATAGAGTAACAATACTTGTCCTCGGAAGTAAAGCCATGTAAAGCTGTGTGTGTGTGTGTGTGTGTGTGTGCGTTTGTTTAGCATTATGTCCGAGGACATTTTCGGACAGAGAACAAAAAAAAAATCATGACAACAATGGTCCTCGGAAGCCGGACAATAGTCCTCGAACGTCGAACAATGAATTTATGCCTTATTCCGTCGACTGTCCGAGGACGAGTGACAATAGAGGAACAATAGTTGTCCTCGGAAGTAAAGCCATGTAAACGTGTGTGTGTGTGTGTGTGTGTGTGTGTTTAATGTGATAAGACGGCAAGCAGGAAGTGCCGCGGTGGCGCATTCTGAAAAGGTGAAAAGTGTGGCGTATACACAAGAGCATATTGCTGTCTTGAATCAGTTGAAATTACAGTTGTACTGTTCTACTTGATGTTGCCCCAGATATTAGTTTCGGTTCGTCCTTGTCTGAGGTACAGGTAGGTGGAAGGATCTGAAAGCCATATTTTGTTATTTGCTTGATTTATTTAATATTTAGTAATCCCACAATCAGTAATAAAGGCTAGGTTTCGCCCAGTTCTTGGTAATGGGCTCCCCGAATAATTCCCGTGGGCAGATAGCTATGTGTATGCGTGGATAAGATTATTTTCCGAAGCTATTTGTTGTTTATCGAGAAAAGATTCTGCGTATGTTCTGAGTATTGCATTAGTTCTACTGAATGTTGCGAATTAATCACATGCTCTTATATTTCACTTTTATTCTCCATCATAATTCCCATTATTGAAATATGTCTTAGTAGGGAATCGCGATTGTTCAAATTTCGAAGAAATGCGAAACTTCGAGTCTATAAAAAAAGAGAGAGAGAGAGAGAGAGGAGTGAGAGGGGGGGGGGGGGGGGGGGGTGGGGGGGAGAGAGAGAGAGAGAGAGGGAGAGAGAGAGAGAGGAGAGAGAGAGAGAGAGAGAGTGAACAAGAGGAAAGAGAGAGGGTGCAGGTACTTACAAGTTGTGATTAAAAAAAAACTCCCAGATAGTATGACTAGCATAAAACAAATTATTATAGTTTAAACAAGAATCACCTTTATTTTATGCAAATATATATCATGTTAGTTTCTTTCAAAACTGTAAAAGACAACAACAACCAAAAAAGTCAAAACTAATGATGGCAGAAAAAAAATTCTTTCAATCACATTATGATGTGTGCGCTTAATATAAAGACAAGTCTGAATTTGATGTTTTTAAAAAGAAAGAGAGAGAAATGGAGACATCACTTGAATAAAGAAAAATATCTGCAGCGATTAATACCCTATTATATTTCTCTTGATATTTCAGAATTCTCCTCCCTCTTTTTTGATAATGATCATGGTAGATACACCTTTAGACAAAGGTAAAGGAATGCCCCCGTCCCCCGTCCCGTCAATTCACTGTCATTAAATTTTAGCCATTTATGCATGCAAAATATTAGTGTCCAATCACTGCCAAGTGATGGCGGTATACCACTTTCGAAAGAGATACTATTTATGTAGCAAACCGCAATTTTTTGTAAAATATTTGAATTGAGGAAAATACCGAGTCTATGCTTATCTGTTAATAATCAAATAATTTAAAGGGGGCGCTATTACAGACAAGCCAGTGGGGATAATTGAGTTGATGACTGTTCGGCCATTATTTGTAACTAAATGTGAAAGAACTTTAATTCATATGTAAACGTTGAATAAGTGGCTAGGCAGCCATCTGTTTAGCAACGGGTCTTGCCGGGCAGAGTAATTTGCACTACAATTGTTTACGAAAATTGGTACAATCAATAATTCATGACATGTGGGAATTTACATACCAAACCAACATTTTTCCGGGCCCTTAAGCTCCGCCCATTTTGGACCCGATAGGTCACACATTGGGCGTGGTTTGTGAACAAAACTGGTATATAATTGGTTGGGGATCTTCACATGGGCTGCTTGGAGAGGACGTCTTTCCAATCTTTGATTGGTCCGGTCTATCTCTCCGTGCAAAACACGTGGATTTGTTAGACATGTGGTTTTGCCATATAAATCGTGTAAGATTTAGTTTTAGGATAGTTTAGTCTTGGATTCCGTTAGTGAACATGTATATACCCTTTATTACGGAGCCCCTAAGGGGACATAAAATGACACGAGTTTTTTTTTTTTTATCTCGGGGCCCCGACTTATTAACTCGGGGCCCCGACTTATTATCTCGGGGCCCCGACTTATTAACTCGGGGCCCCGACTTATTAACTCGGGGCCCCGACTTATTATCTCGGGGCCCCGACTTATTATCTCGGGGCCCCGACTTATTAACTCGGGGCCCCGACTTATTATCTCGGGGCCCCGACTTATTAACTCGGGGCCCCGACTTATTAACTCGGGGCCCCGACTTATTAACTCGGGGCCCCGACTTATTATCTCGGGGCCCCGAGTTATTATCTCGGGGCCCCGACTTATTAACTCGGGGCCCCGACTTATTAACTCGGGGCCCCGAGTTATTATCTCGGGGCCCCGACTTATTATCTCGGGGCCCCGACTTATTAACTCGGGGCCCCGAGTTATTATCTCGGGGCCCCGACTTATTAACTCGGGGCCCCGACTTATTAACTCGGGGCCCCGACTTATTAACTCGGGGCCCCGACTTATTATCTCGGGGCCCCGAGTTATTATCTCGGGGCCCCGACTTATTAACTCGGGGCCCCGACTTATTAACTCGGGGCCCCGAGTTATTATCTCGGGGCCCCGACTTATTAACTCGGGGCCCCGAGTTAATAACTCGGGGCCCCGACTTAATTATCAGCATACGATACCATGCATATGTACGGGGCTCCGTACATTATGCATACACTACCAGCCGTATCAACAATCCCCATGCTGTTTTAACGCGCCATGCTTGCCTAAGTCACCATACCTTACAGTCAAGAATGGACGAACGAGAACAAGAACAAAATGATGTGATTTAGGTTTGTTTCGAAATGGGACTTTTGTATAAAGATATAGTCACGGTTCTTGCAACAGAGTGCGGAATTATCATTTCTACCCGTCATTTGCATGGGCGTCGGAAGGGATTTTTGATTGGTCCGGCTCCGCCTGCCGTTCCGTAGGCACGGTGCGTGCCACAGGCACGCCAGCCAAAAAGGTAGATTATTGGTCAGGCTCAAGCCGGGCCGGCCGGGCCGGCTCCGACGCCCATGATTTGAAACGGCTTCTCAGACAGCTTGGTTTGTTTAGAAGAAAAAACTACAGTCACATCGGTGAGGTAGTTGAATTTGTCCAAAGGCAGGTTGAGCGATCGGGTCGTCTACATGGTTACCGGTGGATGTTTGAAAAATGTTTAGCACATCATATTAAGTGTAAAAAAGATAACCACTATAGATGGGTTGGCAATGTAAGGGGGAATTAATAAATGTAACAGAAACAATATGTGAATCCTGATTTATTAGGAAAAATATGTGTTGTCATTGTCAGATTGTTATATTTAATCAAATCTGACAAACTGTTGTTATGCTCTTTATGAATGTCAATCTGAAATTCTTTGGATTTTCATTGATCTATGGATTAATACACAAACAGCTACTAAAATAGAAAGGTATACATTTTGTCAAGGTGAGCTTGAAGTATGTCAAAATCAGATACATTTATGATCGGCTGCCAAGTTATCAATGTCAGAGAAATTTCAGCTCGTAAGTGACAATGCAATGCAATTTTAAAATCTGTGATAGAATTAAATGAATGATGACAATAGCCCGGATATTGTAAAGTTTTGATCTTAGATGGCGCTGTTACCATTAGTACCGGCCGAGTGCGTACTGGCCGCAAGTCACATTGATAAAAATGAATGAAAATAAATTTGCCTATGTACCAAAAATTATAAAAATAATGATTATCTTGTTTTCTTTTATTTATTTCAGTTATGTTCATTATTTTAACCAGTAAAACGTGGATAAGAGAAATACTGAGAAATAAAAGAAAGATGTAGATGATGTTGATGATGATAAATTTAATGAAAGAAAACAATTTTAATACCTAGGCTTATAGTGTGGGATGAGAAGCAGAAATCTAATGAATACAGATAATAAACAAAGAGTGAAAGAATTAAGAAATTTAAGAAACAAGAATGAAAACAAAGAGGGAAGGAAGCAAAGAAGTGAGAGAGGATGAACATAAGAAGAAGGAAGGAAGGAGGGGAAGAAAAAGAACAAAAGAAAGAAGGATCGAAAAGTGATCCAAGAAACAAAAAAAAAAGAAAGGTAGAAAGAAAGAATCAAATAAAACAAAAAAGAACTAAGAAAGATTGAAAAGGGGAAATTAATGTCATTTTATGTCCCCTTAGGGGCTCCGTAACCAGCCGTATCAACAATCCCCATGCTGTTTTACCGCGCCATGCTTGCCTAAGTCACCTTACGAAGGATAACAACAACATCCTTTCCTTTCTTTTCTTCTCCCTTCTCAATTATATGTTTTCTCTCCTGCTATTCTTTGTTCCAGCTTCCATAATTTTTTTCTCATTAATTCTTCATTTTTTCTTTCTCTGTTTTACTCTCGCTTTCGTTCGTTCTTTCTTCGTTTATTAGTTTATTTTTCTTCTCTCTATTAGTTTCTTTTTGTTTCTTTGTTTTCCTTCCTTTCTTTCGTTACTGTATTCTTTTCAATTCTTTCCTTTTCTATTTCCTCCGTTTATATTTCCTTTTTTTCTTTGTTTCTTCTTGTTTCTTTTTGTTCTTTTAAACTCATTCTTAATTTCCCCTTTTCAATCTTTCTTAGTTCTTTTTTGTTTTATTTGATTCTTTCTTTCTACCTTTCTTTTTTTTTGTTTCTTGGATCACTTTTCGATCCTTCTTTCTTTTGTTCTTTTTCTTCCCCTCCTTCCTTCCTTTTTCTTATGTTCATCCTCTCTCACTTCTTTGCTTCCTTCCCTCTTTGTTTTCATTCTTGTTTCTTAAATTTCTTAATTCTTTCACTCTTTGTTTATTATCTGTATTCATTAGATTTCTGCTTCTCATCCCACACTATATAAGCCTAGGTATTAAAATTGTTTTCTTTCATTAAATTTATCATCATCAACATCATCTACATCTTTCTTTTATTTCTCAGTATTTCTCTTATCCACGTTTTACTGGTTAAAATAATGAACATAACTGAAATAAATAAAAGAAAACAAGATAATCATTATTTTTATAATTTTTGGTACATAGGCAAATTTATTTTCATTCATTTTTATCAATGTGACTTGCGGCCAGTACGCACTCGGCCGGTACTAATGGTAACAGCGCCATCTAAGATCAAAACTTTACAATATCCGGGCTATTGTCATCATTCATTTAATTCTATCACAGATTTTAAAATTGCATTGCATTGTCACTTACGAGCTGAAATTTCTCTGACATTGATAACTTGGCAGCCGATCATAAATGTATCTGATTTTGACATACTTCAAGTTCACCTTGACAAAATGTATACCTTTCTATTTTAGTAGCTGTTTGTGTATTAATCCATAGATCAATGAAAATCCAAAGAATTTCAGATTGACATTCATAAAGAGCATAACAACAGTTTGTCAGATTTGATTAAATATAACAATCTGACAATGACAACACATATTTTTCCTAATAAATCAGGATTCACATATTGTTTCTGTTACATTTATTAATTCCCCCTTACATTGCCAACCCATCTATAGTGGTTATCTTTTTTACACTTAATATGATGTGCTAAACATTTTTCAAACATCCACCGGTAACCATGTAGACGACCCGGTCGCTCAACCTGCCTTTGGACAAATTCAACTACCTCACCGATGTGATTGTAGTTTTTTCTTCTAAACAAACCAAGCTGTCTGAGAAGCCGTTTCAAATCATGGGCGTCGGAGCCGGCCCGGCCGGCCCGGCTTGAGCCTGACCAATAATCTACCTTTTTGGCTGGCGTGCTTGCGGCACGCACCGTGCCTACGGCACGGCAGGCGGAGCCGGACCAATCAAAAATCCCTTCCGACGCCCATGCAAATGACGGGTAGAAATGATAATTCCGCACTCTGTTGCAAGAACCGTGACTATATCTTTATACAAAAGTCCCATTTCGAAACAAACCTAAATCACATCATTTTGTTCTTGTTCTCGTTCGTCCATTCTTGACTGTAAGGTATGGTGACTTAGGCAAGCATGGCGCGTTAAAACAGCATGGGGATTGTTGATACGGCTGGTAGTGTATGCATAATGTACGGAGCCCCGTACATATGCATGGTATCGTATGCTGATAATTAAGTCGGGGCCCCGAGTTATTAACTCGGGGCCCCGAGATAATAAGTCGGGGCCCCGAGTTAATAAGTCGGGGCCCCGAGATAATAAGTCGGGGCCCCGAGATAATAACTCGGGGCCCCGAGATAATAAGTCGGGGCCCCGAGTTAATAAGTCGGGGCCCCGAGATAATAACTCGGGGCCCCGAGTTAATAAGTCGGGGCCCCGAGTTAATAAGTCGGGGCCCCGAGATAATAACTCGGGGCCCCGAGTTAATAAGTCGGGGCCCCGAGATAATAAGTCGGGGCCCCGAGATAATAAGTCGGGGCCCCGAGTTAATAAGTCGGGGCCCCGAGTTAATAAGTCGGGGCCCCGAGATAAAAAAAAAAAAACTCGTGTCATTTTATGTCCCCTTAGGGGCTCCGTACTTTATTCATCCACGGGGAGCTATATATTTTCTGAACAAATTGAAACCAACTTCATGAGATTCCGTTTCCTGTGGAATGAGTAACAGCGTCCCGAATGTTGAGCCCCGGTGGTTTGGGCCCCGTCTCTGAGGAACGCTACTTTGCGGGGGGGGGGGGGGGGTGAAAATTTGATGACGACATATCGTGTAGACGCACTCGTAGCTGTATACATGACATGTCGTCACACGTCTAGCGACCCCCTGCAGTGTTACGCCATAGGGAGGGGGCGGACCAAAAAAATTATCTTTTTTATTTTTTATGGATAAACGGAGACGAAAATTTATGAATAACCAGGGTAATTATATTCTTTGTTTACTAAGCTTTACGTCAATATATGGTTGTTTTGGGTCAGGCTGAGGTCTTTAAAAGCAAGGAGATACGGCGGGAAATTTTAATTGGCAAATTTATCATTCGTATCATAGGGCCCTACGACAGTGGCGGATCCAGGGGGCCTGGGCGAGTTAAAAAGAAACCCCAAAACTCTGATGACCTTTTTTTTTGCTTGTCAGAAAATTTTGTGAATATTGGCCCCCCTCCCTCACAAAATCCTGGATCCACCAACTGCCCTATACGACCCCACCAGCGAGTCATTAGATGGTGTGTGTGTGTGTGTGGGGGGGGGGGGGGGGGTTAGGCCTACAATTCTTCATCTCCGACTCAAAAGAACTTTTCATTTTCTTGCTGAGATTATCATGCAAACAAGTTGACATAACACTCATAATAATAGTGGCTTCTTATTAAGCGCTCAGGTCCGTCACAAGTGACGCTCATGGCGCTGTACAGAGTAGTAAACACATAATTATATATTTATATATAAACTACAACATTGAATTTTAAGCTACTCATGACATTTCGAGGTCTATATGGTGACTTTTAACGTGGTTTTCATTATATTCATTTCTATTCCTTTTCCAGCTGTACCGGGGAGGCCTAAAAAAATATTTAATTGTTTTAACTTCCCCTTTTTCCTCTACCATTCACTTCTCTTTTACTACTGATTTGAAAATTTTTAACAACCAATTTAATGATGATCGCTTGTTTAGCCTTTGCTTACATATCAATAATACATTTTGTTCTGTCGATTGATTATGGTGATTTCCTTATTTACTTAACCACCCCGATTCTCTATTCCTATTCGCTAATCCATTCGGTGTTTTTTCTTTCTTTGTACTCGGCCATTTTGCTTTTATATGGCCCACAAAGGCAAAAGTCGGAAACAATGAGGACTTGAACAAAGACTATATCGAATGGGGCATTGTTGACAATCGCTAGGCGACAGTTAATGCGGCAGCGCACGTCATAAGTCATGCAGTGGTAGTCAACGGGATTGCATCCCCGTAGTCAACACAGGGGACTCTCGGTCTATTGTTGGGCGCATGGGCTGCGCTAGCTGCGGACTGTACCGCTGGATCGAAGCTCACTGCACTGCACCGTTTAACCTCCAGCTGCTACAACGTGTAACGAGCTGCAGGACGGAATTATTAACTCAAATTCACTTGAAAATCAGCTAGAAATCATGACTACTTACATGCCACCATTACAGACGAAGAAGAAGGCAGAAAATGCCCCGCATCCGGGGTAAGTCGACGATATTTTCATTTTTACTGGAACTATAAAGTAAGGCACTGTGTCTGTTTCTATTCTAAACTTTGTCTTTGTTGAGAGAGTTGGGAATGGTATCAGCTGTTGAGTGTCTTTATTTTTTTGTCACTGTCTTTAAAGAAAAATTGTTTAGAGGTGGACCCTCATGAGTCATATGACCGTATAGTTTTTAAAGATGATGCATGAATTTACAAAAGGAAATTAAAGAGTCTGTAGTGTTAGATTTACATGTAGGCCTAGGCCTATTCAAGACAACCTTTATGTCAAACCTCTAGGCTCTAGGCTCTAGGCTCTACAAACATCTACCGGTAGTCTATGTCACTCACACTTATACGAGGTTATTGTCTATGTCTACCCTCTAACGTTAGATAGTCATACAATGTACTACATGTAGTTTATGATTATAGATGATCTTTGAAGGTTTGCATGGTGAAATAGATGACGTGGAGAAGGTTTACGGTTCACCATGTGTTAGTCCTGATAAGGACTGTTGGGGTATTGAAATGAGGGTAGAGAATGATGAGAGAAGGGGAGAAAATGAGAAATTGATAGTCGAGAGAGAAACAAGGTATAAGAAATTATCTTTCGTGAGAGTGAAGTCCTTAGAAGGACTGTAAACCAGATGAGAAAGGTGGCTGGAAGAGAAAAGTAGGTGAGGTGACGAGTCTCGGCGGTGGAGAGTAGATCCGGTGAGAAGTCTCGGCGATGAAGAGTATAGGAGAGATGAGGCGTCTCGACGTTCCAGGCAGGTTGACTGCCCGTCATCAGGAGTGATGATTATGATTATAGTTGACTATGTTAATTTTTGTTAAGTGTCCAGACATACAATCCCCCCCCCCCCACCATCCTCCAAGAATCAACAAAGTAGAATTATAGTATCTGGATCTATGTAAATTAGATTAGACTGAGAGCATCTAAGTAAAATGTGATCTTTGTCTAGATTTTAAAAACAATCATTACTTTTGCAAGGTCAGATAAAGTTTTAAAACCCATTTCATCTGTACATTTACAGCCCAGATTCCACGAAGAGAGTCTTTGGCAACTACGACGAGAAGAACACGCAGGGCATGTACAATGGTTCCCACTACACCCGAACCTTCAAGGGACAGAAGCACCCTTCCCAACCGCAACCCCGGCTCAGTTCCGCCACAAGGCACAACAAACCCCATCCTGAGGGTGTGGGCTTTCTCATGCAGGACTGTGCAACCCTCCATGACCCTATCTGCGATGTCAAGACAAAGGTCAACCCCAGCGATAATCACTGGTGGCCTTCAAGAGAGAACCCCAACACTGGCAAAAATCCTGTCTACACAAAGGACACAATCAGCAGAAGTGACTATAAGATGCATAAGGACAGACCTAACGGACAGACTAGACATGGAAGTAATCCTAACACCATGCCTGCACATGG
Source organism: Heliocidaris erythrogramma (assembly GCA_025617745.1). Classification (NCBI taxonomy): domain Eukaryota; kingdom Metazoa; phylum Echinodermata; class Echinoidea; order Camarodonta; family Echinometridae; genus Heliocidaris; species Heliocidaris erythrogramma. Next base: position 46,941,243 of record CM046855.1, on the reverse strand, counting down.
TCCAGGTAAGTCATTGGAATTAAGTCTGAAGCCCTTCTTCAAATATGCTACGGAAAACCACTTTTATTTAAAAAGAATCCAGAAAAATCAAAAAATTTACATGTAAATGAATGGGGAATGGGATAAGACAAAGTAGCGACATGCAACAAAGGCAGCTAAGCATACTCCTTTGTCTGTCTGTTACAAGATACAGAAATCTGAATGGAGATTGCTCAATATTTCTGTTATTCTATCAAAATCAAGCCAAAGAAACTTGAACAAAAGAGAAAAATGGGAATGCCAACAAGGCAAGGATATAGCTGCAAATGTGTCGCACAGATCATGGATCATATAGGACTTCCTTAAATAGCATACCATCCAACTTTTTGTGTTTTTGGCTTGAATGGAACCACCCTAGAGAAATAAAACTTGATAAATGAATAAATACCTGTAGATTTGTTTTTGAAATAGACAATTGTAGTGTTTAATTTTGAAAATTGTAGTTTCCATTTTTTTGTGAATTTTGTATTTTGTGAATTTCTTTTCAGTAAATATATTTCTATTTTATAGAAAACAAAATGAGTTATGTTTTTTTCCCTGATTTCTGTTTCAGTTCCTGTTACACAATTGCCAAATCCGACAGGACCCAGACTTTTGATGGAGCGTATCTCTTATCAGCATGGCTATGACAGCCGTAAAGCAAATAATCAGCCGCAAAGGGGAAAGGTATGTATATTTTTAAAGGATAAACTTATTAACTTGAAGATTATAATAGACTGCAATAGAAACAGACTGTAGTAAAGGAAAAAAAATATTTGTAATATTTATGATATTGATACATGTATATGACTGTAATAGAGATAATAAGAAACAGACTGGGAAGACCCCTCATAGCCTTCCAATGTGCTTTCCAGTTTGTTCAAATAATGGGAATTTAAAAGCTCCTGCAAATACACTACATATATATTTGATTTTTCTGTTTTCAAGTACTTATTTCAATTTGGTGAGGAATATAATAATGTACATGTAAAACCATTCTTCAAACGAAAAGGCATTTGTATGATGAGTCAATTCCAGATTTTCTTTCTCCATATTCAAAAAGTGAATCTGTGTAGCTATTTTCATTCATTTCATATTTAAACAAATATTTAACAAATTCATAGTGACAAAGCTTTTCGACCTGCACTCATCGGGTCACAACGCAGGAATGAGAGAATACAAGAAAATACAAAAGTCAAGGAAGGGTGTGTATAGCGACCCGGTTATGATCCGGGCACGCTAGAATAATCGAAGCGCTTCTACAAACTCCTTTTGTCGGCACAATAGCGGATCTCTCGACTGAATGAACAACGCTTCTAAGAAGCGAAGATGTTGAAAGCTGCGTGCTCGGGCAACAATAGTGATACGTCTTGGAACAAGCCGGACTATTTAGCAAGTGCTGACCAATAGCAGAGTCGCTGTGACTGCGGCATTGAACATTAGCGAAACATGAAATATTGTTTCATGTTCAATGCCGCTGTGACTGCGGCATTGAACATGAAACAATATTGTTTCATGTAGTTTTGGAAATGAAAACTTAATTATGTTATTCATTTCTCTTCTATCTCTACAGCTCCATGGGAACTTTGTATGGGATGTGTTCCACCCCACCACTGTTCAAACGGAATCCAAGGATACCCCTGCAAGGCCGAGACCTACCCTTGCAGGCCGGGGTAGCGAGGGTATGCGCAACATCATGATGCATGATCTGACGTCAGATCCCAACCGGGCCGTCAGGGAAGCGCAATTTCCTGGTCAATATCGACCGCTGAAACCAATCGCTGGAAAGATTGGAGGAGTACAAGATGGAAGGATTATCGCAACGGACGTACCCAGAGCAGGACTCAGACATGATACTGTGCCGACCCTCCCTCCGATTGGCACAAACATGTAGGGCGTGATTAATTATTTTGTAATTATGGTCTAATGGAGTGCAACGCCTCGTGAATGGTGCTTTGATCTGCTTGCGTAGTTCAGATCAGACTTTGCAATGTTTGGAAATGTTGCAGTCTGTTCTCACAATGGCAGTATGCTAGTGGCATTTCTTAACCCAAAGGAACTTTTATACCTCTGGCCATTTAATGGACTTATCAACTTGGAATAAACCAGGGAATTTCCATCAATAAACTAGGTTATTGCTGAGGATGAGCCAAGTACATGTGCATCCAAACAACAAAAGTCAAAATGGTAATTTGGAAATTTTAGTAATGCCATGTACATGTATTGTCATCCTTCGATTAATGATTCAACAAGAAAACTTATGCCAAGATATTTGACATGGGATAGAAGCATATAGTACTTTACTGATCTGAAATGGCTTCTGTTGGCCCTGCTTCTATTTAAAGTAGAACAGGGTCTGATGTGAACTAGACTATTCTTAAATGACCATATTTTGTTATGACAGGCTGATAAACATGTAACTAAGTATTTGAAAAGCTTAGACCTTTTGCCATGTTATATGTGGCTTGTATGTGACCTCGGAGGTGTCACATTGTTTGTTTAAAGCTGGACTTTAAACATTTTTGTACATGTACATCTTTTTAAGGCAGGGAATTTATTCCACAAAAATGTGAAGTTATGAGAACCTGAAGGGTGTTAGCTGAATTCTGAAGATATTAAGAGGTTGTTTTTGTTATATCATGTGATCTTGGGCCAGTATTCATAAAAGTGTACATTTATTATTCCTGGTTTAAACTTTAAACCCCTACTGATTGGGTAGAGCTAGTCCTCTGATTGGTGGAGTGCCAGGTGTTACCCTCTCCATTCCATAAAAATTATCATAGTTTGTAAATAAAACAAAACATAAAAATCATCATTATGAAAACATCATCTCATTTTCAGTTCTTCAATGGATTCATTCATTCATTTTATTATGAAATTACAGTCATTTGTACAGAATAAATATTAACACTTTGCGTTTTATTAATTGGTGGCGAAGTTGAACCAGGTTTTTTTTTTTACCTTGAAAAGGACTCTTTTGGGGTACAGCATTGGACAAGAAAGCAGACAAAATTTTGTCTAACTTTGTCTTGGGTTAGAAGGGTGTACATGTAGGAGATATTTATACGGAATATGCACAAAATATAAGTAGTGGCTGAGTAGTGTAATAATCGTTGGAGATGACTGAAACATTCAGAGGTATATTTTCATGTTTATTCTTACATTTTTATCTAGAGGTTGGTGACAAGTAATGCACGATTAACTGATTGTGACTAGAACGTGTACATTTTTTTTTGTTATTTGGAGAGGAATACTTATCTTGCCAAAGAATATTGGACATATACATTTTAAAATGTTGTGTGGTTTGTTTAAATGATTGACTATTTACAATTCCATTATTGTTGAAAGAGTATTTTTGCAGCAAAGAAATATTTTGACTCTGAAAAGGAGAACTGAAGATCAATTACTTCTCAACTTTTGATTTCTTTCTTTCTTGCCAGTTTTGTTACATGCACTTTAAATGATTATGTTTGAGATACATGTATGTTTAAAATATAATAAACATTATTTTGTAAGATCATATATCCCATCCGCTTGCTGAAGGTGCAGAGTTGACTTTTGTTATTTTGTTTTGGAGATTGAAAAATGAATAATCCTTAATCTCAGTGTAACAAAATCAACATCAGTAGCTTCCATGCAGACAACTTAACTATGCAAATTTTAGTGCATGAATGATTGTACATGTAAATGTAATGTGTATTTTAATCGCATATAAGATCTGATGTTTTTGTTGCTGTTGAAATAAAATGAATATTCTCTATAATAACTGTGATGTTAAACTATTCTCATCCCTTGTTGTTTTGTGAGAAAATAGTTGTAAATACATGTATAAAGAGGGAAATATGACAAGCATGTTTCAAGCACAAGCAATTGAAGTAGCTTTGAAATATAGAATAGAATGGTGATGATCATGAGGATGAGGAAGATGGGGCTGCTCCTGCTGCAAAATGTACTCTAAAGTAGAGAGCAAATTTATAGACCATAATAATCCAGAGGGGAAGATTGTAAAGGAAGAGATATTAAAAGAGAGCATAAGGAGGAAGAAGAAAGTAAGATAGAGGGGGGGGGGGGGGACCGTCAAGAGAGGCCTAATTTGTAAATGGCACCCACAGAGTATATACGGTAACATTAAAGGATGAGTTCAGAGCATGCAGTGGTGGATCCGGGGGGGGGGGGCACTTCTGGCCAGTGTCTCCCCCCCTTTTTTAGAAAACTTTTGTTTGTTTGTTTGTTGCTTGTCAGAGAATTATGGAGGGAAACTGGACCCCCATAACCCCCCACTGAGCGAATTTTGGAGGTGTGGCGAAAAAAAAAATGTCGCCACCCCCCCCCCCCCCCAAAAAAAAAAAAAAAAAAAACTTTTCGAGAAGCTGGCAAGACCAAAAGAATACGGGTCTACCTTTTCCAAAAGTTGACCAACCTGCATTTGTGTGCCCCCCCTTATACTAGATCCGCCCCTGAGTGCATGCAAGTCTTTCAAATGAACCTATTTCTTTATCTCAGTCATTGATTTAGGGGGCGGTTTTTTTTTCTATGAGTGTCCCCGTTTAACGTAAATCGTGTTGGACAATTTATTGTTACAGACAATACAGTGAGTTTTTGAACGCAAATTGCTTGAAATAAAAACATCACTACCATTACGTGCTGCATAAACCAATCGCCAATTCGCCAGGGTGATTTGAAACTCACAGCATGTCATGACTGAAGATGACATGTATATTTCAGAAATTAACCTTCCTGTAATGAACATCGTACTCTCTCCACCCCACATTCCAAATCAATAACGTTGTTAATTACAATGTTCAGCACACCTGTCAATGACATTTATTGTGGATATCAAAAAATATCGTTATGGAATATCTTCAACGAAATTATTGCAGTCATTGTATGCATAGACAAGAAAAGTCAATTCATTTCATTTCAATTCAATTCAATTCAATTCAATTCAATTCAAATCAGGGTTTATATATAAATGGCTGAATAAGCCAGTTCGGGGTTAGCGCATGGTACAAATGACCCCAAATATCCACAGATATTTTAGACATGGAGGGTCCCTTTATGTGCACTTCAGAAAAATAACTCTGGGAGTGATAGAGGTGCCTCATGAATAGCTTTTGTTTCCCCCTTTAAAAAGAATACTTCCACCTGGATATCATGGAATGCACCATTAGTGCATAATTGAATAATGATTACATGACATTCATGAGCACATATCGAATATTAGTGTCAGTGGGTTTTAGAATTTTGGTACAGATGACCTTTATCTGCTCATGCTCAGATTGCAACCCCGAACTGGCTTATTGCGATATAACAAATCAAATATATAAATGAATGTTTGCACATATTATATTTACACTGAAGTTCGGAAGTGGTTTAGCGCTCAATGGGTTTTCTGCATACCCCACATGTTCGCCCCGGTATCGATTTTTGAAAAGAGGTTGGTCTCAAAAAGGGCGGCTGGAAATTTTTGACACATGTATGATTATGAGCGTAGAGGGCAATCTTCTACTAACATGGTTTTACCATGTCCATCTGGTCATGGGAATAGCTTATCTCCCCGTCATTAAAATTGTTTATAATTTCAACAAAGACCTCTACATCTAATTATGAAAATTATAATGCATCGGAACGTGCTCGGAATTTCGGGTGGTATACTGGTATGCGCAAGACTGGTTAAATATGAATAAAAAGGGACAATTAGAAATACGAACCTCTAAAAATTGCAATAATCTTGATCATCGCTCAGAATTGAAGTTTCAAACATTTTAACTTGATTGAGTTAGAATAAAAGTCAATCAAAAACGATATAAGGACGAGATTATAGGCGTACGAGCAGGAGAGCGCTGCAGGGAATAGACCGCTTCTGTAATGTAAACAAAATTAATGTATACACATATTCTCTGAGCACCTAGTGACGAGCTATTCCATTAACCTGCTTTGTATAAATGAGCCTCAATGCTTGGAATCCAGTTTGCATACATTATTTGTTGCTATGTTCGGCATGCTTTCAGGTCGTCAAGTACAACCTTTGTTCGAAAGGTATGAATACAATTTGTAACATATTACCGTAAGCGGTCTATTGGAGCCACTCTCGTGCATCTCCCGAGAATTTTTATAACTATACTTCGGCACCAGGTGGTCTATACAGTATAATTGTTTTGATGACGAAATGGCATTGCCAAAACAATAAACAATTCCTGGCTAGGAACTGCTATGCCTACGAAGAAGATTTATAACCAAGAAAACAAGCCGTATTTTAAAAACAACTACGGTCATGTCGGTTCCTTAACGAACTGCGAAAAAACATAAAGTGAACATTTCTTTCCGAGTGTCACTTTGCCGAGAACTCCAATTAATTTTTGTTCAAGCAATGAATATTATGCGCATTCCGAATCTTGTTTTCACTTCAAAACATTGAAAAGAAGGCTTTTTTTTCTCTTGAACTTTTCACGTTTCTAGATTTATAGTGTGGATGTATGAATATTTCGACACTTGAATTTTCACTTGAAAATATTACATATACATTTAGGCAATAAAAATGTTTAAATTTGTATGTTATACATGTATATAGATATTGGGGGAAAGAGGAAGAACGAGAGGTATAAAACCTGACCTTTTTTTTTGGGGGGGGGGGTGGGTCACAGTATGGAAAATCATTTTTTTTCCTCAAACCAGCAGGCAAGCGACGACAAACGACATGCACACGCACAATATTTCTTTTAATTTGACTTTTTTATTTTTTATTATTTTCTTTCTCATGAAAGAAGTAAATTATGACCTTTTTTGACGAGTATTCACATGATATCGACAACTCCAGAAGAAAACAAGTACATACATACATGACATACGGTCACAGTCATGTACCGTACGCAAATACAATATGGAACAAATTGGCCCGACGTCAAGGCACATTTGTCAATATAATGCTAAAACCTAGAAGTATGTACATGTAATACCATGTACAGAATGAACGTGAATCAATATAATTACGAAACATTAACTGTAATAGCTATAATGGCTTGCAGGCCAATATGTTATTATATACAATTACTTTTACACACAGACAGATTGCCTGCATATAGAACACAAAAACATCACATATTAATTTTTTGAAGTCGAATTATTTGGTACGAGTAGCTTTACTACAGTGTGCAACTGACAAAATACTGATTCCCAGAGTTCACAAAACTCCAAAATTTACAATACCATGTTTTGTGTGTTTCATATTTTACAATAAAAAAAACATCGATCGAGATTTTTGTTATTTTCTACCCATGCAAGACTTCTTTGTATAATAATAATAATAATTGAGATGTCTATGTATTACTGTTCTTTCACAACAAGCAGTTCACAATAATGATGGCAAACGTGGACAGCACGTTAACTATTCGTATAAAAATAACTAAAAGAAAAGAGAGCGAATTCACTTTGGACCTGATGACTTGTGTCATCATTCCATCGCGAAACAAATGCATTCTTTCTTCACTATAATACTTGCACATTGTTAAGATGTTCTAAAACAATCATTCACAAGTATGTCCACACTCTACACATGATACTCACATTCGCTAATATTGAAGTCATTACAACCAGTCACACATAATAATACATAATCCAATGGACAAGAGTGGAAATCCACTCTGTAAGGAGTCATACTAGGAATCACTTCGTTTTGGAATGAAAAATCCACTCTCAAAACTCAAAAGAGTCATTCAACCACTTTGGAATGGATTCCACTACAGACAAGAGTAATTTATTGAACTCCAATATTATGTGATGCCTAATAATTATGACTCCCGAAAGAGTGTATTTCCATTCCTCTGCATTAAGAGTTAAAAAGAGGTATATTTGTAATCAAGAGAGCCTTTCGCCTTGTTAGTACACCTAACTTATCAGCTGAAGGGCCTTAAACCATGTTAACGATACAAACATTTATAACAATACAGAACTTTCTGCATAAAGACACGGGGACAATGTTGGAAGTCTAATCTAAACCTTCATGATAATCGTACTAATCTGCTCTCCAAAAGTTATATGACACTCGGGTTGACAAGAATATTACTCCGACGAGAAAGAAAATATGAGAACGGATCTAAACTACTGGTGTAATCGTAATTGATAACATAACATGTAAAACCAATAATTCTACTCTTTTCAATTCTGATACTAATTGAAATCTGCTAACAGTGGCAAGATATGAAAATACTCTAATCACACGTCTAGTCATGTCTAATCAACATTGAATAATCAACGAAATAATACATACTAACCACAATAAATACTACATACACTGACATGGTATTTTCTATTATCAGCATTGCGTGGGAGAATTTTTTATAAACGAAAAATGCAAGATATGTGAACGTTTAAATAAAAGATGACAATACTGGAAAGAATATAACATAACATTCACAGACAATTAATAAACAAAAACAGGTTGTACGTCACCAAATCGAGATGAATAACAGAACGCTGCAACGGTGAAGTGACAGGGCGTGATATAACAGAATGATCGGTGCATTATATTTGTGTAAATAAAATATTATTCCAATAATCTTGGGATCAAGTTTGCTTACATATCTTATACTTATATTTTGGGGGTACATACTTCATTTACTTGACAAAGCTCGAACTGTCAAAAGAAATATAAATCAAAATTAATGTCGACCTGTTTTTCTTCCTGATGATAAATAAATGGCAAGGCTTAGTGGTACACAAGCCCAATCTGCAAACTTGAAATACTAATAATAAAGGCCAAAGGTTCGGTAACTCAATCAACAATCCCGAAACCTTAAAAAAAAAAAAATTATTGAGGCCTTATCATAATTTGGCGTTCTGACATGGAAGGCCTCACGGCGACCTCGTGAAGATTGCTAAAAAACGCAACAGCATCGCCTAGGTTGCAGTGCGCTTTTGCAAGAAATCCATAAACCTCGCCAAATGGAGCCAATGGACTTTATAATCTTCTCGATGCGGCGTCATTTTGGACAAGCTCATAATAGTCGTATTTATGCCTGTTGCAGGCGAAGCGTCATTTCCATAGCGTTATTAACTGCGCTAATCAAGCCCGTCAACGCAATTAAAATGATACGCCAGTAATGTAATGCAATAATTGCACTGTATATATTTTGCCATCACTTTTTGTAAGATCTTACTCTCACAAGTCACAGTGCATCACAAACCGCATCAGTCACCGACGCCGCCCTAGCCTTGCGTCAGGCAAAAATGACGTGTAAGATGGGCAATATGGCCAACACTCCACAAGATCTTCGTGTCAGTGGTGTGCTAACTTATTAATTCATTGCGTCTTATTAGTTATTAACGGCGATCGCTGTGAGAACTCCTGGTAGAACACATTATTATGAGTGGCCTATAGCTTTGAAATGATGGGGTGTCATGTTGAAAGCTGGAAGTATATAAAGAAGGAATGCTAACTGTAAAATTGTTAAAGACCGAAACATGCAGTGCGACATACGAAAGACGGAATAAATTTTAAAACAGTTGCAGTTCTTTGACAGACAAAGGAGTACATCTAAAACTGATAATTGCCCACCTTAGATCATTATGATAACATATATACATGTATATTACATTGCAAATGATCCGTTATAGCACAACACGAATTTAGAGCTTGGCGATCTTTTTTTTGTGATCTATTTACAATTTAAATATGATCACGAAGCATTCTTTGAATATAGCTTCGGAAAAATATTATTTCCATACCTATACAATCTACATTATAGATGTTACATATTGATTACAATCATTAATGATCATTTTTTGCAATAATCATCAGTATTCTGATAATTAATACTTAGCTTTCATCTCGTTTTAGAACAAAACCATGCACAGAAGGACGAAATAATTACTATTACTCATGTTTACAAGAGTATTTCAAATGTCAATTGTCAAATGAAGTCTACACACACACATTGTTGTACCTGTCACTAATTACAGATACCGTGGGTTGAATAAAACCCTTTTTTGTGCTCTTTCAATACCAGGAGAAAATGTTCTTGAAAAAATGACATCTTGAAAATGAGGCACTGTTCAAGACGGTTCTTACTCTTGATTTCGCTTCTTTCCATCAATATGATGCGTATTTACAACCCATAGAATAGCATTATTTGAAATATTGCGACGTACTAAACAACTGTCAACTTCTCCTCCAGCCGTTTCGCGCTCTTCTCCAATTCTTCTGCCTGCTGTTTCTGCTTCTCAGTTTTCGCCTTCGAGTCCTCAATTGGCTTAATGGACAACCGCCTCAAGTTCTCCGGGAGGGCGTCTTCGGGAAGGGCGTCGAGCCCCGGCTTGGACTTCTTCTCTGGGACCCACTTTTTCCATCTCTGGACGAAGGGGATGGCAAGGGTAACTACGGCTGCTAGGAGGTAGATACCGCCGCCGATGTAGAAAGCGACGTCGAATGACTGCGTTAAATCGTATGATGCACCTGAGCAGTAAAAAAAAAAAAGAAAGAAAGGAGGATATTTAACATAAATCAGATAAGCCTAAACAAGGCAACTATATGGTTATCTCTGTTCTTACTCATAATCTTTAGAAACAAAAAAATAAAATCGCCACCTTTCCTTAGTCATTACGTCCCGGTAGAGTTAACCCTGCAGGTCGTGAAACGAGAATTGATTCATAATAAAAGAGGGATCCCGAATGAAACATTGAAGAACCGTTTATATAATACATGCTCTTTTAAATTGACCTCTTTTTTTAGGGTGGTAACAATTTTTCGTCACAAAATATGCAGCAGTACCCTAATATTATGTATGTCAATATCCATGAACATTTCGCGTTGGTAGGACCTTCCGAGATCTTTGGGGGTCAAACTGACCCCCAATAAAAACGTGATCTCAAAAAACCCAGTTAAAATATTGTCAAGTGGGTTGTTTGACAGATGTTTGAATATTCAGGTGTTCAGCAACGTGACCAAACAAGTGCAGTTCATGATTCCTGTTTAGAGGACAAGGACAATCGAGTTTACGCTACTATCAGAATCAAAGTAAAAACACAATCATGTTTGTTTACCACATTATTGTTTGAACGCCGCAACGCAGTGAGTGCTCTTATCACAGTGTCAGGGTAACATTATCATAGCTCTTGATTGATTTACTGGTAATCTTTGGAATCGTAACTCGTGTAATATGAGTACCCACGTGTTAGGTATATCAATGGAGGGGGGAACTGACAGGACTGAAAGAGAGCATTGCAGGAGAACTGAAACAATGGCGACTTGAAATTGATTACCCCATATTGTTTCCCAAGTGCTGATACCAAGAGAGCAAAGGTAGAGGAAAATTTTAATCAATGACGCAAAATATAGGGTGAGCAATTTAGTCGCCGGGGCAAATGTCGGATCATCCCGGCCAATTTTTGTCTCTGCTATCATCATAGCCTACTTTCGACGTCACTTTGGCTATTATCCAAACCTATAATGCAAACATGGAGTGGAGGTGTGTCTGATATGATGGAGGTGTGTCACATGATAGCAAAGTTCACCACAGAACAATGGACCGAAAGATTAATCTTAAACTGTGATAGCTAAAGCTAATCACCTTACTGGTTTCGATATCCGCCGCCATTACTCATTGTCAAAATGCATCCATATATTATCAGGGCTCACAATAGCTTTCCGTAGAGGTCGAGATTGAAATTTTGATGGTCTGTATGATTTTTTTTTTTTTGGAGTTAGGACTTCGATTTTGGGTACCCATGTATTCCCGGGCGCAAGTTGCTTTCTATTTTGGTGGTCAAACAATACGTCCACTCCATAACAATGGACAATGATGAAATCAAGCAAGTCTGAAATGAAATACAATTCCGTAACCAGACCTACAGATTAATAAGCTGAAACGTGGTCTATAAGGTACATTTTAATTACGAGCACTAAAACGGAATACGTAGGCGTACAAACATTATTTACTGTTTTATAACAGATTGATATTAGTATTACTGTCTACTAACCTGCTATCGATGGGCCGAATGCAATACCAATACCAGCAGCCAGAAGGGTTAGTGTCCATGCCTCTGCTAATAGCGCATGACCGAAGAGATCCATTGATACTTTGAGTAGCATACTATTTACAACACCTGTCAGAATACCCACAACTGAAAGAGGAAAAATATGGAATAGTAGTGTTAATGATGACATGAATCCTCGATTCGTGAATTTGCACAATGCATGTCATTGGATAAAATGATATGGATGAAATGGTCTATATTGTGAAGCACTTTGTAAGTGCAAGAAAACACACCATAGAAGATCCTTTGTGGACTGGGATTGATTATTTTTAAAAGAACAAACCTTGGCCCAACACTATAACTAACATTAACCATAACGTCACTGTTACCTTAACCTAAATCCCAACTGCAACCCAAATCCAACCCAAATCCGAACCATAATAATTATGTTTGACGAAATAAAGCCTGGAGCAAATGTTTCACAGCTGTCACTCTTGAACTCACCGATTGCGTAGCCGTAAAGTCCAGACATGGTGTCAATAACAAGAAGACACATCGTCACAGCCCCCATGATTAGGTTAGCGATCGGGTAAACGTACACGGTGTGAAAGGGGATGTAATCTCCGAAGATAGCCGAACCACCACGGCCGATCATATCCGACAACCCGAAGACCATTAGAACGTGGACTCCTTTGGCTGATGGGATGCCTATTGTTTCCATATATTTTATCTGGAGAGAATAAAGATATATGAATAAGTTCAGTTTTCCGTCTATGTTTCATACATGACTTTGTATTTCACATTTTTACAATATTTTCACAAATAAATGGTACAAACAAACATGAATTCTATTGTCAGTTCGTTTGGCACAATGTTGTTAACAATAATACAGGAATTTTCTGATTACGTATTCAGTCCCGTAAAAAGAAATAAAATCCTGAGTGACTTAATATTGTGGAACTACATGAGATTTTAAAAAAAAATCTACAGAAATATGCGTTTTAAGCACATCACTCAGGAATTCAAATTTCCTAAAGAAAGAAACACCAAAACTCTTGGTGATAAACGAATAAGCATGATAGTCAATATGCGAACTAAAATATTTCAACAAGTTTGGCATTATCACACTTACAAAATTGACAAAAGGAAAGATGAGTGACATGTTCATAAGAATGTTGGCGGCGGCCCATAATAGGATGCCAGGCGCCCTCATCGTATGCAAGAAAGCCTTGATATACTGTTTTGTGGTATGCTTGGGCGTGTTGTCTGGGATAGGAATCCTCCGTGATCTCGTGCTGTCCCTCCTTGACCATGTGCTATCTCTCCTGATAAAGCTCACAATGCTGTCCCGTCTGCTCATGGAGCTGTTTCTCCTCATCTTCCCCGTGCTGTCTTTCCTCGTGATTGAGCTTTCCCGCCTTCCATTCTGGTCGCTCCTGCTTCCTTGACGTCCTCTAGAACTGCTGTCTTTTCTTGATCCGTTACTTGAAAGTTGTGATACATTGCTATCGTTTCGCTTGATTGCACCTTCCCCGTTTACGTCGTCGTTCGGTAGCTGAGCTGTTTGCGCGAATGACACACTCTCTTTTCGCGGTACTGGCGCCGTGGCTGTATGGCAATTTTGGTTGATATTTTCATTGCTTAGTGCGGATTCGTTGATGGTAGACAATTGCGTGCTTAGCAGGACGGGTTCACCGATTTGGAAGCTTCCTTTTACTGGTATGTACCCGTTGGTCTGTGGTTTGAATACATCGTTGTCGTCCACCATGTTGCTGTCATTGTAGAATTCTTCCTTGTTTTCACTGTCTTCCTCTTCCGAGATTTCGATTTCCACGTAGTCGATTTTCTTTCTGAAGAGGGCAGCGCAAATGAGCCCGTGAACGAAGAGGCAACACCCGAGGATGATGAAGGTTTTACGCCAGTCGAATTTCTCGCAGAGGATCTCGATGGCGGGATTCAAAGCTAGTGAACCTGTAATGACATAAACAAATAACATTGATTTTAGTCTCGAGGAAACCCAGGATCTTTTCGTTTAAGGTAATGGTACATGTTGTGACGACTGACGAGATAGGAGCAAGCTTGTCAGTAACAAGTTTGAAGTGACTTTCCTGTATAACCCTTTCTGTTTTTCATGAAATCACTTATAAATTCAATTATTTTTTCGGCCACAAGTCGACAAAACTTTCATGCCGCAAAAACGGCCGCTGTTAACAAGTCCTGAACGGTTCTTTTCTACATTTATCGGTAAGAAGAGAACGGAAAACATATCAGCTGAAAGATAATGGGAAGGTGGTATCCGGGGTGAATCCAACGGAGGGGATCACTTTATCCAGACCATGGTCCAGAACCCCCTGTTTTTGCTTTTTTAAGATCTTTGGTAATTGGACCCCCACCCCACCCCACCACCTTATGATCGGTAACTTGTTTTTCTGTCTTTCTCTTTTCCTTTTTTATCATTTCCTATTTTTTATGCTTGTCAGACTTATTGAGAAGTGAACCCCACTTTTTTAAAAATAAATCCTGGATCCACCCCTTAAGGTGAGCGTTTATACTGACCTATACTCCATCCGAGAGTGGCGAAGCAGGAGGCACGGGCGCTGTTCTTCCTCGGAAAGTACGTCCCAACCAGGTTAAGTGAGGTGTTGTCGATGAAGTTGCTTCCAACACCGAACAAGAGACTGTAGGTAGCGAAGAGGTAGTAGGGGTGGGGTACTGCAGCCGAGAGGAGGAGACCCGCACTGCACAGTAATACGCCCACAACGGCGACTTTACGATGTCCGAAGCGCTTGAAGAGACCCGTCGAGATCGGCGAGGCCGCGAACATGATCCCGAAAGCCACTGATCCGATCCATCCTGCAGGAAATTTGATAAGAAAGGAGAGATCATATTCTAACTGTTCACTTCATCGACTGCTGCTGATGCAATGACTAATTTAATTCGGGTTACATATGATTTCACAGCGGTGCTGTGGTCTGTTGAGTTTGTAAACAGACTGGATCAAAAATTATGAGGTTCGAATCTGCGCCACGGCACTGACGTCCTTTGACTAGATTTGCCGCACTTGACTACACTGTGTAGGCCTATCTACCACGCAGGAAATAAAAAGAAAGAAAATGCATTAAAAAGAAAGTCGTTGAACCAAGTTGACAGCTTATCAGAAAAGGAAAGTGGGCGTTGATCAAAGAGATTTCCTTGGAGGTTTTATGATTATATTCTTGTTTCTTACTGTTACCCCCATTCAATATCGATTTACATCTTACTGCGTTTCCTTCCTCTAGTCTCTTCAACTAAAGGGAAAGTCCACCCTGATATCAAGTGACTCCGTGACGTATCTTGTGAGCTCCTCTCCCATTTGCCCCAGGTACAAACATTCATAATTTTTCATTTTCTTTGTTTTTGATGATTGAATATAATTGTATCATACACTGTAAAAATTAAAGTGTTAAATCACCATTTAAAAGGGCCGAGGAGTGACCACAAAAAGGCAGATTAACAATTTTAACATGCTGGATCCAACACTATAAAGGTTGTATCTAGCAGGTTTAAGAGGTTGATCTGCCATTTTGAAAAGGTGGTCACTCCTCGGCCCTTTTAAATGGTGATTTAACATTTTAGTTTTTAGAGTGTATACAGGTTTTGTTAAAAATTATAAGCATGATAAAGTGAAATGATCATAATCCAGTTTACATGCAATATGATAAAATATTTTCTTTATATATAGAGAAAATTAAAATTTATGACTTTTCAGTACATCGCAAATGGGAGAGGATCCCGCAATATACGTCATGGAGTTGCGTGTTTGTGTTTAATTGATTACAACTTCAAAAATTCAAAACTTTCGCATTTCTTATCGGACTTTGTTCAAACTTGCATTGATCTGTTTCTCTATTTTCTGCTTTTAATACCAAGTTGATATCAGGTTGAACTTCCCCTTTAAACATCATAATTATCTTCTCCCTCTTTCTCTGCGTCTATAGCTGTCTCTTCCGCCACCGCATCTCTCTCTCTCTCTCTCTCTCTCTATATATATATATCTCTCTCTCTCTCTCTCTTTCTGACACCCCCCCTCTCTCTCTCTCTCTCTCCCTTCGTTCCCTTCCCAATGCTCCCACCCCGTCCTTCCCTTACATGCTGCATGTGTCCACCCACTCTTTCTTCATTCCCACCTATTTGTTTTGTGTATGAATGTATCTATAATATTTATGTCATGTCTCAAGCAGAGGCCTATCACGTCACAGCCACAGACATCCCCCCCCCCCCTTTCTGTCTGTCTGAGTCTGTCTCTCTTTCTGGTATCTCTATTCTTTCAGCCTTTCTCACTGTCGGCCTGTTTGTATCAGTCTCTCCCACCCTCTCTCCCTATTTAATTCTGTGCATGAATGTCTCCATGTCATAAATGTCATGTCTCCGGTATACCACAGCCACAACCCCCCCCCCCCCCCCCCCCAATATGCATACAGCTCCCTGTTGTGTATCCCCATGCGATAATCAGGAAATAATATTATTTGATTCTGTTTTCTACTTCTCGATGAACTCGTACGTGAGCTGAGCTTTCAATTTTTGATCAAGCTGTTATTTCCTCTCTACAAATTTGCTCGGAAATCTGAAGGATCTGGGAGCCCCAAGCCAAAACACAAACCTACACACAGCTGATCGTAATTTATTCATACAATTTTGAACGGGCAGTATCGCTTCTCTGAAAGTGACTTTCAGACCAGCTTGGCACGCTTTACATGCACAATATGCATGAAAACATAAGGGAATTCTATAGAAATTGATACACGCTGGCAGTATATATGAAGTATTGACACATTTAATATCTGAATTCAAACTCTCAAAGTCACCTTCAAAACAGCTTGGCGAGCTCTAACTCTCCCACTACCCTGCATGCCCCAGTGTCGACGGAGGGGGGGGGGGGGGCACGGGATTTTGTTGCTTTTTGTTAAAGAATATTTTAAAAAAATAGGTTTTCATAATATCGTAACTAAGGAAGTTCTAGTCAAGCTTGCCTGGTACCTCCTTGCTGTAACTAACCCCAAAGTCTAGAGTATGCATGGAAGCATTCTTAAATTCACTCTCTATGTCATATTATATACCCACAGGACTAACAATTCCTCTAACTTTGCTTATAAATCCAAATGAAATCCGTCATAGATTGTACATTGGGGTACGTGAACACTATGCTCTCTCTTGAGACACAGTGAAAACATGGAGCTTCAAGGAGCTTTCAAGCTCCTTGGTAAAAAAAAAACAGTCTATATATCACTTCATGAAACAACAGGGCAGGTGACAACACCACCACCACCAAAACAAGCGATCGCTGCCAGTATCATGTACGCAAGTTACATTTATGCGAGTGCCAATTTAATTGTGATAACAGAAGTTTATGGATCGAAGTAACGTGAAACGTAAAAAAATAATTAGCAGTTAAGACAACAGAATTAAAGGAAACCCGCACATTTCAGGAGAAAGTCTTATAAAGGAACGAGACTTACACCACACTTTTCACAGAGAAGAAAAAACAGTAGGCAAATTCATATCAGACGTCTCTTTGGGCATCTTCGAATTTTATGTTCCCTTTTCAATTCGATTTTCTTCTTCTTTTCTTTCCTCTATATTTCTCTCTCTGTCTCTCTCTATTTTCAAAGGCTTGTAAGATAAATGTACAATGTTCAATCTTCAAATAAAAGAAAATTAGTTCCCAACCAATGCATTTATAATCGTTGGTTTTCTGATTTATTCAAACAAAATATCAGCGTTAATTAGTACATTTGGACCCAGTCAGACGCATAATGACCCATTAACAATTCCATTAGTCTGATTTATCAGTCATTAAGAATTTGAAAAATAGGTTAATCTCCTGGGGCCCCCATGTACATGTATTTAGCCTAATGTCCCACCAGTATTTACGATACCAATTGCAAGACGATACAGATTACATGCTACTATAAAGGAAGAACCCACAATGGAACATCTTAAAACCATATATTTTTTTAAAACAGGAACTGCATATTTTTATCGTTATTTTTAATATTACCGACATGAGAAATATTTCTCTTTTTTTTACCTGTCTTGGTAAGCTTTCATTTGGTTTTCTTCAGACCTTCGTCTGAACAACTGAACAGACAATTTTTGACCGATTGTGAAATGCAAAAAACCATGCATCATAAATGGCTCCCTTCAGTGTTATACCAACATTTATGGGTGGATAGGTTTTCCATCGGCTCGTGTCACATCCTGTAGTAATCATTATAACGGCTTATCAAATTATTACACAGGAAATCACACTAAGAACAATAGGCCAAAACTCCAAACCATAAAGGAACAGGTCCAGGCAGCAGATGAGACATTGTCAATGATTGTGAAAAGGGGAAAGCAGGAACGAGGGTAATTAGCACGAAAAACAATATTCATGTCAACCTTACATGAACTCGGAGTCAACTTATACAGGAAAGAAAGCGTTTGCACACGAGTGAGGAAATGATTGGTAGGTTTCGAAGAAGAAAATGTGTTAACTCCTGCATTATCTGCTTGCATCCTACACCAATATCTCTCTCTGTGGTGTTTTTTACAATAAATTTTCGCTGGGTAGCGTTGTACATAATTATTTTGTCGGGGGGGGGGGGGGGGGCTGTCTTTTGTGCCCCCTGGATCCACAATGTGAATACTACTTGTCGGCTTCACAGAAATACAGTGGTTGGCCAACATCATGCATGGAACATTAATTCACGACCATGCATGTATGTGGTTCATCATGTCATGCTGGCAACATACGGGGACAGGATAACGAGCACAAATTTTCTTGTCTCAAAGTTCTCTCATCATGCTGGGCCTATGTACTCCGTTTGAACCCCTGGGCCCGTTTCATAAAACTTGTTATCAATAACAACTTCCACATTTATACGTCAAATTTGCTCTCAGCCAATCTAATACAAAGATTTCAGTAGCTTATAACAAGTATCGTACCTTGTTATACTGATAACATGGACCTTATGAAACAGGGCCCTGGTCCAACTCCCAACTTTTGCGATAACAATAACTGGAACAATTCGAGGTACACCCTACTTCCTTTATCTTTGGTTTAGTTTTTTTCGTTTATCTTGTAACACAATGAAAGTTGTTAATTGATTGTATAAAAATATTGTTTTAGAGTCTGAAGTCACATAAATTATTATTATGAAGAAAGATTCGGCACTAAATGTCATCTTTTGCATAATGCTTCCTGCGTATACGTTTCGTACACTTATTAGGCAGAGGAAAATGCAAACATTTCTCAACAAATTACCTTTTTTCCCTTTTCTTTTCTTTAAAGAAATATTTCATCAGGTGTAATTTCCCCCATAGGGCTTACTTCATACTGAAGATGGAGATTCTTCACAGACAGAACATAAGTACTTTTACTTATTAGTCGGTATTCCGGATATCGTTATCAGGTAGATGAGATCAGGAATTTAACAGAGTGGAAGGAGTTCATTAGCCTGACCATGGACATACTATGACCAGGGAATTGTCGCACCGTATCATGTACCTCCAGACGTGACAGTATTATGTAATGCTTAACACAGCTTGACCATGCCATTGTTCGAGTTTTGAGGAAGCTTCTTGTTGTCACTTGCACTTTTCTCCTTTCCTGAAGATGATTTTGAGACTACCCGAAGATGTGGCAGTCGTTCCACTGTGCTGAATAACAACAAAGGAGAGTAACACAGGGAATACACACCATGGCCGGGAACATTAGAGGGGTGGGGCCCGCGTCATCTATCTTCTCCCAGCTACTCATCTATTACTAATGGTCAAATTTTGCAATTTCATGCAGGCCTCTCGCAACATAGTTGAAACACATTATGCTGGTAGTATATATAAGAAATTTGATCCACCTATATATCAATTAATGCGACCTTGCTGACTTGACTCCACACAATAAACGTACACAAACGCCCGTACAAAATAAACACCGATTTATACATCATTACATAAAGCTGATATCGATACTGTAGCGATAATTTGTGCACAAATAGTATTTCTGAAGGTTGTATAATTGTCTATACATTCTGATAATTGTTTTATGTACATCAACTAAAATTGAAGTTGTATGATTTTCATTTGTACTGAATGAATGCAATAAAGAATGCTACAAAACAAAAAAAGTATCTATGATCATGATGATCATTCTATTTGTTGGTCGATTTTCATCATTCTATCTCTAACTAGACATTATCAAGTAAAATAACTTGTGCATACCTGCGATCATCCATTTATTATATATTGATGCACCCCTTTTTTAAAAACCCAATGGTCTTTATTAATATACAATTTTTTTTTCATTTTGTTGCTTGACGGAAACTTTTCAGCATTACACCCCCTTTTCACAGACTCCTTGATTCACCCCTATTACTGGATATTTTTCCATTGATATCTGGTCCTGGTATGAGAATTACATTTGCATTCAACCGTGGACCTACATGTACTGAGAGGAGTATTGGTTGCTTTACGATTCAACTTTGTTGTACTTTCAGAAAGGCGATCACCCCCTCTTCATACCATGGCGGATTTATTGGGGTGAAAATTTTAGAGCGGGAAACGGGAAGCAGACAATCCACATTGTTTATCATGATGATCAGGGGCGGCACACAAAGGCAGGTTTGTCAACTTTTGGAAAAGGGAGACCCGTACTTTTTGGTCTCGCCAGCTCTCAAAAAGTCGCTCAGTGGGAGGAGGAGGGGGGGGGGGGGGGGTGGTCATCCATGTAAAGTGATGACAGAAGTCACAATGATATCATTTTGACGTCTCTAAAATACCTGTTGTCTCTGAAATACCTGGAGCATGTCTATATCTTACAGGACCTTTCCAAGCACCTGTGTCTTGTTGATGTCTAAAACCCGGAGGTTCTTGTTTAAAATCATAAGGATTAGACAATGCTGATCTAGTAAACGTGAAAAGAGCTTTCCTATTCCTTTTCTACGTCAGTAAGAATATCACAGAAAACATGTCCTCTCATAAGGATTGCTTGTCAAATAGCCCCACATTCTAAATACAAATTTATAGGGATGAAACTTTGGAATTAATACTGATATACATATAAATATTAGTCCCATATACCAATGTATAGAGCATTAGAACTGTGGGTGATTTGCGGCAAGATTGCATCAAAATTGACGATTCAAAAACCTCACTATACCCAATAATTCTTATGCATCGCTTAATCCACATTTCCCGATATTTTCTGGACAGTTTCGTTCACAATGTAATCGCATGACCAGTATTCAACTTTATCCTCAAGTCTCGAGGGAAGTTTCATATGGAGTATACTGCACTCTTGGCCGGGAAAATAGGTAACAGGTCATTTGCACTTTGCTCGTGTAAACCAAAAACAGGTTGATTGGCATTGTTACGCATCAAAATTTAATGTACGCCGCATTTCTCAAATCCTAACCAGCTAATTACTAATCACACTCGGATTTCCTAGTGCCAATTAAGCCAACTGTTAAAGAACTTGGCCATTATCATGACATGACCCACGTTTCTGTACTCCAAGTGTGAGGAGACATTTCTTCCACTTCGTCCGGAAAAGTATCTGCTAGGTCAAACAAGCCTCAGACAGACATGTCACGATATCGTTTTCCTCATGTCATACAAAATCACGTTCTGCTTTTCATATCTCATAAAAAATTATAATTCAAATCTATTTAGAGACATTGCTGAATAAACATGAACACAGGGGATAGTTTTCGTCAGCCATTTTGCTATCTCGACGCGATGTACATGTGACAAGCTCAAACCAGAAAGGAAAATATGCATTCAAAAACAAATGGATACATTCCGAAAAAGTCCTCAACTAATAATATAGCTATTCAAATGACGTCGTATCCCCCCCCCCAAAAAAAAAAAAAAAAAAAAAAAAAAAAAAAAAAAAAATACACGTTCAGACGTATACCTAACAGAGAAACACACTTTGCAAATTGAATCATTACTTTTTTTCTTCCTTTTTAAACAATCACTTTTACAAACTCATTTACGGTGGAGTTGAAGGACAGAAAAACCACCCAAGGGAAAAAAAAGAGGAAGCTGGTTGTCTATTTTGACAGGTGTTGATCGATTATAAGGGCAGTCGGGGAACAAGACAGAATATATACTGTATTTTAAATAAGTGGCATTTCGTAGTCAAATCCATTTCTTTTTATATTATACCAGCCCCAGTACCGCAATTCCAAGTAGTGATTTCCAGGATTTCCGTAAAGTTTCTCTGCGTCGTTAAATGGATTAATTATCAATAAATTGAAAAGTACAATCACCTCCCGATACTTACGTGGAATGGGCACAAAGGAAAGCAATATTCACTGCAACTATTTCCAATACAATGAGTTCTGATAAAGGCTATAATCAATAAACTTGTCTTCTACCATATGGTAGAAGACAAGTTTATTCCTTTAAAGGGTCCTTCTCGACAGTCTTATTGTTCATACACAAGACAATAATGACTACAAAAATACAGAGGATTAATTGACTAAAACCAACCGTTACATAAAATATAGAATTTCACCCATGCAGGTACAGTTTAAGGTCTGTGTCCTCGATTCACATTTCTTTGACACAAACTAGTGAGATATACCTCCTCCCAAATTGTAAAAAAAAGTTTTATTTTACCCCTAGCCCCAATGAATTAATTTTGTAGGTATTAATAAGTTTAATAATTAAAGGGTCGAACGTTTTCTTTTCCAAGTAGTATGGTAGTACCAAGGAGTTATCACAACTCCTTGGTAGTAACTCCTTGCTTGGTTGTACCATGAATTACATTGTAGCTTGATGGTTGTACATGACTTGTATAGGCATGTATATTATAACGGTATATCGAAAGTGTCTTGTATTTTGGTAAAATTGAAACATGACTCGTAGCCTCGTGGGTGCAGGGGTCAGGCTAGGGCTATAAACTATTCCAAAATTGACATGTTTTTGAAAGGCATAAACTGGGACTGTACGTACGTGAAAAGAAATATGAAGGATTGAATGACACCAAAGTCATGATGAAAACAACATGTCCGAATATAGCTTTTACACGGAACTTCGAGACTGACGGATAAGTAGGGTATGTAGGGATAAGCAAAGGCTATTCAATATTTCAAAAAGAGGCCAGCTACTTGTTTAAGCTGTTTTTGTGGTCGTTTCCCAAAATATTCCTTACCTTTTTCCCAATTACTGATTGGTTAATTCATCTTCAATGTCCTAGTAGTAGTATTGAAAGACAGAAGGTTTTAACAGTTGTATAAAAAATACAAGAATTATAAAACATCCCATATAAAACACATTACCATGCTCTATACTCATACGCCTCAGCCATGACCTGTGCACATCTCGTGTTATTTGTTATTTGCCAAGATAAAAACAGACAGTCTCTCTGATTCTCTGTAGGACTGTATGTCTTCCACACGGACCCAATTTCAATATTTTAGAGGCTAGCCATCTTAAAAGTATCCACTACAGTATTTAGTGCGTCGTTCTTGTCTTTTAAAGGGAAAAATAATCATGGTTTCCAGCAACTTTCCAAAATTTTACTTTCCATACAAACAACATGTCGTATCATTCCTCCATCATTCATCTTGTGCTTGCGATCAAACATGAAGGCCCCTCCTACTTGTATATTATTCCCATATCATCAGAACAAATATTTTCATGGCTCCAACATTGTCTCGTCACTTGTGTCAATAATTTGGATATGAAATCATAAATGTTTTCCAAATTTCTGTTCGTTACACCGCGGAGTAAATATAGTTATCTTTACATGCTTGTGATCATTAGTATAGTGTAATGATAAAGCACGACCGCAAGAGAATACAACGCTAACCATATCAACAATTCTGATTAATCAGTAAACTGTATTATCATTATGGAAATACTAATGTTCTATATCACATTGGGCCCTAAACATACACAGAGATGGGAACAGATATTTTAAAAGTGAAAACAAAATCAGTCAAGTGACGTGACATAATCGTTTTGGTTCATGGTTCGAAAATATTGATTCCAAACTCCAATGTCGCCCATTAAGGAGCAATTTATAAATACTCATTTGTGTTAACTTTTTATAAACAATACCCTTTTATCTATTAGAGTCTCCAATTCCTCCCTTATCCATTGTTTCTCGGCTGATCATAGGTATATGCAAGTTTCTTTATGAATAAGTTCAAGACTATCAGGAAATGTAACCTATTTGAGATTAGATTGAGATAACCTCGATTCTCGGATAAAAATACAATAGAGAGATGGAAAATTGATCGCCCGTGTACAAATAAGCAGCCTCCTCAAGAGTGTTCTTAAACTTTGGATCAATAAATTCTGCCCCCTTTTACAAGCTATAATGATAGTTGTCAACTGATATGAGCAATGCAGGGGGCGAATGTGGCATGTTCTGTGAAATCACATGTGTTTCACATGGAGCAGAGAGATGCGCGTTTCAACCTGCATGGAACCAATTCAAGGGGTGATTGGTTCAAAACTCACTGCATGCGAAAATAAGGGGTGGAATTTACGACTTTTAAAACACTATAAAACAAAATATTGCCCAATTTGAAGGTACTTAATGTGTCCGACCAACTCTGGGGCAACTATTTGCCCCGAAACCCAGATATTTTAGCTCAAAATGTAGTTAATGGACATAAATTTTTATTGGGCAAAATATTGCCCCAAATTTGGTCAGACACATAATTACCCTCATTTTGAGCAATAATTTTTACCCAGCAATTTTTTTTTCCGAACAGTGTATACTAGAGGGCCAATAGAAATAAGAGAACATGTTTGATGTAAAAGATGGAGCCGAAAATTTAAAATAACTTTTGATTTGAACACAGATTACATTGTAGGCCTGATTTCAAACTTCTTTAACACAAAACGGAAAGGACTTTGTACAAAAGAGTAATTCGAACATATTTGGTGTGTGTCTGTTATACTAGAAATGAATAGATTACGACATAAGATGGTATTATAATACTTGTTTGTTCCGTGCACAATAATCAGACAATGGACAAACAAGAAAGTTATCCGAACCCACTTCCATGAGCTTTTCGCTTCCAAAAGTCATTATTCGTCTGGCTTGAAAGAGTATTTCGCTGCTCTCGAGCCATATTTAAAAATTAACTTTTTGGTTTATTCATTTCATTTACTTATTCATTTAAAGTGTATTTGTGACTTTGGAACTCCATACACTATTCTGTACTGTGTGATAGCTGCGTACTTCATTGAACGGCAAATACACTAACCGAATTCCTGTCTTTATCCCTGGACAGTGGCGGCACCAGGATTTTTAAAGTGGGGGGGGGGGGGATGGGGGGCAAAAGAAAATGTTGGGGGAGCAAGGGCGGACAAATTTTTTTTTCCACCCTTTTATTTTTTTTCACTCCGAAAATTATGGGGGGGCAACTGGGGGCGCAAATGCCCCCATGCCCCCCCCCCCCCTTGGTGCCGCCACTGTCCCTGGACCAAGCACACCACCATACCTCTACCTAACCCTAACCCTAATGTAATCCAAAACAAAATGGCAAGCCGTCGAGTCACTGCTTATTTAGCCATCTTTATTCAAGTACCCCTGGAGGAGAAGCCAGTTCTTTTTGCCTAGATGGGAAACTAATTACTCAACCCCATTGTGATCCGAACAATGGGTGTTGCTGAAATGGAGAAAGGTCGGGACAAAGAATATGCCAGTACCAAACTTCAGAAACCTGTTTACAAATAGTTTATCTTACAAAGAGTGTAACTGATAAACAAAACGTGTGATAATCTCAGCGGAAGGAAGAAGACACAATAAAATGTCTTGTCACATTCTCGAAGGGTCGTCTCAAAGGGTCGTCACAATTCCTGGAATAATTTCTGTCTTTTACTTGCACCACACAGTTTATGATTAGAGACCCTATTTTTAATCTGACGGAATACTTCATACATCAAAGATAAAAGGCATCTCAAATTCTCGATACTCTGCAACATATTCTTTAGTAACATTTACGTTGTCTCTTTTTAAGGTGTGGATTATTTTATGTTTCGTTTCTGTTTTTAAATGTTTTATTTGCGCCGTTGTGCCGAACCATTCTATAAAAATAAGAGTTAATTTGATTACGAATAAATGCATCCCCGAGATGATGTACTTTTTCTCTTGCTTTTCATCACCTCACTTCCTCAATACGACACCATTAAAAGCATGGAATAGACACAGTTATGACCTTCGGTAATACGTAACATTTATTTGTTGAATGCATTTTAGTCATGAGTAATCAAATTAACGATTGGTTTTCAAATTAAATAAAATGTTGGGATAATAAAGTTCCTTCACAGGCACAGCAGTAGTAAAAATTTATTCAGGAAGCGAACTCAAAGAGATATAAAGAAGTAACTACGTTAAAGATAATGTTAAGTTCTTTTTAAAATTATATTTCACTACGGTGAAAAAAAAATTGTCTTGATTATGTAGTAAAACAGAAATAGTTGTGTATTGTTAGGTTTTAGTCCTTTTGGAATCAAAACTTCATAAAATTGATTAAATTTTCTAAAATTCACACGTAGTGAAACATACTAAACTACACAGACATCAGATCTATAGGGTCCAAAAATTTAAAATATTTCTTATCAAACTTTTAAAAACGAGAGCGTTTGAAGAACAATCCTTTTTGGTGTTAAATTTCTTCTTTCTAGTATTCTTCCGCATGGAGATGAAAAGAATAAGAAAAGCTAACAAAGTATTTTTCTTCTCTTTAACAGAAGTCAGCATTCCCTTTAAATATTTATCGACAGCAGAGAAAGGGAAATATATTGAGAGTTCAGATTACTAAACCTTAGGCCTTATCGGCTTCTATCAGAATAATGAGACGGATGTTAAATAGTAAGTAGAAATGTCGCAATTTTCTTACTACATGTACCTTATCTTGTTGCGGTGACTCATCTTTCGATTTGTAGCACCTGTAACCTGTCAGCGCCGGTCAACTACAATTTAATCCATTCACCAAAGTTGAATATGGATATTTTTCAACTGAGATAAGTTTGACGACATAAAATATAATGATCGATTTTTTTTTTCTTCCGGGAACATTATGTGAAGTGACATGCAAATTACATTTCCATACAATGTCATGTACGTTTGTCCAATATCATGAATATATTCAATAGACCTGTTTACTAAGTGATTCGAATTTTATGCATACTTTTGAAACAAATTAATTTCCAATAAACCATTACTATTACTACTAATAAACTAGTAATTCTATTTCTACTATACCACTACTACTATACTATACTATACTATACACTACTAATACTATTACTTAGAACCCTATACTACTACTGCTAAAGCTATGAATACTACTTTATCAAATTCTTGTTTAAAGAAAAAGTAAATTTACACAAAATATTAGGAAAGTATCATGACAGAAGACCTGTCTCTCTAGTTAGCAATTCAAACACAAACAAAAAGGAGAAAAGGATCTCTGGCTTAAAGATTTGAGCTCGGAGTCATTGTCAATAATTGTAAGCCCATTCCCTGGATTCCCTGCCGCTGCTTTTTCTTGATGATTGGGTGCTCTCTCTGTAATTCGTTGAAGCCATGCAGCGAGTTACTAACTGTCCTTATACCATTGTCCAAAGTAACTAATAGTTACTTTGGACAATGGTATAAGGACCGTTGTTTTCTTGAATGAACATGAATAGGGGTACTCGGAGGGTAGTCTGCAAGCATAGACCCTAATTTGACACTTTATCAGAAAATCATTGTGTCTTGAGAGAAGCCTAATTCAGCTACCTTCTGGTCGTGTCAGGAGCAGCTACAGTACATGGCCTATGGTAGTCTTACAGCGCAGACTCTCTTTTACGACTGACCAGGGTTTGTGCCTGCAAACTACTCGGAGGGTGTGGTGGGGGTGGAGTAAAGAAAGTGGTAGAGAAAGATGATGCAAAGCGATGTCAAAATATTCAGTTAGTCCCCGATTGGAAGCACACAATATAACTGATCCATATTCACATTATAACTCCGGCACCACCTGCGGTGGGCGGAGGCATAAAACTGAATAGTAATGTTTGCAGGGTCATATTATGTTTGGTTTAGTTTTTAATAAAGGACAATAAAGCTGGTTTTGAGCTGGGAGATTTTGCTTTGTGGTCAACCTTTGGAAGATCAAAAATTCAAAATACTGCATTGTCACGTCAGACGTTAGTTCCAGAGCTGGCGATATGCTTCAATCGCATAACAGTGGGGTGAATGCAGAGGGCTTATAGTTTTTAATCCCTTTACACAAAGAAAAAAAATACCCCAATTCATTTGTTGTTTGTGAGTTATGACTGAATCACTATGCAATCACAGAGATACCAATTGCAACACTCCTTTCTTGAATTTCCAAAACTGTCGCCATTAGCTACCTCTTTTTTGCACCAAGCAACGAACATGATCAAAATCTTTTGAAAGGTTATTTGCGCATCGCTTGGCAATACCACTTCCTGGTATTTATTCCACCCATCAACGATCGATCTCGCGGTCTACTAGAATAGTATAGTAGGACTGTTGAAGGCAGGTGTAATCTGAACATTAGCAAAAAGTGGTTACAATTAATTATACTGGTATTGGTGCAAGTATTGCGCCAAAAAAAATACATACACCTGGTAGAAAACAGTTTTCCTCACATTTTTACAACTGATATATATTACAAATCATTATGTCTCAGGGTGAATTTATTTGATGTATACTATCATTTTTATCAAGTATAGAGATACAACTTGTCTATCCTCACATGATAATCCTCATGAGGAGAAAAGTTGGCAGGCATGAGTAAAGTTGTGAAAATACAAGGAAAACGGGGTTTTGCCAGGTGTTGTTAACTTTCAGGACCAACTGTACGTCAGAATTTGAATCGAAGTGTCCATCCACAATAGGTTCATTTTATCTTAGGCTCAGGGGACTTGCTCTTTCGCATTTAAATCCATGGATCCCGTTTAAAAGCAGTGATAATCCTCACGTGACGATGATCTTAAGATAGAAATCGTCGAATATTTGACAGTAGGATTAACAGATGTAACAATCAGTTCTAAAAGACTATGTTTGGTTTCACTATCATCACGATCTGTAAAAGGTATAGATTTTGGTTTACACACGCATCGCACAGTCACGCACTTGATGAATGACTAAGTAATGTTATATTCATTTTGTTTCCAATTTAAATTCGCCCATAAAAATAAACATGTAAATTTGTATAAACATAATATTGAAGGTACAAATTCAGGACCAGTGAGTAATTATATCATATTCTAGAATTTCTTTGATAGAATGCATATTATTGCTTTAAAACACTTTGAAGACTGACTACCGTGCCAGATTGAAGGAGGATTTGACCGTGAATTAGTGATGAAATGAAATGAAGATTATAACATCGTCATTTGTAGATGGAAATATCATGACAAGTGACGCCTATTCAGCGCCATTTATTGGGTTATACTGTAGATTTATATTTTCCATTTTTATGTTTTTAATATATTCATACTTGACGAATAAAATACAATAAAATACAACATACAATCAAATAAAATGATGTACTTTGATGGTCTTGTATTACCTGCCGTGTTCTATCCCTAAATTTTGTGGTTTGTTCATCATAGTTACAGGAAAAACCCATATACAGTGTATAGGCCTATTATAATATCCTTCACAAATAATCTCTATTGTCCCTTTCATCATCATCCTCATCACCATCATCATCATCATCATCATCATCACCACCACAGTACACCACCTGACCTCCTTCATCGTAAGTCCATAATAACCCATAATAATTATCATACCAAATGATATCCCACCTGTCTGATTGGCATTATGCCCTCGATCCAGGGAGAGTAAAATTATCTCATGAATAATAAATTGCAGTTTAATAATACCATCTGACCATGCCCTGCAGAATGAAGTCGGTTTTCATTTCACATCGAATTATGCTCATCGCATGCAGCACATGCGCACTGCCCTAAAAGTGCGTGGTAATACTAATAATGGATGATGAAATCGCAAGCATCTGAGCATTGTGACAATTTAGAGTATGTCGGGGCAATATTACAAAGGAAATATTGGTATTGTTCATTGATATTAAACAGCTAGTCCACGGCTGCGGAGAATTGAGAATTGAGAATCATGTTTTCAAATGCGTCCAGTCATGCAAAACTAGAAAGAATAATCCATATTATTAATCGTATAGTATAGATCTATACTAAAGTAAATTTCCATTTCAATATGCAGTACAATGAATGAGCATGATTGTTGAAGTTATTTCACTTACCTAATGCAAAGTCAGATATTTCATATTCGGCCTGTAATTTCACAAAGATGACTCCAAAACTGCTCAGGATGCCCGTTACGGGCAATATGAGGAGAAAGGTGGCAAAAGTGACCAACCAACCCCACGAATTTTTCAAACAGCAACACATTCTGTCTTTGTTTGTGCTCGCCTGCTAGAGAAAATCACGAATCGGCTGCTGCAACTCTCGGAAAACATCGGCACTTATTCCTAAAGAGAATCTCAAGGGTTTGTGTTCAGCTCTGAAAAATGAGAAGATGTTTGTGAGATGATAAAAATCCAGATAATCTAACGCTGGTGCAACAAAGAAAAACACGGTTTCTAGGTGGCGATGCAGCGCCTGACTTCTCCGAGCAATCTTCACTGTGAGTGTGTGTGTGTGTTGCGTTGTACGGTACGACTGAACGATCAGCTGGGCTGTCAGCTGTTTCTTCGACGATTGTCAACGCCTACATATCGACACTCACACACAATTGCGCATAACTAATCAGGGTTATTATGACGTATGAGGTCAAGCGCCCCTCTTCAGCCAATCATGGAGCTCGATATCAAAGAGCCATCCAGGCCTGCCCTAAAATTAAAGGGCTTCTCTCTGCTGTCGCTAAGGTTTTCAGGTTGAGCAAGGAAGCTGGAATATGCGAACATGCTAAGTGCGTGTACATCTGTACTCCTTCGAGGTCACTTTCTTTTGTTGACGTTTTCTCTCTAGCTCGGAGTATAAGCTGCTCGTCGTGTTTATCCATTATTTCGACAAGAGAGAGAGAGAATATTGTGCGTGCTACAATGCAATACTAAAATAATGCCCATGCAGTTACATTACACACGCACAAAATATATAGATAAATAAAAGATAAGAAATGAAACACGCATCCCACATTCAGAATTATACTTAGCATAAAAATTGTTAGCACTCGATTATAGCATTGCAGATGCAAGCAGTCCTTCATACAAATTGATAACTCTTTGTTTTTTTCCTTTCCAACATTATTGGGTCACGAGGTTTACTTTCTTTTTTTTAAATTATTATCTTTTTAGTGTTACCAACACAATAGGGCCTATGATGAAGTCCCTCGAAGATATCAGATGACCGGGTGTGTGTGTGTGGGGGGGGGGGGGGGGGGGCTGTAGGATATTTTGCTTTCATTATTATTTTCCACACAAACAATTTTGGCCTTTGGACCCAGGACGTTTGGGCATGGCTTTGCATAAACACGCATCCTTGCGTGACTGGTCACTAGTGTTTACACTACCAAATGCAAACGGCTACTGTAGCCTATGCTATACCAAGGGCCAGGCTAGTACACCATACCAACAACAACTAGACAATGTGTACCCCGATATAAAGTCAAAGAGACATATTTCGTTAAAGCTTTAATAAGCCAGTTCGGGGTTAGCCATGGTACTGAGATTGTACAAATGACCCCAAATATCCACAGATATTTTAGACATGGAGGGTCCCTTTGTGTGCACTTCAGAAAAATAACTCTGGGAGTGATAGAGGTGCCTCATGAATAGCTTTTGTTTCCCCCTTTAAAAAGAATACTTCCACCTGGATATCATGGAATGCACCATTAGTGCATAATTGAATAATGATTACAATACATGACATTCATGAGCACATATCGAATGTTAGTGTCAGTGGGTTTTAGAATTTGGTACAGATGACCTTTATCTGCTCATGCTCAGATTGCAACCCCGAACTGGCTTAGTGGTTACACTTTTTTTTTTCTTGGAAAATAACACTCCGGGGAAATTGTGATAAGCTCTTTGTGTTACTCTATTCAATTCAATAATAATGATAAGACATATTGAATTATTACAGTGCCAGACTTGGTTCTCTCTGCATTTCGTTTTATTATCGGAAACTACACTTTCATTAATTAATTCTCTCTAAAATATAGGCATAGATCGGTAATCCTTTATGCAAAGCTTTTCAGTTTCAGTTTCAGTTTATTGTTTCCTATTTCACAAGTTAAATGGTACAAATGAACATGAAATATATTGTCAGAGAAATAAAAGAAGATGAGTACCTCAGACTGGACTAAACAGAAAAATGAAATATAGAGAAACCTAAGGAGAAAGGTACGGTTGTGAGTTATATACTCCAAATAGTAATAAGATTTATGATAGTCTTTAAACAGAGTGGGAACGAGCAATGCATGATACAGCAATATGAGTATATAAGTAGAATTATAGTAATCGAATTCGCATTCAAAGATATAGTATTGGATGGTAGCGTCACTTTCATTACATAATATTATAACAATTATAATTATTTGGATAAATAAGCATTTCCTGTACGCCGTGGCAATTTCTGATGCATACAGGTTTCCCTACATTCATACTAGTGTATGAATTATTTGCTTCTGTAATTGTAATGTTTTTCTAATATGCAAATTAATTTATGTACCTTGACGTTCATAATTATAAAATGACCATGGAGACAAATCAAATCTAATGAAATAAAAAAATGCCATTTTTACACCTAGTTCGTTATTCTCTATCTCGCACAGCTTCATAAAATTGCCTTTTATGGATAATAATTAGAACTATATAACTATTTGATTTGATGACATTTTTGCCTTTTCTTCAGTTTAGTTTCGGTTTTACAGTAATAATATTGAAGAATGATGGCGGCGCACGGAGTCAAAGCTTGAATATGTGAATTTCTTAGACTCCCCCCACCCCCGAACCCTTGATCCACCACCGCAAGTTTATTTGAAATTATTGTTTGGCTGATTGGTCATTCGTTTGACAGGGTTTTTTTTATACCTTGTATGTTAAGAAAGAAAAGTGAATGATGATATCAAAACTACCAGCACCTATAAATAATCCTTCCCATTTCCGAGTGTAAGGGAGATTTTGTTTCTTACAATACCGGGCGGCTAAGGGATTTTGTAAAAGAAAAAAAGAAGGGTGGATGGCCTAATTCTCCACGACAAAATACAGTTTCCAAAAACATCTCAGAGAAGCAACCCAAAACTGAAAAAAATCACCCAAAACCCCAAAACTAAAACTAAAACGTAACCCCGTGATCCCCCCTTCATTGATTCGCCCCTAAATGTGAATTTTCATGAATCTATATTGCAGGAAAACAATACTCTGAATATGTTATCAATACCTTGTTCTCCTGTCTGTCATATTGTTAGTTTGAATTATGAAATGCGGTAAAATTGACATAAGATAATGAAAATGGAAATAAAACCAGGCCTTCCAGAGGACTTAATGAAATACAGCATTATAAAACAAAAACCACCGAGAATATTCTTAAATACGCAAATTACAAAATCATCACTTCTCCTCTACTATTATAGGCTAACTATACCTACGATATTCGGCTTTCTAAATTTATTTTTATTCGTAATATTCAATGGGGTGGGGGCTGCATGGACCCGTACAACAAATCCCGTTTCTCGACGCTGCATGTACTGCTTCGAACACACAGTCTCCGTTTGATATTGAATTTGCTCAAATCGGTGAAGGTTAATGGGCATGAATAGGAGGAGGGTTGGTAAATGAGAAAAGGGAACATACTGCGAACATTTCAATAATGATATCCAATACACGTGCGCTGCACGCATGCATAGCGTGCATGCATGTATGATTTTTTTCCCCATTTTATAGCGCCATACCGGTCATTGTTATGATCGAAAATGTATATTTATAGTTCTTTGTGTTATTTACCCTGACCTCGCAGACTGTCAGTATATTGTCTTCTTACCTTATGCCCTTACAGGCGTCAGTTTAAAAACATGATTTATGATGAGACAGTATATTTTGACGTCTTGTGCTATCATTTTATTTTTAATTAAAAAAAAAAACAGAAATTATGTTTTTATTGAAACAGTGAACCACGTTACCCAGGGTGATTCTCCGTTCCTTCATGCATAAAAATTGAATTTGATTTGATTTACCTATTTTCCCTTTCGATATACTTTCGTATCTTTTGTGGTTACGACATGACGTAAAATCATGCCATTTTAAACATGATTGAGCTTATACTCGAACCTCTATCGAGCATAAATGCAAAACATAAAAACTTCCTCCTGTTTCTCATGCAGACGAAATATCAGCAAATAGAAGGAAAGTAGGTTGATGAAGCCCCCTGAACACTCTCCTCTCCTCCTCCCCAATTTCACAAACCCTGCTATTGCATCCCCGAACTTAATGGATCTCACAATTAAATGAATTATTATTATGCTTTGTGAATCGACACAGTTACATTTCCCTGCACGACCTATGCTCAATAGACAATTATTGCTGCGCGGTCAATACCCAACACTCACAAAATTTAATTGTTAACTTCAATCGTGGGCCAAAAATCTTATCTTACCCAAACCCTAAGCCTAACCTAGAACCCACTTTCGACCCTAAACTTAACCCTAAATCACTGGCGTAGACAGGGGGGGGGGGGCACCGGGGGGCCATGCCCCCCCCCCCCATTCCGCCACTAAAAAGAAAAAAAAAGTGAGAGAAAAGGCCTAAAGGCCAAAATTTGCTAATACGTGAGTTTTCGCGCTTTGCGCGGGAAGGGGGGGGGGGGGGGGAGGACTCTCATCTCCCTGCACCCACCCCTGTTATCATGGGTGTCGATCCGGGGGGGGGGGGGGTTGGGGGGGGGGGATATATATATATATATTGTGCAACAGGCCCCAGATCGGCTTCCTTTTCCCCAATCCTGCCCGACCTCAAGAAATTAACACATTAACTCCTGGTGAAGATGCAAATAATGAAGTGATTATATTGACGTGATCCTGAGGATGAGGATTGTGTCTTTTATTGTTCAGAATTAGCTTTACAATTCATTCCACTCTTTGTAACTTCACAAAGTGCTATACAAAGATATAGGCTTTCTCCCAAACACCTGTCAGGGTAACAGAGGACGGAATGTATTAATTAGAACTTGAATATCAAGAGTTTTGGTTTCCTTTGTAAAATTAAAAGTGGCATCTAGGGCATGTGACCCTGATATGTCACAAAATACATAGTTACTTGTGTTAGTTGATGTTATCTATTTTAACTAAAAGGGCAAGTTGTCAAATCTATGTTAAACCCAAACCTATGCTCATAGGCTAGTTTGGGATGTTTCAAGACAAAAGAGAGACAACAAAAGATAGTTCAGTAATGACAGCAATGACAGTCTGCATGCATTCTTTGCGGGTAGTTTGGTAACTGAAAATCAAGAAAAGAGACGGGCCTATTCAAGTGCTTTCTCTTTGAAAAGAAATGTTTCATTTTAGACTCAATTGTGTGGAGGTGTAACATAGATTTGGCATGTATTGTATAACTTGTCGTTTGAGGAGTTTATCAAATATATTGTAAGTCTGTAATCTTGAAGTTTAGGGGAAGTGGGGTCAGTTGATGCATGGGGTTAATTAACTTTGACCTTTTCCCATTAGCGTATCACTTTTTATTGAAAGATCACATTACAAGAAAATTCCATCAAAGTAAATATTGGCTTAATACATTTTATTGCATATATGGCATAAATTAAATAAGGTTATCCAAATTCAACGCTTGGAAACATTTGAAGTAATGATTATTATCAATTATAAAACGGTAAAATACAGCCCCCGATATAGCAGCTGAAGAGCTCCTCGAACGCTGCTGAGATGTGTAACGACACACCAGGGGCCAGTCCTGTCTAAGCAGACGATGTCCCATAACATCTTACACATTTTTCAGTGCCTGTTTTGTCATCTCCTCTTCACTTATTTCTCTTACTTGACTAGCGTCAGTCTTAATGTTAGTCTGTTGCCTCACTCTTAACTTCGTGTATGGTATTATTTTGATGAAAAATGCAGCGTTAAAAAAATAAAGGAATCAGTCACTTGTAAACAAAATAAGACGCCATTGTATTTTCAGCTGCTTGCACCGGGTCATGTTCGGCGTTTCAAGAGGGAACGAATACCATCCAGCTATTATTCGCAGGGCTTTTCAATTTGAAAATGGGGTTTATTTCATTGATCATTGACCCTTCTCCTGTGTATTTACAATCAAACGGTTTAAGTTATCAGAATCAGTTCACTTTCCCTTTTAGAATGGTGTGAAATAAGGTCATGTTTAAATGTACCAAACTCTTTATAATTTGATAAATAATTGCATTGCAATTACGTTCATTCATTATAGGACGTCGTCTGCTTAAGCAGGATCGATCCCTCGTATGACGACATCAAAACATCGCTTTATTTCTGGCGAATCCTCGGATATTCCACATGCTGAGAAGAGCTTTTATTTATGTTGTTTTTATAATCATCATATATACGCAGTTGACATAAAACTTATACGATTGCCATCTGTAAGCTTCCCAATTTCTAGTGATACATTAATTGCCATATTTGTGATTTTCTTGAGTGTTCTACTTTAATGTTAGTCTGTTGCCTCACTCTTAACTTCGTGTATGGTATTATTTTGATTAAAAATGCAGCGTTAAAAAAATAAAGGAATCAGTCACTTGTAAACAAAATAAGACGCCATTGTATTTTCAGCTGCTTGCACCGGGGCATGTTCGGCTTTTCAATTTGAAAATGGGGTTTATTTCATTGATCATTGACCCTTCTCCTGTGTATTTACAATCAAACGGTTTTAGTTATCAGAATCAGTTTCACTTTCCCTTTTAGAATGGTGTGAAATAAGGTCATGTTAAATATACCAAACTCTTTATAATTTGATAAATAATTGCATTGCAATTCAGTTCAGTTTATTTCATTCAGTAAAATTCACAACAACAACAGAATGCATAGTAACATAAACAAAATGATACAAATATTAATATTTCTGAATTGGGCACCAGCCAGGAAGGAAAATGTCATCCTTATATGAGGCCGACCCTAACATAAATATTACTTGATATTATCAATAATTGATATTATCAATATGAAATGAAATATAATAAAACAACAAGCAAAAAATTAACTACACAAAGCACAAACAATACCTAGAAATGTCTTGTATTACGTCCTAAGTTTTTCCAAAAGGAATTTCTTATACCTACGCTTAAAAATGTTAAAACTGGCAGAATTCTTTATTTCAGAAAGAATAGTATTCCACAGAAATGGTCCTTGAAAAATAATTGATCTTTGATTTAATGTTGTACGAATAATTGGCATGTGAAAATTTGCAGCATTTCTAGTGTTATAATTATGTACATTACAATTCAAAATGAACAAATTAAGAAGATATTCAGGGAGAAGGTGATTATGACATAAATACATAAAAGTACCTATTTGTAATAAATATATGTCTCTATATTGCAACATATTCAATGAGTAAAAAATTGGTGTATGAGTAAAAAATTGGTTCATTCATTATAGGACGTCGTCTGCTTAAGCAGGATCGATCCCTAGTGTGACGACATCAAAACATCGCTATATTTCTGGCGAATCCTCGGATATTCCAGATGCTTAGAAGAACTTTTATTTATGTTGTTTTTATAATCATCAGATATGCAGTTGACATAAAACTTATACGATTGCCATCTGTAAGCTTCCCAGTTTCTAGTGATACATTAATTGCCATATTTGTGATTTTCTTGTAATGTGATCTTGAAATAATTCCATTTGCATATAGGTCTAAAGACTATTTGTACACTACAATATATGAGATTTCAATTTTGATCATTAGATGGTGTTGGAATAACTTTGTTTTTTGCTTGAGTGAAATTTTAAACACCCCAATATAAATGCTGATAGTTTTTTATGGTTTCTATACTTTGTTATGGAATGCTTCCTTTTCGAGGACAGTCTAAATAAGGCTGAATTTATTGTTATCAATATTTTCTATAGCCCTATGAAAGTACAGAAAGGACTTTGGGGTTAGTTGGCACCTCTGTTATCGTATCGTATCAGGTATTGGACTTGTCTCCTTATGTAAGTAGATATTTTCTGCCAAGTACACTCTGATTTATATGATATTTAAACACTTCGACTACACAGCAAGGGTTTGAAGGCCCTGCCCCGGGACCCCCTTTGAGGTCAAGTGCCTCATTATAACAAATTCAGATACATTTAAGATTCTAAAAGACATCTTCACTATCTACGTTTGTTGAAAATATTTTTTTTTATGCACAAATCCAAACTATTAATAGTTATTGGTGTTCTTCAACAGGGTGGCTAATTAATGTTGGCCAGTTGTGTAATTTATTGATGCCCTATATGCTTGATTCAAAACTGTATTGTACTATTATTGTAGATATTTAATGTTAATTGTAATTTCATTTTTAGTGAAATTTTATATATTTGAATTTTGAAAATTCAAATAAGTTATTGTGTAACAAAATACAAAATGTGTGTTATTAATATATATTTTTACTCCTCGCTTCTTTTTTGCAGATGATTGCTTTTTGAGGAGTGACTATGATGCTGTTAAGAGTATGTAAATGACTTAACTTTTGGAGAAATAAGAAATCATATCCTGGCAAATATGTGTGTGTAAGTGTCTGTGTGCTAATTGATTACCAGGGTAGCCTGGTTACTGGTAAAAAATACAAGGAATTCCTGGTCAAATTTACTTGTCTAACTGGTGAATTTGAATTTGAAATAACCTGGAAACGGGGTAATTATTTTACCAGGAATTGCTGGTAAACTTTACATGTCTTCCTGATGAAGAATGTGAAATCACCACGAAATGGGGTAATTATTTTACCAGGAATTCCTGGTAAACTTTACACGGCTGACTGGTGAATTTCAAATAACCAAGAAATGGGGTTAATTTAACACCATCGGTGTTGCTCCCCCGGGAACACGGAGGTCTGGTGAATTTTACCCCGTTTCTGTTATAATTTTACACGTTTTTTTTCAGTGTAAGGAGAAAGGTACGGTTGTGAGTTATATACTCCAAATAGTAATAAGATTTATGATAGTCTTTAAACATAGTGGGAACGAGCAATGCATGATACAGCAATATGAGTATATAAGTAGAATTATAGTAATCGAATTCGCATTCAAAGATATATAGTATTGGATGGTAGCGTCATTTTCATTACATAATATTATAACAATTATAATTATTTGGATAAATAAGCATTTCCTGTACGCCGTGGCAATTTCAGATGCATACATGTTTCCCTACATTCATACTAGTGTATGAATTATTTGCTTCTGTAATTGTAATTTTTTTTTTACTAATATGCTAATTAATTTATGTACCTTGACGTTCATAATTATAAAATGACCATGGAGACAAATCAAATTTAATGAAATAAAAAAATGCCATTTTTACACCATTGTTATTCTCTACCTCGCACAGCTTCATAAAATTGCCTTTTATGGATAATAATTAGAACTATAACTATTTGATTTGATGACATTTTTGCCTTTTCTTCAGTTTAGTTTCGGTTTTATAGTAATCATATTGTTTTAACAACAATGATGGCGGCGCACGGAGCCAAACCTTGAAAATGTGAATTTCTTAGACTCCCCCCCCCCCCCCCCTTGATCTACCACCGCAAGTTTATTTGAAATTATTGTTTGCACCAGCACCTATAAATAATCCTTCCCATTCCCGAGTGTTAGGGAGATTTTGTTTCTTACAATACCGGGCGGCTAAGGGATTTTGTAAAAGAAAAAAAGAAGGGTGGATGGCCTAATTCTCCACGACAAAATACAGTTTGAAAAAACATCTCGGAGAAGCAACCCAAAACCCCAAAACTAAAACTAAAACGTAACCCCGTGATCCCCCCTTTATTGATGCGCCCCTAAATGTGAATTTTCATGAATCTATAGGCCTATTGCAGGAAAACAATACCCTGAATATGTTATCTATACCTTGTTCAATTGTCTGTCATATATTGTTAGTTTGAATTATGAAATGCTTAAATTGACATAACATAATGAAAGTGGAAATAAAACCAGGCCTTCCAGAGGACTTGGAAATCAAATACAGCATTATAAAACAAAAACCATCGAGAATATTCTTAAATATGCAAATTACAAAATCATCACTTCTCCTCTATTATAGGCTAACTATACCTAAATTATTCGGCTTTCTAAATTTATTTTTATTCGTAATATCCAATGGGGTGGGGGCTGCATGGCCCCGTACAACAAATCCCGTTTCTCGACGCTGCATGCTGCTTCGAACACACAGGCTCCGTTTGATATTGAATTTGCTCAAATCGGTGAAGGTTAATGGGCATGAATAGGAGGAGGGTTGGTAAATGAGAAAAGGGAACATACTGCGAACATTTCAATAATGATATCCAATACACGTGCGCTGCACGCATGCATAGCGTGCATGCATGTATGATTTTTTTTTCTCCATTTTATAGCGCCATACCGGTCATTGTTATGATCGAAAATGTATATTTATAGTTCTTTGTGTTATTTACCCTGACCTCGCAGACTGTCAGTATATTGTCTTCTTACATTATGCCCTTACAGGCGTCAGTTTAAAAACATGATTTATGATGAGACAGTATATTTTGACGTCTTGTGCTATCATTTTATTTAAAAAAAATTTAAAGAACAGAAATATACAGCCTTGGAAAAAATTATTAGGTCAAGCTTCTGTAATAAAGGTACTATAATATGCATTCAAACTAATGAAAATGATTTGTCTTTGTATTCCATTGAATGAATAACAAATTCCAGCAATATCATTGTACCTTGCTTTTATGATATTTTATTTCCTTCTTACCACAAATATAACACTTTCTTGGTCTAAGAATTCTCTCCGTGGCTGTATCTTTTTATTGAAAAACAGTGAACCACGTTACCCAGGGTGATTCGATACATTTCCGTGTCTTCTGTGGTTATGACATGACGAAAAATCTTGCCTTTTTAAACATGATTGAGCTTATACTCGATGAGCTTATACTCGAACCTCTATCGAGCATAATGCAAAACATAAAAACTTC
The DNA here is from genome assembly GCA_025617745.1 of Heliocidaris erythrogramma. Lineage (NCBI taxonomy): Eukaryota > Metazoa > Echinodermata > Echinoidea > Camarodonta > Echinometridae > Heliocidaris > Heliocidaris erythrogramma. The sequence continues at coordinate 46,900,098 of CM046855.1, read as the reverse complement.
CTCCTGTTTCTCATGCAGACGAAATATCAGCAAATAGAAGGAAAGTAGGTTGATGAAGCCCCCTGAACACTCTCCTCTCCTCCTCCCAGTTTCACAAACCCTGCTATTGCATCCCCTAACTTAATGGATCTCACAATTAAATGAATTATTATTATGCTTTGTGAATCGACAGTTACATTTCCCTGCACGACCCATGCTCAAGAGACAATTACTGCGCGGTCAATACCCAACACTTCCTGGACCAAAAATCTTATCTTACCCAAAACCCTAAACCTAACCTAGAACCCAGTTTCGACCCTAACCTTAACCCTTACCCAAACCCTAAACCTAACCTAGAACCCTGGACCAAAAATCTTATCTTACCCAAAACCCTAAACCTAACCTAGAACCCAGTTTCGACCCTAACCTTAACCCCAAATAATTGTTGTTGTTGTTTTGTTTTTGTACTAAATAAAGCCCCGGAGCAATTGTCACTGGATCATAATTCTGTTGGAGTATATACCAAAAGGCGGCCAGGAACGAAATCTTTATCAATGTCCAACAATACAGTAATCTACCTGCCATCCGCATTTATTGTACAAAAATAGACATGGCAATCCCTGAACTATGCGATAATGCAATTATCGGTTGCCTAGAACAAAGCGTGGAACCAAATCTTATCTTGGAAATGAGGACAAATTTTAAGTTACTAACTAAGGAATGAAGAAATTTGCCATTCCAATAATCAATAGATTTCTATCAGATCTTGATATTAGGGGACACGTGCCCCATGCACATGCCGGGTCCGCTCGCTATTCATAAGGACCGCTATTCATAGAAAACCGCTATTCATTTAACACGCGTTATGAATAGCGGTCCTTATGAATAGTGGTCCTTATGGATGGAGGTCTTGTGAATAGCGAGGTAATTTGTCTATGGTTTGCTCGCTATTTAGAAGGACCGATATTCATACAAAACCGCTATTCATTTAGTCACACGTTATGAATAGCGGTCCGTATGACTAGCGAGGTTACCCTGCACATGAATGCCTCCTCTCCCTGGTTTCGCCAAGAGATTTTATGTGGTAATAATTTAAAAGGTACTTAACTATCCTCATTGTACCTCGTGTACCTCCACAGGTATACGTTTATTGTGCACTGATCCTATTCAACATGCTTTCCTTGGAACTTTTGATGAAATACTACGCCTTATAACAATAATCATAACTGTGTAGTTTATTTAGCTTGGAATCTTGTGAAATTCACATGAAATTTAGGTGATACTAATTAAATATTACCTCCGAAATGTCAAGTGCTTTTCAAGATATTGCCGATTAAATTCTCGTATATAGATTTTTTTTGTTGAGACACCCCGTTTATATAGACTCAGCTTGCTCCTACATATTTTCTGCAATATATGAAAATTCACAGGTGTAAATCAATTTTAAGTCTGAACATTAGTTCAAATTCAAATTCATTTTGAATTTTGACTGAGGATCGAACTCTGGTTCACTGTAGGCAGACCCACGAGCAGCTGACCACTAGACCAACTCTAAAGCCTGGCTCACACGAGGCGTCATTTAGATTGCGTCAGTGCCTGCGCTAATCGAGCCTGTGAAGAAAAATTACCCCATACGCCAGTTATCAAAAGTCTTGTTTGCGCTCTTCATTTTGCGATCACTTTATTAAACGATGCACTCTTCCATGACGCGCAAAAGACCGTATAGTCCCTAACGCGGTTATATGACGTCACTAAATGACGCATGCGAGCATGCGAGCCAGGCTTTACCCATCCTTGCCAGAATTCAATTCCACCTTCAATTTCATATGCATACGACATTGCTCGTGTTTTGCCATGCTTTACCTTAAAATAAATCAGTCAAATTTCTTATCTTTGAGATCCTTGAAGAACAATGGCTGACTCACAGCCATCTCTCTTATCTCTGCACTTGAAATGTTGCATCTTTTATTTTTCCTGCACTTGTACTTTAATTCGGACTTCACAGGTCACTATTTGCTCACCTTCATAAAGAAAGAATAGATAAATAAAGAAAAACCTTACATTTTTGAAGTAGAAAAGGGTGCTACATTATACATACCGGCCTACACACTCTTTAGTGTGTTGTCATTGGATAAACCAACATTTGGCATTCTTGTCCCAACTAAGTCAACATTTTGTAAAACTACTGTTCATTTTGGGATAACGATTTCAATGATCAGTTATTGAAACAACTGTTTCAGTTGCAAATGTTCGGAACTTTTTACCCATAGTCAATGTAATCCCACCCCCCTCTCTCTCTCTCTCATTCATTTTTTCACATTATGTCTCTCTGTGTCTCCCTGTCAGTTTATCTAATAAAGTATCTGCTTTTCCCTTTTATCTGTCCTCCTCCTTCCCTTCATTTACTCTATATTGGAATAGGCCGTCCTTTTTTGCATTTCAATATTTCGCCAATTTGATCACCTTATCAAAGGCATTATGACGCAACGAAGTCGATTGTCGTCCCAAATATTTTCGATTTCTTAGCACAGTTGATAAAGGACAAAATGACAAAAATCGATCAAAGAAAGAAATGTATTGCATGATAATTTGCTCGACCTTCGAAACTATAAGTTATTTCCATATTTTTCCTCTCAATTTGGCAAGTCTACGTTTCGCGCACTTTGTTCCCATTATCTCGATGTTGTAATCATTATACACACATACCTTATCTGTTTGTCGTTTGTTTTGTGTGTGTCAAACTCCATAAGCTGGTCCGTATAGAAGTGCATATAACGGATACTTGAATTAAAATCCCGACCCCGTGATATAGAAATGTTCAATGCATGAACAAACAGAGTTATGGGGCGTATTTTATTTGATCTGAAATTCAAACATCACATGTCTCATCGTGATTAAATTATATATTTAAAGGGAGTGAACTATTTTGTGATTATGCAATGTAGTTAGGTAGTGAATCGAATTTGGCATGCGGCTATATTAGGGCATCCAATAACCATTGGACATTGGTGGGTATGGGTGTAACAGCATTTTGGAGTCATAATAGTGCATACTTATTCAGATTCGTATAGGTATTTACAAAAGTGACTCGGCATTTCTGATTCTTTATGTGGATCATTATTCTCACCCATACAAAGTCAGCACCCCCCTCCTCCCCATTGCATCGTTTCCAGTAATTTGTATGAAGAACAGTTTAGTAGAAAAAACAAACTTCAATTTTATTTTCTTCTTACGCTGTATTTTTCTTGTATACCCAACTTTATATCATTTATTTGGAGATCTACAGTCACTCTTACATTGTAACGTGTTTAAAAAAAAATTGGCAAGAAAACAGAAAAGAATAGGGAGAGAGAGAGAGAGAGAGAGAGAAAGAAAATGACGGAAATCGTAGAAGAGGAATAAATGATCCTAAACACGATAACAGACTCAAAAACAGCAATACGAGTAACAACACTAATCTCTCCATTCAAAAAAGTAAGACGGAGTTTGTGTCCGTTGATAAAATTCATTACAAGTTAACAATGGAGTAACAAATTGGAAGCAAAATTGAATTATTACTATTCGCGTAAGACATCGCTTTCCCATAATTTTGACCTTGCGACGTTCTGAATGAATAACATGTATGGTATATCCAACTGACATAATTCAATTTATTACTTCAGTAGAACGTAATAATCATCAAACTATACGGTGCATTTTTTTCAAGATGAACATTGTATGCAAATGTATTCGTCGGTGACCCGTGGAAAATTATGAACCCCTCCCTTCAAAAAATAAATACATTACAGAGAGGAGGGGAGAAGAAAAGTAACGTCTACATACAAGCAGCAGCAGCAAACTTTCTTTTGAAATGGTCAAATTATGTATTTTTAAAATTCTACAGATATTACAAATTTTAAAGATTCTTATACCTTATAGTAAATCGTCTGCTTGACTTAGATTTTTAAAAAATATCGTATTTTAAACATTATTATAACAGGGAATCGTTAAAATGCAGTTAATAGGCAGCTTCTACATAATACTGACATCCATCAGGTATTACAATACTGCATCTACTAATGCAGATCTCATTCAGCTGTATGTTGCCATGTTGCCTGGCATCAAAATAATGAACTGTAAAAGTATTGATGAAATAAGATTTAATCCACATCAACCACCCCCACCCCCCCCCCCCACCCCAACCCCAGAAATTAAAAAATGTTTTAGCCATGACCGTCAATGAACCATCAGTATCACAGAACTGTTGGCTTCGATGACATTAGATACCCGTGGTAATATTGTCCTATAATTATAGAGTTCATCGATGTATTTCTGTTTGGATATATCTTTGATTTCTTATTGAAGTTTAGGTGAAATAGAAATCGAAGAGCATTTTGGAGATAATGATAATACAATACTGATGTATCAATGATGCAGTATCCTGTCATCAATCAGTTGAATCATGAAAATTACAACGTCCTTCAGTAATCATAATAAAATCTAAAACAATCTTGATTTATCTAGTGCTTGAAATATTCACCATGTCTCAAGCATATTGCAGCCCATTGCTATTTTACAGGCGAGCACAGTGCTGACCAAACCACAGTTTTACTCGAGCTTTTAATATTATTTTTTCCCCGTCTGCTATTCGACAGTTCAGAGAGATATTCAAACAGTGTTTGTTTTGTTTAATTATGCAGCTGGTGTCTATTGTCTTATGCTTAAAACAGGTCAACACCATTATGTTTCGGATATACCTTATTCATCTGACCATTGTCCATTCTTTTACAATGACCGTTAGAATGTGTGAAATGACCTTTGTACGGCACTGGCATAATAGTTTGAAATAAAATAGACAACATGTCGGTTATAGACTGTGTTAAGCCCGGCGCACACTATACGACCCGACTGCGACCCGATTTTCGAACAAATTGCAGTTTGCATTAAATGTGAAAGTTTAAAAATGAAATTATCTCATTTGAAGTTCGGAATAATGATACGAATACTAATATCGAAATTTTGGTTAACTGCAATTCTGCTGGTTAGAGTAAAGGCCAAATCGGCTTCGAATCTTAGTCGATCGCAAGATTGGTATGACGTCACTACGATTTGGAATTGATTTCGCTTTTATTCCTATATACACGGGGGCTCGCAGTAGCCCGGAATTTCGATATTAGTATTCATACTACTATTCGGAACTTTGATCACGAAGATTTTACATGTTTCAAGGTTCATATCAAATGTTATAACAACTTTTCCCAAAATCGCATCGTAGTCAGATCGTGCAGTGTGCGCCGGGCTTTAATTTGACACTATCTTGTTAGGATCACATCTAAGATAATTTGTATTTCTGACGATTGTATAAAGAGAATATTCCTATTAGAGCTGAGATCTCTATGAAATATGAAGTAAAATGAAACACTTGATGTTAATATAACGTTCATAACTCCATAATACTTGGTAATGTAATGGCCAAATACCTTAGACTTGCCATTTTGCCATAACATGCAGATAAAATGCTATTTCACGGTTCATTTAAAGAGCAGAGAAACGCAGCCAGAATTGTGTTTTTGCAAGAGATTTGTAGGTAATCATGAGTTCCGGCAATGATGGAAAATCACTCCAAGAGAATTAAACAAAATTGTCCAATTTGTATGTATATACATTAATAATCTTATCTGCCTTCGAACGAATGTGTTCTCGTTGATGGGGTAGAGAAAGAAAATGTTCAGTGTCTGTATATGACCAAACAACTAGTGGGGTATATATCCATCGGGTCACAAAAGTCACAGGTGTCATAACAGGGGATCACTTGCCCTCCTCCTTCTATTGGGGAGGGGGCAGGGATAGAGAATAAGAAAGGGAGGGAGAGGAGAGAGAAACGAAGAGGAGTAGAATATCTTGCCACTCCCTCCCAAATCACCGTCCGCTCGATCGCTAAGCTCTCTTTCATTATTTTTCTTCCACCTTGTGTTTAGTTTAGTTTAGTTTATTAACTCAATATCCCCTTGATACGATTTCTTCACACGATCAACAATTTAGAATGATTGAGATTTTTTCTCGAAATGCTGATTCACTGAGAGTACCCAGGAATTATTAATCACCATTTACCCATACTTACCAAACAATCACTAATGGTTACCCAATATTGATTATCATTGTGTCTTGTTTGCAAAATTTGCAATGATAACGGCACCATTTGTATTTGACTTTCGGAAATGCAAATACATGTTTCAAAATCTGCCCAAGAGTTCCATTGTTAGTGTAAACTGTGTGAAGTTTCTTTCATTTTCTCTCTCGGGGCCAGCGTTTTGTATAAGCTCTGCCTCTTTTGCTGGTCTCTTTTTTTTTTCATTTCTTTTCTTACTTTAAATCACACACTTGAATAACTATGTACATGTATTTAAATCGTTTTATTATCTAAATTGATTCTAATGAGTAATATTGTTGTCATGCGTTTCTTCGGTATTCATGTTACCCATACACTATGTTTATGATTATTACTTGCTGATTTGTGTTTTTATTATTACTGATTTGTATTTACATTATTATTGATTTGTATGTTGACTGCTGAAAATAATTGAAATAAAATAAATCTAAAATCTAAAAATCTAAATCTAAAATCTAGCTGTGATGATTTATGATTTTAAATTAATGCTTATTATTGTTTATTGAAAATGAACTCAGAGGCTCATCTCTGGTGGGGAGGGGGCACTAGCCCCCAAAATATGTGACAAGGAAAAGAAAGCCTCTTCAGGTACCCTTTTTTAAGTAAATTTTTTGCCGAAGGCGCAATTAAAGGAGCACGTTTTCATTTTGTATTTAATGTGTATGATTTGCCGGGGAGCACGTGCCTCCCATACCCCATACCCGGATGATCCATGTTTTCTTTTAGGAGTATCTTTTATTACCTACATCCTCAGCCAAAGTTATAAACAATTCAAAGTACATTCACGATCTTGTCGACATGTCATACAGATGGAGAAAATGACCTACATGTTCTGTGGTAAAAGGTTCACCTCGGAAAGATATGGTAAAAGCAAAAGAATGCTCTGAATAAATTTACTTAACATATTTTGGAAGTTGGAACATTATTAAGCAAATAAATCACCAACAGCTGTTCTCTATAATGTCAGTCCAAAACATGTGCTTTGAGTGCGAAGGGGATGACTGTTGATAGGTGATATGCTCCGGCGACAAACCATCTTGCCTTTATGTCGTCCAGGATAGGGTTAGGGTTGCTATTGGGTTTTATGTTATGTTTAGGGTTATTAAGGTTAGGTGTAGTTAATGTTTAGTCCAGGGTTTAAGTTAAGCATTCGGCATCGGCGTAGCCATGGGGGCACGTGCCCCCCGCCCAATTTTCTGTGCACCCCAGGTGCCCCCATGAAAAATCCAGACCCATCAGCAATTTAGTGATCTGCTTCATTTACTGCCCCATTATGCCCCCAGTGACAAAAGAAAGATGTAAATCCCCCCACGAACTACGACGACAATACCCATACCCGTCCCTCCACCTCATGCAGCAAAACAGGACTAAAAAGCCGTCTCCTGTGCCCCCCCCCCTACAGAAAGTAGGTCCCCCAGTGCCCCCTACTGAAAAAGATCCTGGCTACGCCGCTGGAATGATATTGACCGCTGACCAATTGTCGTCAGAGAATGTGTCATAAAACCTATATGATATCCATGTAAATTATCAAAGGTTATATGCGTACATTGTCCGACGAAAGACTCTTTTATTTTGTTTCTTTTGTTTATTCATTATTTTGTCAGACAAGGGCGCCATATTCCATGAAGCATTAGATTACCTAGTATGCTGTCCTACTTCCAAAGATTAATCTATTTAACGCTCACAGTAGATTATGTAATTGCCAATATAACTTGTAGTTTTCTATAGGTATTAATGTTTGTACATTAATTTCTAGCCGCCAAGATTTGCAGTTGCAGTTATTTGACAATTTCCCTCTTTAAACTTTAAAGAATAATATAAACTCGCTATCTGTTAGTCAAATTAAACACGGTCTTATAATTGCATTTACATGTAGCTCCATGGAACCATTTTCATTATCCATTTTCTGCTATTTCATGGTCTCTAATAACCAAGTACATCTGTCTATGCAGAGTTAAGTCATTCGCTCATTTCATATAATTATGTTCTGTATTTTGATAACTTCAGGTAGGCCTAATAAAGTTTACAAATCAAAAGATCTCTGTTAAGATATTTAATAACAATAATGAAAACGTTGCTAGAAACTGTATTTCAGCTCACTATCTAAAATGGATTGTTGGTGATTACGTTTATAATTACCAAATAATTTGATAAATTCTGCTGTAAACTAAAAGAAGGAAAATTATTTTTATAAAGGAGGTTTTGCCAAAAATCATTTTCATGAATAAATTCAGGATTTATAATGTCTCTGCAGTTTCTCTGTACAGTTTTCCTAAACCAATGTGATATATGTTACATACATACGTATAGTTCCGAAGACTGCAGTTTGAGTCTGACCTACATGCAACAAGTGCAATGGCGTTAATACCATGGTAGTGTGTTATTTGATCATGTTGAAACAATGGGGGAACCAGCTGATTTTACAATTTATCTCGATTGTTTCCGATTTGACAAGCACTTATCACTGGACGAGAAATTTTGACAAAAGCACACTGGCGGTGTTTCCACCTAATACAATTAAAGGTTTTCACCGAGCAGGTGACAGTTTTGAAGAAATCAAGTGCAAATTTTGGAAATGGAGAAGATTAGGAGTCATCACTTGAGGTTAGATAAAAACCAAATGTTAGTTTAGAGATGAAAATTTAATCAAGTGTTGAAGCACACAATAATCTGCAAATTAAACAAGTCGGGAAAAAATTAAAGTTAGTAAGTTAAAGTTTAGTAAATTAAAGTTAATAGTGTTTCCTATGATATGAAGTGGAGGCTTACGATTAATCTGTTTGCTCTCCATCATGAAAATGGATCAACATACCAACTTGCTCTTTTTACGCTCACCAACAACATGCACACTGGTATAGGGCACACTAATGGGCCGCCGAACCGGGGGGGGGGGGGGACAACCTCTACCTCCCAATTTTAGTAGACATTTTCCCGCATGTTCAGCCCTCCCCCAGCTTTCAAAAATACACCACGGCCCCTGACTCTTGATTGTGTTAATTAGTTTTCACTTGCGTTTCATTTGCAAAATCGTCCGTACGATCTTTAACTCAGGGAAAAAGCGGTATTTCTTCAGAAATTCCCTCATTTTGACACCAAAACTTCCTTCTTTTATTCAATTTATAACGTTGCAGTTGCTGACCTAAAGATAAACTTTTCCTTGCTCAATCGCTTCTGTTAAAAAAAGAGAAAACACCCGACATTCCTTACACGCAAGACATATTTTCACTACACGGCATTCTGAAACTGCCCACTTAAAAAACAAATAATGCAAAAATTAGCATGATTATAGGGACGTTTCTGTCGAACATAGATGGCAGTGCACACAATGGTCGGACTCGATTACAATCCAGTGATATACCATGAATTTACTCTGTGGTAGGGTCCATGGATAAATTATCTTCGGTGGCTTTGCACCCCCCCCCCCCTCCCCTCCCCTCCACCCCATTCCAACCCAGAACATGGGTTGTCGCCCCATGGCTATATGGAGCCGTGATGGTATCTTGACAGGGATTCAAACACAGATCAGCGGGTCCTGAATCCCAGTGGCGGATCTGGGGGGGGGGGGGCACTTCCGGCCCGTGTCCCCCCCCCCCCCTTAGGAAGAGAAGTATGCATTTTGACCATAAAGGATCCGCCCTTTTGTTGATTGTGCCCCCCTTTTTTTAGAATGAAAAAAAACTTTATTTTTAGTTATTGCTTGTCAGAGAATTATGGAGGGAAACTGGACCCCCGTAACCCCCACCCCCACTGAGCCAATTTTGGAGGTCTGGCGAAAAAATGTTATTTTTATACTAAATCCTGGATCTGCCCCTGCTGAATCCGTTGCCATATATCCTACAACGCTTCACAATAGTTTGTGGTTTGTTTTTATCTTTGGACACAATCTGTCATTACCCCAATCATTCAAATTAATGTTGGACGACATTTAAAAAAAAAACTATTGTGGGCATCCTTTCACAAAATTTCCACATTCAGCATTTAAACATGTTTTGGAAATTTGTCAAATTTTGAAAACTTTTCAGAATTAAAATATTGTCATTCTGACAACAATAAAAATTCAAAAGGAATGCGTCTACTGATTCGACAGGCGAAATAAACCGGGATATCCCAGTAGTCTGACAGCCCATGCACGAGACGACAATGTGGGTCTGGCGAACCCTTAAAAATGTTGTCCGAAGGATCGACATGTCGGCCTCGTGGGCTGTCGGTATTGTTGGCCGTAGCCGAGAAAAACAAACCCCTCATGACACTTATTTATTGGTAAACATGGGTCTTTTGATTTTGACCCCTGAATTTATTACGCATTCCCTTTGGTTGTTTTTTTTTTTAATTCCTAGTATTAACAAAAATTGCATTCCAAAATGGTCAGATATAAAGACCGTTTTAGTATACCACGTGTTTTATTATAGAAACCTGTTAAAAATGATATGTGTATGATTTACTTAAAATGAACTCTTTCGGAAAAGGCCGATTTCAAATTTATTACATGGTTGCAAATCGAGCGATTCAAAGCAGACCACCAGCGACTCATGAAAGTTTGACTCCATTTTGAGAAGGTCAAGGGAAATCAACAGCATTTTCACAAAGGGATTTGTAGTTTTTTTTAGTACAATTGATAATTGTACTAGTAGTAAATAACGATTTCTGATATTTTTTTAAAGCAACGTTATACAGGTGTTTCAGTGAAAGTAATTTTTTTCAGGTTTTTCTGGTTGGCGCGCATTTCCCCTCGTCTGGCCTTCGATCGTCTGCAGACAAAGTCCACAACACCAATTCCCGCCAATCCCCAAATATGTACTTTAGGCCACCTTTTGGAGCAGTCTGAGCAAGCAGACTCTCACTAATTTTATGCCTGTTTGGTTTAATTTATTAGAGACCTACCAAACCAGCGCTAACACATATCAGTATCATAAAATCAGCCATAATTATGAATGCGATAATTGCTTACGGACAATATTTTTCAAACTTCATCTCCTTATCCAGTGTAATCTACTTAGTAATTGATAAAACTTAACAGACTCCTCCACTTATGGTTTCCTTTACAATTACAATGTCTACATTATACCAATTATTGCTTTATCAGTATAAACCATAAGCTAGTCCATTGAACGATGCATTGTCTGTTATAATTATCTATGTTTCAATTCATTTATTTGTTATGTTTCTGTTCTTAATTTTCACGTGTAGGCCTACTGTTGAAAAAATTGTAAAAGATATACATGTTTGCGGAAATCAATAAAACTTATAAACTTTGACACTTTGTATAGCGTTTTACAAAGCGTTTCATACTTTGCTCCACAAGTATGTGGGCCATAAAAAAGAATAATAGTCCTTTAAAAAAGTTGACTCAATAAAAACATATGATGATCCATGATCTCGGACGAAATGAATGTCCCCTTGGTCATATCCAAAAAAAATCAACAAGTCAACGTCAACAAGTCATGATGTTTTATGAACCATTTAGTATATGACTCTTGCCATAGATCCTAAGTCCTATTCAAAATTGAAGATTGAGGTTAGGGTTGGGCTAGTGTAGCCCTAGGATTACGTTTCATTTGACCAATTTGACATAGGAACATGGACTCTATAGAGAGTTAACAACCGACGAACTTAATCGTCGATATTTTATTTCCTATAAGCGTTGCTTTTTTTTAAATTTGATATTCCTCAATTATAAAGTTTAACATGAAATTTAAACTTCTGGTCTTTCTTGAGATGCTCAAATAAATAGATAAAGATAATGAAAAACGACTGGATTACATAAACTAACCCCTTCCTGCCATTGTCAACTTCTTTGACGGGTTTCCGTTTCCAAAGCTGGGCACCAACATTGACACTGTTCCTCAAAGACTAGTCAAGGACGCACGGCACATGCGGAAACGACACCCGAACGCGGGCGGGAAGCTGGGTTTCTGACCGTGTAAACTTTTCTCCAATCACCGTTCTCACGGATTTCATTTCTTCATTTTTGTTTTGTTTGTTTGTTTGGTATTTTGTTTACTCTCAGCTTTATTCAATTCGTTCATTGTATCTTTTGTGCAGCTTACGAAACAAAGTACAGTCGAACAACCCTTCCTTGATGTACTTTTGCCAGTTTGTTGTTCATTTTCGACCTTATTTTTAAAATCCTATGGAACGTATTTTACTCAATTCAATCAAACCAGACGCAAGGACTGAAGTTATGTTAAACAAAGGGGAAACTTCTACACTGTTAAAATCGACTTTAGATCAAGCGTCGGGTTTAAATTCTAGATAAATACCCACCATTGAGTCTCTTAATGGATATATAATAATAATAATAATAATAATAATAATAAGAATAATACTAATAATACTAATAATAAAATAGTAATAATAATAATAATAAGAATAATACTAATAATACTAATAATAAAATAATAATAATAATAATAATAATAATAATAATAATAATAAACCGTTTTTGTATAGCGCATATCACATTATGGAAGTTATTGATTCATTATCCATGTTTGTGCTAACGATGTATTTTTAAAAGAGGTGAAAATATTGTAGGAAATCAAGGAAAATAATAGCTAGTCACTGAACACTTCAAGAGCTCTTTAAAAGTGGTTACTATAGATCATACACTGTACAAGAATGATATGCACGAAATATGATTACGATTTCGACGCACTTTTCCAAAAGGATAAGGATAAGATATTCACGTGGTAAAACATGTGATATCTTATGAAAATCTTTTCAAGGAGATAACTCCCTGCTTAGTCTATTGAATCAGTTTGCCACTGAAGCGGAGATGTAAGACCTTTCCAAGGCCTCATCAATTAACATGACCAAGAACTCGAGACAAGGAACAGAGGCATTAGACAGTGGGCATGCAAGGCTAACCATGGAGTGGCGTAGCTACAGACACAGGGTCATTTTTTTTTCCATAATGTTTTTATTAGAGATTTCATTGAAAATACATCAATACACATAAATCAATATAAACAAGCAAGGAAATCTCAACAAAAGTACATACATAAACCAAAACCCAAAGCATACCCCACCCCATGAATATTTCCATAATTTGTTATTCTGATCTCATCACAAAAATTTAACTTATTCTTCAAAATGCGATTCTTTTTCCACTTAACTGATAACAAAATACAATTCTTTTCCAGTAAACTTAATTCATGAACAATTCATACATTGACTGAAGAACAAACAAAATTAAATTAATAAATTTTAGCTGCATCACCTAACCGTGATCCCACGCATTTATCCCCAAGTTGATTACGATCCTTTGGGTTTATGTCTGGTTTCTATAGCTTCTGACCACACGAGCATTGAAAACTATGGGGTTTCTGGGACGAACACGTACTGGGGTATTCCATAGCTCAGTCGGTAGAGCGCCGGTCTAGCAATCCGGAGGTCTCGGGTTCAAGTCCCGCTGGAATCCCGTTTTCTTTGCTCATTTTTCACAAATTAAATTAAGACACATATATAACAGACGTTAAAATATCTAACCCCCCCACACACACACACGCACACATCTCATCATCATACACACCTACACACACTATAGACACCTGCATACATACACGCACTTACACACTGACTGCCATCAGTCTTGATGAATTAAAGGATAAATGACTTAACGCTGGTTGTACATGTAGTTCAATGCTTTCCCATTTTTGTAGATGTTTACCTAACTTGTTCCTTTTTATAGCTAACTCCTTTTCCTCATCCCTATATTCCAATATTATTTTAAACAAGTTATCTAGTTGGGGAATTGCGCCCTCTGAACGTGACCGAAATATGATATACTTAATTATAAAAATTAGAGTATCGCAGCACTTAATCCTAAATGAATTTCCCATTATACCAACATGAATAGTTTCCCACTGTACGTTTTGTAGTTCTACTAATCCTAATCTTTCTATCACCCCCTGCCACAAAGGCTTAACATATACACAATCCCAAAATAAATGTGAGTATGACTCATTCATTTGTTTACAAAAAGAGCACTGGTCATTTTCAACAAAGCCAAATCTTAACAGATGTTCTTTTGTATAAATTGCTCCATGGAGTGATTTGTACTGAAATTCCTTAACTTTTAACAAAAGTGTTGGGTCTGGATTCTGGGTCTTACAAAAATATCTTTTATTTCCTTTTTTGAAAACTCAAAATTATTTTGACCATCCCGAATTCGTAAAGTGTATGAATGTTGCAAAACTGTAATAAAATGATCGTACACCTTTCTAGATGATACATCTCTCAGTAGGATCATATTTCCAAATATCTTTAAGGTAATGTTGTAGTCTCGAACATCTACTGAGTAGCAGTTGTCTGACCCCCATCATATTTTCCGCTCTCTAAAATTATATTACATATTTCCCAAATATTAGCTATATTTTCACTACACAGACCTAAATTCTGAAAGTATGCCAGTGGTCTGATTTGATTCTTATCGAAAATGTGATTAACTAAATAGATATCTTTCTTATACAATTCTTCATGAAAAATCATTTTACTTTTACGAAGATAATTTTTGTTATTAAATATTATTGGATTATTTTTCCCGTCTTGAATATTCCTGCAGCTCTCCATATCTTGCCATGCTTTTAACATTTCTAAATAAAATATTGGTGTTTTAATTGTAAATAGTTTCACATCATAGTTGCACAGGGAAATAAATCTTCCCCCTAATATCTTAAAGATATGGTCAAAATACAGTTTCCATCCCATGTTCCTTTCTCCATATAGAAGTCTCTTTAACCACATAAGCCTTTGGGTTTTCACAAATAATTCAAAATCGATCATTCTTAAGCCTCCATCATCATAGTCTTGGTAGCAGATTGCTCTTTTTATACGATCTTTCCCATTCCATATGAATTCAAAACATAATTTCTTAACTTCAGCTACCACCCATTTCGGAACAACTAAAGCTGAAGAAACATAATTCAGTTTTGACAGAGCAAACGTTTTAAGTAGATGAATTTTCCCCATTACGGTCAAATCCCTTTGCTTCCACCATCCCAAAAGTCTTTTTATTTTACTAAGTATCTCTTAAGTGACCCCTAGACAAAACACACACGCACACGCACACGAACGCATCTATGTTTTCTATTGTTCGAATTTCAACCGATGACTCCACTATTGAATTGCGTCACAAAATTCATTGATTTTCAAATTAGCTGTTTGTATGAAGGGGTAATACATAATACCCCTTTAATTCTGGAAGGTGGAGCTGCCCTCGAAAAATAAGAAGAGGAAAACATCGTACCAAGATGTGAAAGATGTTCGTTTTTATGAAATTTGGGGAAAAAATCTTTGAGGGAAAACAGTGTGTACCCAAGATTCACATGTAAATTTATCATGATTAAGAGGAAGAAATGTTATTCTGCTTGTATAAGCCAGGCTGTAAGTGTATTATCGTTTCATAGCCTGAATATACGGTTCATTTCTTATGTTATGATTCGCAGCCATGTTAACAACGAACTATCACTCATTTTCGATGGGAAGTAGTAAATTGGGCGGATTCGAACTTGTGATTGACCGTATAATGGTCCAATAAAAACATCCCATATTTCGGAAACTGTGTCTTGGTTACGTCAAAACTGAAGTAAAATCCTAAAACTTTGTTTATTTACCGTTATTTTCATAGCAGCGAAGTAGTGCCAAGGCCAATATATATCACTAACCAAGAAATAATAAAACGAAGAGAGAGAAGGAGAGAGAAAGTATAGTAGATACAATAATGACTTCCGAATTTCTTTGAAATTATACGGTTGACTTCATAATCTTTTGGCAAACTGCCCGAGGTAGTGGGTTTTCGTGACCAGTTTTTATTTCTTCTCATAATTATCGTTTTGAAGTTACTTTTTGTTTTCTTCTAATAAATTCAGTTTGATCAATGTATAGTCTGTGTAAAATCACTGTAATTTGTCTATGGTAATACAATGCTGTCGTTTTCTTGCTGTTTCATCCAGTCATTTCATTGGGTATAATAACATGCGAATAGTATATCCAAGGCCTGCGATTGGTGAAAAGTCTGAAAATAATGTTGACTATCCCCTGTAAAATAGTTTCCTTTTACAGGGCATATATACAGTATATCTTCATTGGCACATTTACTATTTACTATTAATTAGTTTACTTACATTCATGTGGGGTTTTCCAAATGTCAGAATTTTTTATCATATTGTTTTTACTTGCCAGACTTAATGGAATCAGACCCTCCCGTTTTTTCTATACAAAATCCTGGAGCCGCCCCTTGCAAGCCAGAGGGAGAACCGCCGCGGCGCACACACTCCGCCAAGTACGACCCAAGGCGAAAATCCGCCGCTTTGGTCCGTGTGGACGCGCCACGGAGGTAGGGCAACGCTTTTTAAAAGTTTTCTAATTTTTATGGCAGGATAAAGTTATTTAAAAAAGCAACACATAAAGATGCAACACAATATTAATAGTCTCATGAATTGTATTGTTCGTAAATTTTGTGGGAAGAGATCTTATCAACAATGGAATACTAAAGACAAGGTAATGTCGCAAGATGCTTTGGTTTGAGATATTTACATTGCTATCCAGTGGCGTATAGCTAAAGGGGCACAAGGGGTACGTGACCCCCTTCAATAGTCGACGAAGAGAAAGAGAGAAAGAAAGAGAAAAGGAAAGGAAAGGGGAAAGGGAGAGGGAAGATAAGGAGGAGACGTTACGACTCCCTCCTTTACCCCCTTACTAATTAATGACCTTGATCATCTTCATTTTATCTATCGAGTAGGAACGGTGCCCCCGGTATAGGCCCCCGTTGATGCCGGTCGTGATCAGTGTCTGGACCCATGCATGCTACGCCACAATCATGGGTATGTCGTCACGGTCAATCTAGACAATGATAACCTTTGACCTCGCCCATAAACCTTTACACAAAGCAAGCTGGACCAAGACAATGACATTTGAGACTGCTTGCCAGTATTGTTATTTGCTAATGAGGTGAGGAGCTCCATGGACTGTTGGACGGAAGTGGGTCAAAAAGTTGAACTTCATATTAAAGGTATACCATAGACTTGCTACCGAGGTAGGTTCATGGGTATACCATGTAACTTTTTGAGGGGAGAGGAGTGCAATTACAACAGTGTTGTAATGAAAGACAAACGAACACCGTTTGCAGGGAAAAAAAATTAAATCGAGAACTGGATATTTAGGTATTTGTTTATAACATGTAAGCCAAAGATAAGCATTACGATTGATTGAGACACGTATTTCAAACACGTAAGTCAAACGGACAAACGTCGGTCACTTGTTCCACATAAAACAAATAATTAAATGGATCAAACTAAATCGAACAAATCGTTTTCATCAGAAATATGGAAGACGGGGTGAATCTCAAAAGCACCACCAAACTGGAGCGGAGCCAAAGTTGCCTGTTTTATGGCTTCCGGGTCTGGCGGATATCAATTGCTCTTTTACTCGCGTTTCGTTCTTCCTGCTTTTGTAAAATGTTTCCTTTGATTATATTTGAACTATTGTCTCCGTCGCACAATGTGAGAGGACGTCTACTGATTAAAATCACTAATTGTGCAGCAGGTTTGATGGCAAGAAATCCCTTATAAATCAATATTATTATTATAGTTTTGATTTTATTTTATAGATTTCTCTATCATCATTCCATAAATATTCATTTCATGTGCATGAATGTGACATGAATATATTTTTTCTCCTTCCATGTATACACTGTATGGAATCCATACAGTGTACACATGGAAATTTAAGATATCAAGTGAATGAATGCATTTAATGATTATGTAACGGACGAGGACGTACGTGTACAGTATCAACAAGACGAGTGTCCCAAAATTAGGAAGTGTTATCATGTTATCCCGATTCTTGTCCTAAATATATAAAAAATGTGAGATATAGATTCCATTTTTTGGGGGGGGGGGGAGAAAATTTCGGAGGGAGGGAGGGGGGGGGGGCATAGTGCTTTTTCAAGTACCCCCAAAGTGCCCTTTTTACATCTGAAAAATGCCCCCTTTCTCTCTGATAAGTGGCCTTTTTACTACTAAAAGTGCTCCCTTTCCTTTTAATAAGTGTCCTTTCCCCTTATGATAAGTGCCCTAAGGGATCCTGATAAGGGCCCTTTTCCCTCCTGATAAGTGCCTCCTTATCTCTCTAATAAGTGCCCTTTTCTTCTGATGATAAGTACATTTTTACTTCCGATAAGTGCCCCTTTTCAAATCTGATATGTTCCCCTTTTCCTATCTAATATGTGCCCTTTTCCTCTTCTCATGAGTGCCCCTTTTCACTTCTTATAAGTGCCCCATTCCATTTCTGATAAGCACCCTTTCCTCTTCGAAAAAATGTCCCCTTTTACCTATAATTTTTTTAAAATTTCCCAATGTTTCTTACAAAACGAGCCATATCTAACTTCAAAGAATCGATGCGGCTTTATAACAGGTACACATAATTACTACAATGTAAGGCAGTGGAGGTGGAGGCAAGAGGGGCATAATGCCTATACCCCCCCCCCCCCCCCAGCAAAGGATTTCTTATTCAGCTCGCTCGAATGTGCCCATAATTTACAACAATTAAGGGCAATAATTTCTGAAAATCTCCAAAAAATTCGCTCGCTACGCTCGATAGCCCTTATAGTATAATGATATCAAGCAGATCGCATAAATTATGTTGATATCGATGTAATCCTACAGCTTAGAAGAACGACAGGGATAATGTATGAATTAAAAGATAATTTGACATTCCCCCAATTAATTTGTTGTTGTCATTTTCATTATATCGCTATAAATAATTCTCAACCAAAGGAATTCAGCATTAGAAAAAGTCTGAAAATTTTTGCTCGCGCGCTTCGCGCGCTCGCGCATGAGTCGTTAGACCATCACACACAACTGCTTATTGGGGAAGCTGAAGCAGTCTCCAGAACCACAATAAAAAGGAAGAAGATGATGTTTGATAATGTATTAATCATGTTAATTGGACTGTAAGGTAATATCAATGTAAAAAAAAATGATCCCTTTTTTTTCACCTCTTGTAGGTGCCCCTTTTCCCCCAAAGTGCCCTTTTTGGCTGGTGCCCCCACCCACTTTGAAAGACGCCCCGTCGCTCCTGATTGTGCCCCACTCCTTTAACAAAACCCTGAATCCGCCTGTGAGTTCTGCTATATAACAATATATTTCAAAAAAATTAAAAATGAAAGGGGAAGGGGAGCTCATTTCAGTTACGATATATATCATTCGATTTATAGGAAAATAAGAGTTTAGTTGTAAAAGAATACGAGGTACAAAACAATAAAAGCAACAAACATGGGGGTTAGACAATGTCTTTATTCAATGTCTTGGAGAACAATAAAAACTGGCGTTCTTCCATGTCCATTGAGGGTTAACTTTATGCCCTTAATTCCCGTTTATGTTGTATAATTTCGGTGGTTAACATTGGCATTTATACACCTTAGTAAGAAATTTATTCTCGTCATACTGAATAGAATTTAGATTGTGCGACATCAAGACCATATTCGAGAAAGCATGCACGTTTAATGTTTTCCCCTTTGTCTAGTGCCCAGTAACGAACTAATCATGATTAGATTCATGCACCAGTTATTGTATATCAATTGTTAGTATGCACATTGTATACAGTAAGCGTTGCTAGGTCGGACAAACCAAAATGCTTGCACATTTATATTCAGAAACACTTCTGTTTCGTTCTTGCCATTTATACTTTTTTTTTATATTGGGGCTGCAGCCCCAGCCCACACCCACCCCCCCCCCCCCCCCCCCCCCCAAAAAAAAAAAAATAGGGGGAAAATCAAATGACCTCCCAGCTCTATGATAAAATTACATTTTCATTAAAAAAGGGTCAATTTTTTTGAAGAAAAATATTTTTTTAATCAAATGGGATACACATTGGCAAATATATCATTGTATAATGTAGTCTGCATTGTGGCTATTGGAGTGCACAAACTGCGTTTGCTTGCTCTTTCCAAGGAGGTGCTAGTACCTCCTTGCTCTTTCTAAGCTTAATACAAAGTTGGGGAGTGAGAGCCTTTGCCCATGCTGGGCCTTTGCTGTGGAATGTGCTCCCTTCGAGAGATTAGAAAATAGTAGATCAGTTTGGAGTGTTTACGAATGATCTAATGATTAATTGCTTTGTTTCTTTTTTATATTTTCCCCCTCATTTATGTTGTCCTTTGTTTTTGGTTGTTGTTTTTTGTGTGTGTTTGTATGTGTTTTTGTTTATTTGTTTGTTTTGTTTGTTTTGATCTTTTGCACTTAGTGCGACCTGAGCATTTGAGTTCAAGTGGATTGCTACAATTCTTACAATTATAATATATTATTTATTAGTATTATCACTATCATTATAAACTTTATAAAGATGAAAGGTCAAAGAGACATGCGAATGATATCAACTTTTGTCCATCTGTTTAGTTATATACATCAGCAAATCCTCTACTGTTTCGTGGAGTTCTTGGTTTACCCGCTTCATGAATACATGGGATTTTTTTTCACAATACCAAAATGGCGATCATCAAAATGAAAAGTTTATCAAAGTAATTGGTATGGGGAGTTACCCACCTCATGAATAAATGTTTTGGGTTTTTTTTTGCAATACCAAAATGACTTTCATAAACATGAAAAAGGTTATCAAAGTAACTGGGTTATACAACAAAAATGTATGCGTATCATCCGAGAAGTTCATTGATGAAAAATGTCGGCCTTACTTGTTCCGATTCATACGAATCGCGTTTCCTGGCCTAAAATCTAATCAAATATGAGAATGATTTGGTGGTGTAACTCTAGTTTAACCTTCCTTCATTCATTGTTATACAGTGGATATCTCAATCAAGGCGGAAGTTCACGTAAAAAAAAAAACCATCATGAGCACTGGAACAGTTTTATTGTAGGTATATAGGCCTTGTATTGTAAAAAATAGACGGGAATATAAGCCATAGAAGTTCGTTACATAATTATCAATCTATATTGCTGTGCTGTGTAGGTACATGAGTAATTTTGTAAGAAAAATAATGGAATTCATAAAATCATGTATTATACATGATATTATGAATCCCATTCCCTCCCCCCCCCCCCCCCATTGGTCCATTTATTATTTTGTGTTTAAGGCTTACCATGCTTAACTTTAGTTCATTTTATCACCCTATTTGAATCTTAGCATCCTAATAGACCTGTTTACTAATATCTTTCAATATAATTATGCATGTTTCTCTCCAGAAACCCTAGTTAGTGCACCTGCTATGCAAAATGGCATCTATATGGAAGGAATATATCAGTTGTTGCTATGTCAGGCAAGCCTCTGGCAAACTGTTGAGTCGTGAAGAGAAACTTTTATTCAAGAAGTTTTGCATGAAATAAAAATTAGTAAAAAGGTCTATTCTATAATGTGCCTTGATGTGTGTTTTTGGCGCACCAAGAAATATTTAGACAGAGGGCGGAATCATCTCCAAACTGGGATGGGGTGGGTGGTCATGTATCCGGGCAATCCTGAGTTCTGTATACCTCTTCCACTCTATGGATTATTTTTTTTCTAGGATATTCAAAATTATTGGGGAGGGTGCGCAAGCTGGATCCTCTCCGATCCGGAATAGGCCACTGCCTTTAAAATAATTTTTATAAAAGAGTGATCAGATTAATATTCCCCTCTCTATTTCTCACAGTCTCTGTCTCTCTCCCTCTCTGTCTCTCTGTCTTTGCCTCTCTCTCTCTCTCTATGTCTCTGTCTTTCTCTCTGTCTCTCTGTCTCTCTCCTCCCTCAGCATCCAACACTTCAGTATATATATGGCGATATTCGTAATATCTTATCTACCTGTACAGAGTCCCTTGATAGATAGAGTTACGACAGGGACGTCCTATTTCTTTGGACACAAAATGGCGTTCGAATTCTTTCTATTTAAAACACCCAGGTGCTCATCGAAATTGAATAGAAATGTTACATAATAGTGGCCCCAAAATGGCGTTCAAATCACGGGCTGTCGTTACTCTTTCTAAGAAGGGACTCTACCTGTACTTGTTCAAGAGCGCTCCCACTACTATCACACCGGGTCATCATTTCCAACGCATTGTCATTGCACCGATTGAGGATGGGTGTAAACTTCCGATCTTTAACAATAATACACAATGAACTCTCATTATGTGTTTATTCCCGCCGAATTAAAGTGACTCTGCTTTTTATTATGGTACTGCATGGAATCACGTATAGGTTCTTGTACGTATTATGAATAAAATGTGAAATGAAGTTTTAATGAACATTCGGATGAACTATAAATACATGAATAGCCTTCATAAATAGGTAAATTTGCACTTTGCACGGTAAGGTGGTGGCATTTTACCAATACTGGCCACCCTTTTCTGCCCGTCATAACCATCTTTTAAAGACAAAAAGTGACAATGCCACTTTGAATATCACCATACTGAATAAATTATCATCAGGAGAAACAAAACATCCCTCGAAACGTTCACGAAGCGGTGAATGTCAAGCAGAATCTTTTATTTACAAAATTAAACCTTTATTTTTAGTTTCAACTAAATTCCCACGGTCGCAATTCGTATGAAACCGTTTGATTTAGTCTGGTATGACATATCATTTTGGAGAAAGCATTGCGTTCTATAGGACTAATACTTTCAGTTCCTGACTTGAATTCCCACAGACCACATTTCCTATAAAATAAAATGCAATTAGCAAACGCTCTAATGAAAAATATAAGCTGTGGGTGATAAGGATTCTAGGAAAATAAATTTCCATCGTGCCTACCAGCCCCGACAACTGTTATATCAGTGGCGCATCTGGGGGGGGGGGGGGGGGGGGGATCTATATATTTCCATATAACTTACACCGTAAGGGGTGTTTAATTAAGGGGGGTTCACTATATTTTTTTCCTAGAAGGTATGTAAATCCCTGCATAGAGATATTAGGCATATCAAATTATACTGCCCTCAAGAGTCCATATACTATATAGATACAAGAATATTTTATTTATCGTTAATAGTAATATAAAATCATGCTCATAAATATAGCTCTACAGCACGCATCAACGTGTAACGAAAACAAAAGCAGTATAAATGTACATAATAAAAATGTGTTTATAGAGTTGAATATACTATGTTCTGGATTAATTCACATAATGATATAGGGTTTCAGAACATGATGAGAGGCGGAAGGAACTAAAACAAAGACCTGTTTGTAACGTAAGCATCTGGAAGAGATTATATTAGAGAGGGGCGGAGACAGAGAAACAGACAGAGCCAGAGAGAGAGAGAGAGAGAGGAGGAGGGGAGGAGGGGGAGGGGTAGAGGCAGAGAGACGTGGAGAGACAGTTAGAGAGAGAGATAGAGGGATACACAGACACAGACACATACACCACACAAGGTAGAAAGAGGGAGAATAACAACATCAATATGGAAAACTAAAATCTGCTTAGCGTAAAAACAAAACACATGGTCTACTGATTAAAATAGTTTGTATACATAGAATAAAACTGATTTATCCGTGGCGTATCCAGCGGAAGGGGAGGGGGGTGCAGAATATATCTACCCAGTCTCGTGTAACATAGATCATAGCACGAATTTCCCCCCTCTGCGCCTTCAATGGAGGAGGGGGGGGGGGGGGCTCACGGCGGTCCTATGCTGGATACGCTTCGCCTCTAGATATAGCATTCCAATATAAGTGATTTATTAGACAACAATAGCAATTTCCTACAAATTATAAAAGTATCATTCATTTATAAAATGAACAATTTACAAAAAGCCAGATATAATTGATCCTTAGTTTATCGTCCTTTCCTTCCTTTTTTTTCTCACAGCCTCATTTTTTTGTTATTTTGATATTTCTGTTAGTAAACGAAGAAGCTTGATGGGAGGAATTTTAATTTGTAAACATATTTTTAGGCATTTTACTCCCAGTGTTAAAGATCGTATGCTCGAATCCCGCTGGTTCCAATTTTTTTCTGACTGGTGTTTTTCATTACAGATCGAGCATACGATCTTTAACACTGGGAGTGATATTTCTGTTCTTTAACAAAATACATAAGAATGAAAAGACAATCATACATATAATGCAATTTACCCCTTTTTTGAGACTCTGAAGTGCATGTATATGTGTGCATGTAAAAATTGAAATGTTGACAAATGAGTTGAAAATTAACCAATATAGAATTTTTTTCTGTATTGGAAAATATTAAATATTAGATAAAGATGGAACCTCTTCTCCTCATTTTCGAAAGATCAGGACGAGAAAATAAGAATCAATTTTAGTTGGTCAGGCAAAACTGTACCAGATATTATTCTGAACGCGACCCACGTTCTCTCTTTTAAATCTGATCATAATTTTTGTTATTCTTTCAGCAGGTGCTTCAAAAATACTAAAATAAAAACGGAAAGACTGGTTTATTATATACAATTTTTTGCTGAACAGATTACATTCCTTCTGATTCGTAGTACTGTGATTAATGTTAGAATTATTCTTTGCTTAAAAATGATATTGTTGAAAATATATGATTCAGGCATCGCATGGATTCCAAATGTTGGCATACTGTAAAAAAGGATAATGACCAACTTTACTGGGAAATAAAGCCCAGGGACAGAGAAAAGATAATAGTATTGTGAAATGATGATCAAAAGTATTATGGGTAGGACCTATAAGCAGCTTTACATAGCCCCCTCCCTCTTTGAAACCCTATTGGCATACATTCAGAACACAATAAAAAAAGTTGGCCCCTTTATTCCGCCCCTGCCTATAAGACTCGTTTTATTTAAACTGCTCAACCAGTCACATGTACCTTGATACAATTAATGTGTGCTGACTTTTGCTCGAATATAACTTGCCCATTATACATATCTACAGAGTACAATAACAGTTTTTAGAAGGGTATAGGACTGACCCTAAGTTTTCTTTTAAGTTTGTTATTTTACTTCAATGAGATATTTTTCTTTAGTAGGGCCTATGCCAAATTTAGCAAAATTTAGATTTGCTGGGGGCACATGTCCCCGCTCCTCTGGATCGGTCCAAGATGTTTGGTTATCGATGTCTATAAAATTAATCAAGAATTAATGGGACTTTTTGCGTTGTTTGGTATAACAGGTTCACACTCAAGCATTGCGAGCGGTTGATGCAACAGAGTGCCTCCCAACCGACGGGGCACCCCCCGTCTGGGACCTAGCCCCCACAGAATTATAGATGACCTCACTAGCCGCCACGGTCGATCCAGCGCTCGAACGCACACTGGGGATCGTCATCAAGTAGTGTTGCCTATCGGCTTCGGGACCCGGTTCGAACCCCTCGTTGACTACGCTGGTTGCTCGGCTGACGGGTCGGGAGTTCCGCACTACGGAGCGGTTGCTGCCCACAGAGGAACGGCGTGATTCAGGACGAGCGCCATCTTGCGTCTTGAGCCAAGAACTGACGGATGATGGTCGTGAAGACCGCCTGCTGTAGCCGTATGAGCTCATGTCAGCACCTGTCATGATAATGAATGAAAAAGAAGTTTGTTTGGAATAATGACCCAAATCAATGTGATATTTGCTCCTCCCTCACTTCAACTAAAGAAGAAAAATAAAAATAGTTAATCATAAATAGGCTTACAGTTCTCTCCTCGGCTGATGCGTTTATACATTTCAATCTTTGATCTATTCTAGACTTATTGAAGACAACTTGGTCTTTAATTTGCTTTACCCCCTCAGTTTTCTTTACCTTAAAGGCTATATTAAAACAGAATTTATTCAGTATGGTACGGGGAAAGGGAATGGCAATAATAATTGAAATACATTAGAAGCGGAGCTCCTCTGATTTAGTAGGTAGATTTGAAGAAGAATTTTAAAAATCAAAACGCAGATTCATAAAACCGATTACTTTTCATCCATCGTGCATGATGTAGGAAGGAATAAGGTATCCTTTATTCCTCCTGTTATGAGATTTTAAAGCGTTCCTGTAACAATATGAACAATTGGATTTTAATCAAACATTTGCCATTTGAAAGTTATATTGCTCTATTCCTAGGCATCCAAGAGGCAGAGGGCGGGACTGGTGGCGTATCCAATGTCCATTCTTTGATGGATACGCCAAGGCGCAGATCCAGGATTTTGTAAAAGAGGGTGCACATTATACCGAAAACTTTCTGACAAGTAAGTAAAAAAGGGGGTTATCAGATTGCTGGATGCCTTTTTACTTCAGAAAAAAAGGTCATGAAGGGGGAGAGGCACGTTCTTGGAGTGTACTTCAGGTATGCCACTTGGGTTTCAAAGGGGGGGGCACCCCCACTAAATCCACCAGTGGATACGCCACTTGTTCAAGTAAAATAAGACAATAATAGTCACCTCTTCCAGGTTTATAGAGAACCACTGGGCCAGTTGGACTGTGCCCGACAGCAAACGAATGCTCGCTGTACGGGGGCGGGGGCATACTGCCAGAGACAGAGAACGGGGCCTCCTTCCCGATGTCGAAACTATCCAGGCTGTCACCGTCTCCACCGCGGGGAGGATAGCCGTACCTCGATGACGGCGGTCCGTACTTCTCCGACGGAGCTCCGTAATACGACGAAGGAGTTGGGCCGTATTTTGAGCTGTAGTTCTGCATGCTACTTGCATCAGAGAAGGGGGGTTTGCTGGCGGATCGGTGATCGCTTCCCGTTTTTGGAGGCGCTTTAAATGATGATGAAATAAAAGAAAAACAGACCATTATTTCGTGGCTTAGTTTACAGAGGTGAGGTTATTGATAGAATATTTAGTGGCATTATTTTAGGTGGAGAAGAGAGTTTTTAGGTGTAGTGCAGACTGAGCTAACCCAGTTGCCCAACCCTTTAGTCTACAGTACGTCGCCCCAAAAGTTGACTGTGGAAAAAATCTCCCGAAATATATATTAATCAACTACTAAATTGACGAACCGACTACCCATTACCAATGAAATATATAGACCTATACCTAAAATGATAATAATATGTCTTGTTTACCCAGGGTAGTATCATCAGTAGTAATATCTTTCTCTCTGAGTAATCATAGTAATACCCAGGCCTCAGCCGAGCTACCCTGATAAGGTACTCACACATTCAATTATTTTCTTCCTACCGCGTATATATCCATTATTAAAGTTAACCTGGGTGCAGAGTGGCAAATGTGGATTTATGTCTTGCCAAACGACATTAGTGATGTGGCAGGGTTTCGTCCCTTGTTGTTAAAGTATATTAGCACTCGTTTGTTACATCCCAGTTTTTTAAAATAATTATTTATGAATAGAAAGAGTTATTACTACATAACCAACATAACCTAAACTGCCCAAAGGATATTAGTGACATGGAAGGGATTCGAACCCCCTACTGTGAGCCTCTTAGTCCTTTGGCTTGTCCACCAAACCACTATACCTCCACTAAAGACAGTGATACCACAAGTGCACAACTACAAAAAGTGTTCCCCCTTTATAAACCTTCCGATTAAACTACAAAACTTACCTCTTAACCCCTGAGGTCTTCTGAAACACGCAAAGCATGCAAAGAAGAGCAGAGCAAACAGGATAAATCCACCAACACCTAGACCCACAGCTAGAGATAAGGAGCTGAAAGATGAATAATGAAAAACTAACAAAGTTAGACTTGGTATTATCATTTAAACATAATATTTATAATCTTTTAGATAAGAACAGTACATGTATTAGTGGCGTATCTGGACGTTGGGGCCATCCGAACCAATGGCGATCCACGTATTTTTTTTAGCGAGAAAGTCACTTTTGGGGCCCTAATTTCCGTGAACCGGGGGAGGGGGTATTCCCTTTTTCAAATTTTCTTGATCTCGATGATTTCATGATTTCAATTATGATAGTTTCTATTATAATATTGTCATTAGTTATAGCGGTATTCAAATAATAGAATAATAGAATAACAGAGAAGCAAACAAATTGGGGTCACGTTTCGTTCGTAGACATTACATTGTTATGATTATACATGTATACGTATCGCTTGTATAAGCTGTTGATTTGTATTATGTTTAAGGATTTTTCACATTGAATTCGTAAGCACGAGAGGAGCATTCAATTTTGTCTTTTATGCTTTATCTGCTAGGAGATACGTAAAATGCCTTTTCACATTCTCTTCATTTTCAAAGTTTGGCTTCATAACCTATGTATTTCATCATTTTGCGAGGTCACACTTGCGGCCGAGCAGATTCTTTTTGGAGATAATCAATGTCCATAATCTATTTGCTGAGTATTTTCAGTGGAGCGCCTTGTAATAAATACTCCACTTAACTGAAAATGCTTTTTTTGGAAATTATTTTGTCAGGTAATTTGTGAAGGATCGAACGATCTTTATTACCAGTTAATCTTTAATTAACTTTCATTCGATTGACATATTAAATGTTTCAACTTTTGATTGAATAATAGTTATATTGTTCATAATTTGAACTGTATAAGCTGAGCTGTTGTACATCTTTTAAAATGCTTATTATTCGAGAAAACTCGTATTGCGTATTGCGATCAATTATACTGCTGGACATTCGAGAAAATTCATATTGCTTTCGATAGTTCATCCTCACGTTGAAATAACCTTATGCATTCAGTAATAACCTGTAAGTATGCATTTTACAATTATGGAAATTTCTAAATCAAGATTTTAAAAGCTTACTATCCGTTCATGTATCATGTCATTATGTAATTCTAAATGATAATATTCATATACGATGATGATATATATGATTCACCGTTGAAAAGGGTCCGAGGGGTGTCACCGTTTTCAAAATTGTAGACAAACCTTTATAGTGTTGGATCCAGCATGTTAAATGTGTTAATCTATCATTTCGAAAACGCTGTCACTCCTTGGCCCTTTTAGCTTGTGATTTAACCCTTTTTTTAGAGTGGACCATCTGACGTGGGCTTCGATCCCTAAACTCACTTGTTTTTCTCCGGGATCTGCTCGCAGCAACATGTCGTAGATGTGAAGCAGAATTCGAACCCTGGTGCACAGTTGACGGGCCGAAGTTCGAGGGTATCCCTCTTGCTCACCCGAGAGATCCGTATACAATAGGTCCTTCGTCTCTCCGTCTCGGCCTCGTCCATGTCCGTCTCTTCAATGTGGTTCGAATGGGCTGATTAAGAGAGAGAGTGAGAGAGAGAGAGAGAGCGAGAGAGGGAGAGAGGGAGAGAGAGGGAGAGAGAGATTGTGTAAACGATCTCAGTATATAGGGATACAATTTATTTTTTAAAAAATCAAGCGAAAATTAATACGCCATCCCCATGATTTCCACAAGCATCATTCGAGGACAAATAACATTTGCCATTATTTTTTGACAATATCGCTCATGGTTCCATTTACAAAGCTTATATCGAAAATGAAAGTCAATGATTGTGAAAAAGTCTTTTGGATTATGGATTTTCTTTTATGTATCTCTTATACCTTCTTGGCATAGATCTATATTGCTATGATTATATTGTAACCCAGTTAATTTCAAATTAAGTTCTATAAAGTATTTTTTGAGTAAAACTTTCCGATTCAGAAAAAACGAACAAACAAAAATGTAATATTATGATTGTCATATTAATCGTCTAGTCTAAAAGAAAGTGCCCTTGTAATCAGCATCGGTTTAATATGAACGTTAATCACATTGCATTCTGGGAAATTCCATGGGAAGGTGGACATGATACTAAAATTTCAAGTGTATCTCATTGCAAAGAAATCATTTATTATGATTTACCCATATCTTGAAATTAAAGAAACAAAAAGAATTACATCAATTGTTGAATATTTTCCGATGCAGTTACAAACATTGCAGAGATTTTTAGTTGTCCAAACTGCTAAACTTTATGTGCTTAACTTAGTTTCTATTTCTTCACTGGAAAAAAATATTGCTAACACTTCTATTAATTCAATTTAGACAAGCAAACTGGGTCTACTCCAGTCCCTAAGAGGAAATTTCTACACTACCTTCCAAAATGTTTCAGCATCACATAAAAGTTACCCACTTGAGCCATGTAACACGGGTTACCAACACAATAATATATTAATGTTCTACATGCAGATGTCTTCATTTTACTATCTGCAAAATTGTGCAACTGTAAATATACTTAAAACAAGATACAGTGCCAACAGAATAGTTGTATGCCATCAATTTGTGCCAGGCTTTTTGAATGGACATAATAATGTAACGCGAGTTACCGATATATATGCTTCCTGCATTTTAGCAGGTCATTATTTCTTAACCTTTATATTGTTAATTTATAAATCATAACCTAGTATCAATTTTAGGTTGGAAAAGTTTTATCAAGCTTGTCTAGTATGAGGAGACTTTGCCAAAAGAGGCCCTCATAGAATTGACCATGTCCTTTTTTGTAACGCGAGTTACCAAAATTAAACGATTCAAGAATCTCAATATGTTTGTCCTTTTTTTATTTGATTAGTTGGTCTATGTCTACCCTACCCATGTTGGAAAAAGTAACCTGTAGATCATAACAATTACAAAGATATGCACACATTATCCTGTAAATGTATGGTTACAGCCCTATAGCTAGAAGGTCCGATAGTTAGCGGGTCCGATAGACCGACACGCAATAGATAGAAGGTTCGATAGACCGAACGTACGAGAGGGTCCAATAGACAGACGGTTCTATAGACCGAATCGGCGGAGGGTCCGATAGTCCGAAGGTTCTATAGATCGAATGTCCAACGGGGTCCGATAGTCAGAAGGTCCGATAGACAGAACGTTCTATAGACCGAATGTACGAGAGGGTCCAATAGACAGAAGGTTCTATAGACCGAGTCGGCAAAATGGTCCGATAGTCAGAAGGTTAAGTAGGGGTCCGATAGTCAGAAGGTCCGATAGACAGAAGGTTCTATAGACCGAATCGGCAAAATGGTCCGATAGTCAGAAGGTTCAGTAGGGGTCCGATAGTTAGAAGGTCCGATAGACCGACAATAACGTAAAAAAGGTAAAATAAGTGAATACAATAATACTTTCTTGATAGATTTATCTCATAAAAGGAAAAGGGTAATGCCTTATCTTTTTCTATGTGTATTGTAATAAACCGATGTACTAGGTCTGTAGGGGAACTTATTTTTAAGTTTTGTTTTATAAATTTTCAACATGTTAAAAGTATTTTTATCACAGCATCATCATCATCACCGTGGGGCGGGGGTGGTCCACCCATGCAGCTCAGCCCCCCGGTTAATTTTGCCACTAAACCGATGTATTGGCAATGGGGAACGCTGACCATTGTTTGAAACATGGAAATCTAATTATATGGTGCACACTATTAAGCCCCGAGGCCCATCATGCCCGAAGCATATTTTTCTAGTGGAGCAAGCTGAGGAAAGGGCGTCCCTTCTAACTCAAGTGTTATTTTGTAAACAAAGAAATCTTATGGGGTGCACACTTTATAGTTGAATTTTCATTAAATGTAACAAACATCTTGAGAGGGGGGCGTTTCCATTTTTTTTTTTTTAGGGTTATGTGATATTTTCCTACCAGCTATGATGTCAGCTTTTATACTTTTTTGAATGTTCACCGACTACACCCATACTACTTACTACCTTGTGGCAAATTTTAGTCTGTGGACTCTGTCGGGTAAATTATACCATTTTTTTTTGGGGGGGGGGGGTGGGGGAATTCGAGAATAGTCGGATACCTCAATGCCCGAATATTATGATATTCGGGCTTCTTGTTGCTGCAGGACGTAAGAGGTGCTTGCTGCAAGAAACGATCTAGGCCTAATTTCTTGATTGTATGAGCGAGCAAAGCAAGCGAACGAGAGAGAGAGAAAAAAAGAAGAATTTTGTATCCTGAGAATAGGTTCTAGCGTATTGTTATTCCGTTCTCATAATCTGTGTAACATGTTATCGGCATCTTCCGTTCTCATATTGGGAAGAGACTATTGGTCACAGGCCATTATTTCTGAAAATTCATCTCTTTAGCCCCTTTAGGTCAACTTGCCGCTCGATTCTTTTCAGTTATGTTGCTAACATTCTTTGAGTAGAAAAATAGCATAACATTAGCTAGAGATTCAAGATGCAAACCAAATAACTTCCATAAGAATATTACTTATTAATATAATTGGCATTGGTTTATATACATAAATATGGCGATTATATTAATAACTAATTAATATCAATAATGCAAATATAATGGGCATTGGTAAATAACCCTAATAATGCCAGTGAGCGAAGTTTTTGAATTTTTTGTTTTCTTATCTTTCCTTTCTGATTTCTTCTTTTCTTTTTCTCTTCTCTCCATTTCTTTTCTTTTCTTCTTTCCTTTTCAACCTCTTCCTTTTTTGCTTTTTCTTTGGTTGGAACGCCCCACTTATTTTAACCACTTATTTTTTTCCCACTTATCATTTTATCCACTATTTTACTTTTCTTACGTATTTATTGTCGGTCTATCGGACCTTCTAACTATCGGACCCCTACTGAACCTTCGGACTACCGGACCCTTTTGCCGATTCGGTCTATAGAACCTTCGGTCTATTGGACCCTCTCGTACATTCGGTCTATCGAACCTTCTATCTATCGGACCTTCTGACTATCGGACCTGTTGGTCATTCGATCTATAGAACCTTCGGACTATCGGACCCTCCTGCCGATTCGGTCTATAGAACCTTCTGTCTACTGGACCCTCTCGTACATTCGGTCTATCGAACCTTCTATCTATTGGGTGTCGGTCTATCGGACCCGCTAACTATCGGACCTTCTAGCTATAGGGATGACTCCAAACGTATCCATTATTTGTAACGCGAGTTACTGTGGAATTGCCCATTCTACAATAAATGAATTAACAATGACTGCTACTTACTCTACTACTACTACTTATACTGCTTCTTAAATTACTATTACTACTACTACTATAATAGTAGTATATTATCGCTACTACTATTATAATAGTATACTACTACTACTACTACTACTACTACTACTACCTTTACTACTACTTTTACTACTACTACTACTATTACTACCTTTACTACTACTACTACTACTACTACTACTACTACTACTACTACCTTTATTACTACTACTACTTATACTGCTTCTTACATTACTACTACTACTACTTCTACTATAATAGTATACTACTACTACTACTACTACTACTTTTACTAATACTTTTTTTTTAAATCTTTTTTATTGGTGTAATCATATCATACATGTACAGTGTAGCATAAACATAGCAAGTATGCACAAAAAACATGTATTTAGCAGTAACATAGTATATGTATATCCAAGTACAAAGTACAAAATAGATTATGATTACAGTATAGATAAGAAATAGATAACAACAAAAAAACCAACAACACCAACAGAAAAAAGAATATAGGTTATTTAGTCTTATCCTAAATCTTGTATAGTCCATTTTTTATAAAATTTATGCATTGAATTGTCCTTATAAGCAATACATTTTTCTGTTTGATATGTTTGTTTTAATTTGACAAGAAATAAGTCAAGGCTTGGTAGAACGTTAATATACCTACATAGATATAAAGTTTTCTTTGCAATGATAATGGAATGATTTAATAGCGTATATTTTTTGTTTTGGAATCCAAATAAGATCTCCACGTCCTTTAACTGATTAATATTGTTAAATTTGGTATGCCACCATTTCAGAAATTCGTTCCAGAAGTCTCGAGTATATAAGCAATTTATAAACAGATGTTCAATCGTTTCTGGTTCTTGTTTGCAGAAGGAGCATAGTTCATTATCTATTACTTTCATTTTTTTCAACTTTGCATTAACTAATAAGCATCTTATATTTATTTTATATTGGAATATTCTAGTTCTTGTATCAGGAATAACCTTAAAAGGCAATTCATACATAGAACGGAAATCAACTTCATTTATATCATATTTTGTTCTCCAATATCTTTCTGAAGTAGGGTTTTGATATTTTTTTTCTTTTAAAACCAAATTTGTTATTTTGGTTGACAGTTTTGATATATGAATTTTTTTATTTCCAAATAGTATAAAAATATCTAACTTGTTTAGTAGATGACGCCTCTCAACATATTGAACTTTTACCCTCTGTGGAAGAGCAGAAACAACTAAACGCCAAAGAAGATAATTCTTAAATCCAAATTTTTGAAAAAGCAATTAACTGACCATTTTCATCAAATAAATCCTGTATAAACCATATACCAATGTTAAATAATTCTTTTACAAAGCAACTGTCACCACCTATTTTTATTTGTCTATTGTTCCAAATAATACTTTCATGAGAAAATGCGTCATGATTACTTAAATCTCGAAGTTCAAAGTAGGCATATAAGACCTCCTTATAAAATAAAGGTAGATATCTCAATTTATAACAGTCCTTTTTGTCTAAATTGCAGTAGAGTAAAAATTGTCCACCATACATTCTTGTAAAGTGATTAAAAATATTTTCCATGGAGAATAGTTTTCGTCTAAAAGTCTTACTATCCATCTTTTACTAATACTACTACTACTACTACTTATACTGCTATTTACATTACTACTACTACTACTACTACTACTACTACTACTACTACTACTACTACTTCTTCTACATTTACTACTTCTACTACTACTACTACTACGACTGCTACTAATACATTATACTATGTCACCTTTGAGAATACTCTGTGAGGGGTAATAAATTCTGAATTGGAATCAAATAATTGGCGTATAGTTTATGCAAGTTTGAAAAACCGGAGGGGGGCTATGCAATACACAATACCAGGGGTGTCGATCCGTGTTCACGATTGGGGGGCATGACCAACGATGGAGCAAATCTAGTGGCGTACCTAGGGATTATGGCGCCCGGGGCAAAACATGAAGTTAGCCCCCCCCCCCTAAAAACGCAATTTCTTGTGCATTTTACCCAGGAAATTTTGCAATTGACCACCGCAATTCAGCGGTAGAGAAGCTCGAATTTTAAACATTGCTAAACGGTTTTCTAGTCACTCACTTCTACAATCGGGAGCAAAACAAACGAAAGCCCCAAACAGGCTTGAGAAAGAGTCTAGAAATTCAGCAAGGCTACCTAAAGTTGAGAACCTTTGCAAATGCTGTTTTATACACTTTATCCTATATTGGGGGCGCAATATTTAGCAGGAGTCATTATGAAACTTGCATGATATAGCGATCAAAGCAATTACATCTTTATTTTTGCAAATGTTGAACCCTTAAGCTATATAAGAACTATATATGCCTACTGGGGGCACGAAATTACGAGATCATGAAGAAAAATAATTATGCGAGGGAGCAAAGCGACCGAGCTTTGGAAAATTTTTGCATTTCAAACTTTCAAAAACTAGATTTCTATAGTGCACTTATAATGCGGATTTCTGGGCGCATAATCCGTAAGGATTATGAGATTTCTTCATTTCCCCCTTTTTTTTCTCTCCTTTGCGTTTTTTGCGCCCCTCCAAGTGACGCCCGGGGCACGCGCCCCCTGCCCCCTACATAGGCAAAGCGACAAAGTGGGGGAGGGTGTGGGAGGGGGTATCCCCCTCCAACACCAAAAAAAAATTGTCCATAAAACTTGCATTTTAGAGCATCCCAAAATGTTTTTGTTAATAAAAAGAAGGAATGCACGGATCTACGCCAATGGACAGAACCCCTCAATTGAGAATAACAATGAAATTATGGAATTTCTTATTTCCTTACTTCTGATCATTAAAGAATGTTATGATATTTCAAGATCAAACATAATGAGTCTGAATAATTATTAGTTTTAAATTAATGTATCATAATTCTTATTTATTTTATCCAAATATATTTGGGGGGGGGGGGGGGGTGATAACACAGTCCATCCCCCACATAATTTTTTTTTTGGAATATATATACTGAAAATGATATTAATGCGCTGCCTAATTTTCAGATATGAATCCAACAATTAAAACAATTTGAATTTAAGCATGTAAGTTTATTTCGTGCTTGTTTTGTTTTATTCACGTGAAATGAAGTGTATTGCATGTTTGTTTGAATGCTCATTGTTCTGCACGTTTGTTTGAGTGTCTACGCATGATTGTTTTAGTGCCCTCGTGTTTGTTCGACTTTATGCATCTTTGTTTCAGTACAGTCTGTATTTTGCTCATGGAAGATC
Source organism: Heliocidaris erythrogramma (assembly GCA_025617745.1). Classification (NCBI taxonomy): domain Eukaryota; kingdom Metazoa; phylum Echinodermata; class Echinoidea; order Camarodonta; family Echinometridae; genus Heliocidaris; species Heliocidaris erythrogramma. Next base: position 46,863,966 of record CM046855.1, on the reverse strand, counting down.
GTCTGAAAATACAGCAGCCCTACGAATCTTCGAAGAAATAAGAATGTGCAGCCGCACAAGAGCTGTGCATTTTAAAACTTTTCACTTTTGACCTTGCCCCTTATTTTGATGTACTGCACATTCCGCGCCTGGAAAATCATAACGACTAATGGCTAACATCTAAAGAGGAATAAACACAATTTCTAATGATACTAAACATAGCGATGATTATGCCATGGCAAAATATATACTGTATAATAGATCATACTTGAGTTTCCAAACTTATGTGGAAGAAAGACATATGTCATCGGGAAACATTGCACGGAATCGCCAATAGTTTAACGATGAAACACAGAAATAATGTCAGTATGATGTATATTATCTTTAATTACATCAGTAGTGGGTAGCAGTGGGTGGACTATTTTATACCATAATCCTGACGCACATGGGCAAAATAGATAACGAATACAACTATAGACTATAAAGTGGAGTTTTATCATTCCTATTAAACCACACTCAAAATATCGGCACACTCAATAACCGAGAAAAACATTTATTTTCCCGCAATGCATTAATTAGCGGTTAAAAATAACAAATATAGTATTTAGCTAACCAGTATGACTATAATTCTCTTAGCCGTGCGCGGCTAGTCTATCTCTTAAAAAATATCTGTAGTAGGAATTGGCGTCAATAATTGCGGAGGAAGCAATTGCAGAAATAGATTTGCGGAATAGATTTTTACCTTTGCCGACGAAACACACAAGCCCGAAGAAGAGGGTAAAATAGATTATCGTATTCATATTCCAAAGATATTAAAACTGTTCCAGCGAAGAAGTATATCTCTACGGCGTTATTAGCTCCACAAGTGTACATATGATTCAAGTTTAAAATCTATACACCCAATCTTTTCCTGCGAAACCGACCCATCAAAGAGGAGCGCCTGTTACTGTTGTGCGATATTATCCCTTATATTACGTACCATCCGAAAACCGGTACGGGCTTTTGATATAGTCGTCAAAATATCATCATAATGATGATGTGTGTTTCAGTGATTTTGCACAATTCTTTGCATTTTACTCGATCGTTCACCCGTAGCATCGTCTTTGAAATTGGAAAAGTGAACAAAAAACATAAATGGTGCATTGACGTTGGATGTATTTACACAGTGGAATGGGTGTGTCGAGTGCGTGTGGTACAGAGTGCATTTCAACGACATTCGCTTACTTTACATAACATGATCATAATTCATGATCGTATGAAATGAAAGACTTATAAATCTCTCCCAAAAAGATGTTATGAGCACACAAGTAATTACTCTGTGCAAACAAATAACGTTCCGTAAAATAAACCCAGCTTTCCTTAAAAAAAAATGGGTTCATAGAAATCTGGAAACGGGCGGTGGGGGCTTGGAGTGTCTTTCAGCGCGTTGGCAGCCCGATATATTCCGCCCACCTCTCTGCAGAGTGAATTCTGGTCCACTTGTTCATCAATTTGTGGCTACGCCATTAGGCTTGGGTTAGGGTTGGGGAAGATTAGAGAGACAGGGGAATATATGGATGGGGCACTATGAACATGATAACAAAGAGAGCGGACAAAATATACAGCTCCTCATTGTACCCTCCACAATTGCTCTGATAGACAAAAGAACATCCCTTCATTGCTATTATGTAAAATAAGTAGAACAGGTAAATATGCATGTGACACCTTTTCTACATATTTTTACATAATAGCAATAAAGGGATGTTCTTTTGTCTACCAGAGCAATTGTGGAAGGTACAATGAGTTGTCATTTTGTCTGCTTCTTTTGTTCGCCATGTTCATAGTGGGGGTAATGGGACATGTAAAATATGGATAGGAAATGGTCATTATCGACTCCTCGACAACCACCACCACCACCATCCGCATCACTATCACCATCACGTCACCATAGTTATCACCGTGGTTATCACCATCACCATCATCAATATCATTACTACTCCCATCAACATCATCGTCACAATCATAATCATCATCATAGTCATCATCATAGTCATCGTTACCATTACCATTAGCATCACCATCATCTTTAATACAAATACTAGTGCTATCATTTTCATCACATCACCAAGATCATCATCATCGCCATCATCATCCTCATCATCATTGCCATCATTTCCTTCATTACCATCATCGTCAAAATTATCATCACACTCCTGTTCAATGTCACCTTAACAACTGAATTATGTACAACATAAAAGAAAAAAATGCACATAAAATGTTTTCTTTAAGTACAAGCTTATCAGCTTAATTAGGTTTATTTTCAAGAAATAAATTCCATAACACATTTATAGGGAATGCAGAATTATTGATCGCATGTTCATAGTATTCTATATATTCACAATATGCACACATTTTAATGGAATATATATATATATCTTATGTATATACTTCTATACAAAGCGATATCACCAATGAATATCTTTACAATAACACAGGTTTTTATCGCTCTACCAGCAACATCTTTAAATAAGACCAAGCTCAAATATTTATACCCTTGCAATTTTGCAGAAAGTTACAAAAAGAATTGATTCTTTTCTTTTTTCTCTTCCAATTAGTTAAAATGTGTGTTGATATCATTGCATTTGTTACTTGATGTCAGGAGGGGGGAAATGGATGTAAATATAAAACATGTACAGGTTTTTTTTAATAATTTGAGTAGAAAATTAATAATATCAAAAAGGAAATGAGATGAATAGAGTAAAATAATAAATATGACAAAATTATGAAACAAGCTATAATGTAGAAAACAACAATTTTACAAATGAATTTTGAAAAACTTGGAGGGGAGAAACTATCTATCAGTTAATAGAGAGGCCCCTTAAAAGAGCAAAATTTTCATCATTCACTTTCATGTTTGATATAATTCAAAGATATTATATACTGCAAAAGTTGGATTTCTGGTTGATCATTGTTCGATTATGAAAAAAGGAGAAAAGTCCAGTATGAGGAGAATAAAACTTGGCACACTTATGTTCCCAAAATGATGTAACATAAGCAAACAGATCCCATTCCATTTTAAATGGTTATTTCAATAGGACAAATGGAATGATAACTTTGCATATTCAACCAATCAATTAAACTACAGTTTGGGTGCTTTTGTAACAAGAATAACTTCAAAGCTACATATACATGACATCTGTGCAAACCTATAGTAGAGTAAGAATCTAAATTAGCATCTATCAATCAAATTATTAATCTTAAATTCATAGTTCATTATACATATAATATCTTTATATCAATTGCAAATACATAGTTTGCAAAAAGGCAGCAATTCATCTTTGACATTTAATGTGATCTTGACTTTTTGTTATGTCAAAAAGTAAATTCCACACAGCATATACCCAAATTTACTCTGAATGTTAAAAGACTACAAATGCATTATATCTGCTGATCAAATTTGAGAGGGAAAAAAAATTAAGATCTGATTGAAAAAGCTCAGGACTTAGTGGGTTGGGCCTACCATTTTGTAAAATTACCACTTTGTTGTCCCTTATACCAATAAACAGCATTCAACATTTACATCTATCAATCACTGAGGATTTAATAACAAATCAGGGAGATATCCACTAAATGCAAACATTTATCAAAGGACAGAGTATTTCTGTTATCAGGCAGGGATATGTTAAAAATTTGCTTGTTGGAGTTTACAAAATTCAGGAGACTCGTACAAAATCAGGGAGACTTAACAGGTCTTCATGTATGAATATCAGTGTTTTCAGTGACGTTACTGCTTCAAACAACTGCAGAAACATGATGAACAATTCCAAATAACTTTAACTTTTAATATACATATTCATCTTGAAAACTTTTCAGTCAAACATGACTCCAATACTGCTTACTGATATCCTACAAAAAGAGGCTCTGGATGGGTAAATATCACTGAAAAATATCCTTTGTTTACAGTCTTTTCATTACAAATATTTTACTACCAGGTCACTTATCGATGACGTGCAGAGTTCACCAGGATATTTGGTTCTACACCCAACATCAGACATCCTATTTATGTTGGATGCATTCGTCTGTGAAATCAATTGTGCGTGTTAACACGTTGATTCCTGAATTCTCTCATTCTCCTGGACTTAATACAGGAATCGACTAATTTCTGTAGGTCATGGGTTAACATTATACTATCTATACTGTTCCACTTCTTCAAATTCTATTCTTACTGCTCTCATTCTTGTGATGAATTTGATTTGACTGCCTCCATTTCACCACAGAGATAAAAGTGATATCATTTCAAATTGATAATGAATAGAAGAAGGGGAAGAAGGAAAAGGAGAGGAGTGAAAAGGAGAGGAGTGAAAAGGAGAGAAAAGAAGAGGAGTGAAAAAGAGAGAAAAGGAGAGGAGTGAGAAGAGTGAAAAGGAGAAGAGTGAAAAGGAGAGGAGTGAAGAGAGGAGTGAAAAGGAGAGGAGTGAAGAGAGGAGTGAAAAGGAGAGGAGTGAAAGAGGAGTGAAATAGGAGTGAAAAGAAGAGGAGTGAAAAGAAGAGAAAGAAGCAGTAGAAGATGAATAAGATTAAGAAAGGTAGGAGGAAGAAAAGGCTGAGAATGAAAGAGAGGAAAACATAGAAATAAGAAAGCATACAAAAACAATTTCTATAGGAAACTAAGTGGCAATTTTCCATTCATCTTTAATTGGATACATGGGTGGGCGAGTGCTTTGTTTATTCACTATGGGCCAGAGTAGTTTTTCATAGAAACTACTCTACATAACAAGCAAGAGTAAACTTTAATCACAATTCATCAGTTTCCTGGATTATTAATCTCAAAAAACAGTTCTTAAATAAAATTATGTTGAGAAAGGACACTTTTGTTCTCCTATAGATGCTAAACTCAATTAAATATCTGAATTAAAAAAGGCTAACAAATTAAATACTAATCAGGAATGGTTATTACAATCAAATTAGAAAAACAACTGTACAAGCACCACAAGGCAATAAATTTTTTCTGCAATAATTTAAAATCTGATTAAGACCTAAAAATATGAATCCCCATTGTTCTGAACAGATGACTAAACGATTTTCTTTGTAAATCTAAATTAGATTTTGATGGGCATCCTCTTTTTTCACAACATTTTGATAAATGAAAAATAAACAAAACATCATCACACACTTGTTACTTTCTGAGGGCTCTCCAAGTTATGCCTAGTTTACATTTGCCCCGGGCGCTGTACGATAGATTGGTCTACGATTTTCTGTCCGATTTTGGGGGCATCGTAGGTGGCTACAGGCTACGATGTTTGTGTTTACATTATCTTCGACCCTTCAGGATTCTCAGTAGAAGAAATGATACCTGCCACAGAGTTTCGGTGGAAAATTTACGAGTGATAAACCAAGACAGGGGCTCATAATCTCTGTTGAGAGCCAGAAGGGCGTTAACGATACAGTATAGGAGTCAATGCCTTTCTGGCTCCAAACAAACGATAATAGCTGTGGGCTTATCTATGGAATAGCTTATCCTGAATTTTTTTTCCTTCTGGATCATAAAAATATCATATAAATGGAACAGAAAAGAACAGACCCCCCCCCCCCCCAAACAAAAAACAATCAGGGGGGAGTTTAGGTTTTTTGTATCAACAAAACTTTCTTTTAGTTAATATTCAAAAGATGGGATGAGAAACATGAGTGCTATCAGAAAACTACTTCAAGAACAAGGTAAGGGGTCTGAATCCCTGCCACAGTGCTAACGTCCTTTGGCAAGACATTAATCTACATTTGCCCCTCTCTACCCAGGGGAAGGGAATGGGTAGCCGGTTATTTAGAACTACATGTATCTTGAATGCTTGATGAACAGCCTACCATGGTGGCTCAGCTAAAGATGCGGTAATGATAAGATAGTTTCTATTTTAATAGTGCAGTAGAGTATATTTGTACAGTAGATGGGCTACATAAATGCATCTATTACTATCATCATTTAAACTTAGATTAACATTTTGCCCAATAAACTCGCCATAAAATGACGAATGACGGAATCCCACAATGCCTCCTGCCAATTCTCCTCGAAACAATACCCTATTCACATGCATTGAGATTCTCACTAGGTGCAGCAAATTCTACAATTTAAATGACAGATTCCCCCTCAGATCAGTAATCCAATCTCTATGGGCAAAATGGCACATACATAAAAAATATGAACATATCACATAAATATACTATAAAGTTCATTAATCTACGTTATATCATTCTAATTGAAAAATACTTAACATATATACATGTAACTAATTAAGTTTAATCAATAAACTACATCTTGCTGTCTGTTTGGTGCCAGAAGGGTATTAAATCATATACTATAACAGAGTTAACACCCTTCTGGCTCCAAACAGGATACAGGGATAATGCCACTTCATATAGATAACAAATTTGACAAAGAGGGGGGAGGGAGGGAGAGAGAGGGAGAGAGAGAGAGCTAAGTATAATAACTATTTGCCAGATACATATACATGGACATATTATTATTATGTCACACAAAAGCGGCAATATCTGTTGCTTCTTGAGAATATAAAGGTCTTCATACTTGTTGCTAGAACTTCTCGGTGTATAATATATTGAATACAATTCTGTCTCCTCTCAAAAGGTGGGAGAGAGTTAGAGAGAGAGAGAGAGAGAGAGTGAGAGAGAGAGAGAGAGAGAGAGAGAGTGAGAGAGAGAGAGAGAGAGAGGTGGGGGAGAGAAAGCAAAAGAGGAGAGAGAGTGGGGAGAGAGGAAGAGAAACAGAAAAAAAAAAGATGGAGAGAAATAGAGAGTGGGGAGAGAGGGACAGAGACACAGAAAAAGGGAGAGAGTGGGAGAGAGAGAGGGAGAGCATAATACACAGAAGCTGAACTCTATGCAACAAGTCACTTGCAACAAGCAAACAAAAACATATTCTACAACTGACACTGGCAAGTATCTAGAAAAACAAACAAATTATTCATCATGCCAGTGCACACTCACTCCTCTCAAAATCTTGTTTATTTTTTTCAAAACAAACATTAATTATTCATTGTTTGCATCTTGAAGTTTTTTATTTATTTATTTATTTAATTTTCTGTTTGCAAAAGAGATATTGCTGCTGCGGTTGTCTACTCCGCTCAAGCCCATGCAAGATGGCCGCTATCCCTAGACAGGCCAGGCGAGTCAGGTGACACTTTCACACCTCCCATGTTCAGTCATGTGATCTGTCAGGTGACCTTCCCTTACTGCTTTCGGAGGATGTTCTTCGCTCTCTTGTCGGCGCTGGTTATTCTCTGTTCATTCGACTCCGCCTAGATGGAGAGATAAATGAGCAAGGAAGACAAGGAAAAAGGGAGTTAATATCCATATGCATTACAGCAGCTGTATTCAAGTTGATAATCAGTCAAGGATGCAATCTCGTATTAAAAATGGACATATGGAATGAATTATGTCTTGTCAATTCAGTGACAGTAACAACTCTACGATGGGGAAATAATCAAAATGACATTTTGAAGGGAAAAAAATGACAAAAATGTATTAATCAAGGCATTTCCTGCCATCAAGCAAACTTGTATGCATATTAAAGTTGCATCCTAGAATGTTCAGTCATAATTCATCCAAATCCAATATACGATTAAAAAAAACACCATACATACAACAGATTATACACGAACAATTAAGTTAAAAATGACAACAAAAATACAAAGCTAGGAACAGAAAAGCAATACAATCAAATATAACAAGCACAAAAATTCACTGTGGGAAGAATATCAATTCTGAAAAAGTAGAAAAATGTCTGTACTACAACATATTTGATGAAATACAAACTTTTCTACAGAAAGAGCTGCACAAAAGGAAATTATACAGTTTATAATATTTTGAAAAGTATTCTAATCAGAAATAAGAATTTAGGACATGAATGAGAAAGGAAAATGTGTGGTGATATAGTGGAGGTAAAGTTTACAACTCTGATTCATGTTTTATTTGAATATAATGAATAGAAAATCTGCTGATTTTCTTTCTCATAAATGTTTGTATCCCAAATTTCTTGAAAAATCTGGATTCAGATAATAGCATGTTTACAAAGAATACTGATTATATCCCATACGTAACAGTTTATCAGAGTAGCAAACAGAACTTGACATCGACAGTAATATTTTGCTTGATGCTCTGGCAAGCCAATGTTGGAGCCAAATTTGTAATCCATATTAATTTCTGTTTGTTATCCTGGTAAATGCTGTTATATTCGGGACACAGTTAGTATTCATCGTGGACTCTGATAAATAGTAAATATTATATATTAAATGGGAAGTAGTACACAGAAGAGGAAAGAGAGAATATGAATAGCTAAAACTGGGTTCATTGTACATACTAATGTCATTCTGCAGGACATCGTGGCATCTACCAAGAGCGAGAAGGGCATTAACTCGTGAGTTTACACAGAGTTAACGCCCTTCTGGCTGTCAAGCAGACCACGAAACACAGGAGGAAGGACAAGGATGACATTGTCTCTCCAGAGCTAGAAGGATGTTACTCCCATGCTTTAACACAGAGTTAAAACCCTTCTGGCTCTCATTGTAAATACTACTGTCATTCTGTAGAACATATACCATGAAACAGAGATAGACAAGCTAGACATTGCCTGTTCAGAGTCAGAAGGGTGTATCTCACATGCTTTAACACAGAGTTAAAACCCTTCTGGCTCTCATTGTAAATACTACTGTCATTCTGTAGAACATATACCATGAAACAGAGATAGACAAGCTAGACATTGCCTGTTCAGAGTCAGAAGGGTGTATCTCACATGCTTTAACACAAGAGTTAACACCCTTCTGGCTCTCAACAGACATCACATGACACTGAATATTCTTGACAGGATAGCTTGGCTAATGCTTCACGACTGATCTGGTGTGGTTTTATGCTTGGCTGGATTCATGATGTTCGGAAACATTCACACAATGACATGTGATGATGCACCAGGAATTCATGCGCATAGAGACATAGTTATGTGATGTGAAATGCGCTAAACAAGAATGGTAAATTATTATTATTATTATTATTGTGAAACATATTCAATGAGGCCGTGGATACTGAAAACGACTCATCAAAACGGATAGCTTTTGTGTACCTACACAGTAGGTGTTTAAAAAAAAGGATCATTTCACATGATTTCACTGTTTGGCTGCCAGCAGCAGGTCTTGCAAACACTTGTAATATGCAGTGCAACATGAATAGACGAGAAAACACATTAAAAAACCCAAACAAACAAACTTGACTAAAACACAATGATCTAAAATATACACTGGAATACACAAAAGTGGTAGCTTATGTTTTGGCATTAAAATGACAACATGCAAAATATTTGTTATATATTAACAAATGCACAAAGAAAGAATACATTTCATGCTGGGGAAGATGCAGTGAGAATGAATAAATGTTTGAATGAATGAATGTTGAAATGAAGTAAAACTCTCCTAAAAGTACCCTTCAGAAGTTTGCCCCCCCATCTCCTCCCCTTGAGGGTACACGTAAGAGTAGAACAAGTGTCAAAATGTCAGCTAAAAAAACAGGAACATCAACCTAGTAATTTTATCTTTTTATTGAAAAAAAACTTGCACTACAATATCGCACTCCTGCATATCAAACTGAGATATACTGGGTATTCACTTTTTCCCAGATAGTAGTGCTAGAAGTACACAAGTGACATTTCTAAAAGTAGCTTTCTTGAAAAGACTGAAATATATTGTCAAATTTCAGTGGGGAAAACATCCAATAATTTATTCATGTAGTTAAGCGACAGATTTACGACACATTTCATTTTTCTAAGCAATCTGTCCACCACAAACCGTAGGAAAATTTAATATAAAAGCTCCAGGGCAATGTTTGCACTATTTGATACAATTTTTGTCACATCTTAATGAGATTTATTTCAATAATAGTCATTCAAATCCTTGAAAAATATACAATAACACATACAACTGGCAAGAAAAGGCTACAACTTGAGGAAATCATACAAGATATCATTAAAAGCATACTAGATAGAAAAGAATAAGATAGACATTCATTGACAAAATATGTGAGATCAACTGGAGCAATCTATTCTACAACATCAAAACATTTATAATTTTGTAAAGTTGGTCCACTTATCCATCTTGCTGTAGAGTCCAAGAAGAATGAAGGCTTTTCCTTTGTCAGCTTTAAAGAGGGCTAAAACATTTCTCTCTCTCGGAGAGGAGAAGTTCTGCACCCGACAGATTCAAATCAAATTGACCCATTTTTGTGCATCGGGTTTTTCCACTTTGGTGTATTATTTTTGTCTTGTTGAGGAAGAGGCTTTGAAGAGGACTAAAACATTTCTCTTTTGGAAATGGGTTCAAGTTCTACATCCGACAGATTCAAATCACATTTTATAGACCTATTTCTTTGTATCTACTTACTCCACCCTTGTTTTATCGTTGTCTTCTTGAGAAAACTAAAAGAGATGATGACACTTCACACAATGCTCACAATAATAGAGATACTTTAAAACCAGAAATTTTTGTGCGCATGGACTTTCGCAAATTTCACGAGTTGTTCACATTCGTGAAAGTTTCAAGCCGCAAAATAAATGAATCGCAACTGACACGACAATGAATCTTTGCCTTTTGCAAACGTTTCTTGCTGCGATAGTTTCTGGTTGTACTATCCTAATCAAAGATGTCCTCTTAACCAGCTGGAGAAGCACTGTCATTATCTTACCAAATTTAGCCAGGTTGATTCAGATCGGGCAACCCTACAATTGCCCTTTTCTTAACATCAATCTATGACCGCTTCTGAAAATTTCTGCCTACACTGAGACGATTTGCTTTCTAAGTACTAAGAGACAACAAGAAAACCCTTATTTGCACAAATATACAAGTGACCAACACATTGGCACTTAATTATCTTCCCAAACTGTATGGAAATTGTATCTGTATTGAACACCGTCAGAAAAAAACAAAATTTTTTATATTCTGATGCCGCAATACCAATGCATTTTCATAACCAGCCAGAAGCTTTGAAAAGAAAAGAAATAAAAACTCTGCACAGATAATGTACAAAGTTGTATTTTCTATGATTCTGAGCTGACGGGTGTATAGTCTTAAAGTTATAAAGTTAGATGTAAGCGAGCTTTCGATTTGCGACGGGGGAGACGCACAGTACGGGGGATTTGACAGATTGTGATCGTTCTCGCACCCAAGCTCCCGTCCTGTTCTGAAGCCATTTCGTTTCCGTTCACGCGACGACTACAGGAGAACGTGTGCGACGTCAGTTGTTTACATGCATCGCACAGAAAATTTACCGTTCTCTGTACTATTTTAGGGCGAACGCTATTTTGCTCGATGACCGTCATCAAATTCTGCGGTACGGAGAGATTCGGGATTTCGCGCATGCGCAGATCGATTTTCGTCTCGAGTTACCGTATTAGATTTCCCCCGTCGCAAATCGAAAGCTCATTATTAAGTGCAAATGAAGTTATAAATGAAGATCAAGTATTCCCTTCCTGAAATACTACAAATATCGATCTCCACCCTTTATCTTAAATATTACATTTCATACAGAAGTAAACTTAAAACAGCAAAATGTTTGGTATCATGAACCGTTTATTTTTATTTGCTTTTACGTTGTTTTGAATTCTTTGCATGTCATTTTGTTACCTTCAAGATTTAGCACAGTACAAAGAAAATGCTAAACAGTATTATTTGGACAGGGAAAAAAGTACAGTGAAAATATACTACAACATCTATATGTATACCTTAAACGACACTTGGTACTACTCATTAATTATGTTGTTATACACACAGTTTGACACAGGATGCTGAAAAAAATGATAAAATTGCAAATAAAACTTCAAAATTATATAAGTACATGTAAATCATTACATTTCATAACATTAATGAAAGAAATTTAGTTCATTCATTTTATGTACAAAACATTCAAACAAAATTCTTTCTGTCCGAAACATACTAAAAAGGGTTAGATTTATATGTACAGTCTTTAATTCTAGCCCTATAACTATCAATGTTTACATACGTGTACGAAGTGCAAGAATTTGGCTACTAGTCGAAAAATTGAATGTTTTACATCCATTTAATATTCTATCATGAAAAACAGTGACATGTAGCATGGATATACTACTCGAGTAGTATATCCATGCATATACTCACAAAAAACAACCCTCACTTTGTACCAATCTCTAACTCCTGTTAAAATACAAACAACGTTTTAAACCGAAAACTATTTAAAATCCCTGTGAAAAATATAATTCCGTGTAGAAAAAAAAAGAATGAGGACAAAATTCATTACATGTAGTGGAATGCAATAAAAATGAAATAAAAGAATATTACACTATTGTTACATGTACATGTTGACCATCTATATATAAGTAATATTCTAGCCATTTTGTCAGCCTGTCCAACCCTTAGAAAAAGGAACTCTCATGTCAGTTGATATTAATAAATTACTCTGAAATCCTAATCTAAATCCTAAAAGGATTCCTTACACACACACTAAAAAAAAAAAAGTTCTCAAATTCTTTCGATTATGATGAGAACCATGTCCTAGCACTTCTGAAAATACCTAGTAACATAACTTTGCACATGAATATATATGATATATCTCTTAGCACTATGAATATAAAGCAAACACACAGTATATATTATATGCATATATATAGTTATTATAGGAGACACAGAATATATCTATATACAAACAAATGACTCAGGAATATCACTTATATGTTTCTAGGCAAAAGAATTGATGCAGTTTTGCATGTTGAATTCATATTATTAATTCTTTCCTGAGCTAACTACACACGGAAAATGGCATGTTATTCTAAAGCTCAGGGTTCTACAGTTCAGAATGTATGATAGAAGCATGTGAAGATGCTATTCTAAAATGCTATTATATTTGAAACATTTTTTTTCATCAACGGCACTCTTGCTACACAAACAACACCAGAAATGAGATTCAGGAACAACTCACTGGCCAAACGAATAAAGTTGTAGTTTTTCTCTTTCATTTTTCTTTCACAAAAACAAGATTTGAAATCCTAACATGTGATTTTGACCCCTAATACTGACCCTAAATGGTCAATATTATTGATGTAATAGTAAAATACCCTCTTTGAGAAGTTCATTTTGTCCATGTTCCTCACAATATCACTATTTCATGACTGGATTGATAATTTTTTAACTTTAATAGCTTCCATGCATCCTAATTCTGAATCAATATCATCTTACTATGAAATAAAGAAAGGTCATATTGCTTGAGTATTTCGCAAAAGAAAATATCGATCAACTCATTGTCATCTTTATGACACACAACCCACGATACATTGTGAATATTGCACATTATGACAACAAAAGGTAAAACAATAAAAATGAATACAGGTGCCGGGTAAGGCCTTGCCCACCTAACATTTCGATAACAAAAATGTTTAATAAATTTGTGATATGTCTCATATCATATTGCCATGATAAAGTGGTAATCCTACATGTACTATGTCTTTGATGAGTTCTATAACTTTTAATTGGATATTCGTAGACAGAGTGAAATGACTGATGATGAAGTTCAATGTCACATACAGGTATTACTGGTAAAGACTTTGTATAGTGGGAATGGGGGCATGATCGACCATGTTAAAGAGACAGTGCATTGCGAAACGTTTCAATTCTTCTGGAGAATTGTCGTAGCACGCTTGTTGGCGATATCAATGCGGGTATCATTTAGGCGTGCCTGCAGACAGGGGGGAAAGAAGTCACATGACAGGTCAGAGGTCAAAGGGGGAGGGGGTGTGAGCAGCCATCATGATTAGTGTGATGGAGGCAAGTGAGGGTGGGTTATATGTGAGGGGGTGAGGTAGAGGAAAGGGGGTGGGGGAGAGAAGAGGGGGGAAAAAGACAGAACATGACATTATTTGGTCGGACGACACAATCTCGGTCGGTAAAACATGACAAGTAATTCAGCAGCATATGGGGGGTTAACAAATGAGTAAATATTGCATGGTACATGAGTATCAGTTAGGCAAACAAACATGAACTTTTTAAATAATGGATAGAACACATAATTTCAACACATTTCAACACAAACATGGCGCATTGGTCTCTTGAAAGAAGGAGAAAGGTTAGTTTGAACATCATTGATATATGTATACATATGTATATATATACACACAACATCGCACATTGCAGCATCAATTTCTGAACTGGAATGCATACACAAAGCAATGGCTTCTTGCGAGAATCGCAATTTGCATTTTCTTAATCTGGTGGTTAGTATTATGCTGAGTATAACAGAGACATGTGACCTTAGCATGCATGTAAGGCAACAAGAACACACAAGCAATAAAAACAAAATTATGATATACTTGAAAATTAATATAAAAAGAAAGGGAGAGAGATAACAAGCTAAAAAATGAAAGGTGCAAACAAGAAGTCCATGCATACTCTAATAGTGCCTGTATATTACATCTCAGCCGATGATAATGTTCATAACAAAAAAAAAATGTTCATGACATTGATGCAGGACAGTGCTCTTTCATGTGAAAAGAAATAAATGCAAGGAGTTCTATATACTCAAGGGTAGTATCAGGTAATATAATGCACATTTAGATTAGACGAACAGAGCCCAGGGACAGACTCGGTGAGACAAATAAGACGACAAATGCTTTTTACACCGCGTCATCCAAGCATCGCAGAAAGATTTTAGATCGGAAAGAACATGTATGTGCATTCTTTATTGTGTTGTCTGTTCATGAGTGCCAGAAGGGTGTTAACTCATATCTTTGTACACATAATCAATGCCCTTCTGGCTCTCAACAGACGATGTATGTATGTATGATAATACTCAGAGGTATAGCAGCATGCACGCTACAGCATACATGTACATGTATTCATTTACTGTCTGCCCAGAGACACAGTGGCATTGATAGCTCCAAGGATGTACAAATATATGAGTTAATGCCCTTCTTCATACCTTCCAAGCATCCTGATAAGAAGAAAGCAGGAATACCTCAAGGAAAATGAGGAATATGATGTATTTTGCATGCTATTTCACACAGGTTTTAAGAAAAAGAGTGGAATCTATAGAGTTGATAACACTCATGGGAAGGTCCAAAAATGGGAATCATTCCTCCGAAGCAGATTCAATGGTTGGGAAGTATGCTTCTGGTTTTCAGTGCAGGTCAATGCGATTGGTGCTTGAGCAGAAGTGCTGGTTTAGCAAGGAGGAAAAGACAGATATCAGACATGTGCTGGCGATCATGCAGAGGGGACAGATGGAGAGGGGATAGGCGGAGAGTGGAAGAGAGAGGGCGGTGTTTACCGATAATCTGCCCTGTGGATGTGTGGGATTGAGTGACCACCTGGCAGGTGGGAGTGTACCATACATGTGAAGCGTGGTTAGCATGACAGAACATAGTCACACATTTTGGGAGGGTAGAAGGAAACCGAGGGTCTGTCTCCATTACCCTGAGTTTCCAAAGTGGCCCGCTAATCCTGACCCTGGGAAATTAGTCTGACCGCAACTAGCTGGAGCTAATTTGTAGTGAAGGTAATAGCAGGTTATTTCACCCTTGCACTTGGGATATTAGTTTCTTCTTCCTCATCACTGCTTCTAGTCATCTTCTAAGGGCTATATGCAGCCTATCACAAACCTGAACTTTAGACTGCGAGCAGTGTGAGAAAGATTTATGAAATTTATTGGGATAAGGGCATTAGAGTTATTGTCCCAAGCTATTTAGGGCTTGTTTGCAAATAGCCCATGCACTCTTTTCACAATTAGTGGGCTAATTCACCATTAAAGGAGCACTCCGACTATGATATGCTCGAGCTATTTCCTCGAGCGAGAGGGCTTTTTGCTCGACTTAGGCTAGTGGAGAAATAAAGGGGAACTTTAAGCTCTGAATTTTCTTGAGAAGCATAATATCCCAAACCTGAGCTGGCTCAGGCTTATGGCGATGCAACTTGATTTATATTCTTCGTTTCTGATGCGAGGCAGGGCACTTTAACTGGTTTTGTATAATACAGAGTCACTATATCCTCCTGGATGCTAGTGCTAACATACATGCTTTTATCCTACAATAACCAATAATCAGTCTAATATGCACTAGGACAACTAGTATGAATAAAATGAAGTCAATCCGATCAATGTACACCAGAACAAAGATATTTTTAAAACCAATTATGAAGTCAAGCACAGATTTTCAAAGGATTTTTCTTAATAATTCAATTTGCTTTCCCCTACACCTACACCTCAACAATTTTAAAATAAATATCTTCTGTCAAATAAATTTGTTTCCCAAAAATTAATACCCATTTCTGTCAGATATTTCTTGACAATACGAACGACATGAATTTACATATGAAACCATCTCCTCCGACCTTGTGAGATTATTTTGAATGCTTGTTCCCTCCCACCGCATCCTCGAGATCAATGTGGGGGTGGATCCCTATATCCTTTTATTCCCAATTCTGCTGGACCATCGAGGTTTATAAGTCTCTTGAACAGCATCCATTCCCAAATTATAAAATTTCCCCAAAATAGATACCTTACCATTCTAAACACAGACAAAGGATGAGGAAAATTATACCTCAAATGGGGAAAAACTTGAAGGAGGGGCAAAAAGAGCAAAATGAGTTATAGTATAGACCTCGGAAAGAATATATAAGGAAAGATGCAGCGATGAGGTGATGGAGTATGTCATTGGAGCTGGGGGCAATAAACAGAGGGTGAGAAATTTGATATAGGGCGCAAAAGGAAGTAGGTTGTTCTAAATTGGTATGAATAATGAATGAACGAGTGGATAGATATTACATCTATGATAAACAGAAATCTGTACATGAATGGATAGATGCAAGTGAGTGTTCATACCATGAAGGAGGATGGGATTAGATATTTAATGAATGGCAGGGAAGCGTGGTAATTTATAGGGAAAATGTCACGGAGTTGGAAAATAGACTTTAAAATGTAGTTCTACATGAATCTGTACTACATACTGAACTAGAGAGGGACAGAATATGCTGGTATTGATAGTTTGTTACAGGCAATTCTAGCTGATAACTAACATTAAAGGACCATGCAAATAAAGTTATTATTGAAAATTTCATTACAACTTTGTGGTAAACAATGGTATGTTTATTTACAGACGGGACTTGGACAAAATGTTTAGAATATCTCATATTTCGATGCAATCAATTCAATTAATGATCACGAGTTTTGCCTTTATAATGGCTAATTGTATGACAAATGATGGACAAATGGATGGATGATAAAATGGATGCTATTTTGGTATATATACATGTATATATATATATATGTGTGCAGGAACAGATTTAATTTTTGGCAATTGAAGAAAGTAAATTTTTGAGTGAAAGACTGGCATATAAGACCATACAGACCAGATAATTCAAGCTATAGTTACAATTTATGTACATGTACGTTGGTTTAAATTTGTGTACCGGGGTACCATAATTGTAAGGATAAATTTGGTATTTTCACAGACATTTGGATACAGGCTATGGTAGGGATAGAGTTTAACACCTAATAAAGATAGTCTTTCACTGTCAATGGTGGATATACGTGCCTTGAGAAATTGGCCGGTACAAAGTACCAATTCTTCTCCCAAGCTATCGACAGGTGCTTTAACTGACTGATGATTAGTTTAATTTATATCCAACATTTCCCATGGGTTTCATCCGATCATGTCTCGATAGAAGTCTTTTTTAAGTCAAGGGGTTCAAAATGGCAAGAAACATACTTTTCCTGTATCATATATTACAATAGGAAACACCAAAAAATAGACATTTTCACAGTTGATTTTAGTCACAAATTAGACGATGATTTTCCATACACGTAACCACTTTTTCTCAAAACGACACTTCATGTTTGCCACAATATTGAATTCGGGTGACCATAAGAAGACCGAAACGAGGAGCAAATTTCGATATTACCACCACTTTCGTCTAGAAATCCATTTAACATCAAGAAGTATAAATTGCATAGAGTTTAGATACCTCAGAGGGGACAAATATTGACTAGATTTGTTAATTCAATTCATATTTGAAAGCAAACTGAAAAGACACAAGTACATGGACTAAACTTATCCTAAACTATAAAGTAACAAGTATGGTTATAGTCATAGAAGAGTTTCACACAGCAATCTATACATTGTTTTTTAACATGCAGAAGTGTAGATATGCTAAGATATTGAAGTATTAATAAACTGAGATCTCAAAAGCAGGGTTATAGAGTTAGAACATGGATAGGGAAACAGAGAGATGTGTATAATGGAGGAAAATAATAATGATAGAAGTAATAAAGGATATTTATTGCTGGGTTGTTTGTTCTGTTACTTTTTATGTCGATGAATTAGGTTTCTTATAAATGTTTAGTGTTATCAAAAGGATAATGGCACTGTCTTTTAAACCAATACCATGGTGGGTTGATTAATGACTTTAGGAGGTGTATCCGAACAGAACTATGGGATGGAAAAATTACTCAAAAACCCTGCTAATATGCCTTAAAAATCTGCTATAAAAAATAATACCCAGTGGGTGATTGCAATGATCCCTTTTTGATATTTAGAAACATTATAATTTCTTGATAGCAATAACAAGATAAAAAATATTTTGCTATTCACAATCAATAAATGCCTGTACCTGTAATAAGCTGTTTTGTAATGCTGTTTGAATATTGCACATGATTGGGCTGAATGTTTTTGTGGATTTCTTCTTTCTTTTTCTATATCATGAAGTGTTGAAACAGCTACATGTATTTGACATATGTGAGACCAATCCTTATCTTACCAACAGATCTTTTGTCAGAGTTTAATTATGTAAACCTGGGTTTGAATAAGAATGAACTTTTCTGGTTTATGAATTTACAGAAAAAATTACAGCCACTACATGACAAATCAAGTTATATGAAATGCTTTTGAACGACCCAATTAGTTAGTATTATGACAGTCTAATAACATTTTTCAGCGTATATCATCTATTGTCAGGATGTGCTAGAAAATGATGTGCAAAGAGCATTGTTATAGCCCTCCAACAAAAAAGGAAAAGAAAGGAAAAGAGTTTGCTTTTACTAAATAGCGAATCTGGAATATTGTATTTTTTAAAAGAAAGATCACTGCCACTGGTTTTCTCTCATTACGGGCATGAAATTAACGAATAACTCATTTAAAATCATAAGGTAAGAACGGCTAAAATTGACGGTAATCTTCTATTCGTCTTGGATTCATCATTAGGGTGTTGTGTGCAACGCTGTTCCCACTCATAGTAATCCATGTAGGGCTCTATTTGAGAAGCTTGCTAGCACGGCTGTTAGCTACAGCCAAGCGTTCCACGTTAGAATCACCCTGATGGTTTAACAACAATAGAAAATATGATGGAAAAACAGATGAGGATGGGTTACAGAAGGTTCAAAGAATGAAAGATGACATGAAGGAGCAAACCAATGGCAGCAGCGTGAGTGTGAGTGTGTGCAGCGTAGGGTGTGGGAGAAAATAGAGGTACAAAAACAAATGGAAGGAAAAAAAAAGAATGAATGAGTTAAAATTATGAAAGAAAGAAAAAAAACCCAATGAATGATAAAGTGTAAGTTTAAAAAAGCATTGATCATTCAAAAAGCTATGATTCCATGATGCAAAAAGGGTGTAAAGGTCGTTGAAATTAATACCTGAACAAGATAATGAGTGATGATTTTTAGATCTACAAAAAGGTGCTGTTATGTAACACATGCACCCCTAGAGGGGTGGGGTGGAGTTGCCTTTCATGATCTATGATGAATGAACAGTCTTAATCCCTCACAGAGTTATGAAAAACAAAACAATCAAATAACTACATCTTTGGAATCATCATAAAAGGCCCCCAAATTCTTCTCTCCTGGTTTCAAACATGATATGATAGAAGAGAAATAAGTATGATTTCTGAAATATTACCAAATGGCAAGCCAACCATATTTTCTCCTGGTTTCAACCATGACATAACTTCATAAAATAGATATGATGTCATTTCAAAATACCTGATGACAAGCACAAGAACGTGGGTGTAAATATTCAAAAACCCTTCATCATGGCTCTCTCTCATCCCATTTCTTAGGAGGAGCCAAGAATAAGAGAACTTTAAACTAGAATAATCCATATGGGAAAACAACGATGATATTTGAAGGACCCATGATCAATGTATCTGGGTTGTTTGTGTGGGATATCAGAAAATCCATCACACACGCAAAAAGAAACTGGCAAATTATTTTCTTTTTTTTCCCTCACTACTGAGTGGGTGGAAAGATCTAATAATAGCAGTATTACATAATTTCTTTTACGATTCTAGTTTCAATGCCAAATTACAGTGCAAAATATCATTTATGTAACAGAATGAAGAGAAAAATGTACAAGATCTTTTGTAACGACTGCTGTATTTTAACATTTTCTTCTCAATCTGAATAACTCATGAAAAACTTGAATTCTCTATCAGATTTTAAGCATATTACATCTAAACAATTCAAGTATTTGCAATAACATATCATTAGACTCTGGCTATCAACTCCACCCCATTAACATATGAAATAGGAAAGAAATTTAAAAACAAAAGACATAATATCCATGTTGATCACAAAAAGAAATACCTAAAAAAATGATATTCCTGGTAAATGTCAATATTCAAATTGAATGCTTTACAGTATTACTATGACATCATTACTCGACATCATGTCTATCAATTTGTAAATGCAAGAAATTTATAATGCCGGACGTCTACGCCGGATATCATTTCTAGTTATACTTTTGAAGATATATCTAAACTTTGAATTAATATGGTGCTTCCTTCTTAAGCTACAAATTTCAAAATATGCTCTGAAAATGGCCAAAAACATTCATCAAACTTTGAAAATTATCATAAAGAACAAGTTTCATGGAACTTCATCATACATGTAAGTATAAAAATGAAAGGCATCAGTAAAACTGGAGTAGCTGATATAACCAGCTAATACAACTCTAAACTGGTACAGAACCCTTTAAAGAGTATACGGTTTTAATAACATACAAAAAGCAGTGATCTTAGCAAAAGGGTGATGTAGATCATGATACAACTTTATGTGCTTGTGTCATGTGCAGTTCAAAGGCAATGCATCAGTGCATGAACAAGATACCAAAATTGGAATTATGCCTATTTAATCAGTTTTGTCATTATTTCAGAGTTTAAAAATTAGATCTTTTTCAATACCAGTGGGTAATAAAAGTTAATACACTTCCAAGTGGACGCTTTTTAATACCTGTAAATTTCTGTACGGAATAACACAAGATACTAAGTCTATTCCACAGAAGGTGGAAATCATGTTATTACGTTAAAATGTAGCAAAAATCAATCTCGTAACGTTTTCCCCCTTTTTTACCTAAGACACTTTTGCAGTAAGTTGCTGTTTCGAAATTAAATTTTGTAGCAAATCGCAAATCGTAGGCTTAATGATACTGATTTCACTATTTACTGAAACATTTACTGAAACATTTACTGCTATAGTCGTAATAGTCAAGTTTTTGGATATGATGATGTTCCTTGATAAACATGCCACAAGATTGAAGTCCAAAGAAATAAAAACTCTACTAAAGTGAAATGGACTATTATTATTACTTTTTGTTTTGCTTTTACCAATACAATCTAAAAGACAAACCATTTTTGCATAGATCTGCCTGAAACAATTGGTGAAAACATAAAGTGCATACACATGTTTCATTTTCAAACAATATCAAAATGGGTAGTAAAATACTTCAAATATTGCTTCAAGTATGAAGATGAATTAAAATGCATGTGATACGACAGATGGAGGTGCATGAATTAGTGATTAAAGACAACCATCCCATTAGTATAAACACATGGGAACAGCTGAAAACACAAAAGACTTAGACTGTATTATGAGAGAATGTTTGATCATGAAACAATTTTCACAATCAACTGAATAAAACAATGATTAAAAATCAACTGTTGAGAGCCAAA
Source organism: Heliocidaris erythrogramma (assembly GCA_025617745.1). Lineage (NCBI taxonomy): Eukaryota > Metazoa > Echinodermata > Echinoidea > Camarodonta > Echinometridae > Heliocidaris > Heliocidaris erythrogramma. The sequence continues at coordinate 46,842,004 of CM046855.1, read as the reverse complement.
GATGTATTACTAGTACCCTGCAACAAAGAGTTCCCACCCTACTGGCTTTAAACAGATAAAACAATATATTCAATGATGCTAATGCAATATGAACTCCTAAATATATTAATGTCAAAATAATGACACACAAGGCAAAATTATATGAGCTTCACTGTATCAAATTTTAAGAGCAGATTTGAGACAACAAAGTACCAGAAAATGGATTTATACAAGCCGTTTTCTTTTTTTTTAAATCAACCTTTTTTTGCAGTGCCTGCATATAATCAAGGCAAACAAAATTAAGCTATATAGGTTTAATGATCCATGTAAATCAAAAACAGCAATGTTGATAAATCAAATGGAAAATAGGCTTTTTGGCTTTTGCATTTATAGCTTTGAATGCATTTTAAAATAACAGAACAAATTTGATATGGATCTTAATATGCTAATCTTTGCAGATATGTGGTGCCTTATTTTTTACTGGCTCGCATGCAGTGATCCAACCAAGAACTTACAGATTTTGCAAATGGCAACCCAAATTATTATGTGTGCTTCCTGCAATGTGTCCCACACGACATGACTTGTATCCATTATTAGATCAAAGAAATGAAAACCTCTTTGATATGATCATTGACTATAAAGGGTTTATTCAGTATCACTACCATTACACAATGAGCATATCAAGAGTTTTATTCTTTAATTAAATAAATGGTTAAAAGACATCTGGTGTGTGGGACATAATGCACAGAATCGCCCTTAAGTATGATGTAGAAGGCATGACATATATGAGGATGAAGGAATAGTTAGTCCTGGGTGTGTTTCTTACCTTGCTAGTGATTCGTTCAACCTGTTGGTTCTGAGCTCCAATCTCGCTCTGCATGTCGATGGCCATGTGACGCAGATTACCCACGATGCCGCTCACCTGGGTCAGGTTTTCATCCATCTCATCCTCGCGGGCATCATTCGTTATTCTACAGATGAGCAATAGAGATTAAGACAGATACAGGGATATGGCAAGTTCAAGTGGGGATTACTTCAAAATTTCATTAAAACAAGAAACTTTTGCAAATTGTTAGTGACGGCTGTGTTCCTGGCTAAAATTTTTTTGCCAATTGCAAAAATAACATGCGCCATTTGAGATTCATATCATTCAGATTTTCACGAATCTTGACCACTCGTGAAATCTGTGAAAGTTTCATGCGTGCACAAATTTCTGGTTTCACAGGATGTACATGTAAATGCATAAAATACAAATACACAGAAACGTTAGTACACGGGAAATGCTATAAAAAGAAATAATGGAATAGACATAGAAGTAGCAATATGAAGATTAATTATAAAAAACAACCTCTTGGCTTCTGTGAAGGTAACAACTGTGTAAAAAGAGACTTATGTATATTTACTAATCTTTGTTTTACAATATAGAAAATAAATTTTTCTGATGCGCACAATGCTACAAATGTACCTATTTCATTATGCTACAGAGTTTTTAAAAAGAGGCTTTAGAGCATGTGGGAATGGGATTTATTGTATGTGTGTCAAATCTATGTCTTAATCAGATTTTATCTCTGAAACTTTCTATGAAAAGAAATTATCAAATACTATCACATGTTTCAAATGGACTCTGTATGTCAGTATGGTTGCTGTCAGACTGGCAACCTTTGGTATTTCTTTCCCCATGGAAAATAAATGAGTCCATTCATCACAACTGCCTTAGGTTTGATAACACCTGTCTAGATTTTCCAACTCTGAAATTACTTTTTAAAGGTAAAGTTTTTAATCATATCACAATATCATTAAAGTGATTTTATGAAACACAAATTGGCAACTCTGTGATTTACCTGCAGAGCACATCTCCCATTTTGTTTATTCACGAAGTTGCAAAGTTGCCCTCTGCCGGCCCTAGAATATGTACACAAATTGCCAGCTTTTGTCACTTTAATCAAAGATATCATCTCCCCCCCCCATTTTTGACAAGAAATATATTACCGTATGTTTGTTTATACATATAATTCACTTTTACTTTTTACTCCAGATAAAACAAATCAATAATCTGAGAAAAATTTGAAAAACTCAACTCTATATCTTTGAAAAAAATAAGCTCAGAGCTATTGTTGCTGAAGCATAGGTCAGAGCACCGTGTGGAAGTGAGGACAGTCAGTATATGCTATGAAAATAGCTGTAAAATGTGCATCGGTGTGCTACTTCACTAGTTTGTATTACACTGACTCCATAGAAAGAAGCACTTGAAATGTATCCTAGAAGTTGAAGGGTACATAACCTTTGATATTTCCTGATCCAGAACGAAAGGATCATTTGCCGGATATCAACTAAGACACATATATCCCATGCTAACACCTGCCTTGGTAAAGGTATGACACTTGACTGGTAGTCATCTAGGAAACAATCCTCTACTATTCATGTTCCTTACTTTATACAATCTACAATTAATGACTTTATTCAAATATCCGGCACATGTATTTTTTAATGTGGCGACACACTAATGAAAATGCAAACTGGTTGGATATTTCCATAATAAGAAAAAAGAAGAAGCAAAGTTTTGGTCAGATTATTGTTTGAGCACCGTGTTAGAACTTGCTCATATTTCTCTGTAAGAATGACAGAATTACCATATATTTTGTGGAAGCTTGATCTTCATATTTGCTATTTTTTTTTACTAGATATGACAAAATTAATAGAGGAATAACTTACTCTATCTCCTTCAAAATATTTTCATGACTGAAAAAATACGAAATTTTATTAAAGTTTGACTTAAATATAATGAATTCAGTATCTTTACATATTGAATTCGTAGAAAGAAAAGTACAAAGACCGCCACCCTCCACTATTTGTTTTGATCAAACACTACCAACCATATGCTTTATAACAAAAAGGGCCTGCAGCCTTGTAGCTCATGTTACATGAAAGCGGTCCTATTCCCCCCTCCCTTGAAACAACATAGAGTGGCGCAAAGTCAATATTAACGGAACATCATGAATATTCCAGGTAAACCACTGTTTTCGTAAGTAACAAAAGGAGCCACCAAATCAAAGCAAAATGCATAACTCTTTTTAGAATTGACTAGCTCATGAATATAGAAAGAATATTGGGGGGGGGGGGGAGAAATAAAACAATACTAAGTTCTTAACATAAATCTTCCATGGTCAACAGATAAGCATTAAAAAGGGACATATTTCAAACGAGAATTGAATTATTACGTAAAAATCAATGGCAGAATCAGGAGGTGCAAAAATATCTACAATGTTGCATCAAGTCATTTCACACTTTCCACTGTGGCAGCAAATGAATTTCAGGTGTTTTTAATATCGCCTCATATATGTAACAAATCACATAAACAATATTTTGTGGTGAGCGAATTTTCACATATTTCGCGTGGCATGAAATTGGTGCCAAAATCAAAACACGCGAATACCGCTAAGGTTATATGATCTATTGCACATGAGCCAAACACAGCCACAAAATTAAAAACGTGAAATTCATTTTACTTGGCCGAGCGCTAAAATTTAAAAGTGTGAAAATTTCCATTTTTACAGTATACAAAGTATAAACCGTAAAACAGAGTGGCAGCTAATCAGGTAACGTCCCAACTGTCCACAGTGTAGTAGAAAATAAGTATAAAAGAAAGCATTCTATGAAATATCTCCTATGATAAAAACATCTTTAGCAAGTATTCTCAAAAACCGTTGAAGGTTAGGCCAGGTTTAAACCCTGCCTAAGGGCGTAGATTTAGTCTACCGATTTATGGAGTGCCAATAAATGTCAACTTTTTCATCCTGTACAAATCACCCATAATTCTGTAACTAAATGAAAATACAAAAACTTGTCCCTTGTCCCTAATTTCCCTTCCATGGCTAAATTAATTTTTAATTTTTTATTTTGTTGCACATTTACAGTAATTTTATACAGAACTTAGGGGCTGAGACTTGGCCTTCCATTAAACAGTGTACCAAGTAAAACCAGGTTCAACTTGGGCCGCTCTCAAGAATACGAGCCTCTAACACGACTGCAAGGACTTTCAAGAAATCAATTTCAGAGCAATTTCAATACCCAATTGTACTGCCTTTAGAAATCATGTTTGGATTATATAGTACTGTAAATGTGGAATATTTTGCGGCGTGGAAACTTTCGCGCATTTTGCGCAGCGTGATATGTGCGCGAAAATAAAAAAATGTTTTTGTTATGTATTCTTTTGCCCGTATACATATGAAATTCATCTTACTTGGACGAGCGCGAAAAATTAATCGCGAGAAAATTTCCACTTTTACAGTACGTCTTTGTGCTGTTCGCATATTTTGAAAGGTGATGATGCCCACAAGGCTAAAATATACATGCTGCCTTAGGATGACCTTTCGAAAGTCTGTCATTTCATTTCATTTCATTTCATTTATTTCCATATTCAAATTCAAAGGATAAAAACAACATGATAAAATACAAACGAGAACAAATTACAAGCATGGTAAAAATACATTTTGTGACGATTCACAATAATGAAAAAACAACAACATTTAAAATAATCGAATATGGAGGGATTACCAAAAGCCAAAGAGGCTTATCGAGGGTAATCCCAAAGTAATACAAAGATATAGAAAGTAAATAATAACATATTAAAAAGAAAAAAGATGGGGGAAAGGGAAAGAATGAGGGAGAGTGAGGGAGGGAGAGTGAGGGAGGGAGGGAGGGAGGGAGAGAGTGAGGGAGGGAGGGAGGGAGGGAGAGAGAGAGAGGGAGGGAGAGAGAGAGAGAAAGAGAGAAAGAGAGAACTAGGAGCAAGATGAGAACTGAGGTTGATGTCATGTAGATAGAAGAAGGGAGGTTGAACATCTATAGCATGCTAATGTAAATTGTGTTAAACATCTTTTTGCAATTTATAAGACTTAAATTTTTGTTTGAATACTGATAATGAAGGACATGATTTAAGTTCACATGGAATGCTGTTCCAGCACTTCGTACCAATGAATATAATTCTAGTTCTTGAAAAGCTGAATTTTATCATGTTCTTTGTTTTTTTCATTACTGACCTTGTAATCATGGTTTGGTTGCCTGCCATCCCATCACGGTCATCCTCCACCCTCATTGGCTGGTGAGAGTTGACCTTGCCATCGTCATTCCCCTTCCATGTCTTCTTGTAGTCATCTCCCTTCTCAAAGTTACCCAATCTGCAGAGAAACAATGGCAGAAAAAAGAAGTCAAGGAATAAGATCTGGGGCCCGTTTCATAAAACTTGTTATCAGTAATAACTGCCACATTTCTAAGATAAATTTGCTCTCAGCCAATCAGATGCAAGAATTTCAATAGCTTATAACAGTTATTGCAACTTGTTATTGATATTAAACAAGTTTTATGAAATGGGGTCCAGGAGGGATAAATAAATATTGCCATATACAGTATATAATCATTTTTATACAGGTGTCGTTGTCGAGTGGTTTAAATACCCGACTGAAAAAACAAAGGTTATGGGTTTGATCCCTGGCAAGGCAAGACATTTTATCGACATTGCTTCTCTCCACCCAGGTTTTTTAATGGGTACCACGTACAAATGCATGTACTTCATTTCAGAAAACATGGGGGGGGGGGGGAACAAGCCTGTAAAGCTTAATGTGTAAAGATTAAATCTGACACCCCCATTTTTGTTGAAATATTAATCAAACTTAATATTAGAAAAGAAGAAAAAACATTTGCCAAATTCCTTGTGAATGAAGATAGGTAGGCAAAGAGGGAAACAGCCATCTTAAAAAAAAAAGGAGAAGTCTACCAAGCATACCTATATATGGAAAGTTTAACCCAAGACCTTTATGACAAAGAAATGATTATATTCATCAGTCCTAAGATATACCTTCGTCTTAGCAGCGGAAGCTTGAAGATTGATCGTTTACTGAACGATTTCATCTAAAAACTGACAAAGATGGTGGAAATGGTACCCAGAGGTTCCATGCCTCTATTCCTTTCGCAGCAAATGTGATGTTCATCATAACAAAACAAATATTTTTTTACACAAACGTTACTGTGAAAGTCTTAGAATTCACAAGTTGAATCTCAATTCCCAAACTAGAAACTAGGGGAAACAAATGACAATATGAATGGTAACTACTATAAAAGGTTATATGTCTCTGCAATCAATGTGATATTCATCATAATAAGTCAAATATTTGTACACAAATTTTACTTCTTAAATTCAGATGTTAAATCTTGATTTCAAAGTTAGAAACTGAAAAAAAAAAAGACAGAAGAAATGGTACAAAAAGGCTTGCATGTATCAATTATGATTACCGGTATAATGTTGTATTTTGATTTCAAAGGTAGAAGGTGCAAAAATATAGCAGAAATGGGACCAGATTGCCAAATGTTTTTGCACAAACATTACTACGGAACTCTCATAATCCCTATGCTGGATTTTGATTGTCTTTCTGCTGCCACGATAAAAAACACACTCAACACGCAACCAAAGCATTTTGATAGAATCCCATTATGTTCACCAGAAATGCGAATCATCGCAGTTATATCGCGTTTCGGTAAATATCTCGGCGGATTGAGTTACTCCGAGAATCGTAGCTTTGTTCCGCTTGCCCCCCAGGGGGCATGTGACTTGACTCTATGCGCTCCATAGAAGCGTCAATAGTTGCTTTTCCACTAATTCCAGGAACCTCGACGTGTCAATGTTTAAACTTGATCAGGTGAATCGCTTTCTGCATATGCTAAAAATGGTACTACCGCAGATAATATCTAGGAAAACACCTTCTTATTGCAACCTCAGAGATTAAATGTCGATCATGTAAGACTGTGAATGGCAGAACATATTTATCAACTGTGTCAGTTGATGTATTCTTTAGGTGAGGTTTTATTGCAATCTTCAGCAGATTAACATTTAACTTAAATGAAATTGTATTATCAAATAAAGGTACAAATAAAAGCAGAAATAGCAATTAATGTAAAGGTAAAAATAAATGTGGAAATAGGTGTTGGTCTGAACATTGTTACATTGTAACTGGTAAGGCGCTATATAAGAAACAGCTATTATTATTATTATTACTATCTTTTATCTTTTTATTTATCTTTATCACTGTAAAAGTGCATTTTTATTTTCTCCGATACAGTTTTGAATAACAAATGTAATATTCAAATACAATCATTTAGCTTTGATAATATGCATAAGCATTTATCACACTTCTGCACAGAAATACTGTGTGTGTGTATACACATACACATCCCGATATATATATATATATTGTACCATAATTGCATATCAGTTTTGTTTCATATCAATCTGAAACTAAAAACAAAAAGGGTTTTAAATTTTTGAAAACACGCTTGCATACCTCAAAAAGCAAAGTCAAGGAAAATCCACAAAGAATGGAGAGAAAAAAAAAACAAGAGAGATAAAAATGCATTTATGAATTAAATCACATATGTTGGATATATGTCCAAGCTGTAAAGGTTGTCCAGAGCTGCATACTTCTGGAAAGCAAGCACAGACTTTAAATACAAGATGAAAACAAAATTATTCATACCCCTTGGAAAATTCTAGTTTTTTGCATTTTTCCTAAAAATGAATGGTTAAATGAAGTTACTTGCACATCACTTGAATACATTTAGTTATCATCTGCAAATGAATGCCGTTTCCGGCTTCACCTCATTTGCATAACAATAGAAAAGGTGAGTTATCCAAACTGGGCGATGTTCAAAATTATTCATACCCTTGGTGATTTATTGACTTTGTCAATCAGTATGAATCCGATCCTTGTGATTAATGCTTGTAATTCACTTTATTATAATACACCGTCACAAGGCTTCCGGAGGGGTCTCTGCTGGGATATCAGGCCAGTACCTGTTCTCCAATGGCTCAATCTCCTTGAGGATGTGTCCACACATGCCTTCACCTGACCTTCAGGGAGTTCATTAGATTTCGTGTCCTACAGGTGATGCAGTTATCGACTTCATGATGACAGGACTATGATATTGAAATTTTCGGTCATTTATTCCATGCATTTTAATGAAAATTCTGTATCTACTTATTAAGCAAAGCACCATTCCTGAAGAGCCCTTCCCTTTTGCACTGCCTGTGGGAGGGTTCACCTTTATTCATTGGCCCCATTCTTAATCAGAGTGCTCAGGAAGGCCATGTTGGTGATATTAAAGTCATTTCATGACTCTAACGTCAGGTCACCATGAATAACAGTATGTAACCTTTGAGTACCATACACATCCCACATTGACTGTTACTGTATATCAATCTTCATATGGTATATTCTTTGTATCTTTGGTATGAAAGCTACAATCCTTGATATCAAAATGAATGTAAACCAAATTTATACCATATGCCCTCCATGTTATCAGCTGCAGTGCACAAAATGCTACCACTTTGACAGTGCACTGGAACATAAAGATCAGTATTTTAAGCTTCACTAGAGTACCCACTTGCAGGTGTCCATATCAAAAATGTGTCAATCAGTGTAACTGAATAAACTGATAAAATTGGCACCATCCAACCTTTAGACAACTACCATGGCCTCCCTAAACATTCTTAATAATAATGGAACAAAAGTATCAGGAAATACCTTCCCTTGACAGTGCAACAGTGAATGCCTCTAGGGAAGTCTCTCCAGGAAGAGTGCTTTGTTTCAACTTAGATACAGAATTGTCATTAAAATGTAAGGAATATTAACGAAAATATCAATATCATAGTCCTATCCTCATGACGTCTAAAACTACACCACCTGCAAACACAAAATCTGCTTTAAATCCATCGAATCCCCTGAAGACCAGGTGATGGCATGTGTGGACAACATCCTCAAGGAGATTGGGCCATTGGAGACCAGGTATTGGCCTGATATCTCAGTAGAGACCTCCAGAAGCATTGTGACAGTGTGAAGAAAGTGTTACGAGCATTAATCACAAGGACTGGATTCATACTGATTGACAAAGTCAATAGATCACCAAGGGTATGAATAATTTTGAACATCACCCAATTTGGATAATTCACCTTTTCTATTGTTATGCAAATGAGGTGAAACCAGAAACAGCATTCATTTGCAGATGATAACTAAATGTATTCATGTGATGTGCAATTAAATTCAGTTAACCATTCATTTTTAGGAAAAATGCAAAAAACTAGAATTTTCCAAGGGGTATGAATAATTTTGTTGTTAACTGTACAAGATGAAAACAGAGTATATTCTAACGTCTCAGGATCAAATACACTGAATATGCAACAGGAAAGTGAGGAAACTCTGTCTACATCATTGCTGTGATATCTTCCAATCCAAGATAGTGCATGCATATATTTTATTTCTATGTTACAACTGAACAGTGTTTAATCTTATCCCATTCCCTCCAGAACTTCTCTTCCTCAAAGTCAAAGCATTTAAAAGCATTTAGGAGATGAACCGAACCTTTTACAGTTTGCCAAACACAATAGCCACAATGGCAGAATATGATATCATTCTATCGATATTGTTCTGGCACAATTACACAAACAACTGAACAAAATGCATGCAAATTGTCCAACAAGTGCGCAGCTTGAATTTACATGGTTAATAAGGCGCCGCTGTCCCCCCTGCTCCTCCAACAAATGTCTATCCACGTAAACAAAGCAGTGACCGCAAGTACTCCGAAGATGGAGAATATGTGCATACATCACCAACCAGTAAACCATGTGTCCTTAAAAATGCCACTTGCCTTGGGGCATTTTAATTCAATATCCACCCCTATTGCTTACAGATGGAGTCAGGGAGTTATCCTTCAACGAGGAGAGAAACTCGGGATGTAGAACTTGACACTCCCAGAAGCTATGAAGGATATCCTTGATGGGCATGCATGTATAGGTTTGATTCCTCACAGCTTCTGTTTTATTTTTAATCTTTAAAGGCCAAGATTATATAATAATTGCAAATTTTATAGTAATGAGGAAGTACAGTATGTTTTGATGATCTTTTGGCTGTAAACAACTTCTAAAAATATTTGCTCATTTATTAATCAACTGGTTTAAGAGTTGACAAAGTTGTAACAACAGTATTTCTCGTTATCCATAACCTTTTATTTGCTCATTATTCCATTTATTAACGCCATGGTTGTTCAGGATTATTACAATCTTGCTATTATTCACCATCAAATATCAAACCTTGCAACATGAAAAGAAAAATTCTTGCTTTAAACAATACACACAAAACTGGTAATAAAAAACAAGGAAATAACAATTTAGTTCTGCAGATGTTCGTAAATAAGAAAATGCAAATAAATTGATCACTTGGAGCCAGTCAAATTTTCATTATCCAATAAGCCAGCTCATAATTAGTACATGGTACAGATGACCCTGGAATGACTGGTGCGCGCATCGAGGTGCGTACAAAATGACAGCGTATGAAGGTCAGTTGTACTCGGTACAAATGACCTTTATCTGCACATGCGCAAATTGTAATTACGAACTGGCTTATTCACTAAAATTCATATACTGCTTTAAATGAAAGATTTAAAATATGAATTCATGAAAAAACATAGTATTATATTACATACTCTTGCAGAATAAAGTGATTAAAATGGGTCACTTTCAGATGGCATTTGAGCTTTTATCATTTTTTTTAAATTTTAGATCATCAACTGCTATATGAATAGCAAGAATAAGATGCCATTTCTAAGAATACACTACTTCTAAAATCAAAGTAAAATTACAAAGACATGGAAGAAAACATGGAATGATTATACAATTGCTTGCTTCAGGTTTCAACAGAATTGTGTTAATGGTCAACTATAATGCACATTTCACTCCTAATTGATAATATGCTTTCTAACCCAAAATGTTGATTTGATTAAGAAATGGATAAAAAAAAAGCACAAATTGCCCTCCGCAAATATTTTTGTATAAAGTAGGTGATCGGAGTGGAGAGAAAACATAATGTCTCTGCCTGAATACAGTTATGCTGCTTTGGTGCATGTATGACAAATATGCTCTCTCTACACACAAGCATACACACGCACACACACGCACACACACACTCACACACACCCCAAAACAGTGTTCTTTTCCAGCACCGTAACTGCATAAAAGAAAAGCATAAACTCGTTTAACCCTGTCTATTTATAATCAGTGCTGTCTTGCCCGGAGACCCCGCGAGCCTTTTTTACGTAAACACGTCAGAAGTCTCTCTTGCCGATCTGTGAACTGTTCCTGGTAGATCACCTTATCTTTTCCTCTCTATCTTCTTTCATCCCCATCTCTTCTTCTCTTTTCTCCCTTCTTTTAATCTCTTCCTTTGTCACTGCCTGCTTTCACTGCCTCTTCTTCTTCTACTTCTCTTTTCTTTCATGTTTCTTCTTTTCTCTTCTTTCAAATCCCTATTCTTTCAATCATCTTCTTTCAATGCCTCTTCTTCTTCCCTCTTTCTTCTTTCACTGCCTTTTCTACTTCTTCTCTCTCTTCTTTTAATCTATATTCTTTCACTCATCCTCCCCCTTCTCCCTTTCTTCTTCTTCTTCTTCTTCTCTTCTCCTCTTTTCTCACTCTGGATGTGCCTGCCTCAATCTGTCTTCTTGAATACTGTCCAATCTCTGTAACTCTCATTTCCTTCTCTTCCCATCCTTCTTGCTCTCTCTCTTCTCTCTCACTTTTCTCCCTGTCTCACTTTTCTCTCTCTCTCACTTTTCTCTCTCTCTCTCACTTATCTCTCTCTCTCGCGCTATTGCTTTTACATCTTTCCCGCAGTCATTTCATTTCTGTTCGTGACTGAAGACCTTCGTGGAAACTCCCTAGCCTGCATCTTTCCACGAACCCCATGCCTCAATGCTACTTCTATTGATAATGTTTCCACTAATGCAACTGGATATGCAGGTCTGCATTTCCGCATAGAAAATATTCTTATTCTAACGTCACAATACATGAAGAACCTTCTAAAAGCACTATATACAGCGTCTTTAACATAGTACAGTTATGGTTAGTTTCTCTGAAACTCAACTCTTACCAAAGCATAACTTGCATTTTATGTCAACCAAAGTCACAAACAATACTTCATAGGTACATGTAATGCTCTTACAGTGTGTATATCTGTCTGTTTATTTCCCTTTTAAACCCATTGATGCTTGTGTCCTGGATATCTTGGGCTTGATATGCTCAGATTCTTCATTTGAATTACGGAATTCATTTATGTCAAACTGAAATGCCTGAAAAATGAATTTGAGTAACCAAATGATGAAACTGGCCGGGAACACCTACACGAATTGCATTTACCAAAATCACCAAATTCAATGGGTTGAATAATAGCTATCAATTTGTTCTTGCCTCTTGCTCTTCTTCCCTTCTCTCTTGATCTACTTCCCTCCTTTTCTTCCTCTCTCTCTCTCTTAACCTGTCTCCATCTTTCTCTCTCATTCCATATCCCAAATTTTCTCTGCTTTCATCTCCTCTCGATTTTGTTTTCTGCTATAACTTTAACTCACCCATAACATCTATCAAGGTCCACCTGCACGCATTCTTTCAATCCTCCAGGCTATTGGACTGTCCAACATGCTTACGTTTTAACTATCTACACGTACTTGTTCGATTCTGAAATTAATTCAGATATGGCTACGAGCAATCTAAGAAAAAGAGGATAGTTTACATGTCCAGCGTATACGCAGGGTTCTATATGTTACAAATGGCGAAGGCGTTAAAATAATTGATTAGAAATAAATGGAAGTAGTGTTGAATATGGACATTAATGACCTGTAAGGGAATATGGGGCAAATCAGTTTCATATCATGGACAATCGTAGGACTGCTCTGACGTCACAGAGCGGATTATGTCTGACTATTCAGAAACTCAATCAAAAATATTTCATGTGCTTAAATGTTTATATCACATGCTATGACATTTGCTTCCGAAATCAGATCGCAGACTGATCGTATAGTGTGCGGTGGGCTTTTGACAGCATTTTGACAGCATTTTGACAGCTAATTATACCAACATTTTGTTCTCCAATGATTTAACTAATTACACAAATGTAAATGTACAAACAAATTGGGTACCACAGATACGTGTACATATTCCTATGGCTTTTGACAACAGAGATTTGCATTAAATGGACAAGAGAAGTGCATATTCTTGTAACAAAATATAAATGAGTGAAAGAGTAAGTAGAATGATGGCAAATACATCTTCATTTTCAGTGTCTTCTGACTTTTCTGAAAGGGAGTTTGATTGAACAATGAAAAGGGAATTAAATGTATCCATTTGGAAACTTGATCGCCATTCTGGGAATTCCAATAACATTTTCAAAACGTGACAGTGAGTGTGCACTCCATCAAAATCTTTGACAAATGTCGGGCAGTTCACAGCAAAAATAGAGGCAGAAGGATAAGATATGATAACATATGAAGGCGTTAGAAAGAGGGAGAGAGAGAGAGAGATAGAGAGAAAGAAAGAAAGAGAGAGAGTGAAAGAAAGAGAGAGAGAGAAAGAAAGAGAGAGAGAGAGAAAGAAAGAAAGAAAAAGAAAGAGAGAGAAAGAAAGAGCGAGAAAGAAAAAGAAATAAAAAGAGAGAGAGAGAGCAAGAATTTTTAGTACTCAATTATTCTCTCTACAATACAAGTAAAGCAAAGAAATACAATTTTACTCCATCTGAAGAATGTCTTATTAAATATGTAACATAATCCCAAAGACATTTTGGAATGTGTAAACGCTACAATGACACATTATGTAACAGGATTTCCATAGGCATTACAAAAGAGTATTAAAATCATTCTTGATTCGATTTTTCGAAATGCTTTGTGATCATGTTGTAAAAATTTCATTTCAGGCTCGTAGTATGGTTTGAAATAGAGAGGTAAGAATAGCTGCGGTGAAAAATGCTGGGATTTTTTTCCCCTTTCAAACTGATAAAGCCTTCCTTGTTTGAATTATAATTTTTTAAAATTTCTACATGTACTAAGTGATAAATAAAAAAATATCAAAGAATGGTCAACACTACAAGTTTGTAAAATCAGCACTGATTTTCTTATTTACTATATAAATCTATATACCTACCTATTATGCCTGTAGTCTTGACTACGGGACCCCTTCGAGAATTTAACACACATGAGTCACAATATTGTGCGCACCCCCCGTAATCCTATTGTCCCCTTCGCCACTCACGCGCGTCAACACGCTACGGCCATCTTCCTCTTTTGCGAGCAATCCCAAGTAGAAACATGTTGCTTGCAAGGTGAGGGGAAGGAGGGAGGGTCATAGGTAGGTATATAGATTTATATAGTAAATAAGAAAATCAGTGCTGATTTTACAAATTTACTGCAATAAATCATATATACCTACCTATTATGCCAGACCAGCGCCAACTCAAAGACCGGGAGGCATGTTTCAAGCAGAAGGGAATAGGATTACAGCGAAGAAAACAAAGACACAGCGGCCTTCAAGGTGGCTGACGCAAACATAGCCTCACCTGCGGGAACATCCCTAAGGTAGCAAGAAATGAAGGAATTGGGCGAACGCCAATAAGCAGCCTTCAAAATATCAACAAGCGCCACACCTTGAAACAGAGCCCAAGAAGTGCTGACACTACGAGTATCATGAGCACGAGGCTTACTGTCGGATAAAAGAGCCTCTGTGCCAGCGGCCCTAATAGCTTCAACGATCCACCTAGAGATGGAATCAAGAGAGGCAGGAGAAAAAGGCTCTCTAGTGATCAGGAACAACTGATCATCCTTACGATAAGACTTAGTCAATATACCATTTGAGAGCCCTTACAGGACACCAAACTTTGTCCTCACGCACCGAAGAAAAGTCAGAAAGCGGACAATGAAAATCTCAACAGGGCCAGAGGCAGCTGTCTGATTCTTGGCAATAAAAGAAGCCCTAGGAATCAATCTAACGCCTTTTCTCTCCCAGCGAACATGACCAGGAGTAAGACAGAGAGCATGAAGAGTACTGCGCCTCTGCACAGAGGCAATAGCTACCAAAAAGAGCGTCTTAACCGTAAGATGATGAAGCGAAGCTTCACCTAACGGTTCGAAAGGAGGTTTCGCCAAGGCCTCCAGGACCTTAGGCAGACTCCAAGACAGCACTAACTTAGAAAAAGGTCGTTTCAGAAAGAACGAACGAATCAAACCACTTAGTAGCGGGGAATTGGAAATCCCCGAACCATCTGAGAAACCCGAATGAATGGCCCCGATCGCCGAACGGTAGCCTCGGATAGTAGAGATAGATCTCCCTTTGCCAAATAACGAGATTAAGAAATCCGCAATTGAACCAATAGGAGCCTTAGAAGGGGTTTGATTTCTCTCTTTGCACCAAAGGAAAAAGGCCGAGAGACGGGAATTGTAAATTTCCCTAGTAGAAACCCTACGACTGGACATTAAAAAGTCCGCGGCTCTATCAGAGAGACCCGACTGTCTTGCAGATTCCCTGACAGGGGCCAAGCAGTCAAATGAAGAGACTCCGGACTGTGGTGAAGAATCCCCGATAGGGGCTGCAACACCAGATCCGCCCTTAACGGGAGAACGAACGGTTGAGCCCTTAGGAGGCTCGTAAGTTCTGGAAACCAATTCCTCCGGGGCCAAAAGGGAGCTATTACAAGCACCCTCGCCCGATCTTCCCTGATTTTCCGCAAGACACGCGGAATCAGTTGGAAGGGAGGAAAGGCGAATCCCTGAAGGTTCTCCCAGCTGAGGGAGAAAGCATCGAGAGCCCATGCTCCCTGATCGCGAACACGGGAGCAATACTTCGGCAGCTGGTGATTTAGCACCGACGCAAATAGATCCACTTCCAGTGGACCTAGGCGACTGCGAATGCGGCAAAAGACCTCCGGATGGAGCGTCCATTCCGATGGAAGATACCTGCCCCGAGACAGAAAATCCGCAAAGAGGTTTTCCCGACCGGGGATGAAAGAGGCCACGGGTGTGATTGCCATGCGACGACACCACCTCCACAGCTGAGCTGCTAGGGCATTCAGGGCAACCGAACGAGTGCCTCCCTGCCGATTGATATATGCCGCCACAGTAACATTGTCCGTGAGAATCAGAACCGAACGACTGAGAAGTCGACTTCTGAAATGGAGCAAGGTCAACAGAACCGCCATAAACTCCAGGACATTGATATGAGGAAGAGTCCCAAGATGAGACCAATCCCCCGCAACCGTGCTGCCGTTGCAGTGTCCTCCCCACCCCAACCGAGAGGCGTCCGTCGAAACCGATATCGACGGGAGAGGGGCAGTGAAGGACCTGCCTTGCGCGAGAAACACCTCGCTCGTCCAACAAGAGAGAAGAGACTTGATCCTTACTGGTACTGGAATCCAGACCAAAAGAGAGTCTTTTCCCGGCTTGAAGAACCTGAGGAGATGTCTCTGAAAGGGTCTCATGAGGAGCCGGCAGTCCTCTAGAACATCGACTAGACTGGCTAGATAACCTAGAAACTGAAGCCACTGTCTGGTCGTGACTCTTCTGGCCAGCAAGAGCTTGCGAGCCGCAGAGACAATGGTGAGAATCCTGTCTCGACTGGGCCGAGCCAACTGATTCCGTATGTCTAACACCGCCCCCAGAAAAACTGGGCTGCGAGTGGGAACTAACTCTGACTTTTCCCAATTTATTAGGAAACCTAAGTCTTGAGTAAGAGAGACGAGCAAACGAGTCTCGTCCAACAAACGATCGCGCGACTCCGCAAGGAGAAGCCAATCGTCCAGGTAGCAAAAATAGCCGAAGGCCGAGTCGCCTCAGAGAGGCTGCCAGCACGGCTACAACCTGAGTAAGAACCCGAGGGACTGGGCGCAGCCCGAAGGGAAGAGTGCGAAAGCGATAAGTCTCTGAGAGGAAGGAAAAACCCCAGAAGATCGCGCGAAGCACGATGAATGGGAAAGTGGACATACACATCTTCGAAAACTATCAAGACCGCGTAGTCCTTCCTCTGGATCAACAGGAGAATGGAGGCAAGAGTCTCCATCCGAAAATGTACTGAAGTTTTCCCGAGCGCTTGGGAATAACAAAAGTCGGAGAAAGGGAAAAAGACAGCCAGTCTCTTACCCTTTCTATAGCCCACTTATTCAACAGAGATTCAATCTCTGATGAGGCACGAGAACGAGCTAGGGCCTGTGAGGTGACCGAGTTCCTATAGCCCCTCCGGGGAGCGGAGCGGACAGATCTATGAAGAATCCGTCTCGTCCGTCAAAGAGAACAAAAGCTTCCCCGGAGATGGCCTCCCAAGCGGGGAGAAAGGAACGAAGACAGCCACCAACCAAGACGCGGACAGAGGCTCGCATCGACTTAGGATGAGCATGTAAACAAGACAGAGACCTGTTATCGCGCATCGCCAAAAGCAAAGGACCCGAGACGGAACATCCGAGAGAAGCAGTGCGATGTCCGACTCCTTAACCCAAAGGGCCGTAAGAACCAAGACTCTGCGACGGTACATGACCGAGGCAGCTGCAGTGGAAAACTATGACCACTGCAAACCAAACATGACGCTTAAAAGAAGCGCCGCTTCAATGCGTCCATAATCCAGCTTGAAATCCTCCGCAAGAGAAATACCCTCGGAGGAATCCCGCTGCCTGAACCCAAGCAAAGTCGAACCCTGCGCGCGGGCTGACTGAAAGTCGGAAAGTTTAGAACAAAGCAATCGCTTCTACCCCACAAAGGGAGAGCGACTAAGGCTCTGCCTGCCCCAGCGATTCGGAAACCGAAGCTTGAGAGGCCGCTTCCAAAACTGGTTCCGCCTGAAATGATCAAGACAAAGGATCACGAACAAAGGCCGAAACAGTCGGATTCACGCATGAACCGCCATAAGCCTCCTCACCCGACGGAGCCCCGAGGCTGCGAGAATAGGAGGCGCATGTGATCCCATCACAGACAAAGAAGAATAAACCATAAAAGGCTAATTAGTCTCGATGTCCGACCCAAAAGAGGGACAAAAGCAGGGGATGTGATGCCTGGTACAAGGGACCAACCCTGAGTCTGGGCAAAGCCCATCTCACACCGAACATCTCAGCTTGAGAGACCGGAGGGTTAGCTAAACCCAATGGGCAAGAGGCAGGCAAAGCCTTGCCTCTTTTAGCCCCTTCCCTAGGCTTCTGATTGGCCCAAAAAGAGCCTAAGACGAAACCCGCTTTTCAGAGCGTTTATTCGGTTTCGTTCGGATCCCCGAAGCCCTTCGGGAACACGAACCGAACCCTCCGCTGAGGGACGCTCACCTCCCTTTATGGGAGAAGTGCGCTGAGGGTATTGAACCCAAAGACGCGCACCAATTACCCATATCTGCTGAGCAAGAAGATGCAACAGCCATGGGCCGGGCGCCAAGGCTTGAGTCAGCTTGAGAGGAGCTAGCTGGGTTAGCCAGGCCAGACGGGCAAGAGGCCGGCAAAGCCTTGCCACTTTTTGCCTTCTTCTTGGCCTTTTTCTTGGCTGGCTCGACAAGAGTCGTAGCCGAAACCCTTTTCTTAGAACGCTTAATCGGATTCGTTCGGATCTCCGAAGCCGCTTCGGAAACACGAACCGATCCCTCCGCGGAGGGACGTTCACTTCCCATAAAGGGATTGGAGCGCTCATGGCGTAAGCCTAGAGAATCGCCCAAATCACCCATATTGGCTAAGCAAGAAGATGCAGTAGCCATGGGTTGGGAGCTAAAAGCTCCCAGTGCGTGGGCAGACCGAGATGACTCGGTATGTGCCCGATGACTACTAAAGGCGTGTGAACCCGCTATTGGACCGCTAGAAAGCGGCAATAGGGGAGCACTAGTAGTCACGCACTCAGGTGAAAACACCTGTTGCTCCGAAGAGCGTCCATAATTGTTAGCTCGAGCATTCCCATTAGCTGGCAATGTAGACAGCCCAGGAAGTACTCGTTCCCCCATATGGCGTTTGCCGGGGGCTAGGGTTTGAGAACCCAGACCAACATGGACTAAGCCCGTGGGTTGCCCTGCAGTAGTGGGGCGCGTCTCCCCTAACGGATCAGAGCGAGTGAACGCTACCGTACGGGAAACAACCGCCTCCCCCCTCTGGTCTCAGCGACCGGGGGATTGGAATCGTTAGATATCCAAACCACTAGAATCTGACGCCACCCACCCCGAAACCACGGGCTTCGGAGTTGACAATCCCGACTCAGTTAACGCCACCCGTCCCGAAGCCGCAAGCTACGAGACTGGCAAACTCTGCAAGGAAACACCACTAGGCAACTTACCCTTAGCCCTCCTCCCTCCCCCATGTACCGAAGTACTCGGGAGAGTTCTGGAAGGCCGAGTCGTCTTGCTAGACGACTCTTCGGAAGAAGCAGGCCTCCTTGACCTAGCTGCTTCTTCTTCCGAGTCCATACCACTGCAATAAAACAGACAATAAAGTATACTTTTCAAAATAAGAAATACTTCAACTGAATGCAGTAAAATAAGGGTAAATTTTATTTGGGAGATACGCACAAAAGAATTTTCACAGCCAAAAAAACGTAAGAACAAACACCGAACCCAAAGGCTCGGTGACAAACGGAAACACCCGCAAACACACAGAAATATCTACGTGGGGCTGACCGTGAAAGAGAAAAATAAATGCCAAGAAAGGGAAACAAAAATCCCTTGCAATCGGCAAGAGTGACTACTAAAACACAAAGTACTATAATCTAAGCGAATATAGGTACCTAAAAGTGCTTTAAATGTGCGAAAAAGCGCACCTAAAAGATACTATACGACCTGATTTCAGGAGCGCTGTGACTATACGTCCTATCTCGTCGGGGGCGAGCAAGAAAGAGGAAGATGGCCGTAGCGTGTTGACGCGCGTGAGTGGCGAAGGGGACAATAGGATTACGGGGGGGTGCGCACAATATTGTGACTCATGTGTGTTAAATTCTCGAAGGGGTCCCGTAGTCAAGACTACAGGCATAATAGGTACGTATATATGATTTATTGCAGTAAATTGTAATATTTCTATACATGATTTTAAATACTGACCAAGTACGAATGCAGTATCAGTTAAAACTTTGTTTCTTCATCTAGTGCTTTGACAAATAAGCAAAAGAGAGTGAGAGGGAGAGAGAGAGTGAGAGGGAGAGAGAGAGAGTGAGAGGGAGAGGGAGAGAGAGAGCGAGAGCGAGAGAGAGAGAAATGTATACATGAGACTCATAATTGAATCATGTATCCACAGAGCTCCAAATACAATTATGATTATTTCAATGTGCTGAATAAACTAATACAGTAACTAATATAGTTATCTTTGGATATAAATTCGTATTAGCAATCAAGCCGGCTCTTGCCCCTCCACCTACTGCACAGAAAGGAATCTAAAAGAGAAACATCTTTCACTTCTAATGCTCAGAGTACAGAATGCCAATACTACCCATATTCATAAACAAAATTCAATCAAAATGCAAATGAGAGTGGGGAAAACTGCCTCCACGTATTCATATGTCAGGTAGCAAGGGGGGGGGGGGGGGGTGTCTGGATGGGTAGTAGCTTTTCGCTCTATCCGTTTCCCTTGATCATAAAGCCAATATCAAGCCAATTTAGGCTAAGAGCACAATATGTCACTATAGCTTTATCACATCGCACAGCGATGAACAACAGTACAAGATGGGTGTCCCTCTTTACATTTATCTGCAGGAGAAGAAGAGGACAATAATGTGGGTGCACAAATCTGCGGCTTTGGCGAGGCAATATGACAGCCTGAACTCTTCATTGAATCAGAGAGTTTGTGTAGAGGCGCGGCCTTGTCTGCTAAAGTGCATCGGAGGTTAAGATCATGTCAGTGTCTCTTCCTCCACCCTGAACTCTGGACAGGCCTACCGCCGTTAGCTCAAGTTTTAAAAATTGTCCCCTGATTTGATCACAACTATATAGCTCAAGCTAATCTGCAGTGAAAAGGCAAATAGCATGGTATTTCACCCTTGAGCTCTGGATATTAGCTTGAAATATTACCCCAAGCAAAGTTGAATTAGCGGGCTATAATGTCGTGGTGAAGACGTATTCAAGACTATGGCATGCTCAGAAGCTTGAGCCAATTCTTGTGTGAAAGGAGACCTGCTCAAGTCATGGTAATGGAGACAAGTAACTTTCAACACGATCACATAGACTTTCGAGAAATCAACTCTGGACAATTTTGATAGCCTTGCCTATCCCCTTTTGAAATGTGCCTACATTAAACATACATGTACTACATAAAGTGAACATGATTTTTATAGGCAATATAATAGGGTACTGAAATTGTTGAATTCTTTAAAAAGTCTTAGAGACTGTGTCCTTTTTTCTTGAGAAGCGCTGATCAGTCTACATTTCTGGCATGAGCTTGCACAGGCTAATGGAAACACACCCAATGTGACTGATGCAGATAAGGGGGAGGATGTTTTGCAAAATGAGACAAGGATGTTATGTTTGGGGGCTTTTCATTTGATGAGCTTGACTGGGTCTTCTTTGTAACAATCTCTCTTCCAATGTCAATGTCTAGATCAGTTTGTCTCCATCTTACCTTCAAAATATGAGAGAACACAGTTATGCTATTGCTCGATATAAAGTTGTTTGTTTCCATTTATAAAATCTGACTTTGGCTTTCTGATCATTCAGTGGGTTTACTTGGATGAGTGCAAGACAAGAAGTTTCTGCGTGTCTCTATTCCACAATATTCTTCCTCATTATTGAGTTAATGTACATGTAGTGTCTGTGCTTGATAGGATAATTGGAAATACCTTTTAAAAAAGGGGGATAAGGGGAGGAGAGGCTGGCTGAGCTTGTGTAAGATATTTGACCCCTGCCATGCCGTGGCTGGCAGATCCCACTCAAGACTTTCAGCATTGATCAATGCGTTTGGACGATGAATGGCTACATTTTCTTCCTGAAACAGACACTCTCCTATTTTTTCGAGTGCCCAATAATCCTGTACTATTGATGGCGCTGGTCTACTTCGGTACCATCAAGTGTGAAACAAACTGGGTTAAGTTTAGCTTGTAAATATTTGTAGGGCTAAGCCCCCCCCCCCCCTCCTAAGCCCTACCAATCATATGAGGTTAAGTATTAACATATTTGAGTGAGAAAAGGATAACAGCTCAAATCCCATAGAGCATTCCTCATCAAGTGTGTCAAGCCATTAGGCGTACCCTAAAGACTTGTTCATACATGATGCGGGAATTATTTTTTTTTTCAATACGTGTCATTGAGTGGGAAGCAGGGGTGGAAAAAAAAGGTAATAATAATGATAATAGTGGGTTCTTGTATATTGCCACTCCAGGCACTCCAGTATTATTACGCCGTCTTTCCCGGCTGCCATTACAGCGTTTAAGCATCTTAAGGAATTAATATACCTCACCTGGGTCGAGTGTGGCAAATGTAGATTGTCTCTCCAAAGGACACTAGTGCTGCACCAGGGATTCAAACCCCGTACCTTGTGGTTCACATTCCTAAGACTCATCCACTAGACCACAACAACTCAAGCAGCTAAGTGCAACAAAGGTCCTATGCATAATCACTTTTCTCTGGGTAAAGAGATCCAAAGTATGAAGCATGTTACACTTATTTTTGCCTCAGCGATTTCCTGTAGTGAATAAGAACGAGGCTTAGATGGTTTTTAAAAAAAAGAACTTACTTCTTCCACGGGCAGACACAGATTCCACAGCATTTCTCCAGACCAGTGAGATTCTTCTCTGCTTCTCTCATGTCTGTGTTAATCTGATCCATACCCTCTTCAATCCGATCAAGTTGCTCTATTAGAGGTTGGAAAGAATGGTAGAGAGAGAGGGTTAAACATTTATCCAGTCCACAAAGATGAGATCAGCTGGTCCTGATGCAATAGCTGTACTTTCACTGCCACTAATCTTCCATTATTACCGGTACTATTATTCTAGGGGGGGGGGCAAAAATTAGCTTCAATTTATCTTTCTCTGGGATAAAAATAGACTTCACCTAGACAGAAATCTGATACCATGGATGGCATTTTGAGTTTACTAATACACAGAGGAAGGATAATTTCCTAGAAAATGAATAAACACAGGCCATCCTGATACAGACAGGTACAGCATGTACAACCTGTAAGACATGAAATGCTAATACTAAGGCAGACATTGGTTGTAATATCAAGTTGGTTGTCCCACATTTCATTTTGTGAGTAATGATCAGGGTTTCATGCTTCTTTGATGAAATTTGGAGGAAATTAATTTATTCCCAAAACTAAAAATTATAGCATGTTGCTAATTTCTAAAGTGCACTATGTAACATGCATACTTGCTGCTGAGCATAAGGAATTCTAATCTTATCTAACACTAGGACAATAGCATACGCTATCAAACCTTCAACATTTAAAGTTTCTTTTCAATTCTCAAAATTGGAGAATCCAATTAGCAGCTACAGAGGAACTACTGAATCAAATAACCAGCTCTACAGTAATGCAAAATAATTTGGTTTAACATACACACACATAACAGGTTACTTAAGAACTACAGATATAACTCCTTCCGAGCCCTGGGTGGCAAATCCTGCCAAATAATATTAAAGGCTTGCTATATGTTTGAAGGAAAATAGCTATTTGTTTTGTCCTGACTGTGAAGACATTTAAGGCACCTTAAATCATATAAGGAAAGATTAAGATCTAAAATTTTCTGTTTCATATAGGAGATTTGTTCGCTATCCTAGTGACACAGAAAGGGGTTGATTTCCAAATATGTAAAAAAGATATCATGGAGAAACATAATTTATATACTAATTTTTAAACATTTTTCTTCCATTAATTTGCTCTTACTACAATATATAAATTAATCATATATAAACATTAAAGCATTGCATCAAAAGTATACATCATTTCATCATGCCAGGCAGACATGCAGAATGAAATGAGAATGAATTTAATAATGGAATGCAGTGAACTATTCTATATCTACAACTCAAATGTTCATGCTCTTTATTTTGCTTGCAATGATTGAACATGTTTCTGTAGTGAGTTTTGTTGTCAATTATTTTTACATTGTTAACTGCACAATTGTTATTTTGAAAATGAAAATGAAATGAAATAAAATTCGAAATCTAATCTAAATCATGCACTATTTTATATCTATGACTATATGAACTATTATTTTTTTGATGAAAAAAATGGTGAAGTATCAGAAATCAATGAAAACACAAAAAGAAAATTAAACAATCTGAACTTGAAATATATGTAATCTTTCATAATATAAAAAAGTGTTATTGGAAAATCAGGTATGAGATGATACAAAGAAGGAATTGACAGGATGGCAGCAGACACATGCATTAATTTTGTAGGTTAATAGTATTAACTGGGTGCAGGCATACTCTTAATAAAACAGTAAATTCTGTCTGAAAAAATAGTCAAATTAGCAGATTTCCTCAATCAAAATATGAACTCAAACACACAATCTTATAACAAATATGTACAAAAGTAGAAAATGGGAGAAAAAAATGAATAAAACCAAGTAGAAAGCTTGTCATCTCTACATTGAATAGCATTTATTTTCCCTTAAGTCTGTACGTAATATAGATGGTTACTATTTAAAGCTCAACAGTGAAGTTATTACACCTCCAATCTTAATTTGATCCTATTTTCTCCTGCTGATGCTGCCATAGGATAGCAGTTTTCAAGGGCCTCTTATATGGAGCTAACCGGTTGAGGGGACTCTTATATTAAACTATAAAAGCACCCCGAAAAAGAACAAGTGTTATGTATTTTGTATTGTCATTTAGAATGATTTGTTAAACTGCAGGGTGCCTTTGGAAAGCAGTTTTGCATAACTGAAGAAGGTCAACCCTGCAGTATAAAATAAAAGAAGACAAATAAATAAATGAATAAATACGACACAAGCTCCAGGGACAATTGGTCTGCAGACATTTTCCTACTCTAATCAAATTCCTTAGTAAAACCCTCAACCAAACACTACATCTACCACTAACCCTAAACCTAACCTAAAAACTAGTTGCAACCCTAACCCTAACTCTGTATCCTTGATGAAATAAAACCCTGAGCAAATGTCAGATCAACATATCACAGATATTATTTTATTCTCCGATGGTTTGGGCAAATCGAATGTTTAAAGCTCTGTAACAATATGGCTCTCAATGGGATACCAGAGAATATTCCACGAGTTAGGGCCAATATTGCACGAATCGAAGATGAGTGCAATATTGGCCCTAACGAGTGGAATATTTCTGGTATTCCATGAAATAAAGCCATCCAATATAATCATTATTATCTTTACCCTACAGGAAAATGATTTAAACTTAATAAAAATCATTTTAACCAACCACATTCAGTTAACAGAGCCCCTCATCATAGTTCATTGTGATCACACAAGTTTAACTTAACTTCTTTATGACGTCATGTGCGTATGTGTGTATGCGTTGCATTATTTGCGCGCACGCCAAGAGACCAGACAAAATACGGCATAATATTGCACGGCAAGTTTAGCACTGAAGCCTATGGGGAATTCAGCGTTCCGCGCAAATCAAGCGGACAAAAATATGCGTTTTTAATGCGCCGCTAAAATGCCTTATATAGGTAATTATGACTGATAGTACACCTATAACGAGGAAAACTATTCCCTATCAATGGATAACTAAACTACAGGTGTGTGCCCCTCCCCTTCATACCTAGATTATCTAAAACACTAATTTATTGCATAGAATTTCTGAATACTATCAGCAGGCATACCTTCACACTAACTTTATTTTTCACAGGAGGATCGGAAATTAAATTTTAAGAGTCTATATCAACATTTTATTTTGATTTTATTTTGGAAAACAAGCTGCTGAAAACTGCTTATCCAATAAATAAAATTTTTATTTTGTTAACATTTTGTTAACATTTTTTTATTTAAAATTTTTTTTGAGGGGGGGGGGGGCAGAGTTAGAATTTAAGAGCCCCTGTATATTGGGTGCCTGTTAGAGTAAAGTCTTGTATAAGTAGGAGTGTAATACAACATGAAATCAAGTATTTCTCTGCTTCTTTTGTTTTACATGTACTTGATGTAAAACCGAATACAGGCTTACCTTTAATTCATACTGGAAAGCCCTTCACAAAGGAAAAACCCTTCAAAAAAGATGTCTAATACTTGTATCTGCTATGGCCTACTTATGGCCCCCTTACATTTCTGCACAATGAGGTGAACAAATTATAAATGTTAGCATCCCATAATTGCTCATCAAAGTTTGTATCCAGCCTCTTTAAGCTTATATAAGTTACTTGATATTCTGAATACAGGATGGTCAACCACAAGCACCATCTCAATAAAGGGAAAGGATTATATTTTATTATTGAAGCCGAAATTCTAAAACTTCAATAAATCACAGAATTGGAACCTAAGTACTTTTACATTAAAACTGTCTGTCTATGCAGAATTTCAAGACTTGCAGATGATTCATGTGGCTTCAGATAATGTTTGTTGTTACGCAGGCTTACTTAGGATTAATTAGAATAAAAAACATTCCATTTTCATATTTATCTTTTATATAATGTGACATTTAAAATGATCTGTTGTTGACATTGGGTGCACACTAAGAAATAAAATTTTGAAATAGGAATAACGGGGAAATTTATTGATGCACTATCATTTATATAGCAGTGGAGTTTAGCTGTGCAGGATAATATGATTATACAATAAGATCCTGAATAGCTTATTTTGATAACTTGAGTGACATTATCTAATCAGTGTAAAATAGCATATTAGCTTTAGTGATATTTATAAACTATTATTTACATGTATACAAGGACATTTCCTTTCTGGCTGCAACCCACTTTTGCAATATAATTATGCAAATATTTTAATCCCTGTTTACTTGTGTTTCTATTGTCCTTTTAAAAACTTTTAATGCACTATGAATGTAATGTCGTTGTGGTTTTTCAGATTGCTTGTACTTTTTATTGCAAAGTAATACATTTGAATCGAATTGAATGTATACGAAGAGTTTGGCATGAGGCTTATATTGCACTTTTTAAAATTTGTTGAAACCCTAAATATTTGATTTTAAAAATCATTATTATTATCATCCTCACCATTAAGGTTAACACATATAACCAGAAAAATGATCATCAGCTATCAAACAAACTGTACTGATAAATAATGTATTTATTAAGAACACATCTATTTCTCAATGTGGCATTGCAAATGATGGGAGCCTTCTAGCATGAATTCAGAGTAATGTTTGTCAGAAATATTATCCCACTTCAATGAGACCCTGTTTCTTTCGAATGACAGCCTGTCCTTACAGCCATGTTAGGTTATGCCTTCGAGCCTGAAATGCATAATCATCCATTCATCACTTTCCAGGGGTGTTGCATTTCCTATTACACTACACATATGGAGGAAAAGGGAAGTCACTACTATGGGAATACTGTTTACAGTAAGAAAGCTTCATGGAAGTTTTGTCAGACTTTTCCTAAGAAGAGATAACATTCTCAGTTTCTGTCACCATTTCTTGTATTTTGCCAAGAAAATGTGTAAAGTTTAAGAAGAACTATCAAATATAGCCT
This sequence comes from Heliocidaris erythrogramma, assembly GCA_025617745.1. Classification (NCBI taxonomy): domain Eukaryota; kingdom Metazoa; phylum Echinodermata; class Echinoidea; order Camarodonta; family Echinometridae; genus Heliocidaris; species Heliocidaris erythrogramma. The sequence goes on along the minus strand of CM046855.1, from coordinate 46,814,621 downwards.
GAAATGCATAATCATCTATTCACCACTTCTATTTCCAGTGTTGCATTTCCCACTACGCTACACAGACGGAGGAAAAAGGAAGTCACTGCATTGTCTATCCAGTGTGAAGAATCTTCAGGGAAGTTTGGTCTGACTTTAAAAAGAGAACTTACATTCTTGTCTTCTTTTCTTGTATTTTCAAAGAAAATTGGTGAAATTCATGAAAGGACTTCCAAATAATCATCCATTCATTCACTTTCATAGACTTGCATTGCCTATTATGCTACACATACAGAGGAACAACAAGTCACTGTAATGGATATCCATTGTGGATCTTCAGGGAAGTTATGTCCCACTGTTTAAAAAGGAGATAACTTTAAGTTTCTATTAACTTTTCTTGTATTTCCAGATGAAAATTGGTAGGGTTCAACCAGTGGCGTAGATACGAACACGCTTTCTATTGTTAGTGGGGGTGGGGGGGGGGGGATGATGAATAGATCATCCCCCTCACTAACAATGGATAATTATGCGTGTCTATGCCTGTGGGTTCAACAAAGGATGTGACAACGGTGTATATGATAAAAGGTGTTTGGTATGAAGAAATCTTCAGAATGCATATACACATGGTGCAGCTGAAGACAGGTTATCATAATTACCATCATTTTCCTTATCCTTATCATGATTATTATCATCATTATAGTTATTATTATCATAATTATCATTATCACAATCATAATTATCACTACTTCTAATGTCATTATCAAATATTGCCATTCTTATTATAATTGTTATTATTGTCAACATCATTGATATTGTTATCATCATTCATTATATCATTATTATTAATAGTATCATTATTATCACAATCAATATCCTTACCATTATCATTACCATCACTGTCGTTGTTGTTATTGCGTTATCATGTTTATTGTCATATATTGTCATTTTTTTCCTTCAGAATTCAAACAGCCATATAAATTGTTTTCAAATAGATAAATGATCATTGGCCTAACAATCGCATACACCAGGTACTTTTTTAAACTGTCCTTGTAAAACTTTATAAAGACTATATACCCGGAATCTATTATCGTATTCTTCTTTCGCTTTCAACAGGTAAATAATACAATTCCCCAAATTCCTATCCTATTTGTAAACAGCATAGAATATTTGAAGCAATCATTCTTTCTTTTTAAACCTTCCCCATGGTATAATCGGATAAACTGTCTTTTACACGCTCCCTCGTCTCCCCCTAATAATTTCTGTGTAATTCCATGAGGAGCTGTGAGCGTATCTTGATTCAAGGATGCACTTGTTTTTGGATGAATGGGACTTGGAGAGATGGTATCGTAAAGGACGGGGGATAGCATGTGCGCATACATGAAGCATCTGACAGCATAACCTTGAAATCGATAATCCCAATCGCACCCCTAATACGCACATATTCATTGCCCATGACAGAGAAATTTCAAGTGGAAAAATTATTACAGAGAGTGGTTAAACTAGTGAGAGAGTGGATTTCTTGACACAATATAGCAAAGGAAAAGTGTTTGTTGGTTTGCAGTCCTGAAAAGGACTATCTCCTTTTCTAATCTTCCTATAACATAATAATAATTAATGTCTACACATCAAAAGTCTATGCTCCATTATCAATCTTACCAGGAGAAATGTGACATATAGTTAGTACTCTGAAATAGGTATTTTTAAGTTTTGTATTTTGTTACAAAAAATACCCACACACATTAAATTTCCATAATTTGTTTTTACTATGGATTGAGTTATATCAAGGTATACGTTCAATGGCATATCCTGAAGAATTAATTTAAAGAAAATAGTATCATGTGACAAACCTGTACAAGTTTACAACAAAAGGGAAATAAGGCAAACATTTAAAAATATACTACAGAACTACATATAGAACAATTGGTTATATAGATGGGGTTTATAGATTGAGTTATATGTTAAAGAGTACATAGATCTCAACTATATACAACACGAACATCCCATTACAAAATGGATGGATTGGATTACAAAGTAACTAAGTTACTAATTACTAAGTAACCAAGTTCCTGAGTAACTAAGTATAGGACTGTTTTATACATATATCAAAGCACTATACAGAGTGAAACTGGTCATATCCAGTGTGTTATATGATTTAAACAGTGTACAGGGGAGCATTTCATCAAGTGTTTTGTCAGTGATTTTTACCGACAACTGTTATAAGCTACTGAAATCCTTGCATCTGATTGGCTGAGAGCAAATTAGTCGGTAAAAATCACTGACAAGACACTTGATGAAACGCCCCCCTGATCTCATAGTGGGCACCATATACAACAAAAATATCAAGTGAAACTAACCAACTAGATATAATAGTTGATTAAACATTGAGGGTTTATATCAACACTAGGAGACTACACATATCTAAATGGGTCGTATATTAAAATGATTCCTGTGTTTAAGAATGCGTCTATCTTTAGAGGATAAACAATAAAATGATTACATCAGGAGATAATGACAAACTAGTATGCAAGTGGAATAATGAGTAAGGAAGGATTTACGTATATATTTATTGTCTACATAGAGCATACATGGATATTATGTTACAAACAATACAATGTATTAACTATTCAACAATAAATACACATTAACATGCCCCCAAAAATAAAATAAAAATCACTATATTGTTCTGAATTGAATGAGGAATAAACATGAATAAGTTGATGGGGCAATGTATGCTGCTAGCAAAGTTCATTTAAAAACGAAATTAACTACATGTCATTGGAAGTAAAACAAAAAATAAAAAAAAACAAACAAACAAAGGGAAAAGGTGTTGATGTATGGATTAACTTTTGGTTAAAATAATGATCAAGTCTTTTTTCCTTTCTTTTTCAAATATAAGCAAATGAGAATAAATACAACAAATTTGATATGGGAGTTTAGAATGCAACTTAAGGATCTCTATGCACATAAATTAAAACAAACTATTACAGGTAGCCATTCTGGAGAACTGAACAATGTAGGCTAGTCTGACTTTAAAAATCTAACAAAAAGAAATAGATCTAGAGACTACACATGCATATTTATTTTTGCTTGCTCTTATCCTGTGTACATGTATATCGCTTTTGTTATGTTGTCCTCGACTCCATCCATTTAATTTGTCTCATTAGTCAAAAATCAGTTTCTTACATGCAGGATATTCCAATTACATGAGCTTTAATAGGCTTCTTATCAAAAGGGCCATCGGTGAGTTTGCTGGAATCATTCAAATTTGGTTGGTAATTGGTTACATCTATAAAGAGAATAGGTTGAGTTTTCATCGAGGTGAAAAATAATTTGTAAGCTTTCTCATTATTTAATGTCATTATCGAAGAGGATCAAGCGAGAAATATGCCCTGAAAAGGATTGCACTTCAAACCCCCACATTATCGTGATATGACGAGAGATAATGTAGCTAAAAGCTTGGGAGCAAACTTCCAAGCTACATGTGTGTGTAGTCCCATATACTTGTTTCTACGTGCAGTGACTTTCAGGAAGATTGAGTCAATTCATTATCAGTTCGATGATTCCAAAACTCCATTTCTTATTTATTACATAATCCACCTTCCAAATTGCTTTTAGACAGTTTATTTCACAATGTAATCGCATGAGCAGTACTCAAATTTATCTTTCAGACACATGGTGATCTTTATCTAAAACTAATATTTCATAAGGAGAATTGTTAGTGTTATTCAGTGGGATTAGCTAAAGCGACCAAGGACAAGGAAATACCTACTAATTTTAGTGACTACAATGAAATATGAAAAAAAATTGAATTTTCTAAAACACTAGAGGTACAGTGTCACTTTTTGGTGAAATTTTTACAGAATTCTATGTATTACAAAAGAGCAAAAATCACTGTCAAACATTCGTTTAGCAAATTTTGAAGAAGAAATTAAAGATAGCAAAGTGTTATTTCTTGATAATTTTGGCAGTGAGAGCGTTTTTACTACTACAACTACATTATTACAATCACACAAGACACACTGCTATTAATCTAAGCCATATGTGTCCAAGCCTGAAGACCCATTGAATTTTTTGCTCTATAACTTTTATTTTATATCAGTTTTTCACATATGGTTGAATGCAAAACTAACAAAACAATTTAAACTCAATTGATATTGTCTTCCTCCAAAAAGCACATGCATCAATGTGGAATTATTTTAGTTTGATTATTATTATCTCTCACAATTCATCCAAAACCTTGACATCAACAAATTCTTTTCAATTTCAAATATTAAAAAAAGTGGATGACCTGCTACACATTCCTTTAAAATTCAATAACTTTCTATGATTTTGGAATGGGCATTTAACAAATTTTGAACAAATATCTGCAAAATAAGATAACTCTTGTTTTAAAACGTAAATTTCATCTCTGCAATGTGCTTTGAATTTTTGAATTCACTTCGAAGGAGACAGATAGTTATAGAATTCATGACTACTTTAACCCTCTTGTCCAAACTGCAAATTGAAATATTTCAAATCATCTTTAAACAAATGATAAAATCTCGATATGAGAAATGGGTATTCAAGCTGGAAACTTGATTTCAACTTCAACACATACAGGGAACTACACAGTCTGCATATCACTTCAATCAACTCGTGGTTATTGTTAACTAAGCCATCAAAATTACATGTTGGAGTGGGGTAGGGGGTAAGGATGGGATGCAGGTTGGGGTACAAGGTTATTGTAGGGTGTGGCAAGGGGTGCGGTGGGGGAAAGGGGGTGGGTGGGCAAGCACGGCCACTATTTTATCACCTCCTTGTTCATCCAGGAGCACCAAAGTCTTGATACCCGCTTCTTTGCTCTAATCGGTGTCGGTAGCAATCAAGTAAAAAACAGAATGAACCGAAATATTGGAAGAGAGAGAGACAGAGAGACAGAGAGACAGAGAGACAAAGAGAGACAGAGAGAGAGAGAGACAGAGAGAGAGAGAGAGAAGGAGGGTTCAAAGAGAGAGGAAGAAAGAAGAATAAAAAAATGGAATGAAATATGATTGATATAGATACAGGCCCCGTTACCATGGTTGAGCTAGCTACAGGCAAGAGGAAAAATGGAAAGTGTCAAGATTAAGTGGTTTAAAACACAGCATATCGTAACATATCTATTAATATTGGGATATATATTAATATCTATATGGAGCATATGATATAATTTCACAATTGTTTGTGGCAATATCACACAGTTAATTCTGTTCATCAAGCTGTTAATGGTTGTTTTAGATGGGCATTGCTATATTATTCATTGGAGTTTCATTGGATACATGTGTTTCTACGCACATAAACTTGCATTCTATCCAGCACAGACTGCAACTCCTCACATTGCACCACAACATCACGTACATGAAGCTGGTGTACCATTGCATATGAATTTTCAATGGGTTTAACCACAAATTGGCAACACTCTGTGTGGAAAATCTTAAAACTTTCCCTTTTTCACATACCCTTTTCTCTCAAAACTGACATCAGCATCAATTGATCTAGTGACGATAATCACCTATTTTCATTGATTTTCTTTTTGTACGACAGTTGCTGTTGCTTTGCAGTGAAGTTGTAATCTGTTAAAACTCTGGCCTGTAGAGTAGTTTTCCGCACACCCATTTAGCATGCATTAAGGATTTTTTTATGATGGATCAGCCTTCAACACTGCTCAACAATATAGAAAGTCCTCTTCCTAGAAACATTATCAAACAACTGTCTTATTTCCATACAAGATGACATTATTATTAGTGTTGTGAGGAACTCAACTCTACAAATAAAAAGCACAAGCACGTGTGAAATCTTTAACCAATAAAACCATAAAATGATTGAAAGGGAAGGAGGATTATACTATGCATCAGCCTTCACTTTCCCCGTTTTTGATCAAGAAAATTGTGGAACATCATTAGGCGTGAGCGATTCTTCTAATAATCGCAGAAGCAAATTTGTTGGTTTACTGGGAAAAGGACTAGCTAAGTGTTGTTTGCAATGCAAAAACTCCACCAACCCGATCTCCAGTAAAATGTAAATGTGGGTTGAAATGCAAGGAGGTGACCTACCAAAGCACTGTAAAAGATTGGTTATTGAACAAATTTTAAGACATGGAGCTCCTTTTCTGGTGAAATTCATCACCAGCTTGTGGTTTACCCAAACGAATACTTTTCCTATTAAAACAGGTACAGTGCAAATCAAGTCACCTACTTCAAACCATAACATTTACTTTCCCCCATCGTGAAATACATTGTTAAAAAATTGACTGAAATGTGAAACAATACATTTCACCATATCATGCAAACTGGAATGAGAGAGGGAGAGAAAAAAAAAAACCCTGGTGAAATAAATATAAATGGATAATAACACTGTGAGAAATTTTTGAAAGCAAACTGCATCCAACGAAGTTGAGCCCTTGGGCCCCGTTTCTCTTACCTCCTTGTTCATCCAGCATTACTAATGTCTTGATGCCCATATCTTGACTCTAAGGTGGAAATAAGATGTCACACGAAGAATAATACCACCGCACAGCACAGAAACACAGCTATGGGACTGAGCGACCAAGTCACATATACACATATACATACACACATACATACATAAATATACATAAAACACACTGAATGGCTTCAAGGGATAAAAAAGAAAAGAAAAGAAAAGAGGATGCACGGCAATCCACACTTGAAATCATCACGGACAGCGAAAGAAAGCATGACAAAAGACAAAAATATTTATATTTGGATGTGCTGAATACCTTGAACTCAATTTAAAATGGCACAACATAAAGTATAAATATATTGTCCTTGAATATCTCCTCTTCCCTTTATAACAAATTTGAATCTCTTGAATTGCATTATATATTTCATTGTAGAAGATATCTCACTAAAACACGGATTATCATGAACATATAACATTCTGTTTATACAGTTAAGTATCAAGTATATCTTTAAGCAAATAATGCTTCAGGTATAAAAGTGATTTTGGTGGTAATATTTCTTTCTTATAACACGATATATGAATAGTATTTAGGAATTAAATTGGCAAAACTAATTCCATTTCTGGCAAAAAAGAGAAAAATATGTTTATATTTTGATTTTCAATATCTAGAAAAAACACAAACAACAAATCAACAAACACACACACACACACACACACACACACACAACAAGATTGCAATTCAATCTTTTATTTGAGTAGGATGAAAATAATCAGAATAAAAACATGGATGAAATAAAAATAAGGATGACATACAAAGACATAAATAGTGACATAGGAACAATAAAGTATGATGGAAATGGCCTAGTTACTACAGCGGAAGGGGGGGGGGGGAGCTATAAATATTTTTGTGGAGAATGCCTATGGGTAATTTTTGTTATTTATATTTCTTGCCTCAAGCTGGCTATACATCTTTTTCAAACAGCACTGGGAGCAAGCCAATCCAAAGAAACATCAAGATTGAGGAGGCGCAGAGAGACAAATACATGCAGAGAATGATAAAGAGAAAGAGGGGTAGAGGAAGGGGTAAAGAGCAAAAGAGAGAGAGAGAAAGAGAGAGAGAGTGAAGGGCAGAGAGAGAGAGAGAGAGAGAGAGGGGTGACAGATGGGAAGAAGATAGAGGAAGAGAGATAAAGAGGGAGAATGGAGCAGAGCTACAGAGAGAGAGAGAGAGAGAGAGAGAGAATCAGATAAGAGAAACAGGGAGAAAGACACAAAGAGAGGCGGGGGAAGAAACTGGAAAAAAATAAGTGATAAAGACAGAGAGACAGAGAAACAGAGAGAGCAAGAGAGAGATAATTTGCAGAGAACCAGAGAACCAGAGAAAGAAAACTAGTACTAGAAATATAAAGTATAAAGAGAGGCAGAGGCAGAGAGAGAGACAGAGACACAGGGAGATAAAAGTGAGGGAGATACAGAGACAGAGACAGACAAACAAAGAGTGTGAAGAGAGAGAGAGAGAGAAAAAAAAATAGAAGAAGAGAGAAATACAAGCAGCAGCATCATGTGTGAAGAGAGAATGGTGTTTGGACATCTTCTCAAATTTGCCTTGGCCAGGGTTAGTGTTTGAATGCTGCAAGCAAACATTGATGGTGTGTGTCGAGCTACTGGGTATTCAATATATAATAAACCCATGGTTACTTCTACTCATGTGCAAATAGGAATATTGAATCTTTATGTTGATGGTGATATCTTGGCAATGACACAACCATGATGAGTTCACTTGGAGTACACACTTTGCATAGAATACTCTAAAATATGACTGTAGCACACTTTATGCAGAACTTTTAAGTTTAAATTCAGGGAGAATTATCATATATGTACAATGATTCTTTAATAAAACCGAATGCTTCTACACTCAATGCAGCACTTTTCTGCTTTTTTTTTGTTGGGGGGGGGGGGGGGGGGGGGGGGGGCGGGGGTCAATAGATAACGTTTAAGCAAATCATACTTTTATCAAATATATTTGCAATTTGTTATCACTATGCCTCTGTTTCAATACATAACAAATATATTTTTAATATATCTTAAAGAAATGTGAGAAAATTACAATGCCCCGACCGGGATTCGAACCCGGAACCCTGGATTACATGACCAGTGCTCTACCAACTGAGCTATCCGGGCTCCCGTCGAAGCAAAGTAACAATCACACATATAGCCCCTCTCTTTCCATCGAGCGTAGGGGGTACATCCATACCAATTCCATGCGTACGCTATATAATGGCCTACCAATGAGACAGGTCTTCTATATGTGAGATTGTTACTTTGCTTCGAAGGGAGCCCGGATAGCTCAGTTGGTAGAGCACTGGTCATGTAATCCAGGGTTCCGGGTTCGAATCCCGGGTTCGAATCCCGGTCGGGGCATTGTAATTTTCTCACATTTCTTTATGATATATTCAATTTACTTCAATCCTATCAATTATGATATTTAATTACAAATATATTTTTACATACCCAATATATTTGTTGAATGAAACTTTATAGTTTATAGTATCTAAATCAACATTTTACCCTTTTTAAAATTACATACATTTCAGCCTCATGGCTCCAAATTTGAATGTTATGGTGTTTATCCATAAATCAGATCAAGTGCATTCAAATAAAGATATTAAATAAAATGGTTTGAGATATCACGATGACGAGGCTACAACCTGCAATTTCAGAATTGACCTCTATGACCTTTGACCTACACAGGTATAGTTCATACCTCAATTGGTTCTTGAGTTCTCGCGAGAATGAGGCTAACACCTGAAATTTCAGAAATTGGCCTCTGTGACCTTTGATCTTTGACCTACATATCCCAAAATCTATTCAGAATTTTTTCCTATGTGATACATACTAGCACCAAGTTTGAAGTTCATACGTCATATGGTTCTTTAGTTATCGCGAGAATGAGAAAGCGGGACGGACGGACGGACAATCCGAAAACATAATGCCTCCGGCACCACCTTCTGTGGGCGGAGGCATAAAACAACAGCACTTTCAAACTTGTCTTATGCATCCAAAATATAAAAATGAGTAACGCTGTATTTGCTACGTTTAAGATTGGATTGAAAAAAAGAGATGTTTGAAAGTTGTCTATTATACCCTTACCCAAAACATTAAAAAGGATCACACTGAATTTTCTATTAAATGTGACACTTGGATCACAAAAAACAGCTTTTTGGAAGTTGTCTAATATAACCCAAATATATTTTTTTAAACATCAAATTGAATTTTCTTCTTTCTGTGATTCTTGGATCATTATTATTTAAATAATTTTTTTTTTTTTTTAGTTGTCTAACATATGCAAAATACATAAAAGAGTCATACTGTATTTTCTTCTTAGTGTGACTCTCACATTGATTATACTCTGCCTTTAATCCAAACCTATGACAATAAAATTCTCATCATGAAAATCAAGCCAAACATGCATGTTTTCATGACCCTCTTTCAGAGCCCCAAGAATTCCCGACTTGTATTAAGACGTCTGGGCTCCCTCGTGCAACTTTAATGTTGACACGTCTATTCACACTAGTCTCGTGTCATTACAGTCGGTGTGAAATATTGATATCCGCCGAGAATCAAGGAGTATTTATCCGACCTGCGACGGTGATTGGCGAGAGTGCAGGGGGCTTGATTTACAGAGAAGGCTTGTGTCAGGGAGAGAGAGAGAGAGAGAAACAAATTGAGATGTAGAGAGGGTTGTCATAAGGAGAGAAGGAAAACTTGACATGAATGCAGACAGGTTAGGACGTGATGTTTGCCTTCACATTCAATCTGATGCATATCAAAAGTTCTGTACTAAACTAGAATAGTATAATCTAAGTACTGTAAAATCAGACATTTTTCGCGACATAAAACTTTTGTGAATTGTTAACGACAGCCTATTTCGCGGGCATGAAACTTTCGCTAATCTCGACCACTCGCGATATTCGCAAAAGTTTCATGCACGCAAAAATTTCTGGTTTTTACAATATTTCTCAGATGAAGGGTTGATGGGGTGGGGCAAAAAAAGGCTATTTTTAGAAAGGATGAATTTCTATTTCCTCATTATTACTGACTGAATAATCTCTTTAAAGGATTCAAGTTATGTCCAGTAATCAAAGCAAAGTGTTTACACTGTCTTTTTTTGAAACCCAACATGGAAATTTCAGGAATTCTAAATGATCACCCTTTTCGCTCAAGAAATTTTTGTGACTGGTTCACTCATATAACGTTGCTGCCCTCAGTGAGCATTTTCAGGCTTTTTTTAGTTTTTAACTGAAATTCATTAAATCCAATGAATATGATTTGATTTTGGTAAAATAAGCTATTTACATAGACCTAAGGACAAGTTATCTTCAGGGGAGTATTTCAAGTGTTTTGTCAGTAATTTTTACTGACAAATTTGCTCTCAGCCAATGAGATGCAAGAATTTCAGTAGCTTATAACAGTTGTCGGTAAAAATCACTGACAAAACATTTGATGAAACGCTCCCCAGAAGTTATCTTGGGCTTAGTACTGAATGGATATATTTGGGGGGCGTTTCATCAAGTGTCTTGTCAGTGATTTTTACTGACAAATTTGCTCTCATCCAATCAGATGCAAGGATTTCAGTAACTTATAACAGTTATTGCAACTTCTCATTGATGACAAGTTTTATGAAACGGGGCCCTGACCTACATCCAAAATGTAAACACTACATTCACATCTACTGAAGACAGGGTTTTATACATCTATTCATGGTAGGGGTACTTGAGCACCCACCCCCCCCCCCGCCCCCCTCCTCCTCCTCCTTTTCAAGTCCAATTTGAGATAGGTACATGTAACTGAAGAGTAATAAAACGATGATTAACCTTGCATGTATTTAAAACTGATTTAATGTTAGCATAGCAGAAGAATAAAACACAGATAAATTCTTGTGTGCTCTACCATTCATTACTTTAATTTGGCTTTTTTTTTTTACATAATTCAGGTCAAAAAATTCACATTGATTAAAAAAAATAAATTCTTTGTTATCATCTGTCATTCCAGAGTTGATTAAACGCTGAATACATAATACTATTCTTAACAAACTGAAATTGACTTTGAATACTCAAAACTGAATGATTGATCCCTGACCATATTCACCCAAGGTTTTACTTGAAGTTAAAGGGAGAAATCACCCTATATGCTTAACGCTTCACCTTTAAACTTCTTTTTTTTCTACATGAATAAATGCAGCTCATTGAGGATCATAAACCTGCTACTTGTCGGAAAATGACTTTTTCTGACATTTCTGGCTCCTAAAAAATTGTAATCATCTATATCGAAAAGGGACAAAAATATACAGAAAGAGGGAAAATATGTAGAACCAGGAGAAAATATGATTATGATGTTGATAAGGAGTGGGTGCCTTGCAACCCTGATGCGGACTGCATGGCACTCTTCTAGGTTAGAATAATAAAAAAATGGAATACGAATAAATTCACACCCACTTGCCCAGGGTGGCTAGATCTACAAGATGCATCAGAAGGAAAGACGTTGGGGTGGATGGAGGGGGCGTAGGAAATCCCTCAAAGCTTATCAGAATTGAAGGCTGTTCTTGCATACATATAGAAAGTAGGTATATTTCTTTAATAAATTCAAATCCTCCCCTGCCTCATTTTGAGGGTAAAATATATATATGAAATTCATGCAAATGTGGAGATAGATCTGTCATCTGTGGCTAAATTAGGGCTTTGAAGGTGAGTTTGAGAGCTGGTAAAGACAGTTTATTTCAATGGAAATGATCCAAATATCATTCTAAATTGTCGATCATGTAGGAAATATGAGTTTGAAATAGCAGAATGTAGGCAGCAAGCAGAAGGCTTACGGAAACGGTATTTAGTGAATCCATCATGAACATGCATATAACTATAGGACAAGGTAGTGTTTTGTAGTCCCGAAAAGTCTGATATTCTCACCTTCATTTTCTTCTTTCTCAGCTCCTATGCAATTGTTTTCCAATTGAATTCCAAGGCCATCCCTTTTTAAAGTTCTGCACATTTTTCAATTTTTGCGAGAAGAAAGAACTGGGGACTACCTTAAAAATTATGAAAGTATGTTTAATTTTGTTTGGTTTTGTTTCTGGAGCAAAATCAGGTTTTTATAGTTGGGCAGGATGAAAAAGAAAAGAGGAAGTACAGCGTCACAACACATACAGAATGCACACGAAAAACAAACCAATACAACACAACACAAACATCCAGAGGGTCTCAGAAAAGCCATCCAAAAACACATCTACCGAATTCCACAACCATATACCTTGATGACACATTGTTGCAGCAGCACAATCACATCGAAAAAGCAACAAACTGGTGATAACATTAGTTAGTCTGCTCTGACCCAGAGAGGCATCAACTCTTATTACGTAACACAAAGTTAACACTCTTCTGGCTCTCAACAAGTTATATATATATATATAAATACAATGTGAAAGGAAATGAGAGAATAAAGGTTGTGTAACTTAAATCAAAGTTCATTGCAATATATATATATATATATATATATGCTTGCACATATCAAAATAAACATTAAGAACATATAATTTGTAACTGATGAACCCATTCAATACTGGCCAACACAGTCTGCCTAGAAATCCCATGGAAAACTTTAATATGGAAAGTGGGGATTACGACTGAATTTGAGTTATTCAAGTCCCAGGTACGAATGAAATACAAACGTAAAGTGGCGTCTCCATCTGCTACAGGCTCGCGGGTCAGAATCAGTCGCTCTTTATTGAAGCCCTCCAACCCGTGGACTCAATCTAGAGAGTAAAATGACCACATCTCTCTAGATCTGCGTCTCGTCTTACGAGGCATCTGACCCCTTATTCCGTGATCCCCGGCTCTCTTTTAGCGCATTCTACTCGACCCGGAGGCGGTCTATTTCACAGCATTTAGCAAATAACGATCTCCGGCTTGTTGCCATTAGCATGCAAGCCCCGTGCATTTCCAGGGCCTTGCTGGAAGTCCAATTTAAAATGCAGTTAGTTGTCAAGTCCCAGACATTTCAATTTTCGCAGCAGTGTTTGGTGAGCAAGCAGTTCTTCAGCTCCAATGTCAATCATTGATTGTGGTGAAGGGCAAGACAGATTGGGCTTTGGCAAATGTATCACCACTGTTTGCACATAGGCTTGTTTGCTGTCTCTGTTTTTGTTTAATAGCAATGCAAAGAACTGTAGGCCTCTATAGAACTGAAAAAAAGAATCCCTTAAAATATGTGAAGGTTCTCTTTTGCAAGCTGATTAATGGCAGTTTACCCAAGTAAAACAAGAAAATTGCAGGGTATTAACTGAATTTTGTTCTTTCTTTTTGTAAAGTGGAGGTGTCATGGTATAGTGGTTCATTCATTTGACTGTCAATCCAAGGGTTGAGGGTTCGAATCTCAGCCTGGCGATAGTGTCTTTTGGCAAGACATTAATCCTTTCTTGCCACTCTCCACCCAGGTGTTAAATGGGTACCTGGCAGGATTTATTCCTTGAAATGCATTGTACGCTGATTACGGTCGCCGGTGCTAAAACCAGGGTGATAATATCCAAACCTTTCGGAAGCGTATAGGGAGATTATATCATAATGATATGCCCTATACAAGAACTGTTTATTATTATTATTATAATTATCATTATTATCAAAGTAGTATGATTATGCATGCCTAGCACAATACAATATACAGTACACTTGCAATAAACCATTTTTTCCCCAGACAGATCAAAACAATGATAAAGGCAATGTCTGATACCTGCAGACTATCTAGTAAGGGTAACCCATGCATGTCAGGTTAACCCCTTCAAAGTTAATCTTTATTTACCAATTTGAATTTCCACAGGGTCTAGGCAGAAAGTTGTGATGGCTCAGTATGCAATGGGCTTGTTACGCTCATCTTACTGTATGGTTTATAACATGCATCTTACCTCTTCTGCCATTTGCAGCATACGCCGGGTGCTCTCCAGCGACTGCATAAAAGGAAAGATAGAGAGAGAGATAGAGAGAGAGAGAGAGATAGAGAGAGAGATAGAGAGAGAGAGAGAGAGAGAGAGAGAAAGAGAGAGAGAGAAAGAGAAAGAGAGCAAGAGAGAGAGAGAGAGAGAAAGAAAAAAAAAACAGCCATCAATCTATTGTCTGTATGAGATTATCACAAAAGATATAAAGATACATACATGTAAATATCAAGTAATATATGAGCAATTCCAGCATAACGGACATGACAGTTAGACAATTTTCCGGCTATTTAAGAGAGTTTTAATCAAAACCAGGAGTCTTAAAACATAATTTTAGTACCTGAATCAGACACATTTGACTATCAGGGACATTCACAGCAAATTTCACAGTATATCACTGAATAGTTGAAGAGAAAATGGACTCTTTGTAACCATGTGATATATACCATGTGATATATTGTGTAATGTTGATAACCAAGGTACAGTATTAATTTAAGTTTAATGAGTTCCAAACATCTTAAAGTATCATGCATTTGCTTGTCATAATAAAAGGTTAGAGACTTTACTCTGTAACTGTTAATGCATTTTAGCAAATTGTAATTTGAAATACCTACTGTAATTGAAAATTGAAATAAATGTGATTTAAATAAAGAAATACATTTGGATTAAAAATGAAAATTGGCTAAAATGCATTATAGGTTGCAGAGTCTCTTGGCATACGTTATGAATGTATCATTATGCTGGTATGAGTAATGTGCGAGGTGAAAGAGGTATATCGATTTAACATTGCCTTTTAGAAGAAAAAGCTTTGTAAGTAGCCCCATATCACTCTCTGTATAAGCTGATGAGATCTTCTGGGTATTAACTGCAATATCGCAATGCTACGTGTCTTGAACATGTCAAGTGGTGAAACTCACATAATAAGAACTTAATCAGCTGCCCCCCCCCCCCCACGCCATTGGCAAATCGACTCTCTGAAGCCCAGCTCCCTCTTACAGAAGTGTAACGGGATAAGAGCTCTTTCTGATTGTGCCTGCAGTTATAAAGCTCGCAACATCAGACATGTAGAATTGCATCTCAACACGCAAGGACATGTTGCTAGAGTTATTACACACGTGATCCTGTTCTCAAAAGTTGATTCATTTAAAGCCGCCTTTTAAAGGTGTTGCAATAACAAGAAATTGCATACAGTATGTAACCTATAAGTTGATTGGGCATTCCTTTTATAATATTTTTTGTATTTTTTTTTTTTTTGGGGGGGGGGGGTTCCCTTGAAGCCTTTCATTTTGAAAGCTCCACCAAGTAACATATGTGCATATTAAAGACAACCTTCTTATAAAGATATTTCTTGTCTCCCTTGAGCAGTCTTTGTACACAGGTTACTTAAACTGTCACACACTCTGTAAAGCCCGGCGCACGATCTGACTACGATGCGATTTTGGGAGAAGTTGTTATAACATTTGATGTGAACCTTCAAATTGTAAAATCTTAGTGATCAGAGTTCCGAATAGTAGTATGAATACTAAAATTGAAATTCCGGGCTACTGCAAGCCCCCGTGTAGGAATAAAATCGAATTCAATTCCAAATCGTAGCGACGTCATACCAATCTTGCGATCGACTAAGATTTGAAGCCGATTTGCAGTTTACCAAAATTCCTATATTAGTATTCGTATCATCATTCCGAACTTCAAATGAGATAATTTCACTTTTTAAATCTTTCACATTTAATGCAAACTGCGATTTGTTCGAAAATCGGGTCGCAGTCGGATCGTATAGTGTGCGCCGGGCTTAACTCTCAGTGTATTTCAGTCAAATTTCATTTCTATGGAAGTTTCATGGCACTTGACTGTCTCCGGCCTGACTGAACAGAGTATATATGATGATACAGGATGTAAAACAGCATGAGCAAATGAATATATGCATGCAGCCTGGTTTTCATTCACCTCTTCCCTTCTACTCCGAGTTTACTAACGGTCATAAATCTCCTCAACGAGATCTGTACTTTTCAACTCAATTCCAATTTTTGCATAAAAAAATATGGCAAGTATTCCAAAGGCGCTTGATTATTACCAGGCCTCGCGCATACAAATCAAATATCGTGTCTCGGTATTGAATTACATCATGGGGGAAGAGGGCAAAGTACGGCTAATACGACAGGGCTGTCTCATTTTGGTTACATATTTGGAATAGGAATAATGTGCAGACATCTACTGGTAACACAGTCAAATCTGCTTCAGTGGGCAACCTGTGTAGAAAGACTAACTGTCTATAGAGACCATAATATTTGCTTCTAGAAAAGCATTTCTATTATAGATATGTAATAAAAGAACCTTTTATACAAAAGACAAATTTTCTTGGTTTTGAGCAAACTTTATACAGAGGTTTAATTTTAAGGCAGACAAATATATGACATTTCCCTGGTTGAAGCAAGTCTTATGTAAGACATTGGAGAAAAGGATCATCGGAGAAAAGGATCATCAGAGAAAAATCAGCTTTATTAATGACACATGTCATTTTGAATAGTTTTGATTGAATGGTGTCTAAATTTAACTGGGATGCGATAAGAATGGAAAGATATGTTTGGAGGTGAGCAGCCAAGAGACCTTTGGCTTCACATCCTATCCAAGGGATGAGGTAATCAAGGATTAATAGTTTACACAAGGGCTGAAGTATATTCCTGAAGCTCTTTGACTTCTTATAAGACCTGCGACACTTCCCCTGGTTCTAAGATAAATTGTGCTTGCCACTGAGGCATTATTCCTTCGCTCAGAATACCTGAATGAGGAATATACTGTATATTATAATGAATGATATTCAAATGGCTTCCTGGCAGTTGTCTACATAATAAAAGTCAAGTTGTGAATGAAAGTCATTACTCTCTTAATCAGTCTCTCTCCCTCTCTCTCTCTCACTCTCTCAGTTAATCAATGCACCCTGCATAATCAGTTGCTGCTACACTGGGTAAAGCCTTGGGTAACCTGTCAGGCTTTAAATAACTATGGTAAAAGAATTATGCTAAAACAAGAAGAATGCAATCATAACTAGTCAATATACTAGTAGCAGATGTACATCCTAATATCAATATCGCCTATCTCATCCGATATTGTATATCTTTTAAAACCTCTTTTTTTTAAAGTCACTGACCGATTTCCATCTGTTTCTTTCTGGAACAGACACAAAAAAAAGTGCAAGAGAGGACAGTGAAGGCTTATGAATAAACACATGGCCTAGAATACACAAAACTGAGGTTGGATGGCACTTTGCGTCTTCCACAGAGGTACATTTGCTTAATGCTTTGGACAAGGAGGGTACGAAACTTAATGTCCAAACGCAAGGCTTGAATCGCTCTTTGCAGCCATTAAAATCAATTTGCAGAGAGAAGGAAACAGGGTTTTGAAGAGAAGCCAACTGGATTTATTGATCCTTAAAGATCGATGTCGGGGGAAAAAGAGAAGATATACTGGCCGTGTGTAGCTAGCTGTTAGTGATACAAAAATTCCAAAATGTTCACAGAAATTTCACTACCGTATTTAACTCTCCAACATGCACTTGACCTTTAATGTCCCCTCTCTCTTTCCTCTGTCTGTTTGTCTCTTCTTCTTCTTCTTCTCTCTATTTTTCTCTGTCTCTTAAGTGAAATATACAGTAGCTCTTCTTGAATCTCCCCCTTTTACATTTTAAATCCCCAAGACCCCCCTTTTTGGGCTTGTCAGAGATTTGGAGCGCAAATTTGCAACTGACAAATGTGATATTTTGTTGTTGCTGTTATTGCTTGTTAGAAATTTTTTCACACTTGTGCCCCCTCCTCTTCCAGAATCCTAAACATGCCTTTGCTCAAAGTGCGCCTGTAAACATCTCAGGGATTTTCACAATTGTGTCATCGCCATTTTTTTTCCCCAAAGAAATCCTCGGTCCGCCCATGTATACATCGAAGTGATACAGCACATCAAACAATGCAAAGGGATTCCTCTTAGGCAAGCCTTCCCCCTAAATGTCACTGAAACAGGGGAAGGCTGCGACAACAGGGGTAGACCTGGTGCAAACCCTGGGACGGGCATGAGGGCGGGTGGGTTCATTGATCTGTTGTGTTGACGGTTTGGGAACCGACTGGCCCAGCAACCCTGCGACTTAAGGGATCATTGTCAGCCTCGTCAATCGATACTGGCTTCCAGGTACAGCGGATATACAGGCATAATGGAACCAGTGAAGGGATGGACAGATAGCAAGTATGCTGCTTTTGTTTCATTACTACGGTGCTCTGGCTCATATTCATAAAGGTGGACTAGTTAAACCTGACTTTAACCAAGTCCGCCAATTTATGGAGTGCCAAGTGTCAAGCTTTTTATTCTGTACAATCACTTAGATTCTGAAAAAAAGGAATAAATGAAATAAATAAAGTCAAAAAATGAAAATGAGAAATTGATTTCACATTGACATGATTTTGGATTGTTCATTTAGCTACAGAATTATTACCAGCCTCTGACAATATGTTAATAGCTTTGAGCTTGTGCTTGTACATTGTACAAGACTTACTTCAGTTAAGCCCCATGCAAGGACAATGTCATGTGTTACAAAGGGAAAAACTTAGACCTTGGTCTAACTTCCTTAGATGAAATTAACACTATAGACTGAGCATGAACCCATCATCAGATTTTAATTCTAGTAGAATACAGGGGAGCGTTTCATGAAAGGAAGTTGTCGGATATTTTATCCGACAACTGTTATAAGCTACTGAAATCCTTGCATCTGATTGGCTGAGAGCAAATTTGTTGGATAAAATATCTGACAAATCCTTTTATGAAATGCCCCCAGACCTTAGTTTTAAATCCACAAAGTATGCTTAAGTAGTATCAATTTGTACTTGCTCAACTTTGCATTGAATTTTAATAGCCATTGTGACAGCTAAAGAGAGAAAAAAAACATGTTCACTTTGCAAAAGGGAATACAGATAATTTGAAAGAAGACAGATGGAAGTAGATGGAAGTGGATGAGACGGTGAGAATTAGGGCATGGAAAAATCAACATGGAACTGTCCGAGCATTTCTCTTGGTGATACGATACTAAGAAAATATGGACACTCTCTCACTTTACAATTACAGTGATGGATCTTCTTATGGGAATTACTGGTGCAGGGACCATATTCTGATCATCAATCAACAACATAGGTTGTACGACACATGCTCCTGTCTGTGACAATTGATCCTTTGTCGATGTTCTATACTAACCAAATTTTTACGTTCAACCCTTGATCAAACACTAAACCTAACCTAAAAACCCAATTACAACCTTGATCCTGTATCTTTGATGATATAGCCTGGAGCAATTGTGGCTGTAGCCTATGTTGCAACACCTCAACCCTAGCAGATAGATGCACATGGTTTGACGGCCTGGGAATAATATTCGAATATTCAAATTATTCGAATAGGTTACCGCCGATCGGTAATCGAATACCACTTTTCTCACTATTCGAATATTCGTCCAATGACGAATAGTGATTTGGACATTCGATTACCTAAAGCATCATGACAAAAATGATCTTTATAACATCAGAAAATACTGCATAACAGATGATAAGCACATAAAATGCATAAAGAGGCATTTTACTTGCTAAAATAATACAACAGAAGTAAAAAATGTGCCATGAAAAGTTAAAAAAAAAAACACGAAAGTAAAAGAGTTATGGCGTCACTTCGACCATGAAACACACAAGCTGGTCGGCCACATTCAGTTTATACATGTAGTCACCAGGTACAATCACGGCCTAGCTCGCTACTGTCTGTGCAGAGCTCTGCGCCTGTGTATTGTTGCTAGCTAGTTCAGCTCCGATATGGAGTAAGATGAATGTAATTCGTCAAATATGAAAGATTGTTGCAAAATAACAATCGTCACTTTACAATAATCCTGTGTTATAGCTGTCTCTGTGATATTATTTGTTTTATGTTTTGATAGTCTTTGTGATCCTATTTCATCTCGAAACGTATGTGGATAGCGGTGCATGCGCAATGTGGCTTGAATTTCGAGTTGTACGATAATGAAAAGAAACTAGGTATTCGAAATATTCAAATTATTTGAATACCTGTTTGCTCGTATATTCAAATAGAAAAAATGATATTCGTCCCAGGCCTAATGGTTTGGAGTATTCTATTTGAGTTGTATCTTTGTATCGATTTTATGCCTACTGGTACTGTATAAGTCAATAATTTCATGAGGGTTTTAATTTTGCGGATTTTGTAAATCGTTATAGGGTTGCCAACATAACAACCAGCACAAATGATAAGCAAATATTACATAGTAAGTAGCCTGTGTTGACTATCAACTAGTGAACATGCCCGTGCCCCCATCATCCCCAAGAATATCTGTACAAGAAAATATTTGCTTAAAAAAGTTGCTCGAGGCAATTTAAAAAGTCTGGAAAAGGTTTGGCCTACTGACTTGACAACTACTGTGAAATGCCCAAGAATGATTTAGAAATTTATGAGTTCAAATACTTCAATGTACATGTATTATCTTGGGACTATGTTTTCAGAGTAGAAGAATATATGAATTTTAAATGGTCTATTGTGTCGTTCTTATGCCTATACAAAGATGGGTGGTACATGCTATGCACTATTATGCTTATCTTGAGTACTGGGGGAAAAAAAAAAGAGTTTATAATGTCAATGAAGCTCTGATTTAGGCTTGCTTCAGCTCCAAGGTAGCCTCTATGCAATGCAATGGATGTGCATTATAAATGCTATACATCTTAAGCTTGCATAGAAATTGCCCTTCAATGTCTGGCCTTCGGTATCCTATTCATTGACTGCGCTGCCTAGGCATGAACTTGTCCTCAGCTCGCCCAGGTAACTTTCTTCCGGATTACCATGGCAACCACAGCTTCTATATTATCAGCTCCATCTTGTAATAACATGCCCATTAGCCACATGGCTTGGCTTGTCCCCAGGGGCCTGTTCAAATCTACCTGGCATATACAATAAGCTACGTGCAAAACTACCCTCGATACTGAACTTCCCAGACGTGTGCTCTGAAGGCAGTCTGTCCATCAAGGTGCAGTCGTTACCTCATCACCGACTGCACCAAATTTACAAGATATGAGGTACTAGTCAAAAGATTAATTTGGCAAACACTCCAAGAAAATGACATATCAATCACTGTCACTCTGGACAATGTTGAGATTTATGTTGCCTAAATAAAAAACTGCATTCTCTTTTGCTGGGGGATACTCTGCCCTGGTAATAGGGATAATAGAAAGGCACGTGCCTGCATGCAGAACTGTACGGTTTACATGGCAATGCACTTCTGGCAGGCAAGACTTCTTTTTTCATCTCATGGGCATTGCCTCTTGTCTTTCTTATAAGTGCTCTTTGAGTCTTCCAGTGGATGCTCCGAGGGCCCCTGGAAGCGGTTTGCGCAAACATCTTTGGAAACATCCGCATCAAGAAGTCAAACAGTACCCTAGAGGCGTAGCAAAGGGGAGTGGGGGTGGTAGTCAATACCCTTAGAAGTAACTTGCCCCCCTCTCCCAATAAACAGAATTCTGTACAAAGACATTATCAAGCAAATTGTTGATTTGTGAGTCATCTAGTACATTTCATTTTTAGTTTCAGGCAAGTCCGCTATTTCGTCCCATGTGTTACTGACCATATCTGAGATTTTAGTATACATGTATCTGATGACTGTATCGCGCTGATAGCTCTGATCAAGTTTGGATCAGACAAAGCATTAAAGGGATTGATTAACTTTGCCCAGGATTGAAAAAAAAAATCACCGTTTCAGCTAATGCTGTAACCATAATTGCAAACCTTTAGGTCAGACAGGAATCGCCTGAGTTTTATAAGCTGATCGGTCGTTTATGTATCAAGATATTCATGATTGAACATTGATGTCGGGATAGAGTACCACCGAACTCTAAAGAACTCTTACGGTTGGCATACCTTGCTCTATCACAAAATACTGTACGGGCTGGAAACCCGCTCTGAAATCACCAAGCGCTGGTGCTTGGGTTTTGTGACTACAGCGCAGCGAAGAAGCCGAGCAACTTGCGCTAGCGATTGATTGCGATTTTCTATTTTTTAGGATAGTAAACGGGTTCCATTTTCTCTCATACTTTCACATATCCTTAATTATGTAGTTAGGGGATTGCACACAATTCACTGGCATTTGAGCTGATTTCACAATTTTTCACAAATTTAATCAATCCCTTTAAGTAAAATAGATTGAGATTGGATCAGACAAATTTCTAAGTCAATTCATGTTCACAATTCCATAATACACTCCCATGATACTTATACCTTGACCTTTCCCTTTTATTATAACACCTCCATTATACTTCACAGCTTAGCCCATGCTCTATGCTTTGATGCATTTGGGTACTGTACAAATAAAAGTTCGATACATATGTGGGCAGCAGCGCAGTTGTAGTTTGGGGTTTGAACAATAATCGATTCTTTCACAGACATGCATCTTGAAGTCAGTCGATAACGACTGAAGATTCCTTCTCTTAATCCTTTTTCCAATCTACTTTGTAGGGATAATTCAGAGCACTTTGATCTATAAAGGAAATGGGCATAAAGTACGTTGAGAATTGCGGTACAGCTCCGCTTGGCTGGATACGGTAATGTCAAGAGTGTGTGCCTTTGCATCTCAAGCCCTGTTCATATCAGTGAATATTGCTGATGTGCATCGGTATTAAACATTTTTAATTGGATATTGCCGTTCACATTGGGAAAGCATTACCTAAATGATACTGTGATATTGCAGTATATCGACACATAAATGCACCAGCAAATAATACAGTATCAACTTCACTTGGTGAGTAAACTGCCTTGTAAATTGGTTTAATACCCAGCATGCAATGATAATAAGAAACAAAGTCCTAGGACTCAACGCTTCACCGCACGAGCATAAATGTTATGGATATCTTACAAATACTTTTTATCTCTGCCAGGTATCAGTAATAGAACTGTAATATTTACGAGGTAACAGAAGGGTATAGTGCCACAAAATAATTGTAAAATAGCAGGAAGCAAAATGGCACGTTTGGTGGTACCACTTCATATCTGACTCTATCGGTCACCTACCCGTAAAACTGCAGCAAAATTTGCGTTTATTTTATGGATAGGTAGGTAGCTGATTTGAACAGGGCCGAAAGTACAGGGGGACACGATATTCATGCGCTCGACTCCACAGCGTTTAGAGGGATTATGAACCAAACACCGACTGAGCGATCACTGGAAGCGCGAGATCTTCTTTCACCGATGTAACAGTATCCCTTGCAAATGATTACATCAAGAGGGGAAGATCATCAAACGATCTTCAGGGCGTGGATTTAAATAGTTGGGATGAGATTTGACAAAAGGAAACTTTATACTCTGCACAATTTCCCAATATTGCATAGATGAACATCTTG
This sequence comes from Heliocidaris erythrogramma, assembly GCA_025617745.1. Lineage (NCBI taxonomy): Eukaryota > Metazoa > Echinodermata > Echinoidea > Camarodonta > Echinometridae > Heliocidaris > Heliocidaris erythrogramma. The sequence goes on along the minus strand of CM046855.1, from coordinate 46,790,816 downwards.
AGAAAGTGCATGCATTCTAGCATATCCCTTGAATCTAACAAATCCTTGTAATTCTATGCTTCAAAATGCAGTTTTTGCATATTGTACAGACTTCATTGAATTTGATATATAAAAATAAATGCCAGCATAGTTTATCATTTTATTTCAGTGTAATCAAATATACAATCTACGTATTGTATATTGTCAAATGCGCTATTCCCCCTATTGCATTGCAATGAAAATATTAAGCCCACAAATCTCCCAAAAGACAGAGGAAAGATGAGAGTGTGGGCACATTACACAATGTGCTAGTTTTAACCCTTTCGAGACAATTGACCACATTTTGTGTTGGCTCAATAACTTTTGATTCAGAGCTCCAAAATATATACCAGATGCATGAGTAAAAAGAGTGCAAAAATTTCTGCACACACTGTACATGTTTTTGTTGCATGACCATACAGCGTTTAAAGCCAGGAATTTTGAAAAAGAGATTAAGCTTTAAATTGGCAACAAATTGAGAGGTTCAAAATGACTGTATTTTATCAAAATTGGCAATTTTTCAAACTTTTGACAGTTTGGAACCATGTATATCGATTTCAAAGACATTACACCTCATTAGAACCTTGTAGCAATAAAAGAAAAATACCGTTGCCAATTTTAAGAACAAAATGTGATCAATAGCCCTTAAATAATTCCCGTCCTGAAAGGGTTAATAAAAATTACATTTATTGATGTAACAATTGAAAATAAATTCTGACAGAAAATCTTAGGAGGAGGATAAGGTTAATTGATGAAAGGATGAGAAAATCACCATCACAAATCAAGTGTAATTTGATCAACATCAATGTAAAATGAAGTATAACATGCAGAACTGATAGAGTTATTGTTATGCATTCTATAATTGACGTTCTTCAAAACACATAAATTTTGATTTTAAGTGATGCATTAACATCTCCTCGAGATCTGCACAGGTAATGTGTTTTGTTAAAAGCTGATAAGAAAGAGCTCTCAGAGCTAGACTTTACGAAGTACTTTTCATAATGATTTTCTAGATGTTACAAATCTCTGACTGTAAGAATGTTGTTTATCTTGTTTACTATTGTAAACTTCTTAAAATCCAGCAGCATTTAGGATAGATGGTCTATTTTTAGTTAATGTAAACGTTACTAATTAAAAAAAAAATACTAAAGCATAATCCATGTAGAGAAACTTATAACAATCATTGCATAAATAAAGAAAGACATATTTTCAATATTAGGTATCTGGGCAAGATACTAACTAAACAATATTATGAAGCATTTCTAGAAAGAGGATATCTACATCTACTGTAGATCTCATCAATATGACAGTATTATTTAATGTCATATTTAATACACTAGGGCATAATCTACATAGAGAAACTTATGTAACAAACACTCTACAGAAGGAAATGTTTTCAAAATGTTATCTTTACAAGATACGATACAATAAGTTGGGGCCTATCTAGAGAAAAAGAGTATGTACATCCGCTGTCGATCTCACCAATATGACATTGTTATATCTAAATGAACATTTTAATAAGTCTGTTCAAATACAATAGAGAATAATCTACAAAGAGAAAGTTATAACAAGCACGGCATAGAAAGAAATATGTTTTCAATATCGTATCTGGGCTGGGCAAGATACTGAATAATATTTTAGAAAAAAGAAAAAAAATGGTATATCTACATCTACTGTAGATCAGGGTCCCATTTCATAAAGCTTGTTATCAAAAACAAGTTACAATTACTGTTATAAGCTACTGAAATCCTTGAATCTGATTGGCTGAGAGCAAATTTGTCATAGAAATGAGGCAGTTGTTATCGATATCAAGTTTTATGAAACAGGGCCCTGATCAATAACTCATGTTATGTATTCTGCTCAAAAATAAAAACCTACCAAGCCCAATTGGGGTAACCTCGCTCGGACCGCTATCTATAACGTGTGACTAAATGAATAGCAGTTTTGTATGACTAGCGGTCCTTCTAAATAGCGAGCAAACCATAGACAAATTACCTTGCTATTCGTAAGGACCTCCATTCATAAGGACCACTATTCATAAATATTCATAAGGACCACTATTCATAAATATTCATAAGGAGCGCTATTCATAACGTGTGATAAATAAATAACAGTTTTCTATGAATAGCGGTCCTTATGAATAGGGAGTGGACCCCGCCCAATTAAGCTTTAAGAGAAAGCCTCTCAAAGGTTGGATCTGTTGACATATCGTCTGTGGAGAGCCAGAAGGGCATTAACTCATGTATTTGAACACAGAAGTAAAGCCCTTCTTGCTCTTACATGATGATATAATAAGAATTGAAACAAAACAACAAATAAGGGCTTTCTTGGATGACCTGACATTGTGACAGGCTCCACCCACTTTTGTGGTAATCTATTTTTTCCACAAGTGCCTAGTATTGCATGAAAATTAATTGATACTGATTGATATGTGTTGTATAAGCCATGTTTGTCTGGGTAGTTGTGAACAATTACTTTTTTCTCCAAGGCTATTCTTTCACAAGTATGAAACCTACGGGTAAAGAAATTAAAATTAGAACTTTAGCTTACACAAAGTCACTGTCAAAACAGGTTGAGCATGTACAGGTCTTAGCTACAACAAGCCAGTTCCTAATTAGTACATGGCACAAATGACCCCAATTTGCAAATTGCATCTGGGGAGCGTTTCATCAAGCGTTTTGTCAGTGATTTTTACCGACAACTGTTATAAGCTACTGAAATCCTTGGATCTGATTGGCTGAGAGCAAATTTGTCGGTAAAAATCACTGACAAGACATTTGATGAAACGCTCCCCTGTTTTTGTGGACGCACAACTTGTTTAACATGTAAAATCTTACTGTAGCATGCATCATGGTGCGTACAGTATGAAAGCGTATAAAGGTCGATTCTACTCGGTGCATATGTCCTTTATCTGCACATGCGCAAATTGTAATTACGAACTGGCGTATTGGACGCAGGGTACTCTCCAAGGCTCCTGGTACTGATAACCAGCATAGGGGGGGGGGGGCTATAAAAAGTACCATGGGAAAATTCTCCATGACAAGGACACTGACAAGGGTAATGAACTAGTAAAGGAGTACGTTCAACCTGTATAATTGCTTTGGTCCTCCTAAAACACCCCTTGGGATATTATGACTTAATTTGGACCTCAACAAATTCCTGCTGAGAAGCCTGATTAAAGGACATGCATAACAAACAGAGATAGCAACTTTTTCACATATTAAAGTTCGAGGTTTATTATTGCATACTGCATGAAACTAATGAGGATCGCCACAAATCAGGCCTTAAATCAATTCTTTATCTTTCTCCATGCAGCAGGGTTGACTCCCCAACTCCAGCCACCGAGATGGCCCATCTCTGGGATGATACGACTATGTACGTGACAGAAGCCCTGTTAATGGCATTAGATATGGGAGAGAAGGACTATAATGGGATCTCATTGCCTTTCAGACGATCGGTAGGCTCGGCTCGCTTCCTAGTAAACGGGAACCACCTGTGGAGACGGACAGTAGGATAGCATAATGAGAACCTTGATGTCGCTTTTAACAAGCTTTGCTGTTTTGTGCTTGAATGCCCGTCTTTGCTGTCTTCTCTCCATCTTTCTGTCTGTCTGTCTCTCCCTCAATAGCTCATTATTTCTAGCCATCTCTCAATATCGCTCCCCCCTCTCTTTCCATCTCTCTTGCCATCGATACTGTTCACTCTCTGCGGCTCTCTGCGAGTATATCTGTGCCTGTCTCCCCTCTCTATCTCCTATAGTTGTCTCTCTTACTCCATCTCTCTCTCTCTCTCTCTCTTTCCCTCATATTATCCTTAAGTGTCTATGTCTACCTGTCTGTCTGTGTGTAAATAAAGAATTAAATGAATCAAAACATATCTCTATGGTGCTTCAATAACTTAGCTTTCACGCAAATGCATAGCTCATTTAGATTAATCAAAATGCTTTCGTAAAGAATACATTACAGGCTATATAGGAAAGACAAACAACTTCACTCAAAGAATTATTCTTACTAGTTATCTTCTTATTTTCTTTGAGGGTGAGGGAAAGAGCACATACAACATATCTCACTGCAATGTGGAAAATCATTACCGCTTCCAAATATCTTAAAAAAGAAAATCTTCAATCGCATGTAAAAATAGATTTTCTCTAGGAGAGACAAAGAATTTCACTCAAAGGACTATTCCTATCAGTCAACTTTTTATTCTCTTTGATGGTGGGCAAAGAATACATTCAACATTACTCACTGCAATAGGGAGAATCATTACTGCATACACTATTCAAAAGCTTTATATAAATTCTAAATAAAGGAAATATATCTTCATATATGCAAAAAATATGTCTACTGTAGAAAATACATAGATCTTCATTCAAAGAATTTGATCAGTAATCTTAATTCTCTTTTGAGGGTGGGGACAAGAGCAAATATAACAGTACTCATTGCAACAGGAGAAACATCACTCCATAAATAATTCCAAAGCTTAATCTTAAGTCTAAAACAAAAGGGAAAATCTTCAGGTTGGAACTAAAAATACCTACAAATGTAGAAGAAACATCACTGCATACAAAATTCCAAAGCTTAATCTAGATTTTCAACAACAAAAAAAAGGGAAAGAGAGAGAAAATCTTCTAGCTGTAACTACAAATACCTAGAAATAATAAAGCGCATCTTCCAAAAACAGCACCGAGGAGTGTCCACTTCTTGCTGAGCCTGTACTCTGGGGAAGCTTGGCAGCCTCGAAGGGTCTGCTCGGCAGTATTTAATGGATGAACTATCTGACAGTTATCAGTGCTGTAATTAGATCTGCAATGCAAGCGTGTGGTGCATGCATTCAAAGGAAACAGCTGGGCCTTTGGGGACAAGCCGGGCTTGTTGTACAGAGGGAAAAACATCCAAACGCAAGGTGGAAGAAGTTTACCCTGGAAAGGTATTCAAGGCAAACTTGGCATGATGAAATGGAGTCTAAAGGCTCAAATTACATATTCCTGTTTAAGTATGCAGCAAGTGTATGTTTCTCTGAACTTGCTTCTTAGTATGAAAACTACTCTTGAAATAAAATGAACATAAAAACTAGTTGAATATGAAACTTAAAGATAAACTTGAGTTCTGGTCATGCGATTACATTGTGAAAGAAACTGTCTGAACTCTGAAAGCAATTGGGAAATGTTGATCATGTCTAAATAAGGATTGGTGTATACTGTGAGGTTTTGGAATCATCAAAATGATAAGAAATCAACCCAAACTCGCTCAAAAGCATATATGCACAGCACACAGAAATGGGTATATGGGACTACACACACACAAGTGGCATAAATGTTCAGCCTGTACATTTTAGCTATTTCTTGTCATATTTTGTATATGAGGGCATCTGAAGAGCAATCCTTTTCAGGGGATTCTTCTACTATGATATTCTTCCAAACTGACATAAAAGGAATGAGAAAGCTCACAAATTATTTTTCACCTTTCCCAGAACTCAACCTTCCCTTTAACCTGGTGACTTCTGAATTCTCTTATTTCCATAGGCTTTATACAGGGGCCACCCGGATCCCGTAGGCAATGGGTTAAAAGAATATAACATCTGTTCGGAGCCAGAAGGGAGTCCCATCATTTGTACACAGTTAACGCACTTCTGGCTCTAAACAGACAATATTATTTCAGACTTTGAGTGAAATTCACAGAATTTTGGAAAACGTAATGTATACACTGATAATTGTATGTAAATCTTAGAAAATTCTCTCAATCTTCTGGAACTTTGTAAGACTTCACATTTAGAGATAAATCTTAATAATCAATGATTAATCATGTCTGATTTGCTTAATCACAAAGACTTGAGGGATACAAAGCTTTCTGAACCTTCACTTCATGGGTAAGGCTCTATTAACATAAAAATATCACAAAAGAAAAAAAAGTCCATAATTTTTTTTAAATCACAGAATTGAAATATAGAGAACAAATTATCAATTGTTTGGCCAGTCCAACAAATCAAAATCATTTGCATAGTTTTAAATTTCCTGGGGAACTCAGGGATTTTCATATATTGTTAACCTAGCCAGAAAGATTTTCTATTTTCATTAAATCCATGTCATTTAAGAATACTGAGGTTTAAACATGAAGGCAATATAGAATATAATCATAACTATGATTGATTTCAATGATTAGGACAGTCACTTACCCACTTTGTCAATTTCTAAAATAACCAATGTTGCTAAACTAAAATATTGTCAATTTTCTTTAATATAAGTGCATTTAATTCCAAAATAAAATTTAATTGCCTATAAAAAATTTAAAACATGCTATCAATCCTATACTAGATTAAATTCTGATTGAACTTTAACCTCAAAGACAGTATCACAGACAATGGTGGATTTAGGGAGGGGGCACAATTGGTCCAAACCAGCTTTTAAAACTAATGTAGCATATCTAAAGAAAAATGAGCTCCATTATCAAATTTTTCAACCCAACATGAAAATTCTTGTAACTTTTTTTTCTGTCAGAAAATGTTGAAAATGTGTACTTCCCCTTCCTTTTAACATTTAACGAAACCTGGATCCTCCCCAGATGAGAAAGACAGCTGCATGCAAGAGGAACTAATGGACTAGGACATCACACAATGTTTATTGCAATCCCTCAAGAATTGGATCATTAAGAGTGGCCTGCGGTACTTACACCCCTGGAGTACTTTCGCATAAGGCATGCTTCTACTGTCAGGTCACTGCGTATCACCGGCAAAGATGGTGACCTGTGTTCCCGTCGCCTCTCGTAAAAAGTGAGGTCGAATGCCAAATCAGTTGCCATTCCTCCCCAAGCAATGATGATGATGGTGCTAGCAGAGCATCAGCATTAGCATCTCAATCGCTAAGCAACAGTGTCATCTAGGGAGGATGAAGCCGGACCGCATCCCCATAACCAAGATGCAGTTTCGGAAATGTCGGAGCACTGGTGAATGAAGGCACTGAAAGCTCATTGACAAGTTAAACTACATGTAAACACCGGAGTTAATTTCTCTCGATCCGTCTCCACCAGAGTTTGGTGAAATCCGATAGCCACCTTTCTCTCACTCTTGATTGCTTTCCTCCTGTCTTCTGCTGTTTATCCGAGAGTGACCTTTGTAACAAATAATTAAGGCCAGAGTAGAAAACCTTGCTAAAATACATCCAAAGAAATGATGCAGGCTGTAGCCCACTCGTCTTCTTTATCCCACACATGCGCTGCTGCGGCGCATCCACGTCCACGGACTAAGCCCTTCCAGTCGACATAACAACAGCTTTTTCTCTATCAAATCCCACTTATATGGCTTCACATTAACATGCAAACTTGGAATTTTCTCCATTTGCAAACAAGGGGAAAAAAATCTTTGGAGAGCTGCGTGCAGCCAGATGAGCTTGGATGCAAGCTGCGTCTCACTATAATCACGTCAACACAGTGAGGTGCTGCACTCCGTAACTAGCGTGTTTATCTCTAAAAGAACACGGCCAGGGGGGATGCGTTACGAGCTCCCTCTCTTCCTTTCTCTCTTACTCTCTCTCTCACTTTAATTCTCTCTCTCTCTCTCTTACTCTCTCTCTCTCTTCTCATTTTTCCCTATCTTACCCCATTTCCGTGGCCTGAAACTGGAGCAAATCTGCATCCACTGTTCGTAATGTGAGATCTTTATCCACGATTCCTTTCTCCCAGCTACCTACTCTTTCGCTTTACGAGGGATGTCCCTACATTGAACTCTGGCTCTGTCTTTTAGTTACTCTTTAAATGATATCTCAAAGAATATATATGCCTGTCCTTGCATTACGAACACATCAAAAGTCCTCCTAGGCAGTCAAACACAAATGTTTGATAAGGACCGATGCAAAAAAAAAGGAGGGGTGTTCTATTACCCAACAGTATTACAGGACATTTGCTCTGCTTCACTGAGTGAGTCACCACAGAGCTAGACTTACCAGAGAAGTTTGAACTTTATTCAATTTTGCTGTGATTTGATTGTGATTCTAATGTCAATATTACGTTGCCAACCTTGTGTGAATATTTTACCATAATGGCACATACATATTTGTTTCAGTAAGAATGTAGGAATGCACAGCGAACTACTGTAGTTGACATTGTTTGTGTTACGAGCAAAAGGTCACTTGCATACAAATTTTTCTGCATGAACTCCTAAGAATGACAGTGAAACTTTCTTAAAGGTTATATTTTCAAGAAGGGGCAAATGGGGGTACCACGCCAGCAAAAAGTGTAGTAAATTTCTTCAAATAAGGCAATCTTTTCATATATAACCAGTGAATTGTAGTTATGGAAATTCAATGTTATAACACATTTATAATGTAAACTAAAATAAATAAATTAAAGATTAAATTGTCATTCCTTGAAAGCCCTCAAAATATAAATGCAAAATTTGTAAAGAATGAACTTTTGTTATTATTTCATAGAAATATTAGTTTCCTCATTAATTCCCCCTTTTTGTCAATTACATTGTTTGTTTTCTTTCTCTGTGTATACCTTTTTATTCTATTAAATGTACAATATTATTTGTATTTATATGACAATAATTCCACGACTGAGCAGGATCTACATGTATTTTAACAAGACTGCATGAAAAATAAATCAGTCAGGCTTTAAATAACGCCACGGTCCCTCTGGCGTAGTAATAAGAGAGAAAGAAAAAGATTTTCTGAAATATTCCTGAGGGTTCATTTCCAGAAGAAAAAAAAGATGAAGCTCCAAAAAATAATCTTAAAACAACACTGTTTTCCTGTTTCCGAAATAAGTAGGTCAAATTGAGTCACTGTATCGTCTCTAGAGAGTAATTTTATGAGTGTTTGGATGAAAATTTTCTGGGTAAGACGCACAGTGTGTTCATTCACTTTCAAGGAAAGCTGACGTACAAACGTCCTTGATATCAATGACCTGTCATTAAAAAAATGTAAATAAATTTCTTTTTAATCTCAGAGAATAGACCACTTCTGTAATGTATACAAATTTATGCACATATATTCTCTGAGCACCTAGTGACGAGCTATTCCATGAATCTGCTTTTTATAAATGAGCCTCAATACTTGGAATCCAGTTTGCATACATTATTTGTTGCTATGTCCGGCAACCTCCGGCAACCTCCGGCAAGCTTTCAGGTTGTCAAGAACAACCTTTGTTTGAAAGGTATGCATACACTTTGCATTCATTACCGAAGCGGTGTATTGGATTCTTAGCCAACATGCAGGCATAAGTGCTAACTAATATGACATAAATGACAAGTACTTTAATACTTTAATTTAATGATTAAAGTTGTTAAAATTATAGAGGGATCTCAAAACGGCAAACTTATACATGTTGAGAACATAAAAATGTTGATCAAAATGAACAGCATATATCATCTTCTTCAGCTTCAATTCCTTATTTTTAATGGAAAAATGAAAGAGAAAATGTAACCTTAGAAGTGAATGATCAAATTCGAATCAGTTTTTGAAAAAAACTAGATAAAAAAAAGAGGGCATTACTGGTCTTTCTTTGACTAACTTTATAAATGAAAAGGGGGGGGGGGGTTGTCTTTATTTGCATATATCTCCATATATGCATACATGTATCTGCATGTATCACTTGCCTTGCACGGAATCAACACCTTCTACAGAAATAATGATTTCCCATTTTTGCATGCGGAAGAGTCAAACATAACAGGGTTGTCAGAAAGAGTAGCATATTCTATATCGTAACTTGCAAAATACATTCATGTGAACATCTGTCCCTTCAGTCAATAGCGTTATTGAAAGAGGGTGTCCTGCTGTCCGTGATGTGTAAACTTGTAGCAGAAAACATTTCTATTTCATATGGAATAGGCCAAAAGATTAAATATGGGGATAATAATTTCTTTGTATATAGCGCTCATATCCGTTATGTTGGGACGCTCATGGCGCTGCACATTATTACCCGTTATAGACTGGATGCAGCATAAAGTTACCAAGTTTCATAAATCATCTTGATGTTTGATTTAAAACAAGCCAATAGCGATATTGTGTCTGCCAACTTGCGATAACTAGAAATATCGCGAGCTCTGTTGCCATGCAACAGGTCCCCCAAGTGCATAAATCTACATTATTAATGTTTGGAAAGTGATGGTTGCAAAGTTATTTGTCATAAGAGAGAGTTATTTGTCATAAGAGAGTCTTATTTGTCATAAGAGAGCAGCTAAACTTTAACGTTTGACCTCAAAATGACCTTTGACCTTCATCATGTGACCTCCAATGGCAACATAACATGCAGGTCCCCCTAGTGCATCTACAACCCAAGTTTGGTTGAAAAGTGAGTGACGGTTGCAAAGTTATCAGTTATAACATTTGTAACGGGATAACGGATGACGGATGGACGCAATTTGGATCCCTTAGTCTCGCTTTCACCTCCAGTAGGCGAGACAAAAAGGAAGTTGTACTAGTATTACAAAGAATGAATAACACTTTCGTATACCACAAAAAAGGCATCCTGAAAAATAGAACAATTTGTACTGTCATTCAGTTACTGTTAACACTGTATCTTCAACAAATATAATGTAAGAACTTATTTTACAGATGTAGTTTGTTTCTCTCTTACTGTGCTGTACATTAACAAAATCTGTAATTTTTGCAGATATTTTCTCCCTACTTTGAATTGCCCAGAAGATTAAATGAGGGGATACAGCTTAGCTATATATTACTCTCAATCCATTGCAGTGTTAGAGCTTCCGAACTATTCTATGCCCGACTGCATCGCTGTAATGGAATGAGTTACAATTACATGTAAATCTAGGTTGTCTGCAGAGCAGCAGAGTGGCTTTGGGGCTTTTCAAAAGTTAAAATATTTAATTTGTAAATCATCTTGATATTTAATCTTTAAATAGCAAATTGTATTTAAAAAGAATAAAAACAGCTTTGTATACCACAGAAAAGGCATCCTAAAATTTGAACAATTTGCACTGTCATTCAATTAACACTATCCCTTTCTAAGTACACTTAAATTCTACTACGGCACAAATTATTTTTCTCACTGTGCTGTTTACATATGAGGTTCTCTCCGATGTTTACAGACATGCCAAATCTTTCGTTATAATTTAAAAACAGGATACACATTGTAAGATAAATGATGGAAAGTACCCTGTTTGTGTCATCAATGCCTCCACCAGATATATCTTCTTCCGATTTGTAAGGATTCTCTCTCTCTCTCTCTCTCTCTTATCCAATCTCTATCACTCTTTCTTTTTCTCCCTGTTTCTGTTTCCCTTAATCCTATCCCACTATACATGTACATGTCTCATTCTGCCTTTATACTTTTCTCTCTTGCTCTCCCCTCTCATTATATTTCGTCTCTATATTCATCTATCTTAAATATAAAGTTCTTTAATAATCTTAATCATAATGTGTCATTATCAAAAGTTTCCTTATTGTATTCATAAATCCCCAATAAACATTTGAAAACCCTGTATATATAGCTCAAGTGATATATCAAATTTGTTACAAAGAAAGTCATGATATTTTCTTGTTTTTTTTATATGTGTTGTTTAATAGTGATTGGGAATAATTCATACTGAATAACTGAACCAATATGGAGAAGCTTCGTTTTTCTTAAATTCATGAAAAACTAGAAATGTGCATTCCTCGTGCCGCGCAATGCGAAATGTATCCCCCGGCGCTGGCAGCGATTTGAAGGAGGGACAAAGACCCTCCCCCATCCCCTCCCTCAAACAAAAGGATGGTGTAGAAATTGCCGCCAGTGGCCCGGAATATTGTCAACACCAGGAGCAGCATTACCAAAACGATTTGTGTAGATTAGAGTATAATGCATTTTTATAGAAAATTCGGAAGAAATATGACCTCAGAGCGCACATAAGACATCCACTAAAATATGACCTTTGATCCTATGAAAGACGGAACACTAGAGGCAGCATCACCAAAAACTGTAGAGTGTAATCTATAATGGACCTACATACAAAATTTGAATGAAATCCGTCAAGAAATGCAGAAGTAAGAGTGCACAAAAGGGACAAATGAGCTTTGACCCTATAAAGGACGGAACAATGAGGGCAGCATCACCAAACAGTAAAGATGTGTAGATTATACCATGATACATCTCCATACAAAATTTGAAGGAAATCCATCAAGAAATGTGGCCTGCAGAGTGAACTCACGCCATCCCTCGAAGTATGACCTTTGACCCTATAAAAGACGGGACACTGGTGGCAGCATCACCAAAAACTACAGGTTTTTAGATTACACCAAGGGACACCTTCATGCAAAATTTGAACGAAATCCGTCAAGAAATGCAGAAGTAAGAGTGCAAGAAATGGAAAAATGACCTTTGACCCTATAAAGGACGGAACAATGAGGGCAGCATCACCAAAAATTAAATATGTGTAGATTATACCAAGATACATCTCCATACAAAATTTGAATGAAATCCGTCAAGAAATGCAGAAGTAAGAGTGCACAAAAGGGACAAATGAGCTTTGACCCTATAAAGGACGGAACAATGAGGGCAGCATCACCAAACAGTAAAGATGTGTAGATTATACCAAGATACATCTCCAGACAAAATTTGAAAGAAATCCATCAAGAAATGTGGCCTGCAGAGAGAACTCACGCCATCCCTCGAAGTATGACCTTTGACCCTATAAAAGACGGGACACTGGTGGCAGCATCACCAAAAACTACAGGTTTTTAGATTACACCAAGGGACACCTTCATGCAAAATTTGAACGAAATCCGTCAAGAAATGCAGAAGTAAGAGTGCAAGAAATGGAAAAATGACCTTTGACCCTATAAAGGACGGAACAATGAGGGCAGCATCACGAAAAATTAAACATGTGTAGATTATACCAAGATACATCTCCATACAAAATTTGAACAAAATCCATTGAGAAATGTGGCCTGCAGAGTGCACTCACGACATGTCCTGGAGTATGACCTTTGACCCTATAAAAGACGGGACACTGGTGGCAGCATCACCAAACACTACAGGTTTTTAAATTACACCAAGAGACACCTTCATGTAAAATTTGAACAAAATCCGTTGAGAAATGTGACCGCCAGAGCGCACACAACAGTACACACAAGACATCTATCAAAATATGACCTTTGACCCTATAAAAGACGGAACACTGGGGGCAGCATCACCAAAATCTATAGGGTTCCAGATTTTACCAAGAGACACCTTCATACAAAATTTGAACAAAATCCGTTGAGAAATGTGACCGCTAGAGCGCACACAAACTTTCCCCAAAAATATGGCCTTTTACCCTATAAAAGACGGAACACTGGGGGCAGCATCACCAGAAACTATAGGGGTCCAGATTTTACCAAGATACACGTCCATAGGAAGTCTGAAAGAAATTCGTCGAGAAATGTGACCGCTAGAGCGCACACAAGAATGTGACGCGGCGGCGGCGGCGGCGGCGGCGGCGGCGGCGGCGGCGGCGGCGGCGAAACGCTGCTGAATCCAAAGTATCCTCCGGCATACTGCCGGGGGATACAATAATCTAAGTTTTACTGACTAACGAGCAAATCATGTCATCAATGTTATCGTAATAATTACACAGGGGGAAAGAAAAATCTTTTTTTTAGCTTTTTAGAAAAACACTTTTGGCAAAGAGTGATAAATATTTACAAGCTCATTCATCTAGAGTTAACAGGGTGTATCATTAATCATGCACACAGTCTAAATCACATCTGCGTGTCTGTAATGATTAAAAACAATCAGGGAGAGTCTGGAAAAGAAGAAGTACGCTGTGACGTAAAGAGGGTACCAACAAATAAGATTATTAAGGTCCATCGCAGCTGCCTCAAGTCCCGATGATGTTCACATGGACAGTATTATCAAATTAAGCCATAGGTAAGATATTTTTCATTTGCTGTTTAAAGAAATAGAATATGACCGTAAAGTGACTAAACTTGTGGTTTTTTTTTTTAGGTGAATATGACAGGAGCTCACGTCACGCAAGCGAGATGTTACAAACACTTGACACGTCAGAGATGTTAAATGCTTTATGAATACTTGAAGAAGACTGATCACCAAAATATGCAGATGAATCCACAGCTAGGGATGTGTGCTGGAAACAAATAACTCCTACGGGATACGGATGCAGCATAGCTTCTGCTGGGAGCCAGAAGGGCATTAACGTTTAACTTTGAATTGTAATACATGGAGTTACAAAGTCTTTCTAGCTCTAAGTAAACGATACTTGTATCTCACTTTGCTCATTTCCTATACTTTCTCCAAAAAAATCCTTGCGATGGATGATGACAGATTAATGCCTCCCAAAAAGTCTTCATCTTTAATTTGGAGGATGTGTTGGAAGGAGGTAATGATCGTACCTGTTAACAGGAAGAAGGGCCTAACTTATGTAATTTCACATGGCTCTGATGCCCTTCTGGCTCTCAACAGAAAATATCTCACCTTGCCCATTTCCTCTCTTTTCTTGTTTTTTTCTTGATAATTGCAGAAGAAAGGTAGCTCTCTTTTAAAAAACCTTCACCTTTCACTTTGAAAAATGTTTTGGAAGGAGACGATGACAATATTATTTTCTGGAGGAGACAGAGGATGTAATGAATTCCTGGAAAGAACATCATTTTAAAGGGGAAAAGAACATCATTTTAAAGTGGGAAAAAAAAAATCACAAAAACAGTTTTCATTATGTTTCAAGACATATAAAATCAACCCTATAACTACATTCATTTAATGGGGTAACTACATACATTCAAATAGTTCAAATTTAGGAGCAAAAGTGTGATTAAAAATAATTTTAATATCAAATCCTGCACAGAAATTAATTCTGAACTTTGTGTGCACCGAATTTTATAAGAATGCATTTACATGTACTAGTCTACTCACAAGTAGCTTTTACCTTTAGCTGGAGTGCAATGTTGTATCTTAATACAGCAGTAATATTTAAGATGGTACTTTCAATGCAAGATACCAGCATTGAACCCTGAACATACAGAGCAAACAAACCGTTTGGTGGTTGGTCCTCTTCAATGGGACATCCACCTGGTGCTGGATTTGCCCTCCCCGTAACTTGCCCAAAATTCATCCTCTCTTCCTGAAGGAACAGATTTCCTTCCTAATGAAAAAATCATCTCCAAGTTTATCATTTTCGAGACACAAAAACTTTACATGCTCTATAAATGCCATCCCTGAGAATCTTCACAGAGAATATGTCTATTCTCTTCTACTGACCTTTAAAAAAAGACAACACATCTTGGATCTACCCTTGGAAGATGGTCTTTAGAAGTGGGAATAAAGACAAAGAATATACTCTTCAAACCAGAAATCTTAACATAATGTCTGCAAGGAGCCTGGGGTATTATCTCTATGTAAAGTGTATGAGTTTAAAATCACAACACAGAATATATCAGATCTGTTCTGCTATAACCTTTTGAAAAAGACAATACATCTTGGCTCTACCCTTGGAAGATGATCTTCAGAAGTGGGGATAAATTAAGACAGAATATACTCTTCAACCAGGAAATCTTAACATAATGTCTGCTGATCTGTACCAGAAGAATGTTATCTATATAAATTAAGTGCTACGGGTTAACTTCCCTTTGACTCTCTGTAGATGAAAATCTTTCAGGATTCAACAGAATCCCTATACAAATCTCAGCTTGCCGCAAGCTTGTAATAAGCAGCAAGGTTGCAAGAAAAGTGGAAAGCTTGGACATTAATGCCAAGCTTGCAGCATACTTGCCATTTGAACATAATTAAATGGAAACTTATAGTTTAAAAATTTCGAGAGAGGAGAAAAATGATATTCATCATGCAAGTATCCGGGGGTATTTTGTGGCAGGTTTCTCCCCTACCAATGGGATGCCTTTAAAAACTAAAGAGGGAGAGGACAGGAGTAACATTCAGGGGAACAAACTAGTATAAATGAAGATGAGAGAATGTAAAATGTGAGATGGAGAAAGTGAATGATACATGATGCAATCAAGCTGAAAGGTTAAACTCTTCAAGTCAAGGGGATTTGGAGGTATCAGACTCTGCTTGGGAAGCTCTGAAAGGTAAGAAAAACCTGTCGGCGGAAAATCTGAAGGGCAGAAAAGGTTCCGCATCATTCATGCAACCATTGAGAGTATGTCACATGCATACATTGAGAGTACATGTATGTTACGGTTGAGAGTATGTCACTGGTGTGAAGAAAATTTGCAGCTTTACGTACCAGTGACACTCAAAAAAGACAGAAAAAAGAGAGATTGACGTTGATCTTGACGATACATCAAGTGAATATGTACTTTAATGTTTACACAAAAAAAGTAGGATAAAAAGCATGAGAACAGAATCATGAAATTTGTGTGTTTTGTTTTAAGGTACAATACACCCCACTGAAAACAAGAAATGAAAGATAATGTATGACCTGAGGGGAAAAGTGCACAAATCTTTCAGCCTTCTATAAAATCTTCCTTAAACTGACACTATTTTTGTCGCCTCTTTTAATACTTTCCAATACAAGCAGATACTTTTTTATGATTGTTAAAACGCACAACTTCCATCCCTTAAAATGCTATGATTTGTTTGTTTCTTGTTATTTTTGCACACATAAATAAAGTAGAAAATGCAACAATCTGCTGGAGTTGCATGCATTTAGCCCTGCTATGAATCTGGGTATTAGAGAGACAAGTACACAACGGTAAATCAAGAGGTAATGACGAGAGAGCTTCATCCTCTTGAAGTACACTACCGTTTCTTTGATCTCCACTTGAGAGGGTGTGACGCAGACACAGAAAAAAAGGTTACCTTAGCCATCGAGGCCACAAAGAAACTACAAACCCAAACCAGAGGGGGAAGAAGAGAAGAAAAAAATGTGAACCCAGATTTAGGAGCTGATGAAGGAAGATCTCTGCTACGCAGCCATGGCAACAAAGATTTGGAGTGCTGGGGAGTTGTCGTCATTCGGTTCCTAGAGGTAACGTCTTCATCCTCCTGTATCATTATTAAAGGGGAAGTTCACCCTGATATCAAGTTTGTCTTAAAAGAAGCAGAAACCAGGGGAGCGTTTCATCAAGCATTTTGTCAGTGATTTTTACCAACGACTGTTATAAGCTACTGAAATCCTTGCATCTGATTGGCTGTGAGCAAATTTGTCAGTAAAAATCACTGACAAGACACTTGATGAAACACTCCCCAGATCCATGAAAGTATGAGCAAAATGCGAAAAGAAATAAGAATGAATTTTGGAAGTTTTAATCAATCAAACACAAACTGGCAACTCTGTGATGTATCTTGCGAGCTCTTCTCCCATTTGCCTTGTACTAAAAAAAAAAAATTAATTTTCTCTAAAGAAATTATTTAGTCATACATGCACTCTAAATATAATCATCATACATATGCTTTTACACAAAACCTGTATGAAACAAATCTATTTGTTCATCAACAACCAAGAAAATGAAGTTTTCTCTACATAGCAAATAGGAGCGGACCTTGCAAAGTACGTCACAGAGTTGCAAATGTGTGTTTTATTGATAACAACTTCAAAAATTCATAGCTTTCTTATTTCTAATGAGATTTTGCTCAAAATTTCATTAATCTGTTCCTTTATTTTTACTGCTTCGTTTAAAACCAACTCCATATCAGGGTGAACTTCCCCTTTAAGGGGGACATTGGAGCAACACGTCTTGGAGGGTGTACACAACTGTTCTCTAAATGACACCAGTCTTTAAGCCGACAAGCTCTAGACTTCAAAGCAATTGCAAGATTTACGACCTGCTTGCCCTAAAACTTCACTTTGGGTTCAGCGCGCCAGAGGAGAAGCAGAGATCTACAAATTGAGGACAATTATCGCATCCTTTTCAATCCTGCATACATTCCAATCGTAAATTTAAGGAGGGAGCTATCACGAAAGTTGCTTCCCTAGAAAATAACTGCAATCGCTTTTTCTCAATCAAGGAATAACTTTGCTAACCTACTCTTAGATTTTCAAGGCCCTGTTTCATAAAACATAATATCAATAACAAGATACAATAATTGTTACATTAAAGCTACTGAAATCATTGCATTTGTTTGGCTGTGAGAAGATATGTCATAGATCTGTAGGCAGTTGTTACTGATAACAAGTTTTATGAAACGGGGCCCTGGTCTATGGCGTTCTCAAGAACATACACATCTCATTAGAAGATCTCATCTCTCTATCTTCATATGTGTCTTTCATTCAATTGTGTTCTTTCTCAAACATTTTCTTTTCACACTTCTCTCCTCTATCATATAGCCCTTTTTCTTCTCACCTGTAATATAAATATACAAACTACATGTGAGAAGTTTTCTATTGTTTTTCGTTGCTCATACACGTTATCACAACCTCATTGCTTTACCTAACCCTTGATTCAATTAAGTAGTGGGTCTGTTCACAAAGTTGGGCACCTTTTGAGGCATTTTTTCTTTAATCCCCTGTAATTCGATGAAAAAGTCTAGTTAGAATTTTCTTACTTGGACATTCTATCTCTGGTGAAAATAAAAAGCATCTGAGAATCATAAACATGTTGTTCCACAATGTATTTTGGAAATAATTATGAAAAACCAGCGTGTGGATGTAACTGGACATCGTGTCCGTGTTACATCCGCAAAGTCTCATTTTGAGACATAACGGTACATCCATAATGCTCTTGATGATAAGTATTTGCCTGGTTACTTTAGGCTCTCTATTTAATTCAATGCAACAACAACTGCAATGAGAGTATACTGACTTCAAGAGTTATTGATGAAAGTTGCTGATATTCTTTGGTGTCCCGTTCATCCACAACTTGTGACATTTGATTGGAAACCGTTACACCCACAACATTCATGATAAACTCAGGGAAGATAGTTATTCTTTTGTTAAAAGTTTTTCTTCATTAAGTCAGCACCATAACACATTGTACCCATTAGGATTTAGCTATGTAAGGTATCATGCATGTAGATATGCTGGTAATCTAAAAAAAAGGTGGTTGTGGATGTAACATGGGACACCAGTATGTTTTTGTCAATATTTTGAAAATGCCTCTCAAAACAATTTGTCTTGTGTTCTTCAAAAGCTTCCTGGAGGCACCAAGTACATTCATATAAAACAACTTAATGGTGTAAGTCATAGTGTTAAAACTACAATGTTTTTACGATAAAATGTCACGTTTTGGTGCCCCAACTTTGTGAACAGACCCATGTCTCTCACATACATTCTCTTTTCTTGTTCTGTTTCATCTCCTCCACTTCCTTTGGGATCCCTTTACTTCTAACTAAGATACAATTCTAAAAAACTAAAAACAAACTGCTCTCTACTTTCAACATTACTTTCTACCATACATACATATTAGGATAATGAACATCTTGTCTCTTCATCTACCTTTTATCTGATTGATTAGTTTATCAAACATTCTCTTTCTCTCAACCATCTGGGGGGCGTTTCATGAAAGGACTTGTCAGATATTTTATCTGACAAATTTGCTCTCAGCCAATCAGATGCAAGGATTTCAGTAGCTTATAACAGTTGTCAGATAAAATATCTGACAACTTCCTTTCATGAAACGCTTCCCAGGTCATTTATTCTTTGTCATTCCATATTTTACCTCCTTACATGCATAGTCCTTTGTCTGTCAAATCAGTGCAATCACATTCCCTTCTTTATCCTTCATATGAGATTTCCCAGGTCATGCCTAATGCAACATTACACACTTCCACTTGATCAATGCAAACGCAAGAACTGACCTCTTGCAATCCTAGCAAATCTAGCGCAATTAACCTACTGCATAAGAGAACCCTGTGGTCCAAGACTCAAGCATACAGGAAAGAGATAATTCTGTAGTTAATGGGTTAATTGCTTTCAGCATAGGTAGAGAAGAGAGATGAGAAGCACTCTGGAATTTTCAAGCAAACAATATCAATGTTGATCTCATTGAACGAGAGAAACACTGCACGTTAAGGTCAGGAAACACTGCCCTAATGCTGTACAAATGGCAACTTATCTTTCAAATTCATGCTTTTCTTTTTTCATAGATATATGGACATGTATAGTCACACCTGGATATAAAGACCCCTCACAGGAAACAAAAAAAATGCTCTTATTGGGCGGGTACATGTGGTATTGATGAGCATATTCCAATGGTTTTAATGATAAATAATATTGAAGGGAAACAGAAAATACAGTCTTTAAAGGCAGGTGACCTTTCTAAACAGGTGGTTGATAAAGAGGGGTTTAACCATACCTTACATCAATGCATAATAATATCAATACTATCTAGATATTTAAACTTGTAGGGCACAGTAGTTTTATGTCTAATGTAAATGACATGGTGCATTATGAAAACAAATTATCAACAATACTCCATCTCTCCAATAACGATATGCATCAGAGGGTTAATTCCAACAAATACATGTACATGCATTAACAGGGCCCCTGGCTCATAAAACTTTTTCTCAATGGCAACTGATCTTTGACTAATTTGCTCTCAGCTAATCAAACGCCAGTATTTCAGTAGCTTATAACAATCATTGTTATTGATAACAAGTTTTATGAAACAGCCCAGGTCCATGATCAAATGTATGTGAGAGTTATCATGCATACGGATGATAGTATACTGTCAATAAATACCTGTTCTGGGAGGAGGAGTAAGGAGGAGCATGGCACCTCCTTGCCAACAGATGGGGTAGTATAGCAATCATCACATATACAAGATAGAAGTCACAGCTCAAGATGTGCTATCATATCAGAATGGGTATGTTCATATCTAACACAGACAACAATATGCATCAAAACATTCATGTATTTATGGATTCATGACCTAGCCGGGCTGCTGCTAATGCTTTGCATGCCTCATTTGATCAGTAACTGTGCGCAAAATTAATTGAGAAGAAAACAATAATTGGCTGAATCCAGAGGAATAAGGCAATATGAGGATGATGTTTTTTCATGAAATATGATATCTTCATGGCATTTTAAAGAAATATTGATAAATGGTTGTGGAAGCATCTGTATCTGAACCATAAAGAAATTGGAGAGAGTTAACAACACAAAAAATGATATGAGTGAATATGACTAAACAAGAGTCTGATTTTTGTTAAATTTAGATAATATTATCATAAAAGAAAGCATGGTATCATTTAGGTATCATCTATCAGGTAGAATTTAGCGATTGCCCCTACCACTGGATTTAGAAGAAATAACTTGCAAATGTTTTTTGTATCTACAATTCTAAGATCAAATAAATCAATTTGAGTAATTGCAAATGAGTGGTAACAGAGTTGTATTGCATTCAGGCAATACTTGACATGGTAATACTTGGTGATAAGTTTTAACTGATCATTACTTGGACAAGGCCAGGTCCTTTATTATATAAAAAAACACTTAAAGTCTACCAATCACCTGAAAAAATAATTTGTGTACAGCTAGAGTGTATAAAGTTAACCTCTTAACACTTTACCTGACCTCGTATGGGTTAACGGTTATTAAATAAGTATGAAGAATATAAAAAAAACCCCTAAAACCCCTGGATTGGAACCCAACTCGGAGGTGGGTTCCGCACGAGCCATAATTTGTGCGAGCGAGTACGGTAGTCTACACGCAAGTCTCCATAATGTTTATTTAAAGTGTATATTAACTTGCAATAACTCTTTATAGAATTAACATTTGAAGCTCATACATTGTCTATATAGTGACATGGAACCCCTTACATACAGAGCAAAGTATTTGTTGGTGTTTGGTACACTTTAATACAATACAATAATTTATATAGTGGTCCTAAGAACAGCACCATTGTTTCATAGTGCTGTATATCACTGAAATTAATTGTAAAAGAATGATATTCATGTTGATGACTGATCATAAAGGGGGTGTTTTGAGAGAGTTCTTGAAAACATCCTGAAAATGGAATGAACCTTGGAAGCTTGTTCCAGAGTCGAGAAGCACATGCTTGGAAAGTATTGTCACCAGCTGCAGCATAGGTTTGACTAAACATGGAGCAGGGTACTGTCTGAACTAGAGTGAAAACCAAGACGAGTAGATTGATATGGCAAGAAGAGAACTACCATATCTAGACAGTTTTTCTTTGGAAACACTTTATACAGCAGTCTGGATCTGTAATACAATACATGTACATTGCTTAATTGGAAACCGATGTGCAATAATTTTAGCAAAGGGGTGACATGATCTTGCTTACAGACCATGAAGGTAAGCTTCGCTGCACGAATCTAAACCCTCTGGAGAGTTGATTTCATACAGTAGCAATTTTTCCTAGTCAAGTCGACAAAACATGATAGCTCAGACAGCATGCTGACTCACTTTAGCATTTAATACATGTATGTATTGTATAATGACAGCCTTGGTCTACTGTGAGAGAAAAAGAAAAAAAAGTAGTATGCTGAGAGCCAAAAAGACGTTCATTCTTATACTTTTACACACATTTAATGCCCTTCTGGCTCTCAACAGATGATGTATGACATGTACCTCTTGTACGAGGAAAGTCTCACGATCAAAGGAACATCTAATAGATGTGGTATGATGTTGAAATAATCATGATTGATTTATGTCTATAAAAACCCAATTACACACCCACATACACATAACGTAATGGTTAAATTTCCTCCTTCGTCCTTCATTAAAAATCTCATGAATATTCAATATACAGTATATGTATTGGCTAATAAAATTATTGAAAGAATGTACTCTGTTGGTTACAATAAAGAATTTGTTGAACAAAATAAAAGGTCAAAACACTTTTCATATTAATTGGAATTTTCCCCATTTGGAGCTGCCCATATCATTCCTGACCACATTCAAGAATGGCAATATGAGTAATGAAAGCTTGATTTTGCAGTCTGGGAAACATACAAGACCCTTTTCACACTTGATATGGATGTTCAAAGAAAACTTGGGCCTTTTAGAATTAAGACTATCAGAGAGTTGTAATTCAACATATCTTCTTTTTAAAGACTTCTTTATTTCCAAATGCAAATATACCAATAGCAGTGTTGACATTTACATGAATCTCAAGAAAACTTTATATATGGCTCTATCGAAATCAAGTCTATTAAAATTGATAAATTTGAGTTCCTTTAGGGAGATATTACTGGACTTTACTTGGACAACTCTCCTCACTGGATTTGGTTTTTGCTGCCAAAATACATGTAGCACTGAACAACTGCTGTAAAACCAAAAACTTTCGCAAATTGTTAATGACAGCCAATTTGCAGCAAGAAACTTTCTCAAATTGCAATAATTTCATGTTGTTTCAACTGTTATTTGATTATAACGAGGCATGAA
Source organism: Heliocidaris erythrogramma (assembly GCA_025617745.1). Lineage (NCBI taxonomy): Eukaryota > Metazoa > Echinodermata > Echinoidea > Camarodonta > Echinometridae > Heliocidaris > Heliocidaris erythrogramma. Next base: position 46,767,572 of record CM046855.1, on the reverse strand, counting down.
ACTTTCGTGAATCTAGACCTCTCACAAAATTCGTCAAAGTTTCATGCAAGTGAAAAATTTCTGGTTTCACAGCTAAGATGAATGTAGGTGTTTTTTAAAGTGACTTTTACTTTATGCAACACCCAGCAAGCCTTGCACTCTTTCCTGGCTGGGAAAAGAATGGAAATCGAGTATAAACACCACCAGACCTCTGCTGTCAACTGTCAGAAATGCAATTTTTGAAAATAATGTCTGATAATTGTGCCCCAGGTTATGATACAAATTTCCGTCTCAGGGGATTCTCCCTTATCCATCATCATCGACCCATACTTTTTTCCCTCAGAGGTAATACTGACCATGTGGACCATCTGTGACTATAGCATAAAGCTCCCTCTACATCATGCATCGGTGCAGCTCACGGCACACCAGCCAGCCAGCCAGATCCTAAGCTACAATGTCCCCTAAGTATCAAGGCTTTTACTCCCGGGCTAATTACTATTCAAGAATTACTGCTAATTGGCTCTGTGAAGCAATGGCTTCTAAATAACTTAATTGTTGTTAAATCGATGTGACGTGAGGCTTTGTTAAGCAAGCGCTTGCATTTTGGTCCGAACAAAAATCAATAGTGCTCAAGTGTGTAGAGGTCGGAGTATTTCTCATTCCTCATTTAAAGGCAAAGTCCACCCTGGTATTTACATGTAGTTGATTTGAATAAAAGTGGAAAAAATGAGAGGAAAAGATTAGTAAAAGTTTGAGCATAAGAAAGTTAGGAATTTTTAAAAGTTGTAATCAATCACACACAAATTGGCAACACCGAGACGTATCTTGCGAGCTCCTCTCCAATTTGCTCTGTACCGAAAATTTCATATATATTTCATTACCTTAGTTTCTGATGGAGGAGATTTGTTTTTTGTTTTTTGTTTTTTAGAGGTTTTGTGAAAATCATATGAGCAATGATTATATCTAAAAGTGCATGTATGATTGAATATTTTCAATATCAATAATCAATCAAAGACAAATTGGCAACTCTGTGACATATCTAGCGAGCTCCTCTCCCATTTGCTCAGTACAGAAAATTTCATATATTTTTCATTTTTCAAGGCTTGGTTGATTATAACTTCAAAAATTCATAACTTTCTTATTTCTTATCGTATTTTGCTCAAACAAGCACTGATCTATTTATTTAATTTTCCTTGCTTCTTTCCAAACCAACTTGTAATCAGGGTGGACTTTCCCTTTAAGTACAACATGATTGAATCACTACAATGACTCTCAAACTGTTAAAAGGCAATATTGAGCACCTACATTTTGTTCCAACAAGAATCAATATTAGCTCAATTATGTGGAGGTCATAGTAATTTCTTACTACGCACAATTAACAACAAAATTAACACTGAATATTCAAAAATACAAAACGATATACTTGCTCAAGGATTCTGGGAGAAGCTGTATAATACCTAAATAAAGAGCACAGAAAGATATTAAGAAGTGGTGTCCTGAGTCCTGACCCACAAGCATGATATCGTCTGTTGAGAACCAGAAGGGCATTCACTCTGTGTTATATACAATGGCTTAACACCTTTCTGGCACCAAGCAGATGTCATGCAGCCTGCCATTTCCAAATGTGAGTTGTGCTTTTGAGTAAATGTTATTTCCAGCATGTTTCTATGAGTTTGTACATGCACACACTCTATGCTAAACAATTCAAAACTGATAAAAGCTGACTTATAAATGCCATTTTAATTTCAGAAAGGAGGTTTAAACCTAGACCATGGTTCAAACCTCTGTAAGCGTACTGAAATAGGCGTAAATAAGCGCACATTATCCACGCGCGCACTCAAAGAAAATATATGATTGGGTTGGATTCTGTGCGCACATACGCTTAAAACCACCAGGAGGGGGTTTAAACCATGGTTTAAATAAAACCTCCTTTGTAAATTCGGGCCAAAGACTACATGTAGCTACATGCATGCAAGATTGTCAAAGAAAATGAGGGTTGCAGGGCACAGGCTCCTAGCTGCCTCAGTTGCTTTATGTTATGTTCAATATCCTAAACTGACCGAATTCCCGACTTGGACCATGCACTATAACTAACCCTGACCAGAGACCGAACCTAAAACCTAATTTCAACCCTAACCCTAACCCTGTATCTCTGAATAAAGCCTAGAGCAATTGTTGCCGGAGTGTGTGTTGGAGCACCAAAATTAGCCTGTAGATGTAGCGCATGAAAGCCTCGTACAATAATGCACTTACAGGGCTGGTAGTACCGCGTCTAAAAGATCAATAATGCCAATGACATCCACTTACAATATTGATGTATTCTGTCTCGTGCTCATAATAAACATGTTCACATCATTAAGCAGGTCTTCTGTTTCCTCTGATACACTGACTATACCATGCTGTTCATAATAATAATAATCATTGTGGCTGAGCATTGTAGCATAATGTAACCCTCTAAAAATAAATATCTGCAAGTTTGATTATGGCAACCTTTGGCTTTTTAAAAGTGCAATGAAGATGGTAACAACCATTAAAAAAAAAGAGTTCAATAAATACCTATTTACAATACTGCTCTTTGTATTTGCTATAATGAAACTGAGATGTTTTCCCACTGATTATTATATATAGTGTTTTCCCAAGAGCTTTTGGGGAGATTTCCAGAGTTAAATTATATATTTTTTTTCTCTTTTGACAATGGTTTCCTATGTTCAAATTCTGTTTGATTCTTGAAATGTGATTAGACTGCCATATTGATATAAATGTATTCAAATTTGTACTCGGTCAAATAATCTTTCTGCTGAACAAAGTAAGCCATCCTTACCACACACAAAATGAGCTTAAATTTGTGTATTCTGAAAAGAATTAGCGACTGAATGCAAAGGAAATTATACATGTCCTGATCTTCATCCAAGCTGAAATGGGCAAGACTGAAAAAGAGTAGTGAAAAGAAATGCACGGTTTGGAGACATGAAACAGAGCAGAACTCATCCACCGTAGAATATTGCGTGCAGTTTCAGAGAGAGGAGTTGATGATTAAGGAAAGAAGAAAAGAAGAAGAAGCATAAGAAGAGAGAGAAGTAGAAAAAAAAGGAGAAGAGAGATAGGTAGAAGAAAAGAAAAAAATAGGAAGAAAAAAAAGAAAAAGAAAGAACAAAAAGAAAGAACAAGAACAAGAAAAGGAGGAAGAAGAAGAGGAAGGAGAGGAGAGAGCAGTAGAAAAAAGAAAAGAAGAATAGGAAGAAGAAGGAAGAGGAGGAGGAGGAGGAGGAGGAGGAGGAGGAGGAGGAGGAGGAGGAGGAGGAGGAGGAGGAGGAGGAAAAACAAAAGAACCTCTATCATACTGCTAAGTGATGATGCTTGTGAAATTACATAACAATATATTCACAGTAGCGCTGGGGAAAGAGAGACCTTGGTGATTCTGGGAATAGGCATATAAAAAATTTGACATTTGCATTCTGTTCTTGTGAGAAAAATAACCAATAATCTTTTGAAACATGCATTAATTTGTTCGAGAACATGATGATTGATGTGAAATTACATGCAGTAATGTCTGCCTAATTCTGTAAACTTTTAAAGGCAACCTAGAGAATTTGCAAAATTAGTAATGAAGAGCGATCTGACATTTATATCTTTTGGATACAGACAGCTTCTCAATAGCCTTTCTCTTAAAGGGCAATCCTACCTTCGTACTAATTTGATTTGTGTGAAAGCAGACAAATCAAAGAATAAGATTGGTGAAAGTTTGAATGAAATCGGACAAGCAATAAAAAAGTTTAGATTTAAAAAAAACTCATTACTCTCCTTTGATCTCCACGCCTTTGTATTTGTTTTAATCCCCCTCCACACCCACTTGACTCATGGGTTTTGACTCCCCATACTCCCCTTTTGTTCCCATTGTTTTGTGTCCACAGCTCCTCCCTTACAGTTTCTGTTACATGTAATCTGTTTTGTGCCTGTAGTCTATATATATGCTTGTCTTGGTCTTTATGTTTGTCTTTTTGCCTCTGACGAAGATTCTGCTAGGATCGAAAGCTCAGGCCCCTTTTGACTCCATTTTACTCCCTTGGCTCGCTATTATTGGATAAGCAGTTTTCAGCAGCTTGTTTTCGATATTTTAAAAAAAGATTAAGATTTTAAAAAAAGCAATCACTTTACATATGGGAATTTCAATTAGGCCAAATCGGTACGGTACCTTTGATGTAGCTGCGGTCAACATTCCCATTTGTTCCAACACTCAAAATGACTAAAATGTCAAGTTATCAAAATGTATAGCTCAGTAGGATCTTTTTCTTTTTGGAGGACCTACATGTATAACAATATGCTATCAACAATATATATTTGGTGTACTGCCCCGAGGGTAAGGCACTCAACAGAAAACCAGAATTCAGTGACATTTTGGTGTACCACAAATGGAAGAGTTGGCAGTGAATACGGCAGTGAATACGTCACAAGCGATTCACCAAATTGCCAATTTGAGATTAGCATAGATGTAGTGATCTCATTTTCCGAACATTCGTAACTTTCTCATTCATTGTCCAATTTCTTTCTAACTTTCACCATCCTGTTTCTCTTACTTTTCTCCCTATACATACAGAAGAAACTTTCTAGAAAGGTTGGATTACCCTTTAAGATCCCATACAGACAGGTAAATGTGATGCTCTACAATTCCACTCAACTACACTAAAAATAATGGGTTGTTTCCAGGTGGCCTTCATTTAATTATAATTATTATTGTTATTATATTATCATTACTTGTATCGTGCTTTTCCCATATTAGGCCCAAAGCACTTACAATAAATTCAATCACAAATACATGTAAAGTCAAACCTGTCTATAGCTGCCACTGAAGGGAAACAGCAAAAGTGGCCGCTATAGACAGGTCGGCGGCCATTTTGAATTCTAGCACATACACGCAACATCAATTGTAGTGTACATGTATCCATATCACTTAGGAAAATAAGCTATAGATCTACAGATTTGTATAACATTTCATTAAAAATGCCAAAATAATGTGCTTTGTTGTCAATAAATGAGAAAAACAGTAGATCTACGAGCAATCTGTGTAAAATGAATTTTCCCTCAAATTACCACGGTAGACTGCTGTTCTTGATTTTTTAGTCAACAATGTCTAATCATGCTTTTTGCTTCCTGTCAAAATATTACAATAACAAGTTTATCTTTTGAATAAAATCATGCAATCAATTTTCATTCAATAAATATTTGTCTTTCGAATAGAAGGTGCTCACTTGATTTGTCGAAAGTGCAAACGTCGACAATGGATCCCCAGTGGATGAGTTTTCCCGCCGTTTTTTAGCAGGACAGGCTCGTACATGAAATTGTTATTACTGAACTAATGATTGGGTAGTATTTTATTATTTTCACTTTCCAAAAAAAATCTCTTTTGAAATTTTTTTTGGTGAAAGTTTTAAACCTTTTAAATTTTTTGATAAATCTTTTAAAACTTCAAAATTAATATTGATGTGTACGAGCCTATAGTATTGCACCCGTGCAATCGATATCAATGCCGATCGTGATACTAGTTGTTTCGTTTTGTATGGACGTAGCTACTGTAAGCTTAAAAAAATAATACAAGTGCACGGGATCGCGGCTGGAAGATTACATAAACGAACAATACTAGTGCTTAATTCTTACTCAAAAGACTTTTAATCTCTAATACATGTAAGTCGGCAATGTGGTAAAAATTTTAATAGATCTTTCATGAAATCAGTACTACTTCTTGGCCATTGTAGAATCTATTGACAACGTTTGTGTGAGAGTGTGACTGAGCTAGTACTCGATAAACACACTGCAGCTTTATCATTGCAAAAGCTAACCTTTTGTGCATGAAGCTACGGCTCGACTCAATATTGGTGACCATTATACACGGTCAGATATTGACCGCGGGATACATAATGGGTGGCTGCTGGCCGCGTTAGGCAGGTGACTGCTATATGCAGGGTCTACAACACAGTAATTTCCTGTTTTGTTTTTTTTGGCCGCTATAGACAGGTGGCCGCTAAGACGGGTTTGACTTTAGTAAGAAACTTTTTTAAACTACGAACTGCTAAAGAGATGTGTTTTTGAGGCCTTTCTGAAGGCATTGACTGATGAAGTCTGTCTAATTGTAAGTGGTAAATCATTCCAGTATTTTGAAACAGATACAGTCAATGTCCTAAGGTGCGACTAACTGAATATGTGAGACGGAGAGGATCACTGGATGACCTCAATCTCCTGGTAGATGTAAATTCACCATTTTGCTTTATACATTTATTTTTATATATCTTTACTCATATTCATTTTACTCCTGAAATGTTGCATGCATGCTTACTCATAATATACTCTTGATATCAAAATACATTATTTTCCTCACTATCATTACCAATAATGTTGCTTGTGCAAAAGATATGCACTGTAAGTATTTAAAGTAGAATAAATGTAATTTTGCTTAGACAATCCAGACTTACCAAACAAAAAAAACAAAAAAAATATCTTGATAAAAAAATCAGCTTTACAATTGTCAGTTTTATTATTAATTTTTTTTTTTGCATATAATTATTCTGATTATGTTTTTGTAATTTATGTTTGTTCTTCTTGAATGCATTTCCTTTTTATTTGTAAAAAAATGTACAATTCAGCCTATACTAGCCGCCATACAGATTTTCAATAAATATACCATTCAATAAAATAATCATAAAATAAAAAAATAACTGACATCTGACCCCAGGAAGGAATTAAACAAAATTACCCTTTTGACTGAACATAGTCAGCTTCAAACTGATGGGAGAGTAACAAGCTACAAGAATGTAGGAAATGTATTGAAGTATGTGTATTTTGCATTTTACAGCTGGTTAACAGAAGTTGCAAATCAATTGTTGACGCTTCCAATACGTACATGTTCATACGACTCTACAATTTTAAATGATATAAATGCAGCTGAAATTTACATTGCTTTAAATTAATTTTTAAAACATTCTTTAAAAGTATGAAGCAAAATGATTATTGATAAGTGTGTGCAATGAGAGAGTTTTCCTTGTGTATAGATCAGTGTTTTTGCATCCAGAAGGTGGATGCATATTAAAACGAGAACGAAGCTAACGCCTGAAATTTCAGAAATTGACCTCTGTGACCTTTGACCTTTGACCTACATTCCCAAAAATCTAATCAGATCGTCTTCCTATGGTGATAAATACTAGCACCAAGTTTGAAGTTCATACCTCAAATGGTTCTTGAGTAATTGCAAGAACTAGGCTAACACCTGAAATTTCAGAAATTGACCTGTGACCTTTGATGTTTGACACACTAGCACCAAGTTTGAAGTTCATACCTCATGTGGATCTTGAGTTATCGCGAGAATGAGAAAACGGGACGGACGGACGGACAACCTCAAAACATAATGCATCCGGCAGCACTTTCGGTTGGGGAGGCATAGAAAGAAATAGCTGCGTAACTTTACATTCAGAAAACATTTTCCATTGATTTTTACTTCACAGCCGAACAGTTAAATATCTTTCCTTTAATAACCTGTCATAACAGAATGTGTGATGAGTAAACATGGTTCCATGTCCTTGAGGAATGCATGAGGCCCGAGCGGGCCTAATGACCGATAATGATTGATGCGAGCTTTTTGATCATTTACAAGGCGTGTACTATAGATCCCGTTGTGGTATGACTACAAAATGTCAACTTTAATATTCTGTATTGATTCAGGGTGCCACAAAAAAAAATCAAGCAAAAATACAGTACTAAACATATACTGTACTAAACATATACTGTACTACATGTATACATGTAGGGTCAACCAACTCTGGCTACAAAATGAATTTTATGTGCACAAATTTGAAAAGAAATAAATAAAGAACAATCGGAAATGGTGCTTTTCTTGAGGAATGAGACAGAAATTTCCCATAAATATAATTCTGTTGCCCCATATAACTTTGCCAACACTTAAGAATTGATACTGTTGTTAGGATCACTCAAATCTTGGAATTAAATTTTGCGCAAATGTCTTATCTTAAAGTGGTTCAATCACTGAGGAAGATTTACAATGGTAGAAACTTTATCCTTTTCGTGGGTGGGTTGGTGGGAGTGGCTTATCTTCGCTAAAATTAACAAGGTTACTGGAATAAACGTTACTATTTATGTCACTTATGTTGTCAAAAACACGTGTACTAAAAGAGACGTCTAACAAAATAAAATATTCATAGAAAACCTTTCTAATGAACTCACACAAACTGAATATTTGGTCTTTGGTACACCATACAATATCTGCTGCATAGTGCGCCAGTGTGTTGTGTTGCTCCACTATTGTTGTTGCTTTGGCCTTCAATGCACATGGTATTTATACCCAAAACTGTTAAATAATAAAGTAACAACAAAAACAGTAAAGTAAAAAAGCCGTGGAAGACCACCTTTGGGTATGAGGTGACTTTTTCAAACTTGTCTCCATCAGGGTTCATGCTCAAGATTCTAGACAGATCAGTGCTACTAGACCCGCCAACCTTTGAGGACCAAAAAGAGTAATATTTATTTGTGGGGGGAGGGGGACATAATGTGCGCAAAGCGCACATGACGAGCGCGAAGCGCGAAGTCCCTTCTGGCCGGGGTCCAGGGCCCGCCTTAGGGCCCGGGAAGCTCTGGAGTTCTAGATGCTCCCAGATGCAATCACAGCCTTATTTTGAAACCATTTACCATGTTTTTGAACCCTAATATTACAAAAATAATTCTTTTTTTTTGGGTTAGATATGAAAAAGCTAGAATGGTAGGGAAAATTACTTTATCTCAATTCTATAACATTCCAGGAATTCCCTGATCGCATGTAGTCAACCACAGCTAAATTCAAACCCCCCAAGATAAAGTTAAAGAGTAGAAAACAAACCACAAAAGCCTGGTCATTAAGAACGATTCACGATGTCCACGCAATATACCCACCACACTACCAATAATCTAGGCCGCTGGTGATGGGGAAGAATGTCTCCCATTCCTGCTGGAAAGTGAATTCCAGCAGGGATTTTTCAACAGAATATTTCAACACATTAGCGAACAAGTTAGACATTCTCTCTCACCTGAATCATGAAAAATAGCGATGATATTCCATTTGGACTCATTTGTGAAATTTATAATCAGTTCTCAGAGGACAAATGACGGTTATTAGGGGCTGTGATTTCCCTAACTCGCGATAGCACAATCGTGCACTGCCGTCATGCATAACATGGACTCACTGCACAGTATGTTATCTTGTCAATGTACACTGTTTGTTCTCACACCGTTGCTTCGTATACATTGTACATGTAAGCATAAACAGTGTACATAGACAAGATAAGGTAGTTGTCGTGTATCTACGTAGTATAAGTTTGCACAACATACATTATTCAGAAAATCGTAATTTTGTGATACAAAATCGTAAGGAGTAATATACAATAAAAAATCGTAATAATTACGCCCAAATCGTAAGAGTTGGCAGGTATGTGCTACTAGAGAAAAAAAATCTCAGTTTGAAAAATGCCCGGTCTCCATCAGCCTGAGCTACGCTTCAGTCAACAAAGAAAAACCAAGGGAAAAACTAATTTTGTAGCAGTGTTCTCCAAACTACATGTGAAATGTCCTGAGTTCAAAAGCAAGCTACTCATGGTTCTGTTTACATACCAATGTTCTTACAACAACATGTCAGAGGTTTACACAGATTTCAACATGATTACCATCAAAAGGATAATTCAGAACATTTGGCAAGTTTATAGACACTCTCAAAGAACCTAATTTATGACTGGCATAAGTGGTATAAATATACCCAAACCTAGAGCATGGTTATTTATGTACTCCTTTTTGGCAATGAAGTATCTGGTAGGACATTGAATCTGCAGAGGCTTTTTTCATGATTAAAACTTGTGTTGTTTTAAGGAAACATGATCAGACCCCTGAACAGTCCAAGTGAAGTATGAATGTAAACAAAGAAAAACTAATTTCTCTGACAACTTATGGTGGCATTTTGACATTCCAGGATGTTAATCAAGTACAGTGTATGTCATTTAAGTTCATGGGGTGTGCTAATGCTTCAAGGTTAGATCTACTGCTGTAATGTTTAATTCTATTACTTCATGAGATGAGGGGGGTGTTGACATCTCGTACATGTATGATACAAACTGAATATTTGGTCTTTGGTACACCATACAATATCTGCTGCATAGTGCGCCAGTGTGTTGTGTTGCTCCACTATTGTTGTTGCTTTGGCCTTCAATGCACATGGTATTTATACCCAAAACTGTTAAATAATAAAGTAACAACAAAAACAGTAAAGTAAAAAAGCCGTGGAAGACCACCTTTGGGTATGAGGTGACTTTTTCAAACTTGTCTCCATCAGGGTTCATGCTCAAGATTCTAGACAGATCAGTGCTACCATACCTGCCAACCTTTGAGGACCAAAAAGAGTAATATTTATTTGTGGGGGGAGGGGGACATAATGTGCGCAAAGCGCACATGACGAGCGCGAAGCGCGAAGTCCCTTCTGGCCGGGGTCCAGGGCCCGCCTTAGGGCCCGGGAAGCTCTGGAGTTCTAGATGCTCCCAGATGCAATCACAGCCTTATTTTGAAACCATTTACCATGTTTTTGAACCCTAATATTACAAAAATAATTCTTTTTTTTTGGGTTAGATATGAAAAAGCTAGAATGGTAGGGAAAATTACTTTATCTCAATTCTATAACATTCCAGGAATTCCCTGATCGCATGTAGTCAACCACAGCTAAATTCAAACCCCCCAAGATAAAGTTAAAGAGTAGAAAACAAACCACAAAAGCCTGGTCATTAAGAACGATTCACGATGTCCACGCAATATACCCACCACACTACCAATAATCTAGGCCGCTGGTGATGGGGAAGAATGTCTCCCATTCCTGCTGGAAAGTGAATTCCAGCAGGGATTTTTCAACAGAATATTTCAACACATTAGCGAACAAGTTAGACATTCTCTCTCACCTGAATCATGAAAAATAGCGATGATATTCCATTTGGACTCATTTGTGAAATTTATAATCAGTTCTCAGAGGACAAATGACGGTTATTAGGGGCTGTGATTTCCCTAACTCGCGATAGCACAATCGTGCACTGCCGTCATGCATAACATGGACTCACTGCACAGTATGTTATCTTGTCAATGTACACTGTTTGTTCTCACACCGTTGCTTCGTATACATTGTACATGTAAGCATAAACAGTGTACATAGACAAGATAAGGTAGTTGTCGTGTATCTACGTAGTATAAGTTTGCACAACATACATTATTCAGAAAATCGTAATTTTGTGATACAAAATCGTAAGGAGTAATATACAATAAAAAATCGTAATAATTACGCCCAAATCGTAAGAGTTGGCAGGTATGTGCTACTAGAGAAAAAAAATCTCAGTTTGAAAAATGCCCGGTCTCCATCAGCCTGAGCTACGCTTCAGTCAACAAAGAAAAACCAAGGGAAAAACTAATTTTGTAGCAGTGTTCTCCAAACTACATGTGAAATGTCCTGAGTTCAAAAGCAAGCTACTCATGGTTCTGTTTACATACCAATGTTCTTACAACAACATGTCAGAGGTTTACACAGATTTCAACATGATTACCATCAAAAGGATAATTCAGAACATTTGGCAAGTTTATAGACACTCTCAAAGAACCTAATTTATGACTGGCATAAGTGGTATAAATATACCCAAACCTAGAGCATGGTTATTTATGTACTCCTTTTTGGCAATGAAGTATCTGGTAGGACATTGAATCTGCAGAGGCTTTTTTCATGATTAAAACTTGTGTTGTTTTAAGGAAACATGATCAGACCCCTGAACAGTCCAAGTGAAGTATGAATGTAAACAAAGAAAAACTAATTTCTCTGACAACTTATGGTGGCATTTTGACATTCCAGGATGTTAATCAAGTACAGTGTATGTCATTTAAGTTCATGGGGTGTGCTAATGCTTCAAGGTTAGATCTACTGCTGTAATGTTTAATTCTATTACTTCATGAGATGAGGGGGGTGTTGACATCTCGTACATGTATGATACATTACTGTTATATCTAATACATTAAAGATAAAGTCGAGTTCTGGTCATGCAATTACATTGTGAAAGAAACCGTCTGAAAGCAGTTGGGAATGGTTGACAATGTCTGCATAAGAATTAGTGTATACTGTCAGGTTTTGGAATCATCAAAATGAGAGCAAATTGACCCAACCACGCTGAAAAGCACATGCACTGCACACAGAAATGGGTCTATGGGACTGCACACACATGTGGCATGAATGTTCAGCCCAAACACTTCAGCTATTTCTCGTCATATTTCCAATATGAGGGCATTTGAGGAGCAATCCTTTTCAGAGGACATTTCTACTATGATGTTCTTCCAAACTGGAATATTAAAAGGAATGAGAAAGCTCAGAAATCATTTTTCACCTTTCCCAGAACTCAACCTTTCCTTTAAAGGTTAAGGCCAGATGACAACTGCAGAGGGCAGTTCACACTGTAAGACCCTAAATTTCTGAGACAGTCTTGTTTACATTAGAGCCACGTATAAATGACACCTCAAAGAATCTGTTTAAAGACATGTAGTCTCAGAAACAACCTTGACCTCACAAAAATACTAATCAGGGAAGATAAATGCATGCTAAACTGGTACGATTCTGTGGAAAAAATATATGTTTCTTTTGGGTGCAATGATAAGTAAGATCTCGTCATCAATTATCATCGCTCTGATAGGTGCTAGAGTATGCTTATCATGACTACCTGTCAAGTTTGTGTCCCAAGGTTAGAACTACATGTCCTACCGGCTGCAAGTCATCATTTTTAAAACATGGTGGCATAACCAGATTGAGTAGATTTTCTGATATATGAAAAACTACAGAAAGAGGGGTCTATACTTTATTATGTAAAGTAAATACTTATGGGGAAGGGCATGCTTTACAGACTTAAGAACATCCCCACATTATCTGTCAATTGGATAGCAATCAGGAAATTATCCCTTCCACAACTACAAACACTACACCTTTTCTCTCTTTCCTATTTTTACATTTTAAAAATGCTTTGTTCATTTACGAACAAATTGTAGCCCATCTGATATCCAAAATAATTCGTCTTTTACATGTCTATCGTTGTTTCTTGAGCCTGTATTATTTACAAATATCCTTTTCACAGAGAATTAGCAGTATTTACCAAAGAGAAGGGGGAAATTAAAAGGGGAGGGGTAACCCCAGTTGACATCCTGACCTATCTTCCTTCACCTTACCCCCGCTGTGCTATATCATCTGAAAGTGAAGTCAAGCAGAGCTTCAGGCATACATTATGCCATATGTTGCCTATTTGTCTCACTCTATGTTCTACAAGATGTACAGCACTAATCTCATTTGTCAAATGTAGGGAGACATCGCAGTCTACATGAGTAATGGTTATGAAGATGGACTTCAAGCATGTTTCATTTCCTTTTAGAGTAGTCAAATGCTGTCAAAAGAGGTACACTATTACAGAAATGCTTGATTTGTATGTAAGCTTGTGTGCTTCCTGACTCTATAATTCACTTTCTTAAATCACAAATAAACTATACATTTACCTCTTTCAGAATGCTAATTCCTGAATAAAAACAGAAATCAAATCAAATCCTGGGCTCTTTCATACAATTTTTTTTCTGAAAGAAGTCTTTGAAAGAAAATGTAAAAAAAAATACCACTCTCCTGTTAAATCTGTACAATCAAGCAAAGACTGTAATTACTCGGCGGTTTCAACTCGCTCAACATGCCAATATGGGTAATTAGGCATTAAGACATCATGCACTTGATGTCAACATAAAATAGCAGTGCTAGTATCCTGTGATAGCTTGTGAGAGAATTTTAATACCTTGCATATATATTTCAATGCATTCTAAGTTTCCCAGAACATAATGATACACATTGTTTGTTTGCATTGGAAATACTGGGTGTTTTTTTTTAAAGCAATGTAGAAGTTCCATCTGTGAAATTCAATCCAATGGCACCTGCACAAAAGGTTCTTTAAATTACATTTTGTTCATATAAACAGTGTAAATGTTCATAAGAAACTATATATTATGAAAAATTGGTTTGGAATGAAATATATTGTTGGGAAATTTTAAGGAGTTCAATACCAGAAGTGGAATCAGGGTCCTGCTTCATAAAACTTGTCATCAATGACAAGTTGCAATAAATGTTCTAAGCTACTGAAATCCTTGCATCTGATTGGCTGAGAGCAAATTAGTCAGTAAAAATCACTGACAAGACACTTGATGAAATGCCCCCCTGAATATGAATTGACTTTTGCCCGAAATTATAATAATGAATTGAAAACAAATCAAATATGAATCTCCATTCATACTTTTATTAATTGTTGATTAATTAATTAAACAAACCTACAAAATTAAAAAAAAAACTAGGGAGACAGACACATACACATAATGTACACACATTGGTCCTACTAATTCAATTAAACCCAATGCTAGGACTAAAGTCATGTTAAACCAAGAGAACACGTACACCTCGGTCTTTCTTCCTTTGTTAAAAGTTTACTTTACACCAAGCTTAAACCCAGTGTAAGCTTAAACCCAGTGTCAGGTTTAAGTTTTAGTAGAATATGGACCAACTGGGTTTACAAATGCATGCATAAATTAGAAAAGTAAATCAAGGATAACTAATGCACAATGTATGCAAAAGCAATCATATTTTCACAGCAAGGCCAGGAAAGTTCTTTGGGGTTCGACATGAATCCACTGACTATATGGGGCAAAGTAATTTCCTCTCTCTACTGGTGATACGGTACTGGATAGGTCCCCTTCTTCATCCATATTTGATGGGACTCATTAAACTTTACTGTATTGGGCTGCAGACCCAGGTGTCAAATGCCAGTATGAATGGCAAAGTGGCCCTATACACTGCCATTGATACCCACGGTAATACTTTCAACAATTTTATCCATAATGAATACGTGATGGGAATATGTTTATTCCTAATGCATTGCGCTACCAGCAGCATGTACGGTCCCACAGGCAAGATTTCATGTCTGTGACTATAACATGCCACTGGCAGAGTATGAGGATAAACTTCTTTAATGACTATCATAAGGGAGATATAACTCGACAAATGGTCCACCAACGCCCTAGGAATTTAAATAAATATATTTCAAGCTGTTGTGTCATTTTATTGATAATAAAAGACAATACCTTCAAGAATAGAACTAAATATGCTTTATGCAATACGTAGCTCCATTAGGATCTGATTTACCAAAGTGTAAAGCTATAAATCTTTCATGAAATAGTTCCAATAGGCACCATAAAATACTGTCAACCATTTATTCTCCAGCTGTATTTCACTGACAGATTCTTCTCTCATCGAGACATTTAGTATACATGAAAACTTTGCAAAGCTGGCACATGAAGGTCTTTGTACACTGGATGAAAAATGTTTGGGTGATTATGGAACTGATATATACCCTACCTAAAAAAAAAAAGGAACAGTATAATAATAAAGAAGTTACATTTAATATTGCGTATTATTACCTATACATGTATAAGGCATATTTTTGTCCGCTTGATTTGCGCGTGCAATATGCTCTCATATTGCACGGAACGCTGAATTCCCCATAGGCTACAGTACTAAACTTGCTGTGCAATATTATGCCGTATTTTGTCTGGTCTGTTTGCGTGCGCGCAAATAATGCAACGCATATAATAACACACATACGCACATGACGTCATAAAGAGGTTAAGTTAAACTTGTGTGATCACAATGAAGTATGAGGAGGGGCTCTATTAACTGAATGTGGTTGGTTAAAATGATTTTTATTAAGTTCTAAATCATTTTCGTGTAGGGTATAGATAATAATAATTATATTGGATGGCTTTATTTCATGGAATACCAAAAATATTCCACTCTTTAGGGCCAATATTCTCTGGTATCCCATTCAGAGCCATCCAATATAATATAATTATATCCATCCACAGGATGCTCCTGTTACTTACAAAGTACATGTACAACCATTACCCTAGCTTTAGCATTCAATAATGTATGTATGTAACTTCTATCAGGTACCCACTAATTTCACCTGGGTGGTGAGGGGCAAATGTAGATTAATGTCTTAAAAAGGGACATTCATGACTGGCAGTTTATCTACAAATGCAACTTCACTGTGAGCAATAAATATTTACCCTTGTGGATAGCATTTCTAGGGTAATTTACATTCTTAAGTCTTGCAATAACCACAGACCTACAGTAACCCTCTTCAATGCCTCAATATCTTAGCATGCAGATGGGAAAATACACTTTAAAGGTATACGCTACCGGGCGGCCGTGGGGAAAGTCAGGATTGCGTAAGCCCCATTCACTCGTACACAAAGTTTGTGCGTCGAACGCGTCCGTTGGACTAAATGGGATTACATTTCGACTGCACGAAGCCGACCAAATCTCGCACAAGAGCTCGAGCTCAGGCGGAGCGTGCATGTTTGTGCAGCGACCAGTCTATCCGTGGTTTGCGCCCCCGCGGGGTAACGGCATGATCAGGTAACGATCACGGTGCCCTCTCGCGGCATTAAAACGTCCACAATCTGCGGTTGAGTATCCCTTTAATAGGGATATAAATTGGTGCATTCAGCTACTTTTTTTTACCTCCACTTGCCCTTCATTTACATGATGATTTTATTTTGCAGCATTTTTTTAAAGGCAGTCAACCGCATCATATCTAAATGAGGATAGCAAAACTTTATCATCATTCTAAAGCCTCATTCACATATATGCTGCAGTAAACCGTGGCAGTTTACTGTACTGCGCTCCATATTTGTGCATCTCACAACACACAGATAAGTGAATACATGCACATCGGAACTTTATTGTGCACAGCTACATGTACTACAGTAGTATATCATTTCCACATACCGTTCATTTAAACGTTGAAAAAGAACACCACCGTTTTTCGCGTCATATGTGAACAGGCCTTAATTA
The DNA here is from genome assembly GCA_025617745.1 of Heliocidaris erythrogramma. Classification (NCBI taxonomy): domain Eukaryota; kingdom Metazoa; phylum Echinodermata; class Echinoidea; order Camarodonta; family Echinometridae; genus Heliocidaris; species Heliocidaris erythrogramma. The sequence continues at coordinate 46,750,627 of CM046855.1, read as the reverse complement.
ATTCAACACAGGTCAAATATTAAATGGAGTGGGAAGTATTCTATAGGATCTCCCACATGGTTCCCTACTCCATGTCAATTTCCGAACCTCTGCTATTACATTTAACCTCTCACAACTTTAATTTGATCCCCACAGTCCTCGGTAATAATCATGGACCTCACACCTGTGTGCTTGCATGCATGCACTGCCATCAGTTTAGTTGCGGTAAGTAATATACAAGGTCTAATGATCAATGGGAATAGCACCTTGTCTACAACAAGGAGAGGGGGAGGGGGTTAATTTGACAGCGCAAACTGGAGAACTGGTTCAATTACAACAATATCGGGACAATGATAAGATGAGACTTCTCTACAATGTGAGGAGCGTGTGTGGGTTGGGCTCTTATCTCGCACGGCCCAGAGGTGTAGGGTAATCATAATCAGATACAGCCATGGAAAAAATATTAGACCAAAAATGGTTACTGACAGTGTTATTTTTGTGGTAAGAAGGAAATAAAATATCATAAAAGCAAGGTATAATTGCTGGAATTTGGTATTCATTCAATGAAATACAAAGACAAATCATATTTATAATTTTGTATGCATATTATAGGACCCTTACTACAGAAGTTTCGTCTAATTTTTTCCAGGGCTGTATTTTCCTTTCTTATAGACACTCGAGTGATTTATTTTGTTGTTTTTCTGCTGTCCAACTGAATACATTGAAACCTATATTACTATATTCACATCCCCCCGAAATTGTACATACATATAATTTTACATCATACATTTGTATATTAACATGTAATTACACATGTAGCACCAATGATACTACCTATATTTTGTGTAGAAAATGGAAGTGATCAAATTGTGCATATCTTACACAGCTTGCCAAATTCATGATGCTTGCTTAAGTTAGCAATGGTTTTACATCCCCTTCATCATTCACATTTCTTTGTTCACATTTCAAGGTTAGATATCAGAAACCTCCTTTTTTGACCTCTTTTGCCCCTTTTTTTTTCTTGTACAATTTCCCCTTCTCCCCCCCCCGATAATTAAATTCAAATCCAATCATTTCTACGCAATGTAATTAGTAAATTACATTTTAGAAATTCACATTCACATGGATCCGATGCGACCGTGAACTTCGCAAAAGGACATGCAAGCTAAATGTAGGTATTTGCAACATAAGGATTATTTTCCTTCCTTCGAACTCTTCCCTACACCCTCGAAAAACTTTGAACCATGGCATCTTGTTGCAACCCTTTTCCTTTTTGAAAGAGAGTTTCTGATAATGAAACTTGAGTGGTGTATAGGCATTTTGAAGAGACATGAAACAACTTTTTTTTCTGGAGAAGGTATGTTCACATCTACCATAGACAGCGCATAAGAACAAAAGTCCAACGTTAATAATATTGGACTATTCAATGGAATGAGTGACATGGTAAAGCAATTGCTTGAGATATCTTTTCGGTTTAGGGGGTTCACTTCATGATAATTGTCTAATACAGACCTCTAGGTGAAATTTAAAAAAAAAAATTGGGGGTTGTGGTCAATGCCCATGGACGGTTGTACAACACATGCTCCGGGGACAGTTCCACCACAGTCAATTTTAAAACCTAATCGAATTCTAAACTGCAATCCTGGACCAAACAGTATACCAGACCTGGTCCTAACCCTAACCTAGAAACTGACCGCAACCCTAACACAAACCTTATATATCTTTAAAGAACAAAAAAACCTGAGCATATGTCAGACCACCCCTTAGACATTGTAAGTAAGAAGAATGTATCACATATTACCTCTAAGGACTGCTGCTCAATGGGGTTAAGTTGTTGTTGCTCCTGGACCTGGGTTTCTCCTTCCTCACCTTCCCCTTTGTCTCCTCCCTTTGGTACTCGTCCATTCTTAGTCTGGTTCTCAGGCATATTTGGCGCACAAACTCCACACTCGATATATAAATTTCTACAAAAAATACAGAGCCACACTCTCTGGTATAGCGTGGCTACATTAAGGCACTGGCGAAGATTCGAAACAATGAATCAGTCTGCACTGTGTAACAGCTCTGTTGTTACAAATATTCTTGCTACATGTATCATGAATGGGCTACATCGGACTCCATGCTTCATTTGTAAAATGTGTCAACATCGCCAAAGAGAAGCCATCTTCATGACAGGCATGTTATCCAATTTATATTCCATTGATAACTGGGTCCTGACTTTGCGCTAAAGCAGCCATACAATGATCCTTTGTCACAAAGAACAGCCATTGGCAAATTTGCACCTACACATGTAGTTGTAACTAGTGCTCATGGGTCACTTGCTCAGAAGACAATGAGAGTTGCACACCATGATCAGCAAAGAGAAAAAAAGCAACAAAATCAGAAAGGAAGGCGTGGGGCCAGCGTTGGGACTCCCTTCAAGCAGGTATCACTCGCAGAGGAAAAGGGAGACTCATACATATTCCACGGCCATGCAAGATATCGGAACTAGAAGAAATGAGGCAAACCCCCCTGAGGTGTCGTGCTTTTAAACACGTCCCCACCTCTGCCGTCTAAAATTGACTCTTCAAAACACATACCCTCGGGATGCCTGTTTCCGAACTACGCGAACTCTTGTCATTCCGCCTTCATTTCAGCTATTAATGTAAAGATCCTCTGCCCGGAGCAAGTCATGTGCGTTAACTTCTGTTGAGAAACACTAGCCAACCCCAATCATATAAACACTCTATTCCATTTCCATTGCCTGCATCCAAACAGCACAAGAGGATCACTTTTAGACTCTCGTAATCTAATTTCAGTGCGATGATGGCATTAGAATTGTATATCCTGTTTGTGATGAAGGCATACGTATCAATGCACTTTGCTCTCTCCTCTTAAGAGCACATCATCTGTAATCAACTTCCTGCTGGTATTTGGGGGGCTTGCAAAACTCCAAAATCAGTCGAGGATAAGAGCTTTCAATTTGTAGGAGAATTTTATTCCAATCCCTCCTGACCCTAATTTGGCCGTTTCGCAGGCACCAGCTGAATGACCTCTTGACCTACAGCTATCATTCACTATGTTCACCTTGGTATCATTAAAAGTTTTTCAATAAAAGTTCTTTCAATAAGAACAAAATCCGAAGAAAACCAGAACCTGAAACAGGGAAAATGACAAATCCCAAGTTAAAAACAAACACTGTGAAGCAGCTCCACTCTAACCGATCGAAGAACGCATGGAGAGAGGAGCTGGTGGGTACAGAGGTGCAGGTGAAATTACAACATGTGTTAATAACAGCGAGCTATGTGCCATTCAACACCTAGCAGGGAAGAGAGCTCTGGCAACTGAATTCATGATGGATGATAGGTGTCACACCGCAGACCCTTGTATACTCATCAACTATCATCACCGTGCCCGGCCGCAACTTTTTTTCCCCAGCGATTCCCGTCTCTTTTCACCTGACGACGCCAGTATCGTCACTCCATCATTAACCCATAAGCATTGTTTGTTATTACCGGTATCCTCTCCACTCCCTGCTTCCCCACTGATCGTTTCCTATCTCTTAAAAATAAAAAGGAAATAATAGTCCACTATGCTACAAATAACTCAGCAAGAAATATGACTCGATATTCCAGCGCAGTTGGTCCTGGCCACTCATGCAGCGACAGTTGCCGGGTGATGAAAAGCGACCAATCCCTGATGCCCGCCGCACGCCAACCATTACAGGCACGTTAATAAACTGCTGCCACCATCATTGATTAACGCACCATTGACATTTCCCCATCTCCTTCAAAATATACTCTCCTCCGAATGATTGGAAATTAATTTTCCCACTCTCCCTTTCTCTCTCTCTCCTACTCTCTCTTCCCTTCCCTTCCCTCTTCCGATCAACACCCTGATGAAAAGGCAGATTTAGGAGGATTTCTGGTATGCATCATGTATAACAGGCTTAAAAACAAGGATGATGTTTACTCAATTATCGATTATCATGATTAATGCTTCAACTGATGTACATGTACATGTATCAAAATTGTGCATACACTTTCATAAACCTGACTGACTACCAGCCAAGAATCAGTCAATGAAGCATCAGAAGAAGGCCGGTCCATTATCCCAGACGTTTGAATAAGGCAAATTTACCTAGACAATTATCTAATGACGATGGGGAGGCCCGCCCGGCTGGCCGACCATTATGGGGGAAGATAATCTGTGTGCTTTTTTGCCATCAGATATTTGAGAAGGGATACTTATTAGGCTGCTGTCTCATTAGCGCACAAAGTGAACGTGACATTGATTAGCAAAGCAATGAATATTCATAAGGCAAATGGACGTACATGACACTCTAAATATAGATTAATAACGTCATCAGTTCAGGAACACTATTATCTTTCCCTGGCCTTTAAAGAGCAAATATGTTTACAAAAATATATCTAAATATACAAATCGACTTGATGTAGAAGCTTTCAAACACTTTCATTTGGGGTGACTGTCTGTTCATATCCATTTCCTTTCTAATATGTCATCCACATAATTTAAGCATTCTACATTTTTAAAAACTCACAACAGTGGTAGTCTGCATACATTTAGAATTTTCCAGCCTGTTTTCCTTTTTCTTTAACTCCCTCTGTGCCACTATTTTTACCTGAAAGTAATGTAAATTAACTTCCACGCGCCAAACTTTGAATTTGTTCAAGAGTGGCACCAAAAGACGTGTCCAAAAGACAAAGGGAGAAATTGTTGGTGACAGTAGTGAATAAAAAGTTGTAATTTGACATGCATGTAAATGTATGTAATGAAAGTTTTGGTAATATTAAGCCTAATCAAGGTAGGGGAGCTATTTTTTACCCGCTCTATGGCTTTAAAGCTATGTTTCTACCTCAATTCAAATCTTTTTGTGATTTTCAACGTTCTAGACGTGTCTTTTCATGCCATTCAATATCTCTAAGCTACTTCACTTTTGCATTGAGCATACACCATACAGCATGTGAACAACCTTCAAAATATGTAGTGTACTTGTTTTTCATTTCTGAACAAAGGAACAAAATATTCTCAACCAAAGTATCCAATTCATCACTGAAACTCTTAGGCAGGCTTTGCCACCAATGGCAGACAAGGAGTTGCAAAGTTACAGACACCTGCAAAGTCATAGAAATTTTCTCTGCCATTTTGAAAAGTGCATGGAGAATAAACACCGACTACTCTGTCATCATACATGATTCACAGTTCCAGTAAAACAAGTAATCCAATTCCACTATGTTGGATGATAACAAGGTGTAAAGAAATGCCGAGAGCAAGCCACCATCGGTCAGTCTTAATCAATAATTATCCAGTGTTTGTAGGCCCCGTATCATGAGCCAGCTGCATGCGGTGAATAGAGTCGCAAGATTTCTCTGTCAAAGGAAATGTGACGGGTAAAGAAAGTCCTGGTGAGATTTCTCTTCATTTGTTTTTTTTATTCCCACATGGCAAAATATCACAGTTAAAATGCTTACAAAAGAAGCACAGCTTTTACATTTCAAGTATGACTATAAAACACAAAACCTTTTTTCTTTTCTGAAAGGTGACAATATTTCAAATATATGTTTGTCTATGTCATAGTAGCATGATCTTGTAATTTTATGATACTGCTAGTCCCTACAACATTAAAAAAAAATGAGGATGCACAATGTACTACAGAATCAACAAAACAAAATACCTTCATTATACATGTAGCTAATTTCAAAAAGAAAATATTCTGTCAAAATCTGCTTCGAGGGCACCTCAAAAAGAAAGACGTTCACTAAAATAATTTAACATAGAGTTAATGTTCTTCTTTGACAGATGATCTTTCCAAATCTTTTCACATCTTTTCACAAAAAATAATAATTAAAAAAATTGTGGTATTGATGGTGAGATGAAAAAGCCATCTGCAGGATGAAAAACTTTAATCTTCATGTACTTTGGATCTTTGTTGCCTGCGACAGACTTACGTCATTGGTTTTTGTGGACCATAACCGCTGATGAAATTCTCAGCTCGTCCATTATGCGTCAGATTGCATAAAATGCTCATTTTCTTTGGAGGGGGCTTACGATGTGTTGAGGAATAGAAATACAAATGACTCTGTTGATTGTGGCCAAATGAAAGCAGCCTGGATTTAGTGCTCAAGTTAAAGAATAAACATGCCGGAGTGTATAATCTAATTCTCCATCATCAATCTTATCCGTAGATCTTGTCATTGATGTGTTTTTTCATTTTGTAATAATCATACTTTCTTGTCTCTTATCCCTCTCTCTCTCTCCTTTTTTTCTCTCTCTCTCTTTTGCTCTGTCTCTCTAATGTAGTGGGTTTGGGGTTTTTTGCTACAGTGAGTCCACACTTATGGAAATATGAAATTCTTGGAGAGCTTTATTTAAGTGCAGCTAGATTGGAAAATATTTTTGACAAAAACTGACAAAAACTGACTTCTCCATGGGTTTTTTTTTTAGGAAATGAAAGGAAGTGGTGCAATTCATCTCAAGCACTCATCTATGATTTATTTTTTTAATCATTTGTTCACTCTTTTTGTTCACTCAATAAAGATACATTAACCTACTATGATGATGATGATGATGATGATGATGATGATGATGATGATGATGATTATGCAATCATACGGCACCATATTTCTCCTCTAATAAAGTCATATCTCCTGAAATTACCCATTTACCTCTCTATAAACGTCTCCTTTAAACAGTGATAAAAAGTTGTTTTCTCCCCAGTCATGGTCGCTATCGCATCTCACTGCATTCCTTCTACTGAGGGCCATAAGGGAGTTATCTCTATGTTGAATCATATGTGTTAATGACCTTCTGGCTTTCAGCAGACGATATGTTTGAAAGATAAAAATTAAACAGCCCTTAAAGGGATAGTTCACCCTGACAATAAATTGGTTTTAATAAATGCAGAGAAACAAAAGAAACATATCAGTGAAGGTTTGGCGAAAATCCGTTAAAAAATTATTGAGTTATGGATTTTTAAAGTTTTGATTTTGTGACGTCACATGCGAGCAGCTCCCCCATGTGTCATGTGATATAAATTCCAGAAAATGACATTTTCTCAGAAAAATGGAAATGGTGGTACTTGTGCATTCAATATAACATCTTAAACATCATTTCATACCCGCTCCTCTAAGGGGTAGCTGCTCGCATATGACGTCACAAATTTAAACCTTAAAACACCCATAACTCTCTTATTCCTTGATGGATTTTTGTCAAACCTTCACCAATATTTTTCTCTTTATTTTTCTGCTTTTATTAAAACTAACTTATTGTCAGGGTGAACTATCCCTTTAAAGGTCTTCAGACCTTTACTGCCCACATCACTTTCAATTAGTCAGCGAGAAAATTACTGAAGCAGCTCCATGTACATAGCCATTTTGGGAAGTACGGGGGCAGAATCATGACACCAATAGGGTGCCACTCTTGGACAATTGACCTAGCTTTGATTCAGTTGCTCTACCATTTATCACCTCACCAACACCTTCTATCTGCCCCCTAACAGTGTCTTCGGTGTTGGGGTGCTCCAACAGATGCCCCAATGGCAACTTTCATTCCAGGCTTTCTTTCTTCAAAGGTCAGGGTCAAGGTTGCAATTGGGTTTCGATCAGTTAAGGTTTAGGTGTAGGTGTAGGGTTAGGGTTAGGGTTAGTGCTAGGTACATGTATAAGGTTTGATCCAGGGTCGAAGTAAGAATTTGGTTAGGGTAGGGAATTGAACATGAAGCAACTGTCATCGGAGCATGTGGCAGACAACCTGTTGTTGGTACTTTGTAATTCCTATTTGTAATACAGCCCCACTCTTTTGATTCAGTTGGTTTTTTAAATAATTTTATTAGGAAATAATGAAGTAGTATTTACCAGTGACAAAATATTTTCAGCAGCTGTAAATACATCAAGCACTAGATCAAATTATAGAAAAACCCACTCTTGATTGAAAATTCATCACCGCTTATAACAAATGGTTATCGATTTTTCAAGCTCGTGACACTTAATCCCAGACAGAATACAACCAAACTAACTATGGTTCCATTTCAAACTAGAAGGCATAGATAATTTTGGCTACATTTGTGTGAACATTATGAGAAAATTCATTTTCTATTACTTTTCCCCACTTTCCTGTCTCTAATATCCTCCCACTACTTCCTTCTCTCTCTCTCTTGCTCCCTCCCTTCCCCTCCCTCTCTCTCTTTTAAAGAATAGAAAAAATGTGCAATTTCTTACTTGCCACAATTCTCATATTCTCTCTGTGTCTGTCTGTCTCTGTCTGTCTGTCTGTCTGTCTGTCTGTCTCTCTCTCTCAGTCTCCCCATAACTCAATTAAATTGTACCTTGTGGCACAAAGAACAAAATCACTGTGCCTTCATAGCTGCGGCGCCATGTTTATGGAAGCAGTTATCTTTTAATATCCGTTCCATAGACACTTTGGATTCTTTTAAGTCAAAATTGAAAACAGTTCTTTTTTTCAAAAAAATACAGTGAAACGTAATTTCAACACACATTTGTAGTATTCTTCAGTCCATTCTTTTTCTACCTTTTCCTTCTCCTTTTCATCATGCGCCTCAGAATGTTTAAACTAGATAGATGGCTCAATATAAAGCGTGTTGTATTATTATTATCATTATTATTACCTGCCCACAAAATAGGATGGCCGAGCATCAAAAGTTCATCAAGGTTCACAAATTTGGGATGAGAAAAATTTTCCCCCAAAATGAAATGTTAACGGCTGACTGCCCAATTTTGTCCACCAAAACCAGAGAACAAGGGCATGCTTACTGGCTATGGATCATCCTCCCTGTTTACTGTAATTAGATACAGGAATAATATACTCCCACTTGTCCCACTCCAGTGCCAAATGCTAGACAGGCAATCATTCATTTCTCCATAATTCATGGTTTTTCATATTACCTGTGCATGCATGGACTTCATCACACAAAAATGAAATTCACTGCATGCATCTGCAACAAGAGAGGGCAGGCTTTGCTTTATACCATGGTAGCTTGATTGAGTGTTTGAATGACCGTCACGTGAAAGAAATTTAGAGACAGCAGGAAAGACACCTGTATGCATGTACATAAGATTAATTCCGTGCAATGTGTCCTGCTCAACATGACCTCTATCTGTATATTACATCCAAACTAGAAATACGAGATTAGGCAGCCATATTTGACATTGTTCTGCGTAGCAAGATCACAGAGGAGAGCAGGAGAGAATAATAAATGTGGGCACTAGATCAGGTGATCAGCCAGCCATCACGTGATGTAATTTATACAATTTCTTCCTCTCTGCTGCCATCTGCGGTCTTGCTACGCAGAACAATGTCAAATATGGCTGCCTAATCTCGATAAGAAGTGCACTCATAATCCTCCAACATATTTTTTTTTATAGATATTATGAAAAACCATACTATTTTTGTAAATTGTTGTACAGAAATTTTTTAGTTTTGTTGTCGCTTATGTTTTAGTTGTTTTGAAGCTTACTTTGATCCGATCATGTCAGTTATATTTGAGCCCTTGTCTGTGTGTATTACGGTCTAGGGCTGTATTAGTGCACACTGAGCACAGGTGACTCACATTCTAACTTCATTTCTGAACACGCACGATACCATGAAGCTTGATTTCCTCTTTCAGCCCTCAATTTTAGGGCACGAAGAGACCTTTGGCTTTACTTCTTAATGTTTTATTTTTATTCCGGGGAAAAGCATTGTTCTATCGATTTGGATTCAGTAAGTGTCCTCTACGCTGCATTTTAGTTCAGCAATTTTACCTTGACTCCCGTCACGACATACTCTCAAATTTCTGCTGTGGGGAATTCCTGTTCGGTTACCCGGTCCCCACCCAAAATTTTCAAGTCGAACCCGGGTTCTGAAAAACCCATGATGACTCAGGCCTAATCCAAATTTGAAAATTTCTTGAAATGACAGTTGACTAATTAGTTGACTTTATAAGTCAGTGGTAATATAAAGAGATTCTTCATTTTTGGATGAATAAAGTAAAGAAAGACATGTCGAATGGGATTACATAGATTCACCCTGTATAACATATATTTTCTGTGTTCTTTTTTTCTACCAGAAAATTCAGTATAAATAAAACATGGGAATAGATAACCAGCACGTTGTATCCTTCACAGGTATGTGCTACATGTACATGTACATGTACATGCGTCTATAACCTATATTATTATTTTTGTTTACTACAATTATCGTTATGTTTATAGATAATTGTTGTTTCTATTTTCCTATTTTGTTAAATGGGTACACATACATGTATCTCTTCTTTTAAACATCATCTTTCTTTAAGTTTGCAAATGATATTCAACTGGCATGCACTTCTCTTTGTATGAAAAGAGCGTCCTCTCTATTATAAAGAAGCAATCATTTTGTAATGCCTGACTTCTTCATAACTGATATATGAGTAGCTCAATTATTCAGTACGAAGAAGTCTTTTATGAGCAAGCTTTATCCATAAAAGGGGAGCATTTCTTCAAGCATTTTGTCAGTGATTTTTTTGCTCTCAGCCAATCAGATGCAAGGATTTCAGTAGCTTATAACAGTTGTCGGTAAAAATCACTGACAAAACACTTGATGAAACCCTCGCCTGATGTCTCTTGCAAAAATGGAGGCTGGGTCATACCCCACACCTGATTTGAAACTCTTCTTTGTTTAATTGAACTTTCATCTTAATTTTGAAATGGATAAAAATATCTTAACATCTACCTGAGATAACAAAATATAGTATTCTAATTCACTTGTGTAAGAATCATAAAAGATCATGGTTAGGTGTTAACCTTTCAATACTTTTAACATAATCTCCATTTATTCAATGATGAATAGTGCCAGAAAAAAAACAAAGGATTTTTTTATTTAGTTATCTTTTATCCTCTCTTCTTTTTAAATCATTCATCACAATCAAATATGACTGAATTTTACATGTAAATGTACAGTACACTTGCAAATGGACCATATGCAAATCTTAGAATTTTCCAGAGTACATAATTATAATGAATGATAAAAACACAAAAAACATTGAAAACAAGTATCTCACTGCACTCAGTCAGCTTCATTGTAATGTACTCTCTGAAATGTCAGGGGACATACAATCCTTATTCATGTCATCATATGCTATAAAAGGTCATCACTGCCTCCCAGACTGAAAGATTCCAAAAGAGTCAATAATTCCACATTTTTTTACATGCATATGCTAGGGTCGGTGAAACTCAGCAGAATATACATGTAGGTCTCGATATTAATGCATCTACAATGTCCAATGTATCATGGAGCATTCAAAACTTATCCTTTCAGGTTGGTTTGATTTCATCATGTCAATACAAAGCACATTCCTTGCAAATATCTAACTTACATAAATTACATGAATGACGAGGACTACCAGAATAGCAGGCCTACAGGCTACACACACGTATGTCATTGCCACAAAATGAACCAAGCAGATTCATATGTTTATTTATTTGTAGTTGAGCCTACATGAAGTAGATGAATTTTATATGCAGATACATGAACAATCACATGTTTGTAATTGAAATTTCTGCTTTCCAAGCCAGCTGGTAATGTAAAATTATATTGAAAGTAATCTTAAATTGTGCATCCCACCACCCCCCCCCCCCCATCCTCATTTTGGATTGGAAATGTGAAGGTCATTCATACATATTTCTATCTCTTCAATGCTCTAATTCTATTAGTGGAATTGATTCGCATCCTAACTGCATGCCGCTAACCTTGAGAATTATTTATCAGTCTTCTGGCTGTGCACTAAAAATTATTTAATCGTTCGCATGCACAAGCTTTGCACATATTGCAGTGTATCCGGTACTTGGAGAGCACCTGTCTACTATAAAAACAAACAGACATACATGTACATTTCTTCTTTTTTCTATAAATTTTCTGTTTTTCTTCCAGTAACAGGGATCTTGCCTATATATTTACAAGAAAATTTAGCTCTATCTATGTTGAAGACAGTACAGACCTGTGGCAAGGAGATATTGCCGCAAAATTTGAAATCTGGTAAGATTATTTTCCTTGAATGCCTGTGCCTGGTAACCTTATCATTGAAGCTTGACTACAGCAAGGTCAATGTTAGTGTTAAGTGCTATGTAATCTTAGGAAAACAAGCTTTACTAATCTAACTACATGTATTATCATGACTAATATTACTGAAGTATTTGTTTTGTTTGTGGCTTTTTTTTTTGGGGGGGGGGGGGGAGGTAGGGGTATACAAATTTGTTCAAAATTAACTATCTAATAACTGCATGTGTACTACACAAAGAAGATTTCATAGCTTAAGTAGAGGATAAAATGTTCTGAAACATGGCAATTTGTCAATGAAAGGCACTTAATTCAAGAAGACTAATTCCATAATATTGCGCCATCTATTGTGTAGCTGCCACAACAGGTGCACAATTACACCTGCCCAAGATGTGGAGTAGGATATTGTTCCATTTCACAAAACATCTACCAGGAGTCCAGGACCTTTCCTTACAATGTAACACATTTCCTCCTTTCTTTAGCACGCTGGATATATTTGTAACAAAATCAAAGCAAACTAACAAAAATGTAACCTGTGACTTGATTGGTCATTTTTACATAGTATTAGGTAAAAAGGGAACATGCATGTTTGTTGGGTAAAATATTCCCCAATATCAAAAATGATAAATTTTATCCAACATTTTTAAAGTGTAAGAATTGGTGATTTATTATGACTGTCATAAATTACGGGCTGGTCACAAATTAACAATATGATAACAGTAATGTTCATAAATAGGTCTGTATGTATGTAGAGAGTGTAAGTGGATGTGAGAAAATTGGAGCTGAAGGCTTAATAAGCATACATTTTTTTTTCTCAAATTGTTCATGTGTGACCAGTCCTTTACAATAATCTACTTCAATTACAGTGATTAACCAATTCAAATGCAAATTACTGCATCATTAAACCCACTCACAGCCAATTAAAAACTTTAGGACATGTGTTAGTACAACCTATAATAGATGATTAGTAGGCTTTGGGGGAAGTATTAATGTACTTGTACTACATACAAGAATACATTGTATAGTACAAGTGGGTATAGTTACTCCATAAACATCAACCTTTCATCCGTATATAAATTGTTGATGTTTCCCCAAGAAATTTTACTGAAAATAAGTTATGCTGTTTGGCTTAAACAATATGGCTGAAACACTGAGAGACTTGCTTAATAAATATATACATGTATTAGGGATAGGGAAAATGGTTGTGACATATCTGATTGTGATATGTATGACTTACCATAATTGATTCCTCATGTTAGTCATGATAGCGTATGTACATCCATATTTTTTCTCTCTTTTGTACTTTTAAATGTTTATTATGTAATAGTTTGTAATTTGTTAAGAGGTCGAAATTGGTGCTCTGTAAATAACTGAACAAAGATAAGGGAAGATTTTAATTTAGTACTCTTTTCCAAATACTGGCCAAAGAGTACTACTAGCTCGGCAAAAATTCACATCCAACTTTCCACTGATGTACAACAGAGAATTTAGAATGAACCGTGTTCCCCTGAATCCCCTAAACATGATATACAGTGTATTTATAAATTTTAGTTCTAAGGGACATGAAATATGACTACCTGAATGCATACAAATGTGAGAGTCAGGATATTAAATTGGAATACTCCATCAGGGTTTATTTGCAAGCAGTTCTTCAGACAAAACACAATAAGGAAACATGCGGTCACCCATGGTAACAGAGTATAAAACTAGACATTTCGATGTAATGCTTCATATAGTAGGAGCACTATTGTATACTTGTGAAGGCTCTGGACTCTCAGACATGTATGTGGGGTCCTGGGTTCGATCCTCACTCCCCCCACCCCTAACGCAGGTGTAATAAATGGGTACCTTGCAATGTTGGGATAACAATAATACAGTGAAACCCGTCTATAAAGACCGTTCAAAGGAGACAAGAAAAGCGGTCTTTATGAGCAGGTGGTCTTTATGTACAGGTTCCTTTAATACACATTTCAATGAGAAACACTTTTCAAGGGAAACAAAAATTGTGGTCTTTATGGACAGGTGGTCTTTCTATACAGGTGGTCGCTAAAGCAGGTTTGACTGTAGTAGGGCCCTAAGAAGGAGAAGTACATGTACATGTACATTGTATAAGTACAGGGTCATCCTGGAAGACCAAGCGCCCAAGAGATCAACATTCACAAAAGATTCATTTTGTTTTAAATATTTTTTTCCCTTACTACGAATTGTCAACCTGGGGAGCGTTTCATCAAGCGTTTTGTCAGTGATTTTTGCTGACAAATTTGCTCTCAGCCAATCAGATGCAAGGATTTCAGTAGCTTATAACAGTTGTCGGTAAAAATCACTGACAAAACACTTGATGAAACGCTCCCCTGATCACTGCTTACTTCTCTTATCCCTATAGGATTAATATAGGGACCACCCTGTTCCCCTCATCAATGGGTGAATTTCTTTAAAACTTCCAGGGATATTTTTAATTTGTAAACAAATCTTTAGGCATTTTAGGCATTTCCAGGGATATGTTTTATTTCATTTTCAGACAAACTAACCAAAAAATTTAAATTAAGTAATTTCACAAAAATATCTGAAAATTGGAGGCTAAGGATGTCTCCACAGCTGCCTGTTTGATTGTATAAATATTACACATTGTGTAGTACATGTAAAATATGCACAGAGATCCAACAAGACCACCAGAATTGGAGATTAAAGCAATTTAACAAACCTTTCAGTGTTAAAGATACCATTAGCATACCACATGGTATGGTAATTGCAATTAGGTGGCAGATGCAGGCATTTAGTAACAAATTCTCGCCTAATTGTTAATACTACACTGATCATGCTAATTTCATCTAGATACAGGGCTAGATAAATCAATAAAGTAACGCCGTGCAACACACTGCTTGTGCAAACGAGCTAGAACAGTGTCAGAGGATGGGTTATAATGTAGTTTGCAGACAAAGGCTTGGAATCGAAATACTGTAAAAGTGGAAATTTTCGTGCTCAGCTGAGTAAAGTGAATTTCACATGTTTTTAATTTTGCCGACGTGCTAGACTCAATGGGCAAAAAAATACATAAAAAACAACAATATTCGCGTGTTTTTATTTTCGCGCACATTTCATGCCGCGCGAAATGCGTGAAAATTTCCACACCGCGAAATATTCCATGTGTACAATAGTAGGAATATAGGTCGACACATACAAAAATGTACACAAATCTTTTTTGTATGCACACAGTGTACATGTATGTAGTAATAACATTTATTTGAAGTATTCCTTTTTGTTGGATCTTGAATCTACATTTACATTACTTTTGTTTGGTCTTGAATTACCTTTTTTTAAATGTGAAAATTTATGTTTGGTTATATTTTACTTGACAAAGGAAAAATTATAAAATATCTAGTATCACCTACTAGTTTTCTGTTCAAATTCAAGTTCAATTCATTTTCATTCTTCATGAAAAAATTCCATCCTTTAACTTTTTTAGGCCCATACACTGTGCCCTTCCCCCTTTCATAAAAAAGGGCATTATCTCTGTGTGAAATTAAGAAAACACCCTTCCGGTTCTCAGCACATATATGCAATGGGCTGATTACATAACTGACGAAATTAAGCGTATAAAACAGAGGTATTATTGAATTGCTAAATGGTAGAGCAGAGCAGCGCCAACAATGACTTGCCTCAGGTGTAGTCGTCTTGATCCATCGATTCTACAAACCAATATTTGATGAGTATCGGACAAAGCCATGAAAGCAACTGAGAAATGTCACTTTCAATAACTCCCATCCTTCATTTCTCTTGGACGAGAGAAAATGCCTCCCTCAAGCTAGTAAACATGTAATCATCGTTCAAAAAGGAGGGCATGCATGGGAACCCATATGAAAATGTATGATTACTAAAATCTTCAAAAGTAGGCCGTCTGAACCACAGGCAGATTTGGGGGGGGGGGGGGAATGACTGGCCCATCCCCCTCCCCCCTTTCGTATATACCTTAAATACAAAACCCCAAAATGTGCCCCCCCCTCAATTTTTGTTGACCAAAGCAGCATGTGAAAAATGTGATAACCTTTTTTTTTTTTGGGGGGGGGGCAGAAATTTATTTTCCCATTGTGCCCCCTTCCTAAATGCAAAGTCCTGGATCTTGCCCTGTTCGGAATCCTGCTACATGTACCAGGGGGCATTTCATCAAGTGTCTTGTCGGTGATGTTTACTGACAAATTTGCTCTCAGCCAATCAGATGGAAGCATTTCAGTAGCTTATAACAGTTATTGCAACTTGTCATTGATGACAAGTGTTATGAAACAAGGCCCAGGAGAAACATTGTCGTCTACATTTATCCAATCCCCTAATGACCCTCCAGATTCTCTACAAAATTAGTTTCTGTGCATTGCCCATTTGTCCAATACATTACAAACGGAAAGCCTGAAGCGATAACGTATTAGTAGTAGAAATGCATGAACAGCTACATGTAGGATCCATCTATCCATGTAGCATAATTTCAAACTGAAAACTACTGTACAAAAACTGACATTTAAATGAATGAATATGCATGTTTCAGAGATTTCTCCATTCTACTATGGGTTTACATTCCTTTACATGCATACCTACATGTACATGTATATGTACATGTATAGATCTGCATTCTTTCTTTACAAACAGCCTCAGCATAATGTGTATGTAATTAATATGTCAAGAAATTGTGTTTTGAAAGTTTAATATGGCAAGAGAAATTTGGTACTTTAATTTGGGTACGTAGAATTTGATGGTTAGTTTTACTCAATGAGCCTGATAAAAGGCACTGCTACATGTATACAGAAGTACCATACATGCTGCACATGTAAGGCAATAGCCCGAAAACTGGCATCCCTGATAATTTGAATCAATTTAATCTTTTCATCAGTTTGTATGATTTAAAAAAGTGATGGGAAACAGCTAAAGCAATTTTTTAGGCAACATGAGGCGATGTTCTTCGCACAGCAGAGAAATCAACTAATTACACATAGCGAACGTGCTGCCTCGCTCATCCCAACTATCCAATGCAGATAGATGCAGTCCCCCCCCCCCCCCCAAACAGGGCCTCCTTGCATAATTTTCATCCTCATATTTGATTCAATTGGACTAAAGCCAGAGAGAGCCGCAGCGCCTAGAGAATTCAGGACATTAGTGCTAAGTGCCAGGCACACCGTTCATTAGAAGTGCCTTCCTCTCACAACGTCCCCATTGTATATTTAGCTTTACGGTAGCATGAGCTGATCTAGTCTGGTATCCAATGATTAGAAAAGGTCGGGTTTCCCTTATTTTTGGAAGGGTCTTTGTTTATATTGCATCCTAAGGGTTTAATTTCAAGGTAGAATGGACGAGCTACATGTAAAAAAAAAGAGGTGAGCCTAAAAAACGCTACTGTTCTAATTATGAGCATTATCAAATTACATTGTTGTATTTTTCATTTATACAGAGCTTTAAATGTAAAAAAGGAAAAAAGCAACTCAGTATACCGATATTAATGCATTTTTATTCATGCAGAAAGCTTGTTCCCATATATTCTATGGTAAGCTGCAGCCCAAAAAATGTGGCGGTTCTTTGTGCAAATAAATGGCAAGTGGGGATGCATGATGCAAAGAAGGTTCCACATACACTGTACTCACTTATATTGTACCGGTGTGTTGTAAGATACAGAAATGTGACGCGCAGTATAATAAAAAAAAAAAAAAAAAACCCTTTTGGGGGGCGGTTTAGGCAGTTTACGAAGGCATATTTGAGCAAGCCTTTGCATAACTTTGCTTACGAGTAAGTTTTCATCAAACTAACTTGAATGAGGTGTGACAACATATTTTTCACTTGTACCATGTGATAATTTTGTCATGTAGACCATAAACATAATTACCACCAACAACAATCAAATAATTCAACATCATAGTTACATGTAATGTTCATGTACATACTTATGTCCAACAATTAGTCCAGTTTGAAAGTAAAAACAGGAGGTCCGATTTGACAGTATGAAGCACCATTTGAGCCGTCATTCTACGCAAGGTTTTCCATTTTCATTAATTCTGCGAA
Organism: Heliocidaris erythrogramma; assembly: GCA_025617745.1. NCBI lineage: Eukaryota > Metazoa > Echinodermata > Echinoidea > Camarodonta > Echinometridae > Heliocidaris > Heliocidaris erythrogramma. The sequence goes on along the minus strand of CM046855.1, from coordinate 46,732,582 downwards.
TTGTTATAATACGATTGCAAATTTAACAACATGCAAAAATGAGAGCTTATAGCAATGCATTGTGCAAACATTAAGCAGTCTGTGTTCATTATCGCAAAAACAACAACTCATGAAAATGGCTGGTTCCCTGCCATCTGTGTAAATATATGTACCTGTACATAAAGACAAAGTAACAGATGACAAAAAGAAAGCATGTAGAGGTGTAGTATTTCAGGTTACACAATATGTTACTGCATTTATAAACTGCACTGAGAAAACTGTACCTTAAAAAAAATAATAATAAAAAGAGCATTAAAATATATACGATTGCTCATGTTTCTGTCTAGACCTCATTCTCTATTTGTATTCTTCCCACAGTCCTCCCCTATATGTATCCTGCATTGTTTTACATTCCTGTTCTCTATCTCTAGAAAATCTATACTTGTTCAATTCCTTATTTTTATTTCAGTCATTTGAAAACACTTTGCGAGTCCAGGAGACGGATCGGTGGAGGGTGTGAAGGAGGCATTTAACACTGGATAAGAGAACATGAAGAAGGCCTCACAAGTGCCTCTAGGCAAGGTGCCATGATAACAAATATTTCTTAAAGAGATAGTACCAACTACTAATAAAAGTAGATTATGAAGAGAAACAGATAAATGAAATTTTATAGAAAATCCTATAAGATTAAGAAAGTTACTAATTTTTAAAGTTGTAACCGATCAGACACAAATTGGCAATTCTGTAATTTACATGTACCTTGTGAAAATGTCCATTTTCATGGCTGTTGTTGAAGGAATTATATAAAATCTATTCCAAATAGGGTTGGTGACTTTTCTACATGTAAAAACAACAGATGGAACCAAACAGAGTTTCTACAACGTGCATGAAAGTCCCTCTGATAGGATTCTGACCTGTAAGTCTCTTCTAGGTTAGTTCTCTACTAGAATAAACCCATCTTCTTTGAAATTCTGGGCAAAATAAACATCCATCATCACATGTCAATATCAGTCCATCTCAGTCCATCACTACACTATCGGCACTGTTATCACACATCAAATCACCATGTATTGCTATTTTAAAAGCATTCCACAATGTACTTAAATGCCTCAATGGCACCTTCAGCTTAATGTGTCTAAATGCATACCACTTAAAGATAACCATGATAGGACAAAAACAAGTGACTAATGTGCCATACATGTAGCATCACTCTCTCTGACAATCTGACAGAAAGGGTAAGAGAGAAAGGGTAAGAGAGAAAGGGAAAGAGAGAGGGGGAGTGAGAGAGCGAGAGAGAGAGAGGGTGAGAGAGCGAGAGAGAGAGAGGGTGAGAGAGACAGAGACAGAGAGAACGAGAGAAGAGAAAGAGAGACAGGAATCGAGTAAGGAGAGAGAGAAAATGAGAGAGAAAGAGGAGAGTGATAGAGAGAGGATAGCGAGGGGTTGAGCAGGTGAGCAAGTAAGGGAGAGAGAGAGAGAGAGAGAGAGAGAGAGAAGAGAGAGAGAGAGGGAAGATTGGAGGGGAAGCTGATCCATTATAGGTGAGGTATAATGACATTATCAGTCTCATTAACATCACTTATTCTGCTGGCTGGACAGCTCGTTCATAAACGCGACGAATGTCCACCTGCCTCACTTGTTTTAAGCCTGCACCTATACTTACAATTACAGAACATCAGAAGATAATCCACTGGGCCAATGAGTGAATTTTTACATATTTATCTCCTATGGAAGATTTTTCTTGGGATTACAAACTGTGTGCATTTAAATTCATGAAGATTCATGATATATACTGAAAGTTAGGTTTTGTATCATGCTTTCGACTTCAAGATGTACATGTACTATACATACTGCAAGACATGATTGGTACATCATGTACAAATCATTGTGTGGCTGGCAGAAGGCGATTATCATGCCATAAAACAAATTTCTGGTATTAATGTTTCAACATGAGCAGATTTCTCGCTTTATACCATAGACTAATAAAAAACAGTGGAAATAGATGGCAACTACATATACCTACATGTAATTTTTCTAGTTTCCTGTCAAATAAGCACATATTTTTGAAGTTACAGGTATTTCAATGCTAACAGCAATCTGCTTTAATGCTTTAAAATTAGAGAGAGAGAGAGAAAGAGGGGGGGGGGTGGGGAGATAGATAGAGAAAACAGAGCAATTATCAAATACATAAAACAGTATACAACATACTCTATATTTTGACTGAAAATGTCTCCCTACATATACATGTACATGTACCTCTAAAATGCCAAGCCACAATCTCTCTAAGCAATCATCATTTAAAGGCAATTAGGTCAAGAACCTGTCAACACAATTCCTCTGCAAAAGTAGAATTCCAGAAGAGCTTTCACACATGAGATTGAGAGTGCACCCAATCCTGATGAAGTATGAAATCCGCTTCAGTGTGAAAATTTTAGATATATGTGTATATATTGGATAGGTTTGATGTACTGTAGACTGCAAACAAATACAATGTATGGATAAAAGGTAAACTAAATATAAGCAATTTTCCCATCTCATACTACCTAGTGAAAATAAACATACATACTGACCCCAATATGCTAAAATGGTCATTCTGAAAATGTTTCATTGTACGATGACGGCTAAAACATATATTTAATAACCCAGTTGTACATATAATGAAAATAAAATTCAGTAAATTTCTGAAAAAGGGTCGTGTACAGATTGTGTAGATATCAAGTTTGAGTCAATTACATGTAGTCCCCTTGCACTACGTAAGTGTACAACTACATACATGTAAATGTATTTGGGCCTAAAAAAATGTTCAAGCAAATGTATAAATGTACGTACATGTATGTACTGTTGGATTGATATCATTTCTGCCGTACACATGTACGCCAAAGTAGAAACAATACTTTTTCATACATATCACTTTTCCAATTAAATAAAAATGATCAATTTTATGACGACACAATGTACGCTGTACATGTAGCTCCTGTCAACTTCCTAATAACTTGAAGGCTACTCAACTTCAGTAAAAGGTATGCATTTTTAACATATATTTGTATGTCCCCAACGAGTAAACAATGCATACCATCGGCTTGGTTTATTACGATAATCAGACATTTTATTCAGGTCAATAACCTTCTTGAGGGTCAAGGTCAAATGCAAAAGTATTGCATAATATTTGCAGCATGAATCTACATGTTACGTAGCTTTGAATCTAATTTAAACTAACGCCTATTTATCTATGAAACAATTTTTGTAAGACCATTTGTTTCTGATAGGTCCACATCTACTGTAGATTTGATGTATGCATTGGGCGAATTCATTTCTGGATGAAAGAAACCACTACTTCAAATGAATATTTCAAAGTTTTCAATGACGAAATACCATGGACTTCCCCAAGATGAAATGTAATAATAGATAAAAACTTGATTCAAATTCTAAAGTGTACATTAATACAAATTCTATTTCCAGGTTTTTTTGCAAAAAAATGTATAGAAAATGAATTCATGTAAATGCTTTGCAATACAAAGATCTGTGAGATGAAAGTCTGCTTGGAGGTGAAATCTAGCCAAAACTATCATTGTAATTGAAAACAATGAGATCATTTGATATGATCCAAAATGAAGAAACCCCCCCCCCCCAAAAAAAAAAAACAACAACAACAACAAAACAAACAACAACCCCAAAACAAGATGGTAAAAAGACCTTTAAAAATAACCTGGTTCCTCATTTATTTTAAATACACTTTATTTCACTGCACGCATCACATAATATAACTTCTGACTGCCATGCATGCACTAAGCTAACATTTCCCAGATGCAACTCATGGCTTTCCGCCCTTACTTCTTTCAAAAATTCATGAGTTACCCTAAAGCGTGACATACATTTCTGCATTTCACAAAGGCGAGACATGCAAGACTCTGTGCAGAGAGACGCTATCTCTCCTTGTTCTTGATGTCAATAAGGCTTTCAAAAAGGGGCGTTCAATGACATGGCATATCATGCACTGTATATCGTGTATGGACAAAGAGCTGTTTTTTATTATGTTTTGAGTAATATTGGCAACTTACATGTAGGCAAGCTAGGATTTATTGGGGGGAGGGGGGCTGAATTGCACAGAAACTAATATCGCTGTGCTCATGCTCGAGTACCTTGTAAAGTTCAAACATGAGATTTTCAAGAATGTAAATCAAGTGTATGTCAGGTTGAAGTTCTATTTCGACATCTATATGTGGAGGACGAGAAATAAAATACATAATCAGGATCAGTTTAGTTTAGTTCTACACTGCCCACAAACATCATGTAATTAATAAGGTTAGATGGTTTATTAATACTATCAGCTCTATATAATACAACGCACTTTGTCTGAAGGTAAAGGTTGGTTGGGGTTTTGGTGTTAATGCATTATACATTTTCCTCGGTCAGAATATTAATTATGAAAGTGAACACCCAAGTCACCCATCTGGTTAATTAGCGATTGCTAATACCCTGTTTCCTCTTCCTATTTTAAAGCACATACTGTACATGTACATGACTTTACATGCACATGCTCAGTGCATATAGATAAATTTTGATGGAAATGGATGCATACATATAAGCTAAACACTCAATTAAAACAAAGTGGGATCTTAAAGTCTTGTATAAAATCTACATATCCGCCTCATTCAGCAAGACCTACAGGTGGTTGGCCTTTTTTTTAATTCAAAAATTTCTTTTGCACATACATGTAATCCAGTGATATTATGTTAATTTCAACTAAGGCCAAAAAAAAAATATTGTTGTATTGGCGTAACGGGTCACTGAAAAATAGGGTAGGTAGATAGGGATTCCCCCCCCCCCCAATCTGCATACATACCACTATTCATACAAGTGCCAATACACACACCCATACGTGTACACACATACATTCAAACATAGAACCCTCTGAAGACGGTTCATTTTGCTATATTTAACGGGTTTCCTGTAGACCCCAGCCTGAGATATCTCAGGTACCATCTCCAGGAGAATACACAAGATGCCATTTAAATATAGCTTTTAGGTGCTGTTCACAAATATACCAACATTTTCACAAGCAAATAGTGACGTACAATTTTTATTTTTAGAAAAATATTTCAAGGTGAATATTCAATTTTGTACAATTTTGAGGAGTGGGGGTTGAAAAGAGTAGCCAATGACAACTTGTAAAAATGTTGACAATTGTGAATGCATACTTGCCAACTGTACCGATGAAATACATGCAGCTAGTTCTGTCCGCAACACTTCCGGGTTTTTCGATCGCGATCGCGATCGAAAAACCGGGGAAGGCAGCACGATACGCGATATCGATAGCCAAAAAAAACCAAAAAACCCTAGGGTCGGGCGGGTTACGCCAATACAACAATTTTTTTTGTTTGGCCTAATGGTAGATCAATGTCTTTTTATAGAAAGCTTGTCTCACTAAAAAAACATAAGGTGGTTGAAATTGCGTTTATTATTAGGCACAATTAGGCACAGTCCAGCAGGAAAAAGGCAATAGCATGCACCTGTAAATCTTATTTGACTGGCTCTCTTTCTTCCTGATCTTCAAGTCCATGCGTAGGACTACCAAATTATTAATTTCCTTTCACTTGTCAAAACCTAATAGATATCGAGGCTGAGGTGCCCCTTTGCCGATTTTATTTTTTCTCCTTAAAGAAGTTGTTAAGGGTTCAGGTGAACATTTGGGTCATGTGAAGAATAAATCACTTTTTAGAACTATTCAAGACATTTTTTGTCGAGAGCTCCTCCTTTACGCAAACATTTCAGTCTAAAGATACAATCTAAAGATACACTGCATTTTCAACAACGGGGTCTACAGTATCTCGTAAATTCTAGGAGTTAGCTTAATTTTGGAGAGTAATTTTCCCTAGGACCCCTAACTGTGATTGGACCTGTACTTAATAACTTGTTTATATTCCTCGATTTGATTATGAACTTTGACTGTGTCCGTCATTTGAGAAAGTATTAGTAACTCACCTCGTCGGTCATCATGTTGGACTGCATCTGGATCTCCTCCAGCTCAGAGCGCATGTTCATGTCATTTTGGTCCTCCATCTTTTCTGTCGGGTTACTTCGGGAAGTTTCAACTTTCAAGTACTACTTTCAGCCTGGCTGCTGGTATTTACAGAGTTCAGCTGAATATTTATTGCCTTTAGCTCGGATTTACTGTCCTTCTCTAACTCAGAGCTGGATTTTGTGATGATTCAACCCAATGCCTGCTGAACACTTGAGATAGATTTACCAGAATCGTTCCTGCCTTCCGCAGATCTGTAAATGGGGAAAATTTTTACATTTAAAAATAAAGTACAAAATAGTATGTCATCTCAATACTCAAGACCACAAAAATCAGATACATTTCAGAATGAACAATAAACAGTAGCTTATACTGCAATCTCCAAACCAGCAATTTCATAGTGATATATTATATTAACAATGTCACTCAACATATATATGTAAATCCTCATTATTTTTTGGTGGTCAGTATTACAAAATTGCCTCTGTTAAATACATGAAGTCTACATGAATTAAAGTCATGTTAAAGGGAAAGTTTGAACAAAATCGGACAAGCAATAAGAAAGGTATGAATATTTGAAAGTTGTAATCACTATACATACATGTATGGGAATTTCAAATTAGCTGAATAGGTAATGTCCCTGTAATGTAGTTGCGGACAACTCCCGCATTTGCTCCAACATGCAAACTATGACCGCGTTTACACAGAGTGAACTCGAGTTCAAATTCGACAGCGAATTCAATTGCAACCTTGGATTAGCATAAATTATTTTTCAGTGGGCTGTTTACACCAAGCGTTGGACGAACTCGAATTCAGAAGGAAAGTGAATTCGACTTGATTACGCCCTCGCTTGGTGGGAATATCGTGATAATCAACTTCCGGGTTAAATTTGCGAAAACCCCGCGAGTGAGTTCAAAATGGCGGTAGCGAGTATTGTAAGCGCAGCCATTTTGATCTGGTTTTGTATGATTTTACGTCGGAATTACAAAATTATGAACAAATATTTGCAGATATGATGAGCATGTGGTGGATTGAATCAAGCCAGTTCGGTGAATGTGTCGTCGTTCATTGTGGTTCACTTGTTGAATGACGCTTGTTTTATTGACGCGACGCTTAGCGTTGCTTAGCAATACCGGAAGTGACGTATGACGGGGTCACTGGCTGGATATTTGCTAGTCGACTTTCAATTACGTGTCCGTTCACACTGCAAATAGCGAATTTAAATTCGATAATAGTCTAGTTTGAATTCAATAAAAGTTGCTCTGGGTCGTCATTCGAATTCAAGTTTTGAACTCGAGTTCTAATTGCGACTACCCTGTTTACACACAAATGAACTCGAGTTCAAATTCGACTAAAGTCGAGTTCAGTCTCTGTGTAAACGGGGTCTATATCACTATGAAATTGCTGGTTTGGAGATTGCAGTATAAGCTGCTGTTTTTCAAAATGGATTACTCAGTAGGTTCTTTTCTTTCATGAGGACCTACATGTATATCTCCAATATATTTTGAGTACTGCCCGGAGGGTAAAAGCGCTTTACAGAAAACCATGCTTTAATATTTTTGTGTAGGACAAATGGAAGAGTTGTCCACAAGTATGTCACAATTGACTCACCAAATAGCTAATTTGAGATTTGCATAGATGTACATGTAGTGATCTCATTTTTCAAACATCCATAACTTTTTTATTCCTTGTCCCATTTCTTTCAAACTTTTACCATCCTGTTTTTCTTATTTTCCTGCTTTCACACAAATCATCTTATTACCAAGGTTGGATTGCCTTTAACCCTCTCAGTCCCAAGTCATAAAACCCCATTGAGTTAATACACATTCTTGCACCTAGGGGACTGAGAGGGTATCTTAATGAAAACTTAGATAGTCTGACTTTCCTAGTTATACTCGACTTTAGAGCAAACTTAAACCCAGCATCGGTTTCAAATTCTAGTAAAACATGGATCTTTGGCTTTGCAAGATAAAAGTACACAACACCATGTGATGATTTTGATGATGATTCATAAGATTATAGTAAATAGTGTATGCGCTGTGATTGGTTAGATTCACATCATGTAACGTGCAGATTTTTTTTTATAGTGCACAATCGTGCACTATAACTTTGATTTTTGCACGGGGAATACGGGCCTAATACACAATAACAGTTACAGATCTTGGGGTCTATTTACTAATTAGTGCATGTTCTATTTATGCACCTTTACTGGACTATATGAACTCCAGATACTAAACTACCCCTCGTGCAGGTCTATTTCACCGCGGCCAGCAGCCTCGGTGAAACAAAACTGCACTCGGGATAATTTAGTATTTGTCGTGCACCTAATCCAGTATTATAGTGCATGATAGGTCATGCACTATTTATATAATATGACACCATATTTCTGTTGAACACGTTCAAAGGTGCAAACTCCTTCAATGAAGTCAGTATTTATCCATCTGCTGAAACAAGCGAGTTTTAAGGCATGATTTAAAGAGAAACTTGAAAGGTGAAAAATAATTTGTGAGCTTTCTCATTCCTTTTGTCAAAGAATCATAGTAGAAATATCCCCTGAAAAGGGTTGCTCCTCAAATGCCCTCATTTTCAAAATGACCATGGACGAGAAATAACTGCACTCTGGCCGAACATTCATGCCACGTGTGCATGCAATCCCATATACCCATTTCTGTGTGCAGTGCTTGTGCTTTTCAGCGAGACTGAGTCAATTTATTATCATTTTGATGATTCCAGAACCTCGTAATATACATGTACACCAATTTTTATGTAGACATGATCAACATTCCTCAATTTTTTGAGATAGATTCTTTCACAGTCACATGACCAGACCTCAACTATATATTTGAAGGCATGATTTAAAGGTATTAAAAGGTAACATTTTTCTGTATAAAAGTGAGTAAACCTGCAATCTCAAACCTACTGCATTCATTAATCCAAGACATTCAAATGTGCATCCCTTACACTGCAATAAATGTATATATATGTAAGCAAGTTCAATTTAGAAATTCACCCTGCCACTAGGCTTGCAAATGCCCCAAGACGAGGAAGGTGTCATCACCGCTACACCTTCCGACGAGAGATCTCATCCAATATTAAGATCTGGGTCTATGCACTTAGATGTATACATCCACAAGCTCCAGCGGGCCCTGATATATATAACATAGTGCATTCATTTCCAGGTATTCTCCCCACATGAAAGGCACAGAAGTGGCACAGAAGTGGCACATTGCACAGCAACGCAAATGGAAACCCTTCATTGGCTATTTTTTGAGTCATTACAAACTTTCAGCAACTAAGAAAGATCGAGACAGTTAGGCTTTCATATTAAATAGCCTACAGCAAATGTTGATTGTGTATACTACCGGAGTGACCCAATTCATCAAGACAAACTAATAAAAAATTCATGGTTCTTGAAAAATTGGGAGAAAAGCAGAAAGACCTCAACCCATATATTCATACATGTACATGTACAGGAGGCTGTATAGATACATGTATAATTTGAAATGCATGTACCCCACACGTAAATGTAGTTGCTTGTAATTTAACACATCATCTTTATCATGTATTCATATACAGTTTACATACATGTACATGTACATATTTTTTCTTATAATATGATACTTGAAATTAACATGCAGCTACAGATGATTCTAGGGAAATCTTGATGACCGTACTCATGAGTCATGAACCTTTATTGTAATCTTAGAAATAATTCATTATGATTAAATATATCACCTTTGTCACATGTACACATTTACTTTTTAGGTGGTCTGTCGGTATCGACAGATCACCTTTTAATTTTGTCCGATTTTTCTTCTTTATTTTTATTTATTTTTAAGGCAAATTGTTATGGCCACCAAATCTCAAAATCGGCCAGGTCAATATCGAGTTTCTTGTCACGTATGAGGTCAATCATGGACATGGTCCATTAAGCTTTTGGAGGTCATCAGGTCATCGTGACGTCATCAAGACGCCATTTTGTAAATTTACAAGATCGATTATATCTTCATAATCGATCATCAAAAATCAACTATATTCACATCACATAAACTTCACATGACGGGTCATCAAGTCATGTCCTCACAGGTCATCTAGAGGTCAGCACGTGTGCGTACGCGCGCGCGTCAAAATTTAAAAATGCTCAAAATCACGTAGGATCAAGTCTGCACACGTTTCAGGTCATTTTGAGCATTTCAAAAATGTCCGTGCGAAAACGCGCGCAAGTCGTAAATAACGTTAAAACGCTGTTTTTTGGATTGATTTGCAATCCTGACACTTTTCTTCATCATTTCCATCAACTTGGAATCAATTTCAATCAATAATAAGGTCGTACGGGCGCATCAAAGTTCAAAATCGATGCACGCATCTATGGCGAAAATAACGTAAAAACGTTCAAAAACATGCCTCTACAAAATTAACTCTAGCTCTTTAAATAGTCCATAAACCCCCAATTTTTTTTCATCATCAGGTAGGGTATGAATCATAAATTTCATTTCATGTATCATTTCACCCTTATAAATATTATGACGTCATCAAAATGGCGCCAGAAGTCAAAATTTCCAATTTTCATGTTTTGATGTCATCACATTTATGCAAATTTGGCTCTAGATTCCTAATTATTGGTCGTTTTTTTCGCCCAGATTTTAATATGTTATAGCTGAGGCAATTTCCTACAAAATCAGTTACCATCATTTTCCATTTTGATGACGTCATCACAGTGAAATTTTCAATTAAAGATGCCATGTCAGAATTTTCCCTATTTGCGTGTTATGTCTATGGAAGATGATTTTTTTTCGAATCATGAATCTACATGACATTGTTCTCTGAGCTGTATCTCCGTTGTTTTTGGTCTATTTTCTTCCAGATTTTAGTATGTTATAGCTGAGACTATAAGCTTTTATAAGTGTGGTCTCCAATTTTTGATCAGATGTCGGGATCATGCCCAATTTTTCACTACAAAATGGGATTTGAGAATCCCGTTTTTCGTTTACGTGTTATCTCTATGGGAAATGTTTTGGTATATTGGTCAAAGCGCTTGCCTCTCATTCCGGTGACCCAGGTTCGATCCCCGGTGGGTCCATTAAATTTTTTTTTTTTTTGTGCTTCTTTTTGCCTTTCATTTTACCATCTTGTTCGACTATTATAACATAAGCAATCACAAACAAAGTAATAAAATGTCTTATTTTGCATGTTATGTCTATTAGAAAGTAGTGTGCAGTAGTATAACCCTATGGAAAATCTGATTCCCTGAAGTGTATTAAAGCTATCCTGCAATATCATTAGTCCTATTTGATATCACAAATTCTCAAAATGATAATGATGTTGATGATGATCATGATTATCATCAACATCATTATCATCATCACTGTCATGATATTCATGATGATGATTATCCTCAACATCATTATCATCATCACTGTCATGATATTCATGATGATGCTGATGATTATCAACTTCATTATCATCACTGTCATGATGATATTCATGATGATGATGATGATGATTATCAACATCATTATCATCAGCACTGTCATGATGATTTAATGATCATCATCATGATTATCTTCAACATCATTATCATCATCACTGTCATGATGATATTCATGATGATGATGATGATATAATATCATCACCGTCATGATCATCATTGCTATTATTATTGTCATCACCATCATTATATCACCTTCATCATGATAATCATCACCATTATCATGATTGTTATCTTGCACAAATATTATCACATCTTCCAATGACCGTTTCACACATTTTCTACATTCCTGTCCTCAAGAAGCATCTCCATGCGTGGCATTCTTGACTTCCTATCTTCAGTTTAGTATTTCCCCATTATTATGATCATCCTGATTACAATCATGATCATACCAATTGAAAGACAGACCACCTAATTCGTCCTCATGACGAATTAAATTCTAGTCTTTATTAAATTTGCTTTTCAAAATGGCAAGCTGCACATTATTTATTGATGTTAATCATGAATAGACCTTCAATGTACATGCATAAGTACATGTAGCAAATTAATAGGGGGGGTTCCAATCAAAGAGCATGCATGTACATTTACATACATGTACATTGTTAAAAATCAATTGCAACTCTTTAAGATGGGGCCCAGGTATGCCAGCATTATGTCTAAGCATACAAAGGACAAAGAAATACAGATGCTCACACTTTTTATTTCTATCTTTCCAATTCAAAACTCAGTTTCTTCCATGCCCCCCACCCCTTCATAGATTCAGATCAGATACATGTACATACATGTACCCTAGCTTTGTGATTTCAAATGTTCATTCTACTGTATGTATAAGTTTCTTCTCTTAAGTCAAAACTCTGTTGTCTCCTATTCCCCCCCCCCCCCCGTCAAAACTTTAAAAAGAAAGAAACACATACCGGTATTCTGAATCCTTGTACACATATATCTCCCCTCCCCCCCCCCCCCCCCCCCAAAAAAAAAAAAAAAAAAAAAAAAAAATACACCCTTAGATTCAGATGAGATATCCTACTTGGTAGATGTCTGTACATACAAAGATTCTGATGTTACGTCAACAGGACGACGACAGGTAGCACTGGATACTTTGTACACGATTTGTCATTAATCCACATTCACAACAATTTGTTTTCTTCTCCCAAGTCAAAACTCAGACTTCTCATCTCCCCCCCCCCCCCCCCCCCCCCACCCCCATCCCACCAGCTTTAAATTCAGATGAGTATCCTACTTCCACGTCTGCACATACAAAGATTTCAGATGTTCACAATTGTTTATTCAACACGACAATTGACATGTAGTGCTGGGTACTCTGTAATACAATCTTGCCTCTTTAAACACACAAGTGTCATCTCACCCTCACCTTCAAAATGTACATATTTACAGGTAGCCTAAAAATGCTACATTTAAATACTACCACATGTTCTGCTGTTCAGCAATGTACGTATTTATAGTCATCAAAATGCAAAAGGGTGATATTATGGAAAGTATCCCGTAAGATGTCTGTGTCTTTTATCCATCTTTTCATTCAAAAATGACAATCCTTTTCTACATGTATGACTATTGACTAACATAATTCTTTCCGGAATTATCACCATTTAGTCAATTTAAGATCCACACACTATTGTAAATATAGTATGTACAGTTTGTATGTGGATCCACATAGCTGATCAATGTGTAGGATAAATTCATCCCAAAATTGAACTCTATAATAACTAGAAATGTGCATTGCTGGGGCCGCGCAATGCTAAATGTATCCCCCGCACTGGCAGCAATTTGAAGGAGGGACAAAGACCCTCCCCCATCCCCTCCCTCAAACAAAAGGATGGTGTAGAAATTAGATGTGTAGGTTTCACTAAGACACATCTTCATATAAAATTTGAAAGAAATGTGTTGAGAGATATACCAAGATACATCTCCATACAAAATTTGAAAGAAATCCATCAAGAAATATGGCCTGCAGAGTGCACTCACGCCATGCCCTGAAGTATGACCTTTGACCCTATAAAAGACGGAACACTGGTGGCAGCATCACCAAAAACTATAGGTTTTTAGATTACACCAAGAGACACCTTCATGCAAAATTTGAACGAAATCCGTCAAGAAATGCAGAAGTAAGAGTGCAAGAAATGGAAAAATGACCTTTGACCCTATAAAGGACGGAACAATGAGGGCAGCATCACCAAAAATTAAATATGTGTAGATTATACCAAGATACATCTCCATACAAAATTTGAATGAAATCCGTCAAGAAATGCAGAAGTAAGAGTGCACAAAAGGGACAAATGAGCTTTGACCCTATAAAGGACGGAACAATGAGGGCAGCATCACCAAACAGTAAAGATGTGTAGATTATACCAAGATACATCTCCATACAAAATTTGAAAGAAATCCATCAAGAAATGTGGCCTGCAGAGTGCACTCACGCCATGCCCTGAAGTATGACCTTTGACCCTATAAAAGACGGAACACTGGTGGCAGCATCACCAAAAACTAAGTTTTTAGATTACACCAAGAGACACCTTCATGCAAAATTTGAACGAAATCCGTCAAGAAATGCAGAAGTAAGAGTGCAAGAAATGGAAAAATGACCTTTGACCCTATATAAAGGACGGAACAATGAGGGCAGCATCACTAAAAATTAAATATGTGTAGATTATACCAAGATACATCTCCATACAAAATTTGAATGAAATCCGTCAAGAAATGCAGAAGTAAGAGTGCACAAAAGGGACAAATGAGCTTTGACCCTATAAAGGACGGAACAATGAGGGCAGCATCACCAAACAGTAAAGATGTGTAGATTATACCAAGATACATGTCCATACAAAATTTGAAAGAAATCCATCAAGAAATGTGGCCTGCAGAGTGAACTCACGCCATCCCTTGAAGTATGACCTTTGACCCTATAAAAGACGGGACACTGGTGGCAGCATCACCAAAAAGTACAGATTTTTAGATTACACCAAGGGACACCTTCATGCAAAATTTGAACGAAATCCGTCGAGAAATGCAGAAGTAAGAGTGCAAGAAATGGAAAAATGACCTTTGACCCTATAAAGGACGGAACAATGAGGGCAGCATCACCAAAAATTAAACGTGTAGATTATACCAAGATACATCTCCATACAAAATTTGAACAAAATCCGTTGAGAAATGTGGCCTGCAGAGTGCACTCACGCCATGCCCTGAAGTATGACCTCTGACCCTATAAAAGACGGAACACTGGTGGCAGCATCACCAAACACTACAGGTTTTTAAATTACACCAAGAGACACCTTCATGCAAAATTTGAACGAAATCCGTTGAGAAATGTGACCGCCAGAGCGCACACAAGACATCTATCAAAATATGACCTTTGACCCTATAAAAGACGGAACACTGGGGGCAGCATCACCAAAATCTATAGGGTTCCAGATTTTACCAAGAGACACCTTCATACAAAATTTGAACAAAATCCGTTGAGAAATGTGACCGCTAGAGCGCACACAAACTATCCCCAAAAATATGGCCTTTTACCCTATAAAAGACGGAACACTGGGGGCAGCATCACCAGAAACTATAGGGGTCCAGATTTTACCAAGATACACGTCCACAGGAAGTCTGAAAGAAATTCGTTGAGAAATGTGACCGCTAGAGCGCACACAAGAATGTGACGCGGCGGCCGCGGCGAAACGCTGCTGAATCCAAAGTATCCTCCGGCATACTGCCGGGGATACAATAATCACATTAATTATTATTACTATTACTGTAGTATCATTATTATTATCATTATTATAATTACATTACATTGGATACTAATAGTAATGATAATATAAATGGTAATGATGACTATGTGCATGTATGGTTACATTTGATGGTATTGAAGAACACAATGATGATGATAATGATAATAATGATATTCATATGATGATAATCATAATCATAGTCATAATCATGACTACACTTGTTTTATAAAGTGCTGTTGCCATACGCTTGTATACATTCATATTTGAATTGATGGCCAAGTGCAATAGACAATAAACCTATGCTCCCTATTCCATAGCAATACTATCCATTTAAAAAACAATCACAAACAAAAACACTTTCATCCAGATGGCAACAGAGCACATGCACAGTCAATAATTGATCTAATATTGACTTGTGAAAAATTGTTGAGGTTTTCAACTTCTCATAGAAGTAGGCTGCGGTGATTATCTTGCAGGTGGCTAAATCAATTTCAATATAAAAGTCATGATTTGGGTTGGGGTGCACTGAAAAGCAACAATAATCTTTATTGTAAATAAAATTATACATGTATACAACGATACTTGTAAGTAAATATTTGTTGAAAGTTTACTTTTGTACATTGTTATTTTTTCAGAAAATTTGTGGCAATGTTTTGTTTCTTCACATGAGCGCGAGAGAGGGCGCGGAGATCGCGCCAGCAAGTCGGGGAAGTTTTGTAAACAAAATCAGCGTGTGGCAGTTTCGACAATGATTGATTTCACATCGCCGTCTAGTTCGACTTGCGCGGTGCAAATTTAATGTTTTTTCATCGTATTGTTCTGAGAATTTTATCGATATAGGCGAGTATTCGACCTACAAAAATCGACTTGTACTTGTAAAGGATAAACACAAGTAAGTCTATGAGGAAAAATTGGGACTTATTTTCATTGACTTGAGCAACTATTCGACACATGCGACGTTGACTTAAGCGAGGTTGACTTGTTGAAGGTTGAGTTCTGGGAAAGGTGAAAAATAATTTGTGAGCTTTCTCATTCTTCTTATGTCAGTTTGGAAGAACATCATAGTAGAAATGTCCCCTGAAAAGGATTTCTCTTCAAATGCCCTCCTATTCGAAATATGATGAGAAATGGCCGAAATGTCAGGCCAAACATTCATGCCACTTGTGTGTGCAGTCCCATATACCCATTTATGTGTGCAGTGCATGTGCTCTTCAGCGAGACTGAGTCAATTTCTTATCATTTTGATGATTCCAAAACCTCACAGTATCAACCAATTCCTATGTAGACATGATCAACCTTTCCCAATTGCTTTGAGACAGTTTCTTTTACAATTTAATTCCATGACCAGAACTCAATTTTATCTTTAATTCCAAAAGCAAATATTAATTTGGAACAGATTCCTAATTTAGAATAACAGAGGTATATTTGTGGGGAAATATACAGTACCCTAAATATTGGGCAGCTACATGTGGGTCCACACATATCAGACCTACAGTGTGCGAATCTTATTATGCACACACATTGCCCATGTCTGGTTTTATCTCGGCTGCCAAATTAACCCTTGCCAAAAAGCAATACTGCTTGGTGCCTCCAGATTGGGTGTACACACGTACACACATGAGCCGTGCTCATCATTTACGAGAGGTACATGTACGAGTATGCATTATGTAGGCATGGAGCTGACAGTGGTGCTGGGAAGGGTTGGATAAAAGTGGATATGATGTCACGCTTGAGAGGGAAATGTACATGTATGTATGTACATTGAAATGCATACAGTTAGGGTAGGAATGAGCATTTTCACTTCACAGTGTGAAGGTTGTTGAAAGGAAAACACATTCACAGATGTACTCAAGGTTCTTTTGGAGAAATACATGCAGAAGGGGAATAGCAAACATTTAATTCTCTCAAAATCAATGTGTAAGAGATATGTTTTGCATCTTGATACATGTACTGTATGTTCTATAAGTTCTACAAGTACGTGAACATGCAGTGGTGTTTTATGTCGCTCTACATTATTTTAAGTATAAAAATATTGCGCTGCTTTTGGGGGGAGGGGGGGGCACCCAATGTTGAAATCCAGGCTACAAGCCCTCAGTGAACATCCGTCAGTGAACATCCCAGGATGGGTACAGGGAAGTATAATACCTTTAAATCTACAGGACAGGAAAGGGTATGCTTCCTTCATGGATCATGTATACAATCTGAATATTGTCAATATGAAATTAGTTTGTTAAATACATAACTCTGCAGGTACAGATTACTTGAAGAATGAGGAATAAAGATATGAATTACTTGTCTGATTGTGCACAACCACTTCCCTTAATATGCCAGCAACAGATGTACCACTACTTGACTTTTGAAGTGAACATGTGCACAGGTCTGCAGAAGTATGCCTTTGTCTACACACAGCTTTTGTTTACTATCAAGTCTTGTGTGATTACAGTGCTGTGATTAAACATGCATTTCTACAAACAAAGTACATGTTATTACAGTGTACATGAATTATACACACTATGCATGGTACATAAATTGATTATCTTCTTAAGATGATGAAGGAGGAGTATTGTACACTGAATCTTTCACATGCTGTCTCATAATACACGTTCATGAAGTACATGTATCCTGATCACTGTACATTTACATGTATTTCAGCTTACATCCTATTTTCAACAGTTTTACGCTAGCTAGAATACCTTCGCCATCAAAATCAGTTACTGTATTCCTGTGGTACTATATATGACTACAGTCAAACCTGCTTTAGTGACCACCTGTATAGAAAAACCACTTATCTATAAAGATCACATTTTTTCTTTCCCTTGAACAATGTTTGAGTTTCTCATTGACATGTGTATTAAACAAATCTAGACGAGACAGATATCTCACTCATGAATATAGAAAAACTATTCAGTCAGTGAAATAACTATCTCAGCCATAAAAATTAAACATAAATTTGTATTAAATGTATATTGTTATTTACAGTGGTTTGTTCAACATACATTGTACATGGACATCATTTCTACACTCCATCCCAATGACAGCCTTCACCTCAATTGAATATTGATACGAGAGGCAACAAATCAAGTTATTTGAAGTGGTTGCTCATGGAGGAGACAGATTAATGAGATAGTAAAATTATTGAATTTGGTGAAATAGTTTTACTATTTCAATCATAAACATTGAATACAGTATTCATACTGTTGTTTTCATTAGTTTTTGCGACATAAATGAACATCATTTTTTCACTCCATGCCGATGACAGCCTTCACCTCAATTGAATCTTGATACGAGAGGCAACCAATCAAGTTACTTGAAGTGGTTGCTCTGTGCACTTCATGTGTATACAGTACATGTATGTACATGGAGGAGACAGATTAATGAGATAGTAAATTTATTGAATTTGGTGAAATAGTTTTACTATTTCAATCATAAACATTAAATATAGTATATATACCATTGTTTTCATTTATAGTTTTTGCAACATAAATGGACATCATTTTTTTACTCCATGCCGATGACAGCCTTCACCTCAATTGAATCTTGATACGAGAGGCAACCAATCAAGGTAATAGAAGTGGTTTCTCTGTGCACTTCATGTACACACCGATGAGACAGATATTGAGCAGCTAGATTGTCAGCATGCATTATGATAAATTGGTCTGGCAGGCATAGCAGTCAGATTAAACACAGCCTGGCTCCAATGATACTCATAGCCTACTCACAGTTATGAGCACGGCGAGCACGGCGAGCACTGCATCATTTCACAAGAGCTTCGAAAAAGTAAGGAAGGATAGTAGATGAATACTTGATCCAAGGGCTCTCAATTAATGTATATCAGTGTCTCTAATGTTGACAGTGCCAATCATGAGCTTCATTGTCAGGAATGTAGGGGAAACCCCTTGTGCTTGTTTTAAACCAAAGTTAAATCAATCTTCTACTCAATGTATTTTAAGCAAGGTTTTTAAATATATTACGGGAAATCATAATACATAAGCCTGGGTTTTAATGGTTATGAACAGAAGCAAAAATTGTGCCATTACATGTAATGCATATAAACATTGAATAGTGACTTTGAAAAATCCTTTGACATGTATCCCCCAAAAGGTAAGAAAAGTAGCTACAGTACATGTGAAATTTACAAATTTTTAAAGTTACAAATATAATTTGCTAGTATCAATATTCCATTCACAAGCTCTTTAGGGATGTTTTTGACATCAAATACTACTTGAGTACTTGATAATCCAATCTTGATTCTTTATAAAAGTCTAGAATATGTACTTGATTGCAATTGCAATATTCTTTAAAGCAGCTAACCGGAGGAATGTCCCATAAAATAAGAAATAGGACAAATTATACATATTTGGAAAGCTAATCCCCCAAAGAATACAATGAAATCAAATTTTAGAGATGTAAGCTTGTTCAAAAAGATTATCAGGACTTTTTTTCAAGACCCCTGACAGGGTCTCAGATGAGCCACGAAAGCGAGAATTCTTGCACTAGAAAAATGACGTCATTTTCGGGACAGCTAGCTTACGGTATACGACTAGACTGTACTGTAGCTGTATGAATCGTATATATGTGTGTGTAGCTGCTGCAGTGATTCACCCAGTGATTGATGGAATGATGGTGTGATTCCAGGTTCTAACATCTGAATCAGGGCCAAAATCAGACATTTTGTCTACAAGATTTTCAAAGATTGGAAGAAATTAGTAGCTTACCTCAAACCGTGAACGTTATGTGCGCGTGCTGTATTTACGTGATCGTGAGCTAGCTAGAAGCAAGCAAGTGTGTCCCGAGTATTACGTCACATTTCCAAGGTTGAAAAAGAAACTGCTCGTGGGGCGAAAATATGCGAATATTTTGGCACACATTTGAAACAGAATATATTAATTTATGAAAACCTATGGATTCTGATTGTTGATGAAATGTTTTAGGGCATCTTCCCCTTTCCGTTGATACCAAATTTATTGCATTTTGATTTGTTTGTACATCTCCGAGTAACACCTTTAATAGAGCTTTCATTAGATTTGTACAAATTTCAGTGAAACCTGTATTGTAAATATGTAAAGACTGCTCAAGGGAGACAAGAAAAGCAGTTTTTATGAACAGGTGGTCTTTAGAATAATAAACTGTCACTTACATATATAGCGCATAACCAATTAAAAATGCTCTATGCGTTTTACATGCAGCTCTCCAAGATTACTTAACTACAATACAAACAAATACATGTATGTCTTTAGATTCTGCTTAAATGATTCTGTAGATGTGTATGTTCCTTTAATACATGTACATGTATATGTACATGCTCCATGATATTGGGAGGATGATGAAAAATATTTTTTACTTCAGCTTTGGGGTTTCTAAGAATTTAAGGGGAGTATATCACCCCTAGACATTGTCTATTTTTCAATAAATGTTAGATTACTAAGAAATTCGAAGTACATGTACATGGAGATTTATTCGGGGCAGATCCAACCACTTTGAAAGGGGGGGGGGCACATATTTATTTCTTTTGATTTTGTAAAGCATGCAAATGCGGGTGGGGCATGAAACAGGCATGTGAACCCCCCCCCCCCCCCACTCTGCCACTTTATTTATTTATAGTAATCACCCACTGCATTCTTTAAAATTTATTTCTTCTTGAAGATCTGATAACTTGCGATTGTCATCTCCAAGAAGTCTTGATCTTCTGTAGATGTGGACTTAGTACATCAACTGCATTCCATGCATATCAGAGCAAAAACTATAAGTAGTGCCATCACTGACATGCTTTTTGTTAGCAGTTACAAAATTTTGTCAAGTTTAATTTATACCAAAACTTTATGACAATCCGTCCACTTTTCATATGTGCTACGTGTATGTGAGGTAATGTCTTCCTTCCTGAGTAAAAGGGTTTTTTTTCAACTACAATATTTGTATTTTCAAATTTGTTCAATATGTTTATTTTAATGTTCAGTTCTATGGTTTTTTTCATGTTGTTCCCTGGAAAGTGGCAAATAAACTCAAGTTAAAAGTTCAAAGTACAACAACAGAAGAAATTCTAAGCCATGTCCACAAAGTTTTCCTTTGGCAATAGACAGCTTTTTTTTGTTCAGTATGCTCACACAAGTCAGAAATTTGGAGAAGGTAAAATATGTAAGCATTAGTTCTTTTTCAAGTTACCTAGGTCTAAAGCTACTTCAAAATGACTATTGCACGTAAATGTAAGGGGTCTCGAGTAAAGGAGACGGTTTGGCCAATTTAAGACAAAATCTAATTTTAGGACTCTTTATTTCAGAATTATATTCAATTTTAAATTATGTTTTAAGCCCATTTTGTATTGTTTCGAAGATGAAAAAAATCCTGAAACAATAAGAATTGACCTAGCAACATTCATTCTCATTTTCTGTCTTTAGTAGCAGATGTGGCCTAGCCAATTGATTTTCAACTGTTGTACTGAGAAACACCACAATATTGCATGAGCCTTTTCACAGTGCAGCACAAAGCCCGCAGTTACTTCGCTACTGTTTGTCTTCTCAGAAACTTTGCTAACATTGTAATATATACATGCACTTCAAAACTCCACAATTTCCTGATTTCATGGAATAGCTGGTCACCAAATAAGAGGGGCTTTCTTGAGCTGGAACTTGAAATTCAGTATTTGATAATAAACTAGGCGACATCTGCTACCAAAGACAGAAAATGAGAATGAACGTTGCCAGGTCAATTCTTATTGTTTCAGGATTTTTTTCGTCTTCAAAACAATACAAAATGGGCATAAAACATAATTTAAAATTGAATATAATTCTGAAACAAAGAGTACTAAAATTAGATTTTGTTTATTATAATAAACAAGTAACAAATGGTATGACACACAAATGGTAAATTTATGCACTGGAAAAATTGCATGATTTAAATATAAAAAATTGGTAATTTTACATCAAAAGCTTTAAATTATAAACAAAGCTACAATACAAATATAAATGAATGGAAGGTAAAAAAACAAATACCTAACTGCTTAATCAAATATGAAATACGTACATGTAGCAGTTTATTATTATTCATTCATTTGAAAGGTTTTCTACAAGCACTCATGGAACCATCCCTTTTTGGTGCGGTTTCAATATCTGCAACAGTTGAATAATCGGCAGAACTCCAGTAAATTCCTTCCTTTCTACATTTTGGTATCATGATAAAATATCATATTTTGAGACAATAACTTCAATTGTATCTCTATCACCTTGATCACATGAATTTTTCAGGCTGTTTCAGGCTGCTTTGGGGCAGAAATATTGCTCCTTTGAAACTCTCACATGAGAATGCAAACTCGCCTACATGTATGACAGGCAATCCTGGCAGACAGAGATGCATGAACGGAGTGCGAGGTTATCTATAAACATAAAAAGTGCATATGTGTGTGTGCTCTACTAGTGTCATCCTAAACCATGATGTGAAGGACTTTGTACCAGACAATGTGCTGGTGATTGTGAGGTTCTAATTTCCATCCTTTCTTGAAGGATAACCTCGCACTCCGTACTACTATACCAGAGCACTCTCAGAACAATCCGTATGTGTGCCTTTGTCTATTTTGGAAGCAGTCAAACTCTAAGTTGAGGAGGTAGAAACACCAGAATGATGGGCAAAACCCTTGTAAATAATTACTTTTTACCCTGTACAATAATAAAATATCTTATTTCCATACAATTTTGCAATTCCCACTTATACATGTACAAGCTTATCTGAAGATAAGCTTGTACTCCAACATAGCTTTAACAGCGGAATAGGCTTCAGTAGGTTTTGTGAGTACTAACATTTGTCCAGTCTAGATCAGTTTAATATACATGAGAGGAAAATCATCATTAAAAGTTTCACTTTCAACTCTGAAACTCCAGATTTGTTGCAGAGTTAGTGTTGAAGATTCCCTGAATTGGGTAATTAATATAGAAAAAATTCAGTCTTGCTTAGAGTGATTTTGGTGTCTGTTTTACACGAGTGAAGCACTCAACTTGCGACACAGTCCCACATAGGATTGGTCCCATGAGCGTACAATTCCTTCAGTTGGATCTCTATCACCTGTATCAGCTGTTTTGGGCCGGCAATCTTACTCCTCTGAAACTCTTGAATTAGATTGAGAACATGCAATTGCCTATTTGTAGGCAGCCTCGAAGGTAGATCTACAGATCTATGGGGTGCGAGATTATCTTAAACCTCGCATACATTCTTGTGTGAATAGTACTGGTACGGAAGTGACTTCCAATAAGCTAGTCTAGGGCCCCATTTCATAAAACTTGTTAATCAATATCAATTGCCACATTTCTATGACAAATTTGCTCTCAGCCAATCTCATGCAAGGATTTCAGTAGCTTTAATGGTCACTGCAACTCGTTATTGATATTAAACAAGTTTTATGAAACAGGGTCCAGGGGAGCGTTTCATCAAATGTTTTATCAGTGATTTTTACCAACAAATTTGCTCTCAGTCAATCAGATGCAAGGATTTCAGTAGCTTTTATAAAACGGGTTCAAGAATGTAACCATCCTGATCAGTCAAATAACACCACGTGACCGTGCAAAAAAAAAGTGATAACATACGGCAAAAAGGCTCCAAACCACGGATGAGCTGCGCGTACGCGTACCTCTGGTGCTGAAAACTTAAAACGCAATGAAATCGCGTAGTTTAATTGTCATTTTAGCGCAGGGATTACATGCGCGCATGACTTTTGTTGGCTGCGCTTCTGTGATGTCATCCAGGAAAGCAAATGGCAGCCTCCATGACTGTGCGACTCTTGGCATTTCTATGGGGTTCGTAACCATTTTTATAGACTTCATAATCATAATTACCGACCCGTTTTATAAAACTATTAATACATGGCTGTGAGTTCGTGCATTAGTGCGATCTGGCAACACGCAGGTTTTTATCGTGGTGTCAAACATACTCGGTATAGTACACCACGATAAAACCCTTTGTGTTGCCAGATCACACCAACACACTCCCAACCATTTTTCATGACCTGCTAACCGTGCGCCGTTAGATTGGCAGAATAAAACTCCTAGCTTTGTGATGTAAAAGGCGTACCGTATAGCCCATTTTTTTTATACTCGTGATATAGGCCCCACCATACCTAGGTATGGTGGGGCCTATATCACGAGTATGCCAGGCAAAGCACACAGCGGAGAGACCGTACTGAGCGATGACACCGACATCAAAGCCGTAATGGAGGGTTCCCTCTGGCTGATGTGATTCAAATTAAAATGAAAGATGCGATACATGTTGGTGATTATTCTGTGAAATTTTGACAAAAATTTGTTCACTAAAACTGGAGATGCAGGCTGGATACGAAATAGACCGAAAAATCAGTCCATTTCGTTCGGGGATATGCTCCGCTGAGACTACGTCTGGCTTTGCGGAATCCCTCTCCTACATAGATCGAAGTCTGACCCAGCCATTCCCGTTGGGGTCCATCGATATGTGCTTTCCTACGGTGCTACAATATTCGGCTCATCGCGGACGAGCTATACACCCTTGTGCATTACTCTTGCTTTCACCAAAGTTCAATTAAAATATTACAAATACCACATCACATAAAATCACCAGCTCTACTCATACTTACATGTACATGAAAATAAAAAAAACTTGCAATCGGAGTGATTATACGTATGTTTTCAATATTTCTTTGGCAAAAAAATGTGATAGAAATGTCACAACTTTTCTCAGTGCGGTCTCTCGAAAACCTGATTGCCAATCACCATTGCGCACGTGCAGTAGTGCTTCAACATGAGAGAAAAGATTGTTCGCGATCGTCCGCGATATAATATTCTCGAATATTCTTTGAATATTTTCATCGGAAAATAATCAAAATTCATCCTCCTTCACGTAAATTTATGATTTTTTATTGCATTTTAATTAAGGTATGTGAGATTATCTTTGTGGTATTTGTAATATTTTTACCAAAATACGACGAAACAAAAAATTTATCAGCTTTGACTGCATTTGTAAGCTGGGACCTACGTATGCGTACGCGCCTGCGTTCACTACATTATTATTCCGTTCGCCTCGATTAATTTGCGATAACCCCGCTGACATGTCAAATCGAGGTTAATTTTTTTGATTAAATTGGGTAATTTCAAAGTTCAGGTGAGCGCACTATATTTAGTATACATTAGTTTTACTATATAAGTTAATTTATGTCGGATATTGTGTTCTTTACTTCATGTTTCTTAGCGGTCGTCATGTGGGAATGATGTATGTATGGTACGCCATACATGTACAGGTATATTGTGCAAATAAAATAAATGCGCATAAATATAGGAATATAACATCCCTCCTTTTATAAAAAAAAAACAATTTCTGGGTTTTCTTTTCCTTCGAATACAACAACTTAAATTATCTATCAGTTCACTTAAGTCTCAATATTTAAATTATTTGTGTCCTTCTTATCCAGCCTGTCCTTTAATTATTATAGTCTCGTTTGCAGTCCACTTTATCCAACTTGAGTCAGAACTTGGCGAGTACATTTATCGCCCTATATAATACAAAAAAAAACTAACACTAATCCTAACATTACAGATTGCCAGAGCGAGGGTGACAATCTGACAACAGATACCGTGGGATTATTCTGCCCACATCAAGGTTATCTGTTTCCTAATTTAACATATTTACAAATTAGCACATCTGTTTCCGTCTTCTGTAGGAATTCTCTTCTAGAATTAGCGATAACGTGCTGGTGGCATGATGTTGCTTCTCGATCTGGTTGACTTTGTTGTGGTTTGGTCTGTTGTATGTGGTGTCGCTATGTGTTGAGATGACTTCTGTCTGGTGGTTGTATCTTGATGAGTTGTCATCTTGTCGGTAGTTGGTGTGGTTGCTGTTGTGCTCACTGGTGTCAAAGTCGTTGCTGGTGTGGTAGCTGTCGTCATTGTTGTGGTGGGTGTTTCCCTTGGTGTGGTAGGTGTAGCACTTGGTGGTGTAGGGCGGATATGGACCCGATTTCGTCTCAGCTGTCGGCCCGCCTCCGTCTCAATGATGTAGGATCTTGGAGTTTCAGCTCTTTTGATGATCTTCGCTGGAACCCATACTTTGGTTACTGGATCCTGAACATGCACATGTTGTTCATCAACGAGCTCAGGTAGGTTCTGTGCATGTTTGTTGTAGTGCCTTTGCCCCATCTCTTGTGCTGCTTCTAACTTAGCCCTTGTCTCCTCTTGGTCAAGAGGGACATGAATCTTTGTTGGCAGAGTGGTTTGGTATTTTCTGCCATTCAGCAGCTCTGCTGGGGATTTCATGTCAGCTTTCAGAGGTGTTGCTCGTAAGTGCAGAAGTGCCAGGTTCGGGTCTTCGTTCATCTCTCTGCACTTGATCAGTGATTTCTTTGCTGTCTGGACTTGTCTCTCGATGAACCCATGACCTTTGGGGTAGTGTGGTGAGGAGGTCGTGATCTGGAACCCATACTCTGTGGCTAGCTTCTTGAACTCCTGGGATGTGAACTGGGTCCCATTGTCACATATTACCTGTTCAGGTATCCCTTGTTCAGCGAAAAGTTCTCGTACTATTGTGACTATTGTTGTGGCTCGCAGGTCTTTTAGCTTCCTTATGAAGGGGAACTTGGAGTAGTAGCATACGAGTATGAGATACCACTGTTGATTTTCGGTGAACAGGTCTGCCCCTAGAACCTTCCATGGTCTAGTTGGGATTGCAGTGGTTATCATCTCCTCTTTCTGTTGAGAGTTCTGGTACTTCTGGCATGCTTGGCACATTGAAACCATCCGTTCTATGTCCTTGTAAATTCCTCTCCAGTATACAGCTGATTTGGCCCTCAGTTTGGACTTGTCTATACCTGGGTGCCCCTGATGGATTTCCTGCTGCAGTGTTCCAGGTATGATGATTCTTGACCCGGCCAGGAGAATTCCATTCTCTAGTGATATATCATCTCGAATAGTCCAGTATTCTCGGATGATTGGTTGCAGTTGATTTCTCCTTTCAGGCCAGCCTTGGCTAACTACTTGTGCAAGTAGTTGTAGTTCTGATCTCTGTTTGTTTCTTGTCTGATCTCTTCCAGTTTGTTGTTGGTCACATTCACAATGTGATGTATTTTGACATTCATTCCATCCATTTCTTGCTTGTCATGTGGTGACAGCCTGGACAGGGCATCAGCTAGTAGTAATTCCTTTCCTGGTTTGTAGGTGATGCTGTAGTCATAGTTCTGAAGCCTCAGTAAGAGCCTCTGTAGTCTCGCTGGTGCCTTAGTCAGGTTCTTCCTGTCTATCTGCTCAAGGGGACGATGGTCTGATTCGATGATGAAACTGCGACCGTAAAGGTAGGTATGAAACTTCTCACAGCCATATACCACAGCCAGAAGTTCCCTTTCGATATTCGCATATCGTGTCTCTGCTGATGTCAGGGCTTTTGAGGCGAAAGCAATGGGTCTTCCATCCTGCAGTAGCACTGCCCCAAGCCCTTTCATGGATGCATCGGTCTGCAGTGTTACTGGCTTTTGTCTGTCATAGTACTGCAAGGTCGTCTCTGAGCTTATGAGTTGCTTGATTCTGTTGAAGTCCTGGGTGTGTGATGCACTCCAAACACATTCAATGTCCTCTTTCAACAGTTCTCTGAGGCTGGCAGTGTGGTCTGCAAGCTTTGGTATGAAAACACCCATGTATTGGATCAGGCCCAGGAAGCTCCTCAACTCCTTCTTGTCTTTGGGCGTTTCCATGTGGTTTATGGCTTGTACTTTTGCAGGATCTGGCTTTACTCCTTGTGGGGAATAGATCATACCAAAGAATTTACATTCTTGCGCTTTGATGATGCATTTGTCTGCATTGAGCTTTATTCCTGCTTTCCTTGTGCGCTCCATGGCTTCATGGAGGTTCTGATCATGGTCCTTGCTGGTCTTGCCATATATCTGTATGTCGTCAGCAATTCCCACAGCACCTCTACAGTTCACGTATGCCTCATCGATCTTTCTCTGGAAGACATCCTGGCTCACCTTCAAGCCAAATGGGAGTCGTCTGAAACGATATCGTCCAAATGGTGTGTTGAATGTTGTGAGGAATGAGGATTCTTCATCGATCTTAATGTTCCAATATCCGTTTCTAGCATCTAACTTGCTGAAAACTTGGGCCCCGGCAAGATGAGGGGTGATTTCTTCTAGGGTAGGAGTTGGGTAATGATCTCTCTTCAAAGCTTTATTGAGATCCCGGGGGTCTAAGCAAATCCTCAATCTACCGTTTGGTTTCTCCTTGATTACTATGGAATTTGCCCATTCTGTAGGTGTATCCACTTGGGTTATAATTCCCCTGGCCTGCATTGTTTCCAGCTCCGCTTGAAGCTTGTCCTTTAGCTCTAGGGCTACACGTCGTGGGGGATGGACAACTGGTGTAACGCTATGGTCTACCGTAATGTGGTACTCATAGTGCTCAAAACACCCCACTGTGTCATCGAAACATTCCGGATACATCTGAATGAGATCATCCTTGTTCTCTATTGGAGGTCGTTGGTCTAAGGGTGTAGCTGGGTCTATGCGAGGGGTCATCATCTGGACAGCATGGTTGAGTGTGATCAACCCAAGGTGCAGGCAGCTTTCGAGCCCCAGTATCGCTGGTCCTTTAGAGTCCGTCACATAAAAGGCTTCATTTATCTCTATGTCTTTGTCCTTGATCTTGCCTCTGATACGTGCTAATCCTAACTGGGGAATTTGAACCTCTCCGTAGGCAGATAGAACCACGTCACTTGGCTCAAGTGATCCCGCCTTTGGATACCCATCTTGGTTTGTGTGTTCTGGGAAAATCTGCTTGTATATCCTCAAAGGTAGCAAATTGCTTTGTGCCCCAGAATCCAGCTTGACTTTGAGATTGATTGTCGTCGGTTTGGATTTGATATCCTTCTTGATCTGTATTGTCGTATTAGCATCTAGTCGACTGAGTGTTTCATTCATGCTGTGGACCTCTATTGCACCTATATCCAGGAATTCTTGGTCACTAGCTCTCTCTTCTGTTTGTGCGTGTACTCTCCTATGGGTACTCTGATTCTTGTTGGTTTGCTTTCCGGACTTACACACAACTTTCCAGTGGTTTCTTTTGCCGTATTTCTTGCATTCTGTTCCATATGCAGGGCAATTTTCTTTCTTGGAGAAGTCGTGTTGTCTCCCGCAATTCCTGCATGTCTTTGGTTTGGAATATTGCTGGTTGTTATCTCTCTTAGTAGGATGTCTAGGCCTGGTAGCTTTCACAGCATCTACTTGTCTCCCTGTTGTTTGCGACATGAGTGACATCTGACGGTCAGTGGCTTCATGAGCTCTTGCTATGTCAACTGCCTTTTCAAGGGTGAGCTTCTCATCTTTCCCAATAAGGGCTTTTTGAACATCTTTATGACATGTACCCCATATGAACTGGTCGAGCACTCTGTCATTCTGCTCTCTATCATCCCGAAATTTACACTTGCCTGCTATATTCTTCAGCTTTGTTAGAAAGTCATCTACAGTTTCGTTATGGGATTGCTGCAGGCTTTGGAACGTGTATCGGTGGATACGATGATGTGTTCTTGGCTCAAGATGTTGTTGAAATTTTTCTAGGAGGATTTCGGGTACCGATTTGTCTTCCTCTCTCTGGAAAGACCAGCTATTGAACATCTCTAACCCCTTCTCTCCCGTCCAGAGGAGCAAATAACTGGCCCTTTCACTGCCACTAGCATTTATCAGCACACTTTTGAACATCAACTCACATTTCTGCTTGAATCTGGCGAAGGCACTTACAAGATCTGCAGCTTCCCAATCCATGCACGGCGCAGAGATCGGCGTATTCATCGCAGCCATTATGAACGTGTTGGCTCCACTCACTTACAGTTACATGTATAGCGATAGCACAGTTCACTCTCTCACGCACTCATCCGTATACAGTGTACGGTATGTGAAAATTGCTCGATTACTTATCTTGTCGAAGAGTGGCAGAAAAGGTCCCATTTCTCGGCTTGCTCTCTGAGATTGTCACCTTTCAATGGCTCTGTGGTTCAAAGAATAAACCCGCTGCCACCATGTTGTGCCTGATGGGCGGAAACTCACTCAAATAAAGTACTCATGTGAAACGGGAAAATATACGTTGGATATTGTGTTCTTTACTTCATGTTTCTTAGCGGTCGTCATGTGGGAATGATGTATGTATGGTACGCCATACATGTACAGGTATATTGTGCAAATAAAATAAATGCGCATAAATACAGGAATATAACAGTAAGGTACCTCAAACTTTTGGCCATAGACCTAGAGGTTAAGGCCCGCGGAGAGGTACTCGACTACGGTGACTATGGGAGGCTTCCGTCTGTCTTGGAGGAGAGCCTCGAAAGTCAAAAAATGATATAATACTCCTCCAAAGACCAAACAGACGGATTTTTCCGTTTATGCTTCAACATGGGAGAAAAGATCGTTCGCAATCGTCCACGATATAATATTCTCACTTTTCATCGGAAAATATTCAAATCGTAAAATTCATCCTCCTTCACGCAGATTTATGATTTTTTATTGCGGAGAGGTACTCGACTATGGGACTCCCTGTCTTGGAGGAGAGCCTCGAAGTCAAAAAATGTTATAAAACTCCTCCAAACAGACAGATTTTTCTGTCTAGTCATGCTAGTCTAGATACGTAAGTGCATTAGTGCCCAATTTGATTGTAATTTAGTAATGTTACTTAACTTGTTAGGAAGAAAATGAACTCTAAAATAAAAATTCTTGCAGAGCATCTACTTAGTAGTAAAAATGGCCAGGGCCTTACCCTTGCGAAGCCTTGTCTGATCCCCGCCCCCTTCCGGGCAGCCATCGACTCGACTAACGGCACCAAAGGCAGATGCACAACACATGCACAACAAGCTGTCTGGCCCTGCCTAGGCCCTAGCCTTAGCCCATGCCCAGCCTACGCCTCCGCGGCCGCTGCATGCAGCTCCTGGCCTACGGACGGTACTGTTGACCATTTTTACAGGTGCTTTCCCCTAAATCAACTAAAAATAATTAAAACGACCCACCATGAAAAACGTATCATAATTTCAAAATGAAAAATAGAACATTTTTTTATTGTATTCTGATGTATGAACCTTACCTTTGGCCAAATATTGTAATCCAGAGTGTAGCAGAAAAGTATTTACAGCAAAATATCCTTATATATATCGGTGAACGCCTATTCGGTCCGTAAGATTAACCCGGAAACAATAATTTTGCACTGACTTACGTTATTGGTTCAGCAGCCTGGTACAACTGAATTGACAGCCAATCAGATTTCCTGTTACATACTCGCCGCGCAGTTTTGGTCTTGATAGGCGCCTGCGAATCGCAATACTAGTATTCGTAAAGACAGGGCCTACGCTTGCTAGTAGTAGGGTACCGGGGAAAGTACGGGGTAAATAACGCAGGCTAGTCGTACCTGCTTTATAATAGCTAGCTACAGTAGCTGAATCTGAATGCATGCTGCATGTGTCTTGACCAAAGACTTGACTATATATCCAGTGAAAATGTGCAACTCTGACCTCTGTGATGTTACATTATCAAGATTTATGGTGCAGATCTAATATTAAGTCAACATGAATAGTAATATTGCGATGCTGATTATCTTCACATGATGCCATCATAAGAAAAGTGAGATTTTAAACTTTTTTTACTGAATACTGGTCAGAATAAATTTAATTTAATAATTAAACTTTAGTTTAAAGAAGTGTGATGTAAACTTGAAGTTGTGTTATCAATTATTTAGGCCTAGGCTAGTTAGTTACTGTCTAATTTTACTCTAACGTTACTAGTCTTATGGGGTGTTGCAAGAAAGTTGCGATTGATTGCAAGTTGCAACTGATCGGTGCTGATCAAAATCAAAATCATTGTTGCAAGCGCATCTTCTTGAATGGGCAGACCTGGCTGAACCATTCAGAATGATTGTTCTAATTTGCTTTACAATTTGCAATTGATTGCAACTTTCTTGCAACACCCCATTAGTTCAACTTCTTCAAGTTGTAAAGGTAGCATAGTAATACTAATAGTCTCTGTCATGAATAATTAATGGTGATGATGATTCAACATGTTCAAGGCCTTTACTAGCAGCATCCTGAGTGAAACCACTACTGTTCCGTGTGTCTCACAATTTACATGGGCAAATGACAATGTATATTACCTTTTTTTAAATCAAAGTATCATACATGTATGTGATGCCACTTACCTAGGGATACCTAGGGAAGATACTGAACGCAGGCACTACGCCTATATATTCAGTAAACAGACCTTAAACGGACCTTCCGCAGATCAGCTCTTCCTCAGAAATGTATAGAATAAATCAAATGTCACTTTTTTCACTCAATTGTAATCCTCCCTCCCGTCTCTCGCGAGCGATAATTCGAACGTATGTAAAAAATATACTGACGCGCATGCGTATTCCAAACTATACATCAGCCTCCGAAAATTTTTAGTAAAGGAGCCGGGCAATTAATAGGCCTTTTTTATATCATCCTCATCAAAAAGAAAGACGACAGTTATTCGGAAAGTATTGTAAGTACCTAAATCATCCTCAAATGAAGTAATGTCATATTTCATGGTATAATTTTGACATACAAGCTTGGATTTAAGAGGCATCCAACCTTTCAAAGGACTGCTGATCGCTGCCGCAGTAAGGCCTTTACTAGACAGACAAAATATGTCTGTTTGGACTCTTGCCTTTGCCATTTTGGAGGAGTTTTGACTTTTGAGGTTCTCCTCCAAGACAGAGGAAGCCTCCCACTCTATATAGGCACTGTCATGACCGTAGTCGAGTACATGTACCTCTCCGCTTGCCTTAGATGGGGAGCCCTATTTCTGCGCACCTAAGATTTTGACGTTAAAATGAACAAGAATTTCTTTGATATTATTCTAATGCTTAAGTTTATATTATTCCTGATATTCTAAAGAATAAGTTTGCAAAAAATCTCATCAAAATTAGAGCAAGAACAATACCATTTTGAGTTTGAGTTTGAGTTTATTTATTCATTTGTCTTTTTTCTAACAATAAGTGACAAAAACAATAACATTAACACTTTCTTTCAAACAATGATATAAATAACAACAGTAACAAGAAACAGCGGCTGCGTCATTTCAACATTGAAAAAGACAATGGTGCCCATGTCTGCGCACTCATTCATTTTACACGCAGTTCCGGAGTTTTGACATGAAAGACAACATTTTGAGGCTTGTGAATAAAATGTCTGAAATAAGATCATTTTTCCATATTTTGACTCCTTTTTTGTTATGAATACCTATCGCTATGATAAAGATGTGGGGGACAGACCGTAGGAGCCATGTGACAATAAATAAACAGGCTGGACAAAGATGTAATAGAGTGCCCATGTAATGAAACCACGCTGACAAGATACTTCCAGCACATATCAGCACGGTTCAATCTGTAATTGAACAAATAAATAAAGAAAACATCCAATCAACATTGGAATACACATGCTATGCAATAACATGTTACTGTACTGTAATTAGTCATCTTGTATGGTCTCAATCACTAAATGTATACAAGTGGTCGCACATTTTTTGTTGAACGATAGTTCGACATGATAAATAAGACTATGGCAATTGGGGCATGTTATTTCTTATAGGGTTCAGTAGTTGACATGAATGTAAATGTAATTCTGATTAATGAAGCATTATGATATAAATGGCTCATTTGATGGAATTTATTATGAAAGTCAGACATCATTTACATGTACAAGCATGTTATTTATGGATTTCAGGCCTTGTGAGGTAAATTTACATGTAGGCTCACTTGAGAGCACTGTATTTGAACATGTAGAGCAGGTCCCCGTTGCTTAAAACTTACCATTAATGGTAACTCTGCTATCAATGGTAACTACCATGCCCATGGTAACATCACTCAACAGCCAATCACAATCAAGGTTTCCATGGGAGTTACCATTGATGGCAAAGTTACCGTTAATGGTAAGTTTTATTCAACAGGGCCCTGGCCACTTATTGTTTACAAATTTAAGGATTAATTCCAGGATAAAGGAAGCACTTGATATCATTTAGTGGCATTTAGGATCAGATGATATTTCAGGAGAATTCACAATGTATTAGATATGACGCATGAATAATTGACAGACCAGTCATTTCATATTCAGATATCAATGTAGACTCTATGTACATGTAAGTTAGCGTTTGTGTTCAGCGTTTCCGAAATCGCATTCATGAGAAAACGGGCAACTTTACAATGTACTGTATGTGGAAAATTATATGATGCTCTTCCAGTCCACTGACTGTGATTCAAGACCTACATTGTACCAGTTCGAAAAATTTTCCCTGTAGTGCTAAATTTTGGATATGGTTTTGCCATTCTTGTGATCTTTCATTTATAAAATATTCTTTGGTTTTGTTTTTCAGCTGTGGCAAAGTGACATCATCCGAGTTGATATTTTCAAAAACAGTATGGCTTTTTACAGTCACAGATTTCTTCCTACTCCAAGCCGATTCTCTTTCTAATGTAGAGTAAAGACAGTGTGTGACTCCAGAATCAGATAGACCTCATTCTTACATAGTTCATGGCATGCGATTGGTAATACAAGTCTGAAATCAAGGGTAGCAGATCTAGCGAGACTTGACCATTTCTTAAGCTACCGATTAGTTAGGGCATCCAGAGATTTAAGGTGGGTATCAGTAACCTCATTAACAGTAAGATGGAATCGGATTGAGGGTAAGAAAAAATTGGCGTACATCTTTAACTTATATTCCTCCATTACAAGTGAATCCTCAATATTTTCAGTACCCGCTGAAATTAAGTTACGGACATATTGATAAACGTCGTCAGAAGAATTTTTGAATGTTACTAAGGATCCTAGAAACTAGAAAATAGAAATACCAGCAAGATTGAAAGATACTGCAGAAGGGCACCCTCTCGCAATCGATAAAGATTTGCACTTGGTTTGCTTTAATTTAAACCTAAGGGACTTGGTATTTGAGTCCAGTTGATTCATTAGCCGTTGGTGGGTTCTTTTGTTTCATGGTAATTAAACAAAAATTGTTTGCAAAAGGAGCAGTAATATATTTTTTTCCTTCTAATTCATGACCAAATTTCCTGTTTTCATTTAGGAATTCTAGAATCGGGTTAAAGCACATAAGAAAGATGATAGGCGAGAGAGGACCCCCTGAAAAATAGACCAGTTCGTAGTTAGCGCATGGTACAAATGACCCCAAATATCCACAGATATTTTAGACATGGAGGGTCCCTTTATGTGCACTTCAGAAAAATAACTCTGGGAGTGATAGAGGTGCCTCATGAATAGCTTTTGTTTCCCCCTTTAAAAAGAATACTTCCACCTGGATATCATGGAATGCACCATTAGTGCATAATTGAATAATGATTACATGACATTCATGAGCACATATCAAATATTAGTGTCAGTGGGTTTTAGAATTTGGTACAGATGACCTTTATCTGCTCATGCTAAGATTGCATCTACGAACTGGCTTATACCTTTCTTAAACTGGAAGGGTTGAGAGATCCAATCATCCGTTGCTACCAAACCATTCAGGGAAGCATACAAATTCATGGTGTAGGTGTTAATAGGCATAGAAATATTATTACGTTTTTATAGAGTGAAGTCAATGAGATCGTGAGAGACCGATCCAAACCCATCCTCCATATCAAACCACGTTATATGGACTGTGCATTTAGATGTTTTACAGTGTTTGATAATCTCATGAATGACTGCATTGTGGTCAAGACAACCTGAAATGCCATGTAAAAACCCTTTCTGCGTTGTCGTGTCAATCAATTCATTTACAGTGAGAAAATTTTAAATTCTTTGGGCCAAAATCTGGTGGTAACTCTTTCCTATAGTAGAAGACAGAGCAATCATGCGGAAGTTTCTGGGGTCTTTCGTATCACCCTTTTTATATAACACCACTACTTTACTATGTGACCAAAGGGAGGGAGGGATTGGATTCTTTAAAAGTTTACTAAACAGGGTAACAAGAAATGATGTGTGCATGGGAGCTTCTTCAGCATTCCGTAGTAAATACTGTCGGGGCCAGGTGTGGAGTGGGAGCTTTTTTTCTGAAGAATGCGCTTCACATCTTTGCATGTAGTGTCCAGATTAAAGGTAGACGCGGGCGATGTAACTGCTAGCTACATGTACATATACATGACTATACTTCGTGTGTAGAATCTAGGCAGTCATACATAGCCGGACTAGCTTCCTGAGTGTAAAAAAAAAAAATGGGCTATACGGCTTTTACATCACGAAGCTAGGTGTTTTTTATGCCAATCTAACTGCGCACGGTTAGCAGGACATGGAAAATGCCCTGAAATATGCCTTTCCTGATAACTCCCGCGACTGACAGGTTCTTCACCACAGCATCTCCTCCTAGGGAAAATTTTGAAATGTTTTTTTTTTAATTATTGTGACTATTTTTTTTTTTTAAACGTAAAAATATAGTATAAGAAATTTATGAGAACTCACCAGTGTTTGTGTATCCATGCCTCCTCTTGTCATGCAGATTTAAAGTGGTCCGGGCTGCGTGCGACGGCGCGCGATACAACCATAATAGAAACTATACGTCGTCGACAAATTTTTAACGACAAAATTCTTTTGGGGGAGATGTCGGCGCTCGCGGCGACCAGGAAATAAACACAATGACTCCGATACCTCATTTCGCCAGAATTCGCGGCGACCAGGAAATAAACACAATGACTCTGATACCTCATTTCGCCAGAATCGACAGTAAATTACGGATTTCATTTTTGGAATTATCTTTTCCAACATCGGTGAGTTGACTTTATTGTATTTGATGGATATGTTGGGGTCGGTTTTTGTAAATTAAATGCCGATTTTGAGTGAATGTTCATGACTTTTGTGCAGTGGTGTTTGAAAAAGTTGAACTGTATGACTGCCTAGAATCTACACACAAAATTAGGAGCCACTTTCAGATATGAAAAAGCAAAGTATATTGAGGGGATCGTCCAAATATTTTTTCATAATTTTCCATAGAACGGTTATGTCGGAAAAAATCGAAGGCAATATCAATATCATTCATGAACCCCCTACCGTTTTTTGCGTGTATACCAACGTATAGCGGTGCATGCAGGATGGTTTCCACTCGAATGTACGTGCAACACAAACACAGACAGCTATAGGTCAGCAATACAAACACGACAGCTATAGGCCAGCAATACAGGCTAGGCACGGCATTCGTACGTACACACAAGATTGAAAGTAAACAGGGGCGTGTCCTGTCAGTGATTGTTACCGACAAATTTGCTCTCAGCCAATCAGATTGCAAGGATTTCAGTAGCTTATAACGGAATGGCTGATCGACCTGAGCACGAGGCAAAAGGATGATGTCGGGTAAGCGCATGCGCACAGAGGCGAAATCGTTCGATGATAGACTGTAGTTTCCCGTCCAGTCATGTTAAGTCTTCGATTTTCGATGGCAGTTTTACACAATTTAATACTAACTAAGCCTGAGTCATATCGAATATTTCATAAACCGGGATTCGACGGCTTTGATTCGATCGAATACCGGTGCATCGATAAATGATGGGCGGTGAAAACAGAGTTGCACAGAGTTGCACGCAGTGCATGCACCATGCACCGGTGACCGGTCCGCTGGCATCGCGGGCATATGTATGGGCTCTCGCTGCTCGAAATTAACGATAGCCCGCTAGCCAATGGCTAGTAAAAATCACAGCAGACGAGCCAAAATCTTAAGTTTCTAGTCCGTATGGCTAGCCAAAATATCACTAGAAGCGATGCTCATTGTCGACACACCCGACAATGATTCAAATTCAAAGAATTAATAATCTTACTTTGTCTTTGGAGAGCTGAATGGAACACGTTTGTTCGATGCCAAAAAAAAAAAACAATACGAAATAAACTTTTCGTCGCTCAATATAGACTCGACTTCATTCAGCTTCAGAGATCATTCAGAAGTAATTGCCAATTTGATGAGAGTGTGATATTAGTTATTGGGAATTAAGTAGGAACACTCGTACTCATGCCGTATTTATCATGTTCAATTATACAATTGTCAAATTGACAATGCAGAGAGAGTGCAAGAAAATTATCGTAAACTTCAGTTCGTAACGACAAAACGATTTTTCCATAGAGAAAGCACAGGTAAAGCGCGACGTCCTCCGCGAGCGAATTAGCGAAAGTTAGCCAACAGTTTGAACTTTGAAGTCGCCTTCACGTTCTCTGCTAGTATATATGCTGTACGTTACGGAGTTTCTTTTTTTATTTGATTTTTTCATGGTGGCTACGGTAGTCAAAAATCTGGCGGACTACAAATCGATGCACCGAATTTGCCAAAACGTATTCGGGATTCGATGTCTTCGATCGAACACCGGCTAACCAATCGATTCGACTCAGGCTTAATACTAACTGCGCAAACTTGAAACTGCGCAGGGAGGGAGACTGGAGTTTAAAGTCTAGCGATATGTCATTTGTTTGCATATTCATTTCGTCCCAGACTTATGTCGGGGGAAAAAACAAAACCTCTTTTCTCGGCCCTCTGAAACAGAAATAACATCTCAAAAAATACTCAACCGTTTTCAGTGGAAATTGATATGAAGCATAATATCATCATTTCCTACGTACTCTGGAATTTTCATGATTTTTAAGGCCCAAATAAGGGAGATACAGGAATGTGAATTTTCGAGGATTTCTGCTCCTCGCTCAGCGGAGGGCTTCGATAGCCATTAGGAATTCAAAAACTTTTACGACTTTACAAGGAGTTAATTGCAGTGTAGGGCTGCACCTGTAGTTCTTAAAATCATGAGAAAAAAAATGGGTCGAGGCACCCCACACTCAACCAGGTGGGGCTATCCAGGCTAGGAGGTCCGGTTATCCAGGGTCGGGCCGTTCGTTGGTCAGGCTGTCCAGGAACTGTCTGTATTATGCTTCAGTATTTTGCAAGTTATAAAAGATTCCTGAAGTATTGCATGCAAACTTGATAAATTTACTGTATGAAATCATTTGGCCACGCTATGGATTCAGACAGGTACAGGTACATGCATTTCAAATAACCTTGCACATGTATAAGTGAGATCTCTAAAGCTCCAAATCCACTTGATATCAAATGCTCAAGGCACACTTGTGCAAAAGATGAATTCACATAAAAGTACTTTCAGAAAAGTACAACATGAGTAGGACAGAACATTGAGAAAAAATGGAAAGTCAGTCAACTTTTAATAGAAATTCCCATTTTGTTATTTGTATTTACTGAATGTTACAGATATTCCTTATTCATGCTTTTTACTTTGTTCTTTCCCCTCCAGAAGTATGTCAAGTATGGCTGAAGAGACAGAAAAGGAAAAACCAAAATTTGTTTGTAAGATTTGCCAGCTGGACTATCCCACATCAGTACAGTTTGAGGAACATCTGTGGTCTATGCTTCATCATAAGGCTATCAACAATAAGTTACAAAGGTATGAATGAGTATATATAGGCTAGTTCACCCTAACATAACGTTTTATGTGATACATACATTTTGTTTGGCAAGTAATTATTAAAAGGGAATCAGTCTTTGAGCAGGTGTCAGGGTAACGTCTGATTTTCTCACTGCATATTTTTCAAAGTTTCTTTCTACTAAAAATGAAACCATATAAAGGTTACATTCTTTTATCTTTCAGTCTTTCAAGATGTATCAACACCACTGGGTAGTAAAGGAAAGTTCTAGAGATTGCTATCTCTTGTTACCCAATATGTAATTGAAATGTGGTCTGCAAATTTATGTGCATGTTTGCGGATGAGGCACATTGTATTTATCACCGATTATTGTGTTTAAAAAGAAGATTAAATGAAGTCCTCATTCATTCTTGCAGTCTGTCAATGAAGGATGTAATACTCTATACAGCTTATCAATATCTAATTTCACATTACCTCTTACACATTCCAAGCCTTAAAATTTAATTATTTTTAGGGCAAGGCCACTTTTTCAAAAGGGCTGCACAAATAGAATGATGTGTAGAAAGGGCAGCAGGAAATCTCCAATGCCATCAATACCTTTTGGGAGGGGATTGAGGCCCAAGTCGTTTTCGTATAATTGCCAATTTAAAATGCCAATGTAAAACTCACAAGGAGGTGCGTTTTGAATTGGCTGCTCTAAAAAAAAACCCAGTTTCTGGGGAAGCATAAATGCACAATCATTTGTAAACACGTTTATATGACGTCATATACGCGTAGCATGCACGGTAAGGTTTGCAAAACCAGCTGCAGAGAAAAGAAGTTTTGACGGTACCCTGTGAATCCCTTAGATACATCTTTGTCTGACTATCCCATTGTTATGCTAATTTACTGTATATTTCACTCTTTGTTTAGTAATACTAAGCATCACTGCAATTTGTGCATGTTTGAGAGCTTGGACCTGAATGCGTATGGGAAGCATCTAATCGGTGAACGTCATAAGCGTTCACTCATAGAGCGCAGGAAGAGATTGGAAGACCCTCGTCAGGGCAAACCTGCTGCTTCAGCAACAAGGTCAGCATTGTAATCATTGTAGTTTTGTTTGAGTTGATAATATCATTCTACACAAATATACTTTATTAAACATATTACTCTTAAACAATTGATTTTTTAATAGGGCAGGTCCAAGGTATTTGATCGTTTGATGTCTTATACGTTAACAAGTATTTTGGAATTATGAATATAATTGTGACCAGGCACCACAAAACTACCAAAAAGTCGCAATGGGTGATTATCAGTTGGAGCTCAATAAAGTTGATTTTGGTTGGCATTGTCAAATTTCACTTTTTGGTATTTCGTGAATGAGTATACCTTAGAAATGTAAAATTTAGAGGCACTAAACAACCTAAAAGTGGTAATTTTTTGACAGTTTTTAGTAGACCTATGTTTGTCTTCTCTGGATTTGTGTATCAGTTTTCTTTTTTATACGACCCTGAATACTTTTCTCATTTTAATCTCCCATAACTTTAAAACATTTTTGAAACGCTTATTTCTCATAAATAGCATACTTTGGGACTGGGCATTCTACTCTTTCTTCATTGGGTTAGGAACATCCAAAGCTAATGAGATATATATCATTTTAAAACTGAGAATCTCCTCTTTCAGAATCGGACCTTTACTAAAAAAATAATATGTGGTGTTTTGGGGGTGGTTTAGTGGTGCCTGGTGACAATTTGACTTCAATGTTCACACAAAGTGTAATAAGGAGCAAAATAGTCAAGAAAAAAAAAAACATTAAAGCTTTACAACAATTTTTGTCTGTTTGTGTAATGATGTGTTTGTACTGTCTGTACAACCTTTTTATGCCTCCGCCCACCGTAGGTGGTGCCGGAGGCATTATGTTTTTCGGGTCGTCCGTCCGTCCGTCCCCTTTTCGTTCTCGCGATAACTTGAAAACCGTTTGGCGGATCAGCTTGTAACTTGGCCCATGTATTCATATGGGAGGGACGATGAACTGATTAGATTTTGGGGTCTCAAGGTCAAAGGTCAAAGGTCA
The DNA here is from genome assembly GCA_025617745.1 of Heliocidaris erythrogramma. Lineage (NCBI taxonomy): Eukaryota > Metazoa > Echinodermata > Echinoidea > Camarodonta > Echinometridae > Heliocidaris > Heliocidaris erythrogramma. The sequence continues at coordinate 46,690,928 of CM046855.1, read as the reverse complement.
CAGAGGTAATTATGTGCATAAAAATGGTTAGTTCTCGCAACAACCGAAGAACTGTTTGACAGATCAGCTTCTAACCTGGCCCATGTTTGCATATTGGAGGGACGATGAACTGATTAGATTTTAGGGTCTCAAGGTCAAAGGTTAGAGGTGTCATTATGTACATAAAAATGGTTCGTTCTCGCAATAACTTTACAACAATTTTCGTCTGTTTGTGTAATGATGTGTTTGTACTGTCTGTACAACCTTTTTATGCCTCCGCCCACCGTAGGTGGTGCCGGAGGCATTATGTTTTTCGGGTCGTCCGTCCGTCCCCTTTTCGTTCTCGCGATAACTTGAAAACCTTGAAATAATTTTAAAACTGAGAATCTCCTCTTTCAGAATCGGACCTTTACTAAAAAAATAATATGTGGTGTTTTGGGGGTGGTTTAGTGGTGCCTGGTGACAATTTGACTTCAATGTTCACACAAAGTGTAATAAGGAGCAAAATAGTCAAGAAAAAAAACAAACATTAAAGCTTTACAACAATTTTTGTCTGTTTGTGTAATGATGTGTTTGTACTGTCTATACAACCTTTATGCCTCCGCCCACCGTAGGTGGTGCCGGAGGCATTATGTTTTTCGGGTCGTCCGTCCGTCCGTCCCCTTTTCGTTCTTGACAGATCAACCTCTAACTTGGCCCATGTATGCATATGTGAGGGACGATGAACTGATTAGATTTGAAGGTCTCAAGGTCAAAGTTCAAAGGTCATAGAGGTCATTATATACATAAAAATGGTTGTGATATATGGAGTCTAGGCCTACCTGTTTTAGAAATTTCTAGGGGACAGTGGTCTATTTGCTATAAAATATCTATTTCCTTGGTGTATTTGATGATTTAAGTCATCAATGGTAAGTTTTTTATTTGAAAATGAAATGAAATAAATTTTCTGTCTCCTGTGCATTTTAAGTGAGAAGATTCATCATTTTGTTGACGATGATGGCGGAGGCATAAATTCTGACCGACCGCGGTCGAAGATTCATCTAGTTTGATCCATGAAATGATATTTCTCAAAGCAGACTTTCTTACCTTCACAGCTGTTCCAGTAAGTCTGGAAGCCAGACAGAACATGGAAACACCCAGAGAATCCCATCAACCCATTGGAATACACCTACACGCACCATCCCAAACCAAGGCCGATTCCAGTATGGAGTACAAAGCCAGGGACCAAATACATTCCATCAAGCTTCCAGGAGTAACACGAATTATCCTTATCGAGGACAGTTCAGACCTAACCAAGGAGACTGGCAACAGACCCAATCTCCATATTCTTGGCGCCCACCTACATTTACGTCAAGATTCGAACAACCCAACGTAGGGCGCTGGGGAAACAAATCACATGTGTCCGATCCAAGACAGAGGTTTCCAACATTACCTCAAGCAGTAAAACAACAGAATGAAAAGAATCCAAAGAGACCAGTAAATCCAAAGGTTGGGAAGAAGAATCAGGACAAAAATATGGCCCACATGAAAAAAGACAATGTAACATCAACAGTGAACAGCAGAAAGGCAACACAGCATTCTGTAGCATCTCAGGGATTGCCCTCACAGGGCAGTCTCTCCCAAAGACCATCTTACAGGCATGTACATGTATCTGGAGAAAAATCCCCCTCAGATTCGGTTAAGAAGGACATGCAACCTCAATCTGTTCCCCATGTTGGAGTAGCCAAAGGCCCCTCAAAAGCTCAAAAGAAGAAAATGAAGAAGAAACCATACTACAAAACCAAACTAAATCATAATAAGTTAGGACACACTGGGAGCACTCCTAAGCCTATCAAAGAAAAATTTGCACAGAAAAAGAATCCGTTGCAGAAACATCCTTCAATATCATCACCAATGAAACAGAAAGTAAAGGAATCACAATTTAATAGTTATCTCAGTCGGTCATCTGTGGTTCCTTCAACAAAACAATCTGCTCCTAGTAAGGACAATGCCGCAAGTTCCAGAACATTTCCGAAAGCATATACAGAAATTGGCAGATTTGAAATGGATATGCGTAAAGCCATCTATGGAAAATTTGGTGTTTGTGGTGATGAAGTTGATGAAGTCACTTCTTCGAATTTAGCAAGTGCTTTTGAAAAGACTGCTGATCATTCTGCAACCGTTCTGACACCAACTTCCCCCTCAGTGTCTTCATCAGCAACAGTGTCTCTCTTTCAGTCTTTGCACAAGCAAAATACCAAGAGGTTTGGAGAGACATTGTGTCCAACTCGTGCTCATTCATCATCAGCTACAGACACAGAGACTTCTAACATCTATCCTAAAATGAAAAGCTTGGCATCTTCAAATAGAGAAAGTGTCTCTGAAATGGGTGCTGAACATACACCAACCCTTCGAAAATCCTCTTTCCCAAAAGTTTCACCAGCAGAACCAGTATCATCATTTCATTCTCTGCACGAACAAAATGGAAAATGGAGTGCAGAGCTTCGATGTGCACCCTCATCGGACAAAGTTGCATCTAAAATCCGCAGTGGCATGGAAAGTTCAACCAGAGGCACATATCTTCAAGATCTTCAACTAAGCTCCTCAACTGGGACAATGGACAACAGCTCGAATCACAAGGAATCTGTGAAAACTAAAGGAGGAGAAACCATGACTGAGGAGTCTAGCAAAGTTGCATCTAAAATCCAGAGTCGGATAGAAAGTTCGACCACATGCACATATATTAGAGACATTAGACCAAGTTCCTCAGCTGCAAACAACAGCTCAAAGCACAAGGAACTGATTAAGAATAAAGTTGGAGAAACTGTGACTGATGAATCTAACAGTGTTGCATCTAAAATCCACAGTCGCATGGGAATTTCAACAAGAGGCTCACATGTTAAAGATACAAGACCATGTTCCTCAACTGAAGACAACAGCTCAAAACACAAGGAACCAATTAAAAACAAAGATGGTGACATCGTGACTGATGAGTCAAGCAGACATGCGTCAGAAATCTACAGTCGTCTTGAAAGTTCAACCAGAGACATTGGATCTAGTTCCTCAACTGCAGACAACAGCTCAAAGCACAAAGAACTTGTTAAAACTAAAGATGGAACGACCATATCAGACGAATCTTACAGACTTGTATGTAAAAGTCACAGTCACCTAGAAAGTTCGAACACTGGCACATATGTTCAGGACGTTGGACCAAGTTCCTCAGCTGCAGACAACAGCTCAAAGCACAAGGAACCAGTGCAAAATACAGAAACCAAGTTAAACTTTCCATCTATTGCCCGATCATCCTCAGCTCCTGCCACCCTACCTAAGGGCGCTTCTCAGAACAAGGAGCCGAGTGCGGGCAAAGAACCATTGCTTTCTAAAGCCCTTGTGAATGACCAACTGAAGCAGAAGCTGAACCCACGACCAAACCTCACCAATGCTAGAAGCAGACTGAGAACCAATAAGGATGCTGAATATCCTCCAGGAGGACATATATTTAAGGTATTATTTTTCTTTAAATGGTTTGTAAGAAAGTAGTGTGCAATAACAACTTCAACAAGAAAGGAGAGAAAAACACTTATGTAAAGACGGTTGGAAATCTTTAGGTTTAGTCTATAAGAGAAGAACTATCTCACAGACAAGTATTTTCTAGTTCCTTTAAAGTTTTTATAATTTTGTTGTGACATAAGCAATTTATTTACATAGCTGTATTTCAAGACAAGTCTGGAAAGAAGAAGAAATGTTTCTTGCCAATTTCAGAATAATTTTTCACCGCCTAATATGAGATGTCTGACCGATATCTAAAATTTTGAACAAGCTTCCAAATTTGAAAATGAAGTACACAAATGATTTCTTCATTTGTCTTTGTAGAAAGACGTTGTGTTGGTAACTTGATTTGCTGGTCAATGTTGGCCTTTTTGAGATGATTCTGACTTGATCACTGCAAATTTCAGAAGTCCAAGCTCAAAGATTTTAATGGTGTATTACTGATGTCCACAGGAGAAGATCCAAGGTTTGCTGAGCGATGTTGCCAAGCCAGTATGGCAGCAGAAGAAGTTGCGTATGATGCTGGCCAAAGCTAAGAAAGCCCCAGACAGATTCAACAGGTATGTCCAGCACTTGAAATTAGTGCTTGCTTAGGTGCCATTGACCACCTAAAAGTCTTGCCATCGTTGCCAAGATAGCAACTTAAAAAATCTCACTGTTATTATTTCACGTGGATTTGATGCAATTCAATGTAAGTGACCACCAAAGGTTGGTTTCGGCAACCAAAGCAATCATTTAGATTGACAACCAAAGAAAAAGAATGTTAAACAAGAGCCCTGATTATTGTTGTCTGTAATCAAAGAGAAAGGGATAGAGAAAAAGAAATTATTGCTGTAGCCATAGCATTTTAAACTGTTTCAGCAAAATGAATGGTCATGTTGTACTGTACAAATTGATCAATGAAATTAATACCTTAGCCATGGCAGATCATTATTTTATTTCTTTTATGTTGGACTTTCCATGTAGCTACTGTAAATCATGCCCATACTTTACTTTCCAGATTCAGTCACCTGGCTTCCTCACCCAGCCGTACTGACGATTCTATCGACAGTATGGACATAATGAACCTCAGCACTGAATTCCAGCAGGAACTCCTTGATTTGATCCAGAGTGAGGATGCAGATGAAGAAGATATCCTCTCTCAGCTCACAGGTAAGTGAAAGAACAAAATGGAAATTTATAAGGCCTTCTCTACTGTGGGTTCTATAGCACATGCTTCTGTGACAATTACTCCGCTACCAATATCCTACACCAAACCCAATTCCTAACTCCAACCATGGACCAAACAATATACCTAACTCTAAACCTAACCTAAAACCCAATTGCAACCCTAACCCTATATCTTTGAGGAAATAGATCCCGGAGCATATGTCGTAGGAGCAATATTCAGATCACCCCACCATGAACATATTGTGTGTTTCAATGTGTGCGGAATGAGTGGTAACCAGCTCAGCTCAGCTCAGATTGCTGTAAGAAAGAAGAGTGTTTATTACCCATCATCCCATTTTGGACCTTTTTAAAATTAGACTCATTGTGAAGGATCATTAAAGGATTTCTAAAACATGGATAATCTTTTCCAGAGTATGAGTAGTCATTTTTTGTCTGAAGAGATATTCTCTTTCAGTAAAGTTCATTTTATTTTTCCTTTAAAGCACCTGAAGTCAGCAAGCCGAGAGAAGCAAATCAGGAAGAATTTGTCACAGGGAACACGTTTGTAGAATCATTGAAGCCATGGCAGAGGCATGCAGAGGGTTTGTTTGGAGACGTCGTGGAGGCAGTTCCTCAGATGAATCAGGTTCTCAACGAGAAGTTGTATCCTTCGCCCACCATGGCCTCTACTCCAATAATCAAACAAAGGCAGCACCACACTGTTACCTCAGCTACCCCTGTAATCAGTCAAGACTATCTTACCATTTCAGACATGGATACTCTTGCATGCCAACCCAATGAGTTAGACAAAGGGGAGAGTCATCAAGGTATCAGCAGCAGAAAACCTGATAATAAACCAGATGAGAGAGAATCCTCCGAGAGGCATGATACAAGCGTCACATCCACGGGTGCCATGACACCCATGACTGTAGTACGTCCTGTTTTTCTTGTGATATAGGTTATGTTGGTTCATTTACCTCTCAAAAAAAATACACATTCACTGTCTAGACTCTAGAGATTATCCACAGAACCAAGCTGTGTTGAGACAATACACACAATCACCCAGAATTGAAATGTTGTTTTACTGGTTCAGTACCAATAATCTCATGTTCCTAAAGTAGATCCAATAATCTCAAAATGAGAAGGTATTCTGTCAAATCGATCGAGCAAAGCTTTAAACGGATAGAACATATTCATGGTAAACGGTTAATTTGAATGTGGCAGGTTAAAAAGGTAACTCGTCAGAATTGGATGTTTCTATCCCATTTAAAGAATGTAAAGAATGCCCAGTCCTAAAGTAAAGTTTGGAGACTATTTAAGTACTCTGACCCACCAGGTATTGTGCATGGATACAAAGGAAGTATCAAAATCAATAGACTTTTTTTAGAGATTATCAGATTGTCCTAAAACTTGGCTTTATGCCCGAGTATAAGCACCAGCTTACTTTATTTTGAAGTAATGGGAAATCAAAATGACACCAATGGCCAGGGTCATAAAGAAATGAAAATTAATACAACAAAATCCTGGTCAGACAAACATGGGTCTATAAATACTCCCCTCAATACCACTTTTGGATTGTTGAGTGGGCTCCAATTTTTGGAATTACTTGAAAAAAGTACTTAGAATACCCCAACCTAAAAAAAAAGGAAAGAAAGAAATCAAATGACCAAATATACCTTTATTAAGTTTTAACTGAAATCCATCAGAAACCAGATTAATATCTCCATTCTCTTCGATGTGATAAGTTATTTTTTTTTTTTAAAGGGCATTTTGTAGGTTTACATGTTTATGTTTCATAGCTACTTGTATTGTGCCGGAGCGAATTCAATGCAGTAGTTTATTTGCTTGACTCTTAAAAGATGTATGTTGTTTGAAATTGAAAGCAACCATTTACAGCATTGTCAATGTTAGAATGAGATGTTTCCTTTCTTCTTCTTTTTTTTTCCTGAATAGATTGAATTGACAGAAGCAAGTGTAGGGATTAAAAAAGCCCACAAGAAAAAGAAGAAGAAAACCAAGAAATCCAAATCAACGGATAGAAATCAGTCTTTAGTTGAAGAAGTCAGGAGTACACTTCAAGAGCAGACAACCACCAAGACAGTGAACAGAACTAACAGTCTTACTGATTTGACGGCAACCAAGCTCAAGAAGAAATTCAAGCAGAAGAGGAAAATGGTATGTATGTATGACTGTGCTGTATAGAGTGATGTACATGAAGCTGTTCAATATTAAACTTTCATACAGGATGCTGACAGTGCAAGTCTTTGTCTGGTCACTGACGATGATTATGGTGATGATGAGCGCTCTACTGGCTGCAGTTTTTGTCGGATCACCTTCAATTTCAGAACAACTAAAAAATTACAAAATTACAAAAAGGTCATTTTTGTCAGCAGTGATACCCGAGGTCCCAAATTGCCACTTTATCCATTTCAGTCACAACATTGATTCAAATGGGGGAATGGGTGACGGGTTCAGGGGATACATGTACTCGGACTGGTCCCCCCTCCGAGTGCTCTAGTTTCATCTACAATTGTCGCTCTCGACCCAGGTGTAAATATTAATTGCATGGGAGGAAGGAATTCCTTTAATGCTTTAAGCATTTTAAAAGTATCCTCAATGAGTGTTGGGTATTTTTGGAGTGCTGTACAGTGGAAACGCACTATACCGAGGACCTTGGGGACCGTGAAAATTACATTGTGATAGCAGGAATCTTGTTGTATCGAAGCAGTTTATAACTCTATAACCACTGCAGGCACTATTGTCTTTGACTACATTCTACCTTTTTTTCTCTTTACCTATTCATAGGAAATGGCTTCTTCTTACATGATGAAACTCTTTACTTACAGTCTCTCTAGAGCACGGGTGATATTGAAGCATTTGAATTGCAGTTGATTATATTAATGTAAGAACGAAGAGTATGAAATGACAATTTTAAATTCAATAATCCTCCACTCCTAGTTGGACACCATGGTAGGTGACATGAGCAGCCTGCTAGACATCACTCTACAAGAGAACAAGCTACAGGCCAAAATGGACAAACTGAATGCCAAGATTGACAAGGTGGTAGTGATCATACAGGAGAAAGAGGCCTTGCTGAAGAGCGTCAAGCAAGAGAAAGAGATGGTATGTATGGCACAGGGAAGCTGCAGGGGAGGCTTCAAATGGTGGCCCCACATTTGCTTTAGGCAACATTTTATCAAAGATGTAGGGTTAGGGTTAGGATTGCAATGGGGGCTTCAGGTTAGAGCAAGGGTTGGGTCTAGTGTTGGGTCCAGCTTTGGGTCCAGCTTTGGGTCCAGCGTTAAAGGGGAATTAACCTCAAAATATAAATGTGCTTATATTCAAAGATGTAATCGATTCCTTCTTGTTGTCCTACGTAGTTTTGCATTAAAATATATGAGATGGGCATAAATCAAGATTTTCTCAGCAAAAGTTATCGTCTGCTAGCGATACCAGGGGGCTGCCATTTTCTTGATGTGTACATAAAGATATTTTTAATCCGAATGCAAAATTGTCTTTCTTACTGATACAAAATCCTATTTGAAATATTAAATATTTGACAGATATACACATATATTCTTAAAACGAAAATGTGTTTTATATTTCTTTGAAAATTACGATTTTACTAAATATAAATCTACTTTCTTGATACTATGACATACGTGACGAAGCGAATTAAAATTTATGGATGATAACTTTCCCTAAGCGTCAATAGTGACAAAGTATGCATTCACCTGCTTTGAGATAATGGACATCAAAAGTCAGAATGCGCGTTGCATAAATTATGTTCTGCTCTGCCAGGCAAGCCCAAAAATCAATTTCTCTTTAGCAAAACCAGAGAATGTAAAAAGAAATCTATAAATTTCAAATATTGGAATATATGTATACACCTGTTATGTATTTTCCATCTTATATGGGGATTTTTTATAATGAAGAGAAGCAATTTAGCTTCAGGATTAAAAATATCTTCCTGACCGGAACGGTTTCCAGTGGTTCCTTTACAACTCCATATCATCAAGCAAATGGCAGCCCCCATGTAAAGTGTTAGCAGATGATACCGTAAGCTACAATGTCTTGAGTTAAACCCTTTTCTGATATTTTATTTCTAAGTGATACTGGTCAATGATTAAGAATATATTACACCTTTGAACATAAGTACATATATATTCTAGTGTTAATTCTCCTTTCAAGTATAGAATTTGGTTATTGTAGGAAGTTGGCAGCAGAGCCATTGTCGCCGGAGTAGATAGTTGGGTTACCATTTGAACTGGGGTCATTCATTTGTTATTGAATGGAAATAACTGCAAAAAAAATATATATTGCTTGTTCTTTTTTGTTGTTGTTCTCTCTCTCTCTCCCTCTCTCTGTGTCTGTGTTGCTTTCTATACATAAAGATTTCTATGTTCCTTGACTGCCATTGCTACAATTATGTAACTTTTTTTTCTTCAAGTAGTGCACTGTTTATATTGCTTGTTCTTTTTTGTTGTTGTTGTTCTCTCTCTCTGTCTCTCTGTCTCTCTCTGTGTGTCTGTGTTGCTTTCTATCCATAAAGATTTCTATGTTCCTTGACTGCCATTGCAACAATTATATATTATATATTTTTTCTTGAAGTAGTGCACCGTTTCATTTGGTAGCAACTGTATTTATATAAATCCATGATACTTCATCTCTTGGTATCATGCTATTGAAAAAAGTATTGTGAATTTCATTCCAATATGAATTCACTGATTTTACTTTGCTCTTTTTCTATTTATGCAGGTCATTAGCAGTCTTACAAATCTGAGAGAAAAGAGGCTCAATCTTCTTTTAGGTATGTCGGATGAACTTCAAAATAAAGACAGCTTTTCATTATCAATCTTGTGGATGTACAGCTGCAAAATACATTGCCTCTCCATTACTTATCCAAATGTTACGTACATCAAGTCAGACCTTCCTCTTGAGTCATGCAGCAGACTATTGCTTTTCAGCTTCATCTTTGATTTTGATGACTTTTAAGCATTAAAATACTTGTGCATGTAACTTGCCTTTGGAGCTGTTATTAGTGAACTTTGTTTGAACTTCATGACCTTTTGCTCAGAGTTTGTGGAGGTCATTGCTTATGTCAATGGCCTTTGATTGACATCTTGTAGATTACACAGGACATACCAAGATTGTAATATACACAAATCAGGGTGCCAAGCTTTGAAATCTACTTAGTACTATGCCAGGCTTTGCAATAATTAATTTCATTAGGGAGGAAACTTACAAGATAACAACTACAAGAGAATTTCTGCAGGCAGAATTTGTAAAGGAGGAGGAATGTGAAATATACAGTATAGAGCAAAGGCTTCAGTGTTGTATAGAACAACGCCAAATTCTGCTCCTTGACTAAACATTCAATTATATTCTTATTTTCAGAAAATAGCGTGCAAACTGAAACCTTATGATAGTGAAATAGAATTGTTACTTTCCTTAAAGATAAAGTTGAGTTCTGGCCACGTGATTACATTGTGAAAGAAACGCTCTCAAGGCAATTGGGAAAGGTTGATCATGTCTGCATAAGAATTGATGTATACTGTGAGGTTTTGGAATCATCAAAACGACAAGAAATTGACCCAATCTTGCTGAAATGGACATACACTGCACATAGAAATGGGTATATGGGACTGCACTCACATGAAGCATGAATGTTCGGCTCGAACACTTCAGCTATTTTTATGCCTCCGCCCACCGTAGGTGGTGCCGGAGGCATTATGTTTTCGGGTCGTCCGTCCGTCCGTCCGTCCGTCCCCTTTTCGTTCTCGCGATATAAACTTCAAAAACATTTTTTGGATCAGTTTGTAACTTGGCCCATGTATACATATGGGAGGGACGATGAACTGATTAGATTTTGGGGTCTCAAGGTCAAAGGTCATAGAGGTCATTATATACATAAAAATGGTTCGTTCTTGTGATAACTTAGGAACCGTTTGGCGGATCAACTTCTAACTTGGCCCATGTATTCTTATGTGAGGGACGATGAACTGGTTAGATTTTGGGGTCTCAAGGTCAAAGGTCAAAGGTCACAGAGGTAATTATGTACATAAAAATGGTTAGTTCTCGCAATAACTGAAGAACTGTTTGACAGATCAGCTTCTAAACTGGCCCATGTTTGCATATGGGAGGGACGATGAACTGATTAGATTTTAGGGTCTCAAGGTCAAAGGGCAGAGGCGTCATTATGTACATAAAAATGGTTCGTTCTTGCAATAACTTCAGTTGTTTGACAGATCAACATCTAACTTGGCCCATGTATGCATATGTGAGGGACGATGAACTGATTAGATTTAAGGGGATCTCAAGGTCAAAATTCAAAGGTCATAGAGGTCATTATATACATAAAAATGGTTCGTGATGTATGGAGTCTAGGCCTACCTATTTTAGAAATTTCAAGGGGACAGTGGTCTATTTGCTATAAAATATCTATTTCCTTGGTGTATTTGATGATTGTAAGTCATCAATGGTAATTAAGTTTTTTATTTGAAAATAAAATGGAATAAATTTTCTGTCTCCTGTGCTTTTGAAGTGAAAAGATTTGTAATTTTGATGGACCAATCCTTTTTAAAGTGTACATGTATGCCATACATAGCCAATCTGGTGATGGCGGAGGCATAAATTCCGACCGCGCGTGGTCGAAGATTCATCTAGTTGGTCATATTTCGAATAAGAGGGCCTTTGAAGAGCAATCCTTTTCAAGGGACATTTCTACTGTGTTCTTCTTCCAAACTAATATAAAAAAGAATGATAAGGCTCACAAATAATTGTTCATCTTTCCCAGAACTCGACCTTCTCTTTAACTACAAAAAATGTGTGTAATTGCAAGTTACTGCCGGGTAGGCCTACATGTATATACATCTTCTCTCTTAAATACTGCAATTTTCTCATTTATACAGGATTGACCTCGGGTGAAAAGACTGACATATCAATCTCTTCCATGGACAAAACAAATGGAAGCAGCACAGATGATGATCCATCTTCAGCAAACCAGTCTCAAGTATCCTTTAGAATGGACACCAGTCTTCAGTCTGACACTCGGCCAGGTGGCATGAGTGATGTTGTTAGCGAGGCAGTGCAGTCTAGAGAGGAAAGTGACATTAGGATATCAAATGTTACATCTATGGCTCAAGCCATACCCAACCACAGAACAGAGGGCTTCAGGATAATGTTACGGAGCCCTACCCGGCCCTGAGGTGGATATTAGACATGGGACATTGGCCACCTTTGGGGATGTCGGATCAAACCAAGATGGACTAGGTATTGATGAAGGGAACCCTCCACAGTCTCACATTGGCCAGAGCATTGAAATGGTTGAACAGGTCATGAGCCGAGAGAGATTGGCCAAAGCTCTGCAGGAGCTGCATAGCTGTGGTAGTGGAGTCAAAGTGGATATTTTCTCTGACGAGGAAACACTTCATGGTATTGACTCTGTGATGCAAACAGAATCTATACCCCCTAGCGGTGATGTGATGGGAGCAGTTGTCAAGCTGGTTAACGCTGATGTTATGTCTCCAGACAGAGACAGCAGGACACAGAGCATGGGATTCTCTACAGTTTCTGATTTTTCTGGAGAACCTTATCCAATGCCAATTGATTCAGACCAAGTTACGGTTAAACAAGAAAGAACAGGTGAAAATAGAGCACAAGGAGCCTTGCCATTGCAATCAGACACTGAAGCAGGTTCATCTGTATTGGAATCACCATATAGAAAAGTAACATCATCTGAAACTCCTTTCAGAAAAATCAAGCAAGAACCACAAGACAATCATAACATTGACCAAGGACAAGAGACAGTTATGATAAAGGACAATGAGCCAGGATGTTCTTCTGTAAAGCACGGGGAACCCTCTTCTGCAAAGCGAAAGCGATGGAAAGAGGTGTCCGAAGACACCCCAACAAAGAGACCTAAACACAACCCTGAAGATCCATATCTAGCTAATGTAAAACAAGAACTTGCTGCACACCCTGAAACAGTCAGCAGTGCTTACCCTCCAGAACGTGACAACACATTGATACCTCAGATGGAACAGGACAACAATTACAAGTCCAAAGTTACCAGTGCTTCCTATCCGTCAGGTTCAAAGGACAGTATCCATGACAATCCTAGTGAGACATCAGTTGACCTCAAGAAAAGCAGTGAATCCAAGACTCCTCAACAGAGTGCTCAGGAAGCTGGAGATGCAAGTACACAAGATAAGGCAACTTCCAGTCCTTGTTCTAAAGGCTATGTGATCAACATGCACATCATTTTAGATAAACTCTATGCCTGCATTTCTGACAGCAGATTTATCATATTCAACCTGACAGTAAGTTTTTATCGCAACACCCATTTTCAAAAGATTATCAGTGTAGGGATAAATGGACCAATTGTTCCTTTCATTAGGTAACCACTGGCTGATTTCACGCTCGGTGTTGGTGTTTGGGGTTAATGTTTATTTTGCCGCAAAATCATGGTCTAACACCAACTATGAAATGAGAAATAGATCAGTCGTGTTAGGTGTTGACCTCTGATTTTCTGACGTGGTTCCGGTTGCTGGTGTTTAATTTTTTGTCAAATGTTGTCTGCTGACCCAAGCTCGGCAGTTGGTGTTTAATTTTGTGTACAAAATTCTGTTCACTAACACTATAACCCTAGGGATTAAGAAATTTTCATTTCACGTTCGATGTTGGTGTTGGGTGTTGGTACTTGAATGCTAGATATGGGAAATTTGGGTGATTAGCCGTGAGAAATAAAGTCAGGAGGCATCGTTCAAAGTATAATTTACAGGTGTTATGAGGTAGTATATAGGTCTTAAAGGGGCGGAAGGAGTGAATAAAAAATCCTACCTAATTCTTTTTTTTTCCCAAATCGATTTAATAAACATTATGCAACATATTCCGTAGTAAAAGACCCAGTGAATCCACATTATTAACTAGGATGAGCTCTAAATCAATAATCACAATACAAAAGTAATGAAACTTCAGGGCTATTAATCTGAGCCGATGCCTGAAATTTGGCCGTTTGCCATGTACGCTCTGCGCCGTCAGATCCGGCGTCAAGCTGCATTAGCTACCGCAGCATTTTCTGCTGCAAGTGAGAAACTCGAGAGAAATTAAATCTTAATTTACTGTTCCTGTCAATACTATCCATTTCTGTGAAGTTTCTTAGCTGCCTCTAGATCAAATAAGGATTGCCTTTGGAATTACCGGACTACTTGTGCAAGTTTACAATATTGTAGACTAATAATTCAGTAGTTAAAAACAAAATGTTCTTCTTCGTTAAGAATGGTGCGGACTTTGTTAGGATATCGTTATCGGCTCCTTAATCTGAACAGCAGTGTTGGGGCTCGATTTTAGGATAATTTTTGGTACCTGTAACTGTACAAATATTAGTGTCAAAATGATTTTCTGCAACCTTTTTTTGATGTACAGTGGAAAACTCACTATAATGAGGACCTTGGACCATGTAAACTACCTTGTTATATTAGGAAATCTCCATATATCAGAATAAAAAACAAAAGAACAAGCAAAATTACCTTGTTTTATCAGGAATCTTGTTATATCAGAGCTCTTTATAGTGAGTTTGCACTGTGACAGGTTGTAAGCGTATTAAAGCAGCATTATAGAAAATGGACATTTGTAAGTTAATCTTTTAGTCTTGAAGGTAAATCATCACAGACAAATATCTTTTGGAACAATGGGATTTTTAAAAAACCCAGTCACACTGAATTGCCTTCTGCACTGATAAAGTTGGAAACCCATTTTCATTATTCAATTTGATATTCATTAGACTAACAAGATTGATGCAGAAGAGGACCTAGCTCTGGGGAATATCAGGCACTTTGAGCTGTGGAGAGACACTACTGCAAGCAAGATGGTGGCATTTGCTAGCAATGGTAGAAGAACCCTGGTTCAGTTTGATGTTCAGGTAGGTACAGAGTCGATGATGGTCATCCGACACCTACTCCAGTGACATTTGCTCTGGGCTTTATGAGATAGATTGAGGCTTAGAGTTCGAGTGCGTGGGTTTGGGGTTGGGTTTAGGGATAGGGATATAGGTGTAGCATTTGTTTGGATAGTGTTAGGGATTGACTGGGTAGCAATTGTGCTCCTGCAACATTTGCTCCAAGCTTTATTTCATCACAAATAATTTCTTGGTACTACAAAATTTCAATATGGCACGAAAAAGAGACATGATAACGAAGCTTTGCGACCTGCACTCATCAGGTTATCACGCAGGTATATAACAAATTACTCGAAATCAACTATATTATACTCGATGAACCCGGACGCAACCCAGACACCGTAATTTCAGAACAATCGCAAAGCTTGGTCGAACTCCTGATGAGTGCAGGTCGAAAAGCTTCGTTATCATGTCTCTTTTTCGTGAGATATTGAAACTTTATTATTAGTAGAGAGAGGGTTAGGCTTTTGATTGGTTTTAAGGTTAGGTTTATGGTTAGGATCATGGTTAGGATCATGGTTAGGATCATGGTTAGGTATATCCTTTGACCCAGGGTTGAAGTTTGGAATTTGGTTAGTGTAAGGAATTTACCTCGGAGCAATTGTTGCTGGAGCATGTGTTACAGAACTTGGAGGCTTCTTTGAAATATTTACAAGGTCCTGTCTATGGTGGCAAAAGGAGAGTCATTTTTTTTTATTGATGAGAAGTTTAGAATGTGCAATCCTTTGGAAAGTGGAAATCTTTATGGATCATTACCTGATAAACCTCCACAATGTTCCTCTGTATTAATTCTCTCTTTATCTTGCTCCTATATCTTGTTTCTTGTCCCTGTGGCCCTTTCATTCATCATCCTTTTCTTTTTTTGTCCTGCTTTCTCTCTTTCGCCAGCCCATCATTCCTGCTCGCAATCTCTTTCTCTCTCGATAAATGTATTAAAGAAGTGTGCCTTTTTCTTTTTATATCTTTTTGTCTCTCTCTCTCTCTCTCTCTCTCTCTCTTGCTGTCTCTTTCTCTCTCTTTCTCCCTATCACATTTTCTCTCCCTTTCTATCTCTCCCTCTCTTCCCCTCTCACTCCCTTCCATCATTTTCTCTCCCTCTTTCTCTCATTCTCTCCCCCCTCTTTCTCTATTTCGTTTTCTCTCTCTCTTCCTCTCTCTTTCCTGTATACATGTATCTGTCTCTCTGCTCAGTATACTTACTTCGTTCCCTTTATTATATTTCATTCTTTTCATCTGTCTCTACCTTTTTCTCTCTTGCTCTTTTGATGAGGAACATAAAGTAGCCCACCTTGACGAGGTGTGGGGGCTTGTCACCAACCCAGTCACCTTGCCTGGGTCTCCGTGGCAGAGACCTGTTACCCACAGCTTGGGAGGCACCAAGGGGCTCTGGGAAGGTTACTAAGAGGCTATTTCAAATTAGATTTAATGCACCAGAGCAGAGATGATTTGTCTTCTTTTATTTTGTTTATGCCTCCGCCCACCAAAGGTGGTGCCGGAGGCAATATGTTTTTGAGTTGTTCCGTCCGTTTATCCGTCTGTCATTAAGATCCTCCATCAGTCACTCTTTCTCGTTTATGCAATATCTCAAGAACCATTTAAGGTATGAACTTTAAACTTGGTGCTACTATGTATCACCATAGGAAGACAATCTGATTAGATTTTGGGGTATGTAGGTCTAAGCTCATCGAGATCAATTTCTGACATTTCAGGATTTAGCCTCGTTATTGCAATATCTCGTGAACGATTTGAGCCATTAAAGATAAAGTTGAGTTCTGGCTGTGCGATTACATTGTTCAAAGAAACTGTCTCAAAGCAATTGGGAAAGTTTGATCATGTCTGCACAAGAATTGGTGTATCTCTGAGGTTTTTAATCATCATAATGATTAGAAATTGACCCAATCTTGCTGAAAAGCACATGCTGACTGCATACGCCTGTGGCATGAATGTTCCTCCAGAACAGCTTTGTCTATATCTTTTCATATTTTGAATATGAAGAGCAATCTTTTCAGGAGAAATTTCTATTATGTTCTTCCAAACTGATATGAGAAAGCTCACAAATTATTTGTCACCTTTTCCAGAATTCAATCTTCTCTTTAACTTGGTTTTAGTATGCATCACCACAGTGAGACAAACAGAATATTGTTTTAGCAGGTCAAAGGCCACAGGCCATAGAGGTCAATTTATGTGAAATTTTTAAAGTATCATCATCAGTGACTATTTTAGCTGTGAATTTCAAAACTTGGTACATGTATTAGCATGCATCGCCATTGTTAGACAAAGTGATTAGATTTTGGGTTAAGTAGGTCAAAGGTCATAGAGGTCAATATGCATGAAATTGAATATGTGTTAGTTTTGTTTTCACCATATTTCAACTATTTTGTATTCATGGCTATGCAGAGACAAAGTGATCAGACTTTTGGCTTGTTACTTGTAGGGTCACTGAGGTCATTTAACTTAAAATTATAGGATATTTATTCTGGTTATCACAATATTTCATGAACAGTTTGAGCCATGAACTTATTAAATTGAATTTAGTTGAAGGCATATAGGAGACACAGTGATTTTGTTTTTTCTTTTTTTTTATAACACTCTCTCTACATACAGTACTAATCATAAATACACTTTCAAAAGTCACATTTTGAATTTTATTCTTTTTGTTATGAAATTCAGCATAAGATATTTTTCAGGGGGGAAAAATAAGTTGTTGCTTACATGCTATTTCTTTTTTATTAGAAAAAATTGTAGATTAGAAATACAGCACACTATGTTAGAGCATACATTGGGACAGAATTTGCCCCCATTTCAACAAAAAATTGAGTTTAAATTCCCAATAGACGGCTAGTTTCATTGTTTATTTGATATAATCAGTGTTCTACAGTGAAACCTGTCTATAAAGACCACGCAAGGCTGACAAGAAAAGTGGTCTTTATGAACAGGTGGTCTTTATGTACAGGTTTCTTTAATACACATTTCAATGGGAAACACTATTAAGGGAAACAAAAATTACGGTCTTTATAGACAGGTGGTCTTTCTATACAGGTGGTCACTAATGCAGGTTTTACTGCAGTAACTTTCAGAAATGTGGATGATGTATTCTGTATATGGCTTTTATATTCGTGTATTGCAAGAGTAAAAATACTCTTTTTGTGTGTGTTTGTTTTGTTTTGTTTTGCAGAGAAAGGAGTTCCTTCAGACTTTGTTATTGGCGAAGGAAATTACATGCCTGCATGTCAAATGGAACAGTTTGTATGCAGGTATGGTTGATGGAAACATTGCGAACATCAGTGTACAGGTATGTTTTATTGACTGAAGTAACTATGCTAGATACTAAATTAATGTATCAATAATTACATTGTAACTTGTTGCCAGTTAAAGGTAAAGTTGAGTTCAGGGAGCGTTTCATCAAGTGTTTTGTCGGTGCTTTTTACCGACAAATTTGCTCTCAACCAATCAGATGCAAGGATTTCAGTAGCTTATAACATTTGTCGGTAAAAACACTGACAAAACGCTTGATGATACGCTCCCCTGGTCATGAGATTGAATTGAGGAAGAGACTGTCTCAAAGCAATTGGTAAAGGTTGATCATATGTGACCCTCCACCACAAAACGACCAATAAGTCGCAATGGGAGTTTTAGAGTAAACAGCTGAAAAAGGTGGTTTGGGATGGAAATTTTTTTATTTGATTTTCTGAAAGTTCATATATTAATCTATCATCTGACAAAATTCAGGAAAATACGTGTTGAAAATGTTTTTACTCTCATTCAAAATGACCATGTTTTCCTGGATATTCAAACTCTTTGTGTCAACTTGCTGGAATTGTACCTTCACATCGCTTTTCTGTATAGCTTAAAAACTGTGCACTGTCTGATATTCAAAATCTAAAGAAAGATAGAATATATCTATTCTGAAGTATAGAAAGTTTCAACCCAATCCAATAAGTACTTCAGTGTATGCTAGGGAGTTTTGACTCAACCTTTTGTGCGACAAACAATAGGACACAGATTAGGCGCTCTAAATGGTCACTCCTCTTTAGAGCCTGTTTTCTCTATTAATTTGGTTATTAGCCTGTCTGACATGTTGACATTCTCATTGTAATTTACAAGGGTTTGCTTAGTCCATACAAGACAAGTTATATATCATTTTAAAGCTTATAATCTAAGCTTTCAAACTGTGTTGAAATTTAAAAAACCCAAAGTTCCGACTTATTGGTCGTTTTGTGGTGGAGGGTCACATATAGCACATTAGAATTGGTGTATGCTGTAAGGTTTTGGAATCACCAAAATGATAAGAAATTGACTCAATCCTGCTGAGAGTCACATGCACTGCACAAAGAAATGTGTATATATGGAACTACACACAGATGTTTGGCCCGCACATTTCAGCTGTTTTTTGGTCATATTTTGAATGTGAGGGCGTTTGAAGAGCAATCCTTCAGGGAACATTTCTACTATGATAATCTTCCAAACTAGCATAATATTTTTTCCCAGAACTCGACCTTCTCTTTAATAGTGCGATATTTCATACATTTTACTCTCTGACATCCCAGGTTGTTTTGAAACTTCTACAAGACCTGCTTTAATAATTCTGTCGACAAAGGAAAACATAGCGCTACTTTTCTTTTGTCGACTAAATGTCAACAATAACTCCTGGGCCCTGTTTCATCAAACTTGCCATCGCCATCAATGACAAGTTGCAATAACTGTTATAAGGTACTGAAATCCTTGCATCTGATTGGCTGAGAGCAAATTTGTCAGTAAAAATCACTGACAAGACACTTGATGAAACGCTGTTTCATAAAACTTGTTTAATATCAATAAAACTGACAAGACACTTGATGAAACCCCCCCCCCGTTGAGGTCAGCACTAATTAATTTTTCCTGTGTCTTCACTCCATTCCATCCTACGACAGAAATCCAAGGTCAGTTGGTACTACACCTGTACACCGCACTTCCCAGTGACTGCCATCTCTTCAACCCTAGAGGGCGGCATGGGGCTGCTCATCACCGCTTCCGAGGACCTTACAGTGACCATCAGACGAGCGGACGATGGTCTCCTTCTCCGGAGTCTAGACGGTCATCTTGATGTGGTCACTCACTTACAGGTGGGGCTGAAATCTCTCATAGGATTTTAGATTACATAGTCCTTAATCTGGATGTTTGTGTGTGTGTGTAATTGGGTTTTTACAAATGTGTATCAATTGTGACCCTCCGCCACAAAACGACCAATAAGTCGGAAATTTGGGTTTTTAAAATTTCAAGACAGTTTTAAAGCTTACATTCTAAGCTTTAAAATGATATATAACTTGTCTTGTATGGACAAAGCAAACCCTTGTAAAGTAATATGAGAATGTCAACGTGTCAGACAGGCTAATGACCAAAACAATAGAGAAAACCGGCTCTAAAAAAGAGTGACCGTTTAAGAGCGCCTAATCTGTGTCCTATTGTTTGTTGTGTTTGTTGCACAAAAGGTTGAGTCAAAACTCCCTAGCATACACTGTGAAGTACTAATTGGATTGGGTTGAAACCTTCCACACCTTCAGAATAGATATATTTCTATGTTTCTTTAGATTTAGAATATCAGACAGTGCATAGTTTTTAAGCGATACCAGAAAAGCGATGTGAAGTACAATCCCAGCAAGTTAACACACAGAGTTTGAATGTCCAGGAAAACATGGTCATTTTGAATGAGATTAAAAACATATTTCAAAAAGGTATTTTAACCTGAAATTTTGTCAGATGGTAGATTAATAAATAAACTTTCAGAAAATACAAAAAAGTTAAAATAAAAATTTCCACCCCAAACCACGTTTTTTAGCTGTTTACTCTAAAACTCCCATTGCGACTTATTGGTCGTTTTGTGGTGGAGGGTCACAATTAGTTATGAATATTCACATTTGGGGACCAACCTTTATTACCATCCCCATCCAAAAGACGTGACTACGTTAAGAAGCAGGGTCCACCAGAATCAGTTTGTAGTCGTAGACAGAGAGCTAACCATAACGCTAGCCCAACTCACATCTCCCAGAAAAAAAAGTTTTCATTTTGCACTATATGTAATATTCAGTAAGTTCGGTTGCAGATAATGCAAACTATGAAAAAGAAGAATTTAGATTAATGTATTGTGCTACAGTACAGATATTAAAGACAGTGTTACTCCAAATGTACAATTTGGGATTCAGCACATTGTGGACAAAGAGAGTGAAAAGAAGATGATGTAGGCCTCATTACAGAACAAAGTTTCAGGAGTACTTCCATTCTATTATGACATCACATGCCCCCAAAATATGTAATTTAGGATTGAGCACATTGTAGACATAGAGTGAGAAGTAGTAAATGTTGGCTTTATTACCGGTGCACAAAGCAAGTTCTTTCTCGTGATTATGTCATCAGGTCCTAGGATGTCGTGTCTTGAGCATGGCAAGGAACAACACTGTTCTCATTCATAACCTAGAGGTAAGTGCATGCTCGTACCAGCTTTTTTTTTGGGGGGGACAGGTCTCCAGACACTTTGGAGCAATTATTTCTATCCATAATCTTCTTACAAGCAACAACAACAAAAAAAACTTCCTTACAGTACTGGGTGTCATTTTACTCCAAAATTTGAAAAAGAAAATAAGTTTAACAAAAATTTGTTGTTTTTTAAAATTTATTTTTATATATTTTTTATTCATTTATTGATTTATTATGATTTATTTTGATTTTTTGATTTTTGATTTATTTGTTTATTTTATTTTATTTTTATTTATTTATTTTTTTTTTGGGGGGGAGGATGGTTCGCTCAAACCTTCAGAACCCCTAGTTTGTATGGCCCTATAGTAAACAAATTCCTTTCACTTAAAAATTAGTGTTCTTGATCTACAAAGAGATACGCAGTAAGCCGTGGCAATTGTCCGATATGTTTTCATTTGTTGTATAGATAGGGTAGTAATCATGCTTTATTGTACATGTATGCCACATTTGGTATTATTCTGATAAGATCCTTTTCTTGAATTGGCTCTGATGGATTCCATCTGTGCACATTTTAGTTTTGATTACACACACTAGATTTATGAATATTCACTTATGCTAATGTGATCATAGAAGCATTTTTTTAAAACTCTTTATCGCATTCACTTTCCCTCAGTGTAAATATACTGCCCTAGAAGTTGGTGTATGCCTGTTCCTTGTTACCTGCTTGTAATAACTGTCTTATTGGAATCTTTTATCATTATGTATATGGGTTCAATCCATGCAAAATAAATGCTATCTTGATGTTCATCCGTCCACCATTACACATCTAAGGAAGTTGTCTGTAACTTTATAGACATCAAGACTGTCGTAGGTAAAAACATTTTGGATGTGTTATAGCGGCATCCCTAATGACATGACTGACTTTCACATGACGCGCGAATGTATCATGACATTGTCTTAAAGCCAATTCTGACATTCATATTTGTAGACCTGAAAGGGCACTGGAGTTGTAATTCAGAACTAATTCCGTACATGTCATTTAATTTGACATTTTTACCTTCTTGTTGTGGACAAATCAACCTGGGTGGGGCGTTTCATCAAGTGTCTTGTCAGTGATTTTTACCGACAAATTTGCTCTCAGTCAGTCAGATGCAAAGCTTGTAACAGTTATTGCAACTTATCATTGATGACAAGTTTTATGGAAACATGGCCCTGAATTAACTTCTATGTGTCTCTTTCAAAAAGACTGGAGATGTCATTCGCCGAGTCAAGCATCAAACCAAGATAGCCTGCTGCGTCATGTCCGGAGATACTCTTGCTCTTGCGGGTCATACAGGGAACGTCTACTATTACAAGATTGAGGTGATTTGATTTCTTCCCAATATACCCTTGAACTTTAGGACCCGTTATAATATGTCAAAATGTTTCTGAATTATCAATTGATCATTCCTATTTTTATGTATGACGATCCTTCACAGTGTTTAATACATATTGTTATGTGCCCGACAGAATGAATACCCGGATAACAGGGGGGTGTTTCATCAAGTATCTTGGCGGTGATTTTTACTGAAAAATTTGCTCTCAGCCAATCAGATGCAAGGATTTCAGTAGCTTACAACAGTTATTGCAACTTGATAACAAGTTTTATGAAATGGCCCAGATTTTTTAAAAGCATTTCAAAGTTTTGATCGTTCTCTGACTCCATCTCTGCAACATATACCAGTCAGTACACCATCTGAACTGTTAACAGCATCACATCATTATTTCAGAATTATTAAGAACTGACTAGAAAGAAGAAGAATTTAAAGACTTTTTGTTAAAGCTAAACCATCATGGTGAGGCACTTTAATAAGCATTCAAGAAATTACTTCCTATTGGTTACTTATTTACATGTACCTTGTCAGGGTGGAGAGTGGCAAATGTAGATTAATGTCTTGCCAAAGGCTGTTAGTGCTTTGCTAAGGACTTTGTGATCCATTGTCCGGTGATTTATCCACAAGACCACAGCATCTTGCAGATTTAAACAGAGTTATTACGATAATGTGTCTTTTTTACAGACTGGACAGGCTGATATCTTTGACAGCGGTTGTGGGAACATCACATGTATGACTGCATCTCAAGATATGGTAAGAGAGAGACACATTCACACCTAACTGTTCAAACCTGAAACTGGGTCTAAAGATAATCTTGAGTTCTGGTATTGATGTAAAATAAATTCTTACGGACACAATTTAAAATTACACTGAATGTTAAATACGAAAAATATTGAATTACATGAGACCTTGAAATCATCTCACTGTCACAACATCTCAACAAAATACGAATCAACAGAATATTGTAGCAAGTATATGTTGCAATATCCCTCTTTTTTTTCAAAGTTTCAAGTCACAAAATGTCTTTTCATTTTCAAACTGTCAAAACAGAAAAATGAACGATGCAAGTATTAGTTCTCATCACTGTAACATATTTGACTTACAATCAGGTGTGAAAATCTATTGTTCTGGACCCTCTTGCATAAAAAGTTGCGATTAAAACACAACTCAAAAATTAAATGCAACTTGATTTTCAGCCGATCAGGATAGCGTATTTTGGACTTGCGTTTAATTCTTTGAGTTGCGTTTAATCGCAACTTTTTATGCAAGAGGGCCCTGTTGTGAAAGTCTATTGGTGTCATATGTGATTCACAGCTATTCCTTGGTATTCGAGATGGCTTCATAGATGTCATCCCACTATACCCTTCTACCATCTACCAGTGTGAGGTAAATTTAACCCGTCTTTCATTCATACAGTTCGGCTTAATACTTTATAAAGTAGAAATAAATCTACATGCCAATAAAAGATAAAGGATAAAGGATACACTTATGATGTGATTAATTTAGCATAATTAAATAGGCAACACTACACGTAGATTGCCTACTAGTATATTATGGGGCCATTTTTGTCCCAGAGTATTGCATATTCATCATGGCAAATTCTTGCCACGTCGTCTATTACAGAACTAGGCATGGTGAAGTCATTTAGAGGTTAGGGAAGGCACACATTGTTCATGTGCCCAGGAAAATTGCAGGCTCAAAACGAAATCATCTATACCGGTAGTTATGTCCATGTACGATACACACGCCCGCTACTACACTTACCGTCCCGCAAACCAGCAAACAGACCGAGACCTAAAGCTCCTGACCTATTTGATTAAAGAATTGCCAAACTCTCATTGAAGACGTGGAGAAGGTTTACGGTTCACCATGTGGTTAGTCCTGAAAAGGACTATTGAGTAAGAAGAAGAAAGTGGAGAAAAGTTGAGAGGAGAAGAAAAGGAAAGGCGAGATAGAAATTCAGAGAGTGTAGAAGTAATCTTTCTTGAAAGTGTGAAGTCCTGAAAAGGACTGTAAACCTCTGGAAGACCTGCCTCATTGAAGAGTTTTCTGAAACGCATCTTTTCTAATTTTATTATTCCATTTCTTTTTATGGTCCTGGGGTGGTATTTTGAGATTTATTTTATCTTGATTTTAGTGAAATAATTTTAATTGTCATAACAAAATGCACGCTTATGGTGCATCATTGGTTAATGCCTGCGCAAAAGTGGCTGCGTACGCAGAATTCATCTGCGCAAACACCAATGAAATTTTGCAGTTGGAAATTTGTTATGACAATTAAAATCTATTCACTAAAATCAAGATAAAATAAATCTCAGAATACCACCCCTGTTCTTTGTTTGTACGCATTGTAATTTTGTTGTTCATATCATGCTGAATTTTATGTCGTTCCTGTTCCTTGTGCTTTTTATCTTTTGAAAAGGTGCTTTATACAGACAGGTAAATAAAATAGGTTACCTTGGGACCATAAAAATTACTTTGTTTTATCGGGAATCTCGTTGTAGCGGAGCTCTTTGTAGCAGGTTTCCATTGTATGATTATTATGCCTCCGCCCACCGAAGGTGGGTGCCGGAGGCATTATGTTTTCGGGTTGTCCGTCCGTCCGTCCGTCCCACTTCTCGTTACCGCGATATCTGAAGAATCATTTGAGATAGGAACCTCAAACTTGGTACTAGTATGTATCCCCATACGAAGATGAACTGATTAGATTTTGGGGTAGGTAGGTCAAAGTTCAGAGGTCACAGAAGTCAATTTACATGAAATTACATGGAATTACTGGTTTTTATATAGCACCGTTACCGCGATATCTCAAGAACTATCTGAGGTGAGAACTTCAAACTTGGTACCAGTATGTATCCCCATAGAAAGAGGAACTGATTAGATTTTGGGGTAGGTAGGTCAAAGTTCAGAGGTCACAGAGGTCAATTTACATGAAATTACATGGAATTACTGGTTTTTAGCACCGTTACCGCGATTTCTGAAGAACTATCTGAGGTGAGAACTTCAAACTTGGTACCAGTATGCAGAGGTCAATTTACATGAAATTACATGGAATTACTGGTTTTTAGCACCGTTACCGCGATTTCTGAAGAACTATTTGAGGTAAGAACTTCAAACTTGGTACCAGTATGTATCCCCATAGAAAGATGAACTGATTAGATTTTGGGGTAAGTAGGTCAAAGGTCAGAGGTCACAGAGGTCAATTTACATGAAATTATGAAATTACTGGTTTTTAGCCTCGTTATCAAATATTTCTAGAACAGTTTGAGCCATCAACTGAATTTAGGCGGAGGCATATAGGAGACGCAGTCGCATTCATCTTGTTTTGAATATTATCGTTTCTATCAGTGGAGTCACTGTATCAGTCGTTTCCTGCGAGTGGATACTCTCAAGACCCATCTCCAGCACATTCACATACGTCGCTCAGCCCGCCAGTGCCTCTGGAAGACCTGCCTCAAGAACTACCCTCAGAAGAATACAACCCTCAAGGTAAATCTGCCATGATCTATTTAGAAAGGCTTTCCGAATGCTTACAGAATTTTTTGGCCCAAAAATTCAGCTATTTCTTGAAGGCAATGGTAGAGCAATCCATTTCAGGTGATGTTGCCCAGACTTTAAACACTCACTTGTCCTAATTCATTTTGTTATAACAATTTTCATTCTTTCACTAACATAAAATATAATGTAGTTTTCAGAATATCACTCGTGAATAAAATGCCCCCCCCCTATCTCCTGGACTATTAAATCACCCATAGTCTGTTTGTAATGATATCCAAACTTTGGAAGTGCAATATCGTTATGTTCCGTAGATAAAAATATGCATAAATACTTTTCTATTGTTTCTGTTTTTGTTTTTTGCAGGCCATCGAACAGCATGTCTTTTCGCATCTAAAAGACCTTGGAAAGTAGTGACCTTCCTTCTACAGGACAATCATATTGTAATCCTTGCCTGCTACCACCAAAACTCTTCTTGGAGATCTTTCCCTGGTGGTTTAGGGAATGCAGGAATGCAAATCTGCCATCCATACACAGGTGGCATATCCAAGATTATGAAATACATGTAGATGGTTCTCACGCCCTCCATTGCAACAAAGTTTACTCGTGCATACTAATGCAAGTTTTTCCTAGAAATGAAGACGCGTGTATAATCTGCCATGTGGATGCTATTTATTGAAGTTGTCAAAAAAGTTTGAATTTTTTTAAACAATTTGGATAAACGTGATCTGATAACGAGGCATTGTGGAGGACAGCAAACTCATGCAAGCTTTGTGTATTGTTTTAACAGTAGTCTAAAGAGTGGAAGCAATTAACTCTTTAATGTGCCATTGTGCCACTTATTTGAAGTCCTTGTCAGAGCAATTATTTTATGTACAAATGTGTTAAGAAAGTTGTCTAGTTAATGCAATTTTTGTGAAGAAGACAAAAATTCTTTTCCTTTAACGAGGTACTAAGTATTCTGGCATCGTGTAATTGCTTCATGTAACAGTGCATGAGCAAGGATTTATATTACTTAGATAATTCAAAATCAGATTGGATAGAAAGCTTGAAACTTGACAATTGTGATCCGGGAGTATTGTCTTGAATAGCTTTTGAGAATGATGAGGAAATGATAATAATAATAAGGATGATCCATAAGATTTATGTAGGAAAGTACAGGTTTTTTTTAGGTTTTACACTATATTCATTCTATCAGAGGAATAAGAGCCTAGAAATGGGCTGATGACCTTTATTAAAAGCTCTAAGCTCCAACTTCAGCTTTGTCATTCTCAATGTTCTCATCATTACACATATGTGTGCTCATATAAAAACTATACAGTGTGAGCCAATAAAATAGAAACCCAGATTCAACCCTGAATATCACTGCAATCAGCACATATAGATTTAGTTAACGATACTCGCATTGTAGCCTATCACGTTTTCTTTGATTTGATTTGACACCTTGATCAATAAAATCTGATCAGGGAAAACTGAAAAGTAGCATTTTTATGCCTCCGCCCACCAAAGGTGGTGCTGGAGGCATCATGTTTTCGGGTGGTTCGTCTGTCCGTCCGTCTGCTTTCTCGTTCTCGTTCTCGCGATAACTCTAGAACCACATGACGTATGAACTTCAAACTTGGTGCTAGTATGTTTCACCATAAGCAGACGATCTGATTATATTTTGGGGTATGTAGGTCAAAGGTCACAGGTCAATTTCTGAAATTGCTGGCGTTAGCCTTGTTAACGCGATATCTCAAGAACCATTTGAGGTATGAACTTCAAACTTGGAACTAGTATGCATCACCACAGTGAGACGAACTGATTAGATTTCTGTTCACGTAGGTCAAAGGTGGCAGGTCATACAGGTCATTATACAGGTGTATGTGAAATTAATGTTTTTTTACCTTTATCTCCATATATCTCAACTATTTGTATTCATGACTAGGAAGAGAATAAGTGATCAGTCTTTTGGGTTATAAGGTGGAAGGTCAAACGTCAAAGAGGTCAATTGGAGGCCATTTATTCTGGTTATCACAATATTTCAAGAACAGTTTGAGCCATCAACTGAATTTAGGCAGAGGCATATAGGAGATGCAGTCGCATTCATCTTGTTTCCTGATTCATCTCAAATTTGTCTCTGCCCAAGTTTTGAATGAAATGGATGGTGAACCAACAGTTTGGTTGAATAGTCTCCATGGACTTACCCAAAAGAAAGTGACACCTGCACATCATTCATTCCAAACTTGGGCAAAAGCAATTTTGATATACTTCTAAAAATGACCAGTGCTCCGCCATCCATGGTCATCAAATTAAAGACGACATCAACCACTATTATACCATTATATTATATTTCAGCAGTTTCACTTCATTTTCAAGATATTGGGTCTTGAATATGGGTTTCCTTTTTACTGACTCACTGTATACTGATGAAAATATGGAGAACAAATGAAAAACCCGTACAAATCATTAAGCATGTCAGCCCATTTTAAGGTACTGATTCTTTTGAAAAAATATACATGGTTATAAGCCCTTACAGTTTTACTAAATTGTGTTATTCAAGCAAATAATCATTAATGTTGATTTAGTATTCAAATACTTTTATGTATAAAGGTTAAGTTCAGTGAAAATGGTAACAGCCAAGTTCCTCAAATTGGAGTTAAAAATTTTCACTTGAGAACTTTTTAAAACTGTACTAACTTATGTTATTTAAGCAAACAATCATTAATGTTGATTTAGTATGCAAATACTTTTATGTACAAAGGTTAAAATTTAACAACCAAGTCCCTCAAATTGGAGTTCACAATTTTCCCTTGAGAACTTTTCTATTCCAGAATGCATTCATTCAGGAATAGAAAAACTTCAAGTGATAATTCAAAGGAAGAGAAAACTTGAGAAAAGAGATATTTACATGTGAGTGTGAAACAGGTGATAATGCTTTATTTTTTATACCTTGATTTATTTTTAAAGTACTTTCAGGCCAGTGCGTGTATTATTAAAAGAATCAAGAATGTTACAGTATATCTGTCTGAACGTGTTTTGTTTTGTACACATTATTTCGGCTTGTCTCGAATGGGTGGGGTGCGGGAGCGGGATGGGAGCGGGATGGGAGCGGGAACGGGCACACCCTTTCGAGACAAGCCCCCCCGGTTATCTCGAATGGACGCGTTCCCAGCGAGAAGTTCAATGAACGCGCCACTTCGAGACAACCGGGGGGCTTTCCTCGAATGAGTGTGTTGAGTAGACTTTTGTAATAGACGTTTTAGAATTTTTTTTGAAAAATGTACTCTTGCTGGTTTTTTTTTCGTTTTTCTTTTGTCTAAGATGTAGAAAATATAACCGGCAGTGGCGGCACCAGGATTTTTAAAGTGGGGTGGGGGGGGGGGCAAATGGGGGGAAAAGAGAAATTGTTGGGGGCAAGGGCGGACAAACAAAATTTTCCACCCTTTTTTTTTTTTCACTCCGAAAATTATTGGGAGCAACTGGGGGCAAAGCTTCTGACTGGCAAATGCCCCCCCCCCATGCCCCCCGGTGCCGTCACTGATAACCGGGGGTTGTCAAATGAATGTATGAGGTTGCATGAATTCATAATGGAATGTTCATTTAAAATTCAAAGGTCTGGTCGGGCAGACAGTCCAGAATAGAATGTTAATTCACTGCGGCGTATTTTTTTACGGGGGGGGGGGGAGGCACAAGATGGCCATGCCCCACCCCTTATTGGTGGGTGAGTAAGAAAATAGGAAGATGAATGAGGAAGATGAAAAAATATTCCCGGAAAATGTAAATAGGGGTCAATTTTCGCAGACTCTGGTGGTTTCCTCCCCGGGGATAGGTGGGGGGGGGGTTAATTTCCTAAATTGCCTGGATAGGGGGTCCAATATCTCAGAAAATTTCCCGGATAGGGGTAAAACAAATTCCAACTTCTCCGGAATAGGGGGTCACTTTTGAAAAGGAGTTACGAGCATAGGCCTACCCCTGGTATGGGGAGTTTGGGGCCGGGTACAAACGACCTTTTGATATGAGTTTTGACTTTTGATAGTGGGTATTGATAGAATGATAGTGGCATTAAAAGGTGTTTTTAACTTTGGAAAGATGCTAAACACACCTTGGCTTATGTCAGCACATGTCTGTAACACAATTTCACAATATTTAACAGGTCACGCCAAAAAAATAAAAATAAATTAACAATCCTAGCTACGCCACTTGCCCTTTCTCCCCGTGTGTTTTAATGCATAATTATTCAATTCTCCGATTTATTTTGCACAAAATGATTTCCTTGTCAAAAGCATTTTTAGATACCGTTTTTTTTATATTTTCTACATCTTAGACAAAAGAAAAACGAAAAAACCAGCAAGAGTACATTTTTCAAAAAAATTCTAAAACGTCTGTTACAAAAGTCTACTCAACACACTCATTCGAGGAAAGCCCCCCCGTTGTCTCGAAGTGGCGCGTTCATTGAACTTCTCGCTGGAACGCGTCCATTCGAGATAACCGGGGGGCTTGTCTCGAAAGGGTGTGCCCGTTCCCGCTCCCATCCCGCTCCCATCCCGCTCCCGCACCCCACCCATTCGAGACAAGCCCATTATTTCTTCATTATGTGTTATCTATCAGTCTTTCCGGACTATTGTAAAGGGAAGATTAAACTGAAAGATATATGCTTAATCTAGGTTGTTGTATTAGTTTATTCATTTATAAATTACCAAATTTATGACATTAATTAACCCACTTTGAAACTTATGTCACCAAGCAAAATCCGCAAAAATATATTGCCTTATACATTACTGTAACACCAGAAATTTTTGCGTGCATGAAACATTCGCAAATTTTGTGAGGGATCGAGATTCGCAAAAGTTTCATGCCGCAAAATAATAAAATCACAATCGAAACAACATAAAATTATCGCAATTTGCGAAAATTTCTTGCTGCAAAATTGGCTGTCATTGACAATTCGCGTGATTTTTATGTCACGAAAGTTTCTGGTTTTATAGTATCTCCTACTCTCTCTCCCTCCTCTCTCCCTCTCTCTCTCCCTCTTTCTTTCTCTGTTTTATCTCCCCATCTCTATCTCTTTTCTTGTCTTGCCATCTCTCTCTCTCTCTCTCTCTCTCTCTCTATCAAATTCTCCAATCCGTCTCTTCCAAAAATGGCTCAAAAAATGTCCAACAGTACAATAGTTATTTGTATTTACAATTTATTCACAAAGACAATCGCGGCATTGTATCCACTCCTACCACAACTTATGAGTGAGTGCTGCGCCTCCTCCAACTAAAACAGCATAAAAGTTTCCACCATTTCTGTCTTCTTCGTTCAGCTTGGTCTATGTCAGCATGAACACTTTCTTTATTCCCATCTTCATCTTTCTCCTCCTCCACCTTCTCCTTGCCCTCTTTCTGCTCCTCCTCTGTGGCTTTAGTCTCTACCACCAACGTTACTGCCATCTCTGCCTTTGCCTCTGCCTCCACCTCTGCATTCTCCACCTCCACCTCCTCCTCTGTCTTCATCTCCTGTGCCTTTGCTTCATCCTCCTTCACCGTTTTCTCTTCCACATCAACCTTCTCCCCCTTCCCCTCCTCCTCTGCCTTCATCTTAGCTGCCGCTGCATTCTCCACATCCTCCTTTTCTGCCTTCATCTCCTCTACCTCTGCCTTCTCTACGTTTGATTTCTTCTCCTCCTCTGCCTTCTCTACGTTTGATTTCTTCTCCTCCACCTCTGCCTTCTCCACCTCTGCCTTGTCCTCCATCTCTGCCTTCCCTAAATTCTCCTCCTTTGCCTTCTCTACTTTCTCCTCATCTGCCTCCTTTCCTGCCTTCATCTCCACCTCTGCCCCCTTCTCTTTTCCTGCCTTCCTCTCTTCCACCTTTGCCTTCTCCTCCTCTGCATTCTCCTCCTCCTTTTCTGCTGCTGCATCTCCTCCTCCTCTGCCTTCTCTCCCTTCATCTCCTCTGCCTCTGCATTCTCCACCCCCTCCATTTCTGTCTGCTCCTCCTTTGCCTTCTCCACATCTGCTGTCTCTTCCTCCTCCTTTGCCTTCTCCACCTCCCCTGCCTCCTCTGCCTTTTCCTCTAAAATCTCCACCTTTGCCTTCTGTACTTTCTCATCCTCCTCTGCCTCCTTCTTTCCTGCTTTCATCTCCACCTCTGCCCCCTTCTCCTTTCCTTCCTTCCTCTCTTCCACCCCTGCCTTCTCCTCCTCCTTTTCTGCCTTCATCTCCTCCTCCTCCTCCTCTGTCTTCTCCTCCTCTGCTTCATCCTCTGCCTCTGCATTCTCCACCTCCTCCATTTCTGCCTTCATCTGCTCCATTTCTGCTGCTCCTCCTTTGCCTCCTCCACCTCTGCCGTCTCTTCCTCTGCCTCCTCCACCTCTGCCGTCTCTTCCTCTGTCTCCTCCTCTGCCTTCTCCACCTCCCCTGCCTCCTCCTCTGTATTCTCCTCCTCTGCTTCATCCTCTGCCTTCTCCTCCTCCTCTGCCTTCGCCTCTTTCTGCTGTACGACTTCCAGGCCCTCTGTCGTCAGTGCTGCTGCTTGTTCTTTGGAGTACTTGAGGAACGCGTCGATCTGCTTGATCTGTATATCATTTTGGTACACGAATTCCTCAAAAGCAAGCACGTCTGCTAACTCGCTTTTGAAAGCAGGAATAACTCTGTTAGCTGAATAATAACAAAGGGAAATATCGATATAGTGACACTTTATATGACCAAACTTTAGTACTTTAAACAAAAAAGAAATAAAATAGCTTAAATCGACTGGTTTCACTAAAGTTTTAATAATTTCAAGATTTCATTTTTCATACACAGTGCTTGTTGTATCAGCTTTCATGATTAATTTCTTTATTTCAACACTTCCCCTCAATCGAAAATAAATTTATTTTTCAGCATTGGTTGACACCTTATTATATTAAAATACTATTTCGTGATCGGAATACACGAGATAAAAGTCCATATCCGGGCAATTCGCCGATTAT
Source organism: Heliocidaris erythrogramma (assembly GCA_025617745.1). Taxonomy (NCBI): domain Eukaryota; kingdom Metazoa; phylum Echinodermata; class Echinoidea; order Camarodonta; family Echinometridae; genus Heliocidaris; species Heliocidaris erythrogramma. Next base: position 46,658,056 of record CM046855.1, on the reverse strand, counting down.
CTAAACTTTAAAAATTATCTGGGGCTGCAGCTCCAAGCTCCCTATCGCATCGCACTCGCAATGTTGCATTATTGGTGTCTGGCATAAATCAGCTTTAAATGGTGAACAAGATAATGACAAAATATTCTAGTCGTATGATTTGTACGTGTTTTTCTAGATATGACTTACGTTCGTCACTCATGATGAAAGATTCGAATTAAGACAAATTTTCAGAAGCGATGGAACAAATTCGCTTGAATATGTGTGCACACAACAATAATAATGAAAATTATCCCAATTGTCAGTCAAAAAATAACTTTGTAACTATGCGGATTTTGATGCGTGCGCATTATCACATTTTGATTACGTCACAATTGAACGCAATACTGTGTTGAAAGCTTAGATGGTTGAAAGTTACAAAGGAAAAAATGCGCACATTACTATCCATCAAAACTGTCGGGATTTTATCATAGAAATGATCCTCCTGTAAACTTAAACTCTAGCCATTATTTTCATGAACAGGATGTTGTAAGTTAGGTCTATACTGAACACGATCGCAAAGAATTTCGGGATATCAACTCGAGGGCAATTTCAATACCCTTCTGTCCATCCCATAGTAGAAATGAGGTTCGGATTATTAATACTTCATTGTAATGTTCACACATTCACATAGGTGATGGAAAAGGCTACTGAAATTCTTTGCGATCTTGTTACTGTAGGAATTCCCCTTTTCACGTCCAATCATACAAGTTTGAAATGTCGGTATGTAATGATATCTATTGTTAAAGTGTACAAATATTATGAAGAATGAAATAACATAATAATGAATCATAGGAAATGGGGGGGGGGGGGTCAACTAAATTAAACACTTTTCTAAACCAGACGTACACAACATCTTCTGGCCGACCGAACTTTAATAAAACTAACCTTAATTTTGAGGTTGTTAGAAATAGGCCATTGTTGAAAATTTAACAAAAAATATTGATGATGGTGGAAGTCATGTCGTGTCCGACAAATACCGTTGGCGGTGGGGGTCGGAGTAGGGCACGGGGGCACATCCACCCCCCCCCCCCCCCCCCGGCCGAACCAAATGGATAACAGGCCATACTGGTATGCCCTTTCCCGGCCCAGCCAAATTAAACCTGTTATATCTTTAATACAGATATAATATACCATATATAAATATACTTTTGTGCTGCCACCACTCCCTACCGAAAATTTGAGAGAAAATTTGAAAAGCTTTGTATTGTTTGTCTCATCATTAGGAGAGTTGTACCTAAGTCCTGGAAATGGAGCTGGCTGAGGCCAGAAAACAGATTCGGTGTAAAAATGCCAGAGGTAAAAATGCCAGTGGTAAAAATGCCAGTGGTAAAAATAGATTTGTACATCGCAAAAGCCTCCTCGAGTTTTCTCAATTTTATAAATTCTAAGATGCCATAAGAAACACATCTTTTCATGTAAACGGGATGTTTGTATCACAGGCATTCATCTTCGCTGCCATTTTTTACATTTTGGAATAGTTTGGGGAAAACTGAGCCTCAAAATCTGTTTGGGTAATTGACGATAATTCCAATGGACTGTGATATAGACTATGTTTTTTTCGCCGATGAGTACAAAACAAAAAAAATCATGTCTTCGTGAAACAGTTTTTCAGGTCAATGACATTTCCGTAGATCGCCGACAACAGTTATGACTGTCTGTGTCATGGAGTTGATTTGATGAAACGACCCCCTGGTCTACGATGTCTTTCTTTCATAGAGTTTGAATTCTGTATGTTGCTATGTCGGGTAAGCTTACGTATTATCTTTCTTTGAAAAGATGCATATCCTAATGAAAAAAGGGAAAGGTCGTTTGCGAAAAGTTGCTCATGGGCCAATTCCGAAATCGCTTATTACGCAACTGTAGTGCAAGAGCCATCATTTGCTACACAGACATGGGGTCAGGCCCGTAGCCAGAGGGGGTCGAAGTGGTCGGACGACCCCCCCCCCCCCTTTTCTTGGGCTGAGGTCCGCTTTTTCATGAAAAAAACCACACACACACCTTTAATCTTTGTTACCAGAATTACCCACACGCTGTCAGTTGTACAGCATCAAAGCTGGTGTAGTGAGTTGCAGTGTTGCCAACATTTTGGAAAAAGTAATATTTAGAGTTTAAAAAGAGCCTGACCATAGCTCCGGAGCGGTGGAGCGGCAGCGCGGGAGAGCACGAGACGGGGGGGGGGGGGGGGGTCCCCTGTCGTCACGGGGTTCTGGAGGTCCTCCCCCAGGAAAATTTTGAAATTTTGATGCTATTTGGTGCGTTTTAATAGAGCCATTTTTGAAGAAAAAATTGCCAACACAATAACACCTCTTGGAAATACGTAGAAGTAACCCATAATGCTACAGTCACACGGCCACTTACGGTAGCTGCGGATGCTTACGGATAAAAATCCGTAAGCATCCGAAAGGATCCGTATCATCCGTAAGCATCCGTATCCATCCGTAACCTAATCCGCAGGATCCGCAGACATACGCAGATCCGCAGCGGGAATTTTGGAAATCTCAAAATTTTGCTGCGGATGAAATATACGTAAGCATCCGCAGAATATACTTTATCCATACGTAAAATACGTAACTCATCCGTATCGTCCGTAAGTCATCCGTATCGTCCGTAAGCATCCGTATCCATCCGTAACCTAATCCGCAGGATCCGCAGACATACGCAGATCCGCAGCTGGAATTTTGAAAATCTCAAAATTTTGCTGCGGATGAAATATACGTAAGCATCCGCAGAATATACGTTATCCATACGTAAACTACGTAACTCATACGTATCGTCCGTAAGTCATCTGTATCGTCCGTAAGTCATCCGTAAGTCGTCCGTGACATGTGTCAGCGGGTTGGCAGCGGATGGGCTCATCAACAGCTTTTACCCGTAACATCCGTAATTCATACGTAACATCCGTAACTAATCCGTATCGTCCGCAGAATATAGGTAACTTTTGCTCAAATTTGCGATATTTGGGGTAAAAATTACGCATTTTCATTATCCAAATATACGCAGGCATCCGCAGGTCCGTAACATGGCCGTGTGACTGTAGCATTATTGATTAATGAGTACCGGTACGTAGAACGTAGTTGACCCTCAAAATACGTATTCTACCTATAAATACGTAGAGTTGGCAACGCTAGAGTTGTATGTAATCCGTCCAAAAGTCCAGGCTTCCTGACACCGTTGGGTCACGAGTATGTCATTGTGGCTGCTCAAAAATGATGTCGCTGTCTATCTGCTAGTGGTCTAGCTGTTACAAGTGAATGTAACACAATCTAATAAATATTTTGTTTCTGCGACTTCAAAAATGTGTGTTCAAAATCATCATTCACAGCCCCTAAATTTCCCCTCGGGTGTCCTTAAATTGCAGCAGAAAGCATCTAGATTTTAAGGTCCACTTTTGCCAAAAACGACCCACCCCTTTAGAAATCCTGGCTACGGGCCTGGGTGGTAAGTAAAATTTAAGACATTAAATTTAGAACTTGATTCGTATAAATCAAAGATCCAGTTTTTACTAATTCATATCCTATTATGGAGTAACGTTAAGCTCGAGAACCTCCTGTTGATTTAACTAGGTTTTCCTCTTTCTCTCGAATTTAATAGTATTACTATAGAAGCTATGTTGAGAATCTTACTCATATTTATGGTAACCATGATTCAAAGAACTCTAGAAAGTACAGTGTATATCATTAATCACAGATGGAACTACTATTCTAATGCACATGTATGCAGAAAATAACTATTTGAACATCAAGCACCACTACTTATTTTTCCTTGCTATATAATGATAATATTATTTATTATGTTTTTGTTTGTTTTTATGTTTCTTGATGTTTTTATTATTATGATGTGATCAATTTTGTACAAACTTTGTAGAAACAAACATTATCCGCTTTTTAGCTGCAAGATGATGCTATCAGTGTTTTCAATAGTGTACTGAATAGTGCATACATAGAGCATTTTCCCTATCTAAGTCTGTGCTCAACAATAAAGACAAACCTTGGATGACGTGTAAAATCAAGCAGCTCTTAAAGGATAGGGACAAGGCTCATCAAAAGAATGACCATACTAAATGGGCTTCTTTGCGTAATCAGGTACAATCAGAAATCGGTAAAGCTAAAGCTAATTATTACAACCAAACTATACAGGATTTGAAGAGTTGCCAACCAGCGAAGTGGCATAAACACATTAAGAAACTATGTAAACTAGGTAATAAGAGAGTTGCTATACCCGGTGCTGACAACGATCCAGTTGGTACAGCATCAGCCATCAATACCCACTTTGCGACAATATGCAATCAATTACCACCTCTAGATCTTAATGCTGAACCTACATCGCAGGCTGTATTAGATCGTCTTTCAATATGGTGTAATGATAATGACGTGCTCCCCAAACCATCCAAATGTAACCTCATGACCATATCATTTTTAAGGAACTTAAACCCCAGGACCGACTTCCAGCTTAACTCAACCCAACTCAATGTCGTTAAAAATCTCAAACTACTCGGAATCACAATTCAGAATGATCTAAAATGGAACTTACATATCCCAGATATTGTGTCAAAAGCATCCAGAAGATTGTACACATTATATGTATCCTTAGGAAATCTAAGGCAAGCCTGGTGGATGTTATTTATTTATTTATTTATTTATTTCTGATATTTATACAGGGTGGCTCATATCACCAATTTGGTGGTCTTCCATGAGGCCCTGTTTGGTAACAATAAAACAAATAACATCAACAATAATCAATATATATAAATACACAAGCATAAACACGTATAATACACATTAATCGGTATCCTCATTAGTTAAGTAATCATTCAGTAATATTCATTGACTATTTACAAGAATTTTCGAATCGAATTTTAAATTAAGGATTATTAGCATTGTAAACTGTGAAATAATCAAATTAAAATATGGATGATAACCACACATCAAAATGAGGGGAAAATAATTAATTAACAACACATATACCGAAGAAGTTGCTTCCCCATATAGTTCACAGCTTACATCTCCTCTGCTTTTAGAGTGTATTTGAAACTGTTTAAAGTAGGCAACATTTTGATAGAAGTTTCAAGTTGGTTCCATACTGCAATTCCAGATATTAGGGGACTATGTTTGTATGTGTCCGTCCTAAATTTAGGTACACGCAATGTATCTCTTACAGCATGTCTTGTGCTGTGATCATGTAGAGAGCTGACATGTTGTAAATCTTTTTTTAAGTATTCTGGTGCCACGCCATAATACCATGGATATGGTAACTGTCTACACTACGTACATAAGACCCATACTCGAATATTGTTCCCCTGTTTGGCACACCTGAATTACCCTAAATGAGAATAATAAATTGGAATTTGTTCAAAGCGGGCCCTCAAAATAATTGTAGGCTATAACGTGACTTATGCCAATGCCCTTGCCATAACTAAACTCACTACTCTATCTGATAGAAGAGATTCCCTTTTGCTAAGCTTTGGACAAAAAATCATAAAACTCTGATCACCACAAACACCTTCTTCCCATCCCTAGATGTAATTCAAATTAAGACAGCTTCGTAACATGACTGGCTTCCCTACAATTAAATGCAATACAGAACGATATCGAAAATCCACCATCCCTCACCTTGCCAGAATCTTGAAATAAACTCTCCCCCCCCCCCCCACGCTTTGCATCCCAAACATTTTCACTTCTCAGATTCCATACCTAGATGTAATGACTCATTTTACATGGTTATGGCTTTCTAACTTGGTTATATTTGTGTATTGCTCCCAAATCTTCTCCTTTCTATCTCCTTCCTTCTTTCTCTTCCCTTTTCTTTCCTATTCTTTACACTCTTAGAAATATTGGGCAAAATTTTACCCAAATTTTACCCAACATGAGGGTCCTTATGAGTCCGACCAACTTTTGGGTAAACTTTACCAATTTCATTCTTATTTTTGACCAATGTTGGGTAAATGCATGTAAAAGTTGAGCAAGATTTAACCAACCTATGCCCAATCTTCATTTACCCAGTGGCATTTACCCAACATTTCTAAGAGTGTACTTTTTCTTTCTTTCTCTCACTTTTCACACTTGTTATCTTATTATTTGTGTAGCGTAAATCTTAGTATTTTCGTTTTGCTTCCAATTATGTATCTTTTTATATATTTGATGCGATTCTATTGTATATATGCACATAATATATCTGATTGTAAATTGACCCCTTCAGCCCCTGTGCTGCTGGTCAATCATCATATACCATAATAAATAAATAAATAAATAAATAAAGTCTTGTTTTTTTTAATAAACCATTACAACAACAACAACAACAACTCGAGCATTGCAGCTGTCCCCACCTCCTGCGTCTGAAGTATGGCTGATTTGAAGTCTTTCCACCAAGGAGGTGGCGACGTCATCATGGGCAGCGGGATGAGCGCAACGGTCCACCTGTTCCGACATTCCGTCACCGACACGCCCGTCGCTGTTAAGGTCTTCGAGCTTCCTGATGACATTCAGGAGCTGAACCTGAATGTTGGTTGTTTTTAAAAGGTTCGATCTCATATTTATGAGATACAATGTCCAAAAGATTTTTGGATCGTAATGTCCAAATTACTCGCAGGTTATTCTCAAGAAACAATCTTCTAAATGGAAGATTATATCAGATATTTATTTGATGTCCGTAATCTTTGATGACACACAATTCAAACCTCAGATTATAAGACATTATGTTCAATTATCGGGGTTCAATTATCTTACAACTCCAGGGGACGCGGAACGTCTTGGAAAGTGGAAGGGCTTAATGTGGGGGCTGCGTGTATAACCACATTTTTGCACTGCCATACGTTTGCACGTGTTTACTGAAAAAGGTGGGGGGGCGCAGCCCCCAGCCCCCCGGTTCCGCGGTCCCTAAACTAGAATTCCATTCAGCAAGACTGACATAAGTTAAAATTTTAGGTTTACTCTCATGTTCAAGAAAAACATAAATATTACATGATATTCGAATTAAATGAAAGAGAAGATCTCGAAATTTACCTCTTAATTCTTCTTTAACTCTGACTGTGCCAAAGGGTTTAACTCTCTTCAAAATTTTACCAACATGCGATCAATGCTTACTTTTCAAATGTCTGCACTTCATTAACCATCTATCATTTTACAAAATATTGTGTACAAAACTTGTAGAAAAGCTGTTACCATTCTTATGATACCAAACATTATTCCTTTACCCAACTTTACATCTTTAACTCTTTCACTGCCGATGTCACGTATATGTGATCAAACTAGCTACTAGTATTCCTGGTCGTTGACCAAAGGACGAATTTTCATCTCTGTCCTAGTGATCGGGGAGTTCCGCAGATCTGGCCAGCTATCCCACCACATACCCGCCGCTATGGTATGGTAGAGCCCGTTGAGGTTACTCTGAAAGCAACTATCGAACCACCAGCCTGAGTGGTATACATTAGCGCAGTTTTTAAGTAAGATCCCATCATTGTCTTGGTCAGGAGTGCTGAATGGATACCCGTTGTGATATGAAAGACTGTTGCCTGTAAAGTAAAATAATATTGGGAGTTGAGAATTTCGTAAACAGTTACTTTTATCCCCATTTCCTGATGGGGACAAACGTAAAATCTGGTATAAATAATTATTTTTCCCCGTAGCATATTTGTTTTCTTCATTAGGGCGTCATTTTATAGAAGATTGTTTCTAGTAGGACTAATATTCTGTACTGTAATGATGTATTTCATGAGGCGTTATCATACTCCGACTTACCTCCTATACCAAGATAACCACCCACATTCAGCTTGTACTTGTCGGTCTCATTTTCCACCCTAAAACGACTGTAACTGGCATAGGTGGCTCTTCCAGAAATATATTCGAGATCAACTCGTAGTTCGTAAGACTTCTGGGTTGATAGGCGATGAATCTTCTCGTTGCCTAGCCAGTGTTCGGAAGAGATGCTTCCAAATCCGTGACTGTAGTCGAACCAATTTCGCTCGAAGTCCACAGAACCGTCCATTCTTCGTTGGAAGACCTATAGGAAACGAGGTAAAGTAAAAATAGTTGTTTTAATTGACATACATGTCTAAACTTATTATAGTGGACGAGATTCCGACAGTTTTTTTTGTTTGTTTGCTGTTTGTTTGTTTTTTTTGTGTTTTTTTTGTGTTTTTTTTGTGTGTTTTTGGGGGGGGGGGGGGGGGGTGTTTGTTTTTGTTGTTTTTGTTGTTTTTTGTTGTTTTTGTTGTTGTTGGTTTTCTTTGGGTGGGGGGGGGGGGGGTCATGAAAGTGTGTGTGTGCTCGATACCCTTCAGAAATCACCACTTTCCCACAAATTCAGGGTATGTATGCGTGCGTAATTCTTCTTGTGTGCATAATGTAGTTTGTATGTGAGCCTAAGCGGCCGCGCATGGTAGTAAACTAACTGCGTAGTTACGATTTTTGAAGAATTTGCTAAAATATATGGAAGTGAACATCAAATCGTAGTAATAAAATCTTCTTTATTCATTTCCTAATCATAATAATTATATATAATGAAGTGGAAATAAGATGATTTGGGCCTTCTGTTCGGATAAAAAGCCCGGTCGCCTGAAAATCGTAGTGACCGTCAGACTGGTCCAAAGTATGGGGCGCTGAGTGTTCGCTTGTAAAGTCCGTCCATGTTTACACCATTTTCGTACGAAATCAACGTTGTTTTGTACAAAATGAAATTCCGTTCACGAAATTTGTTTCGACCTAAACGAAATGGATTCGTAGTGACGAAAATACACTTTCATTTCATACGAAATGGATTCCGTTGCGACCAAATTTGCAGATTGCAAAACCTTTGTGTTACGGGGCCATGGATATC